>OZ010584.1:65533061-65680561 GCA_963932145.1 Acanthosepion lycidas
AGAAAATGAGGAGTTATATTAATTAACAAAAACTGTTTTTATTTTATTGCAATGATTATTTTGCGTATCAAAATGGACATCACACAGGACGACGATAGATATATAGGGTTCTACCAACAGATACACACATTATATAATGATTCATATTAAAACAACCTTGCAGTTAAACAGTTAAAACGAATTAGAAAATTAAGAGTTAACTGATTTTATTTTATTGCAATGATTATCTCGCGTATTAAAATGGACTTCACACAGGATGACGAGAGACATATAGAGTTCTATCAACAGATACATACATTATATAGAGTTCTATCTACAGATAGTGAGATACCAATCAGAAAGTTTTAAAGAAAATAACAATTAAAAAGGACACTAATAATTAAAATAAAAAAGAATTATTTGAAATTTGTGGGACGAAACGAGACAAAATTATTTCCGTTAACCTAAAACTTAGGGAACACTTAAAGACGCGTGGAACAATAAACGAGATGTAATGGTTAGCAAGCTTGTCTTGTTAGATCAAAATACGACTGGGTCTCTCATAATTTATTCCTTGTGCAGCATCTATGCTATGCTGAGAATATCAGTCAGTTATGTGCCATGGGTGATACACGTATCGATACATGACTGACGAGGCAGATTCTTTTCCCTAGTAGGTTGCCATTTCTTTCTGCGGTAGACCAGTTGCCGTCCAAGGCTATAGAACCTGATCTCTCCTGCTATTTACCCATAACTGGTGGGGAGTGAGAAGAAAAGGATTCATACCTTAACCAAGTATATTAGCACGTAAGTGAATGTAATGGATTCGACTGGAATTTGAACTCAGCTCTCCGATTCCTAAATTCGAACCGCTATCCATTATTCCACCGTACCTCCTCAGAATATCACCATATTAATAGAAGAACGGAGAATCAGCTACTAAATTAATTAACGATTTTTCTTAACGGATATAAGAGCAAATTCCAAAAGATATGTTGCAGTTTCAGAAGTTATTATAGCAAAAGAAAGCAAGGTTATTTACTCACACTTGATCGTCAACTTTCTGATGAGTCGCAACGCTGCATAGAATTGCCGGGACTTAATATATACGATTTCATGATTCTACCATAGGGAAATGGCAATTCGAAATATTTCTAAACAATAATTTCTGTAATTAATTAAGAGAAACATGTTTTTAATCATTTCACCACAAGGAAATCAATAAAGCCGCTAAGACGCATGAAGTTACATAGTGTTGATATGAGAAAAATATAATATTATATATGACAAAAATATATTAACGAGAGAGGACGAAAAAACAAAAAAAAAAAACAAGAATAAAGAAGATAAAATGTACCGATTAAAATTGCATTTAAATTTTTGAGATTCTTCATAAAAAACAAAGTAGAAAATTCAATGTTCGCTTACGGGTCCTTTTTAAAGAAGATTAGAATTATCTGTGACTGCCTGTTTGGAATTTAAAAAAAAAAATTATTTCAACTTATTTAAATCTATAAAGTCTCTATGATACGAGCGGTTACTGAGTGTGAAAGAATATGAGAAAAAATATTATTAAGGAGAGCGAACAATAAACAAAAAAATCACACAGTAGAATATAATTGTATTTGCATTCGTGATGATCAGAATTAAAGACTTAACAAACAAATTTTTCTTCACATCAAGGATATATAATCAAAAGAGAAATGTTGCTGCATCCTCAAGACAATGGTTGAGAACTTAATATCTGTCCTATAGAAATAAGAGTATAGATTAAATAATGCCGAATATAGTTGATATAATCTTCTTTCCATATTGTGTAATCCATGTATAAGTTTTGTGTAAAATATTAAATATAACACAATCTGAAATGAAACATGGCGTTCGTATTGTTTAGCTGGCAACATGATCATCATTTATCTTGTCGTTTCTTAATGTTTGTTATACCGCCATATGGGCCGGAACCAAATTATTTGAAAAATGAATGAGCAACTGGAAAACACCTTTTGAAATTGCCAACATAGCAGCTGGTGCATTAACAAACACAGGCTTGGGAATTCCACATGAGAATCTTAGGATTATCCTTGACCAAAATTCTTACGAACATCTTATATATAATTAAATTAATGCATCTCACGGACCAAAACAAATCATGATGAATTGAATCAAAATCTAATTACTCTATTCCATCGTCTCATAGGTCACATTAATTGGGTAGCGAATGAAAAATGTCCGGATATCAGTTATGAAAATTTTGAATAATGCATATCTCTAAAACAATCCAAAAATAAAATCTTAAATTTCAAGATGTCTTTCGCGCTAATCAAATTGATAACAATCGGAATAGTTTAACATGTGACATTGTTTGCTCTAAACTTGTTGATATATCTGACTTGAAATAAAAAGTGTAGCGTCATGAATCATATTCAAACTTAACTGATGAAGTTTGCAGTGCTGAGAGATATTAATTTCCTTATTACAAATAAAGATGATATATAGTCTTTAACATGTAAATCCAATAAAAACTGCTGAGTAGTACAAAGTGGTTTATCTGCTGAATCCCAGGCAATGGTTGAAAGAATCGATGCTTCCTACGACTTTGGACAATTGATGCACCTCTTCTTTAACAAACCAATCAAAATCAATATTTCAATGTATGTAATTGAAATACCTCATTGTATGAACGCATACATTCTCTACTTGATCTCAGTGGATAACCTATAATTGCATGTCCGAAATCAATAGAGGAAATCATGAGATTTAACTGCATTAATATTTCTAACCATATTGACTATAAATGATGTATATCCTGCTAAGTCTTTCAACATATTGATATCAGGAGTGTGTATTAAATTTCATAAAATAATTGAAGTTTTTATTAAAAAAATTATCCTTTTCCTATAACCTACAACTAAATTGTTTTTCAATTACTTGGACCGAATTTAAATGTGAATTAATTTTAAGTGTCTAATATTTTTTACTTTTTCTTTCAGATTTAGGGGACATTTGTGCGATATTATTTTTCAAACATAATTTCCGTAAATTAATAAATTAAATAACATGATCCAATAGAGAAATAAATAAATTTTCGCTAATAACACTGATTTATTTACTGCTGACTTTTATTCCTCTTAATGAAACACCCATATATTTATATAATCCGTCTTAATGAAACACCCTTTATAATAAAACCATATATAACATTATATGAAATGAAATCATATACATTTACAAAAATAATAAATACCTATACAGTGATTGAATTTATATAAATAACAATATAATAAAGCATCAGTTGCTACTTTTTATTCTTATATCTTTGAAAAACTTTCAAAAATATATATTACTGATTATATGCACGCGATTAATGGATAGTGAAAAATATTGCAAAGGTAGCATTTACAAATATTAATGTCGTAATACACAAGGAATCTTCTGCTAAGTTGAATGTGATAAATGTTTCGTGATATGGAGTTTAAAATAATGCAAGAACACGTGAGAAGTGGTAAACATCTGCTTCACCGAATTGCTGATCACCGCTTCAACTTCGTGCACATTAAATTATTCACTATAGGAAGTCATTGTTTCTCTTATTATTAGATAAAGCAGTGAGAAGAATTAAATTTCCAGTTCTTTTTTTCTTTTATGGATTACTAACAAGAATATGAAAATTATCTTGAGCTTTGTGACGCAATAAATGATAGTGCCAATGCGACTTTTCCAACCATCATGAATAAACAGTGCTTAACGTTGTCAGATAAGATTAAAGGTTGCGATATGGAACTTACTGCTATTATATTTTCAGTTGTGTTTGTTCACGTAAATAGTCCATTCCACATTTCGAAAATGCTTAATAATTTAGCACGGTTTTATGGAATGGGGAGAAATATGATATATAAAAATTCAATATAAGACAAATGTCTAACTGAATGACAAAATTGGGAAAAAGGTATATCCCTTCATCTCTCTCTCTCTCTCTCTCTATCTTTATATATATATATATATATATATATATATATATATATATATATATATATATATATATATGGAATATGGAATACCACAACTTTGACTGCTTGTGAGCAGTCGCTCCTGAAATAATTGACCTGACCTCGCATCTCGGCATCAGTTGTTTTCCCAGTGCTGTAACGCAACTTACCAGTAGCAATAGACTTGTTGCAATGTTATGTACCTGATTCCACCGCTGAATGCTATTAATCCTATGTACATAACATACGATCAACGACAATTTTTTCCCCGCCATCATCTATATTTCTTTTGTATAAGTATACCATTTGTCCATGCAACTAATGTGGTTGCCACATCTAGTTTGAGCCTTCTGCTATGAATCTAGAGGTTCTTGAAGAAATCAAAAGAAGATTCGGTAACATAATCCAACCTGACCTGGCATCTCTTCTTCAGGGTTTTGCTACCGCGGTAACTTCCCCTTTTCCCTTGTTGTGATGAGCTTACCCGTTGATAAGTCTACTTCACGAATTTAATTGCAGTATTAGTGCACGTAGTCACAGTGGAGTATTGTATTATGGATGTGCTACGCGGAAAAACATATACGCTGTTCAGGGTCATCGTTTTTGTGTCCCTGTCACGGGGACTAAGTAACGCAAATTTTAGCATACAATATTTAAATGAAAAAAATATGCCACCCCATATTTCAATGTACACAGTCCAAGGGTTTGAAAGAAAATAACAATGCAAAAATAATATTGTTTGCAAGGAAATAATTTAGAATAACAGCCAACTTTACTACATGAATCAATAAATCAATGTATCAATTGATAATTAATCTTGTTCAACAGACGGATAAATCGCTCTTTGGATACATTGAGTGAAGGAGAGTTAAATCAAGTTGAAATATGTGAAACTGATTAATGTTTAAGATTAATTTATTGTATTATAGTCTAAGATATCAACGTTTGAGTTTTGGGCAAGGATAATTCTATTATTCTCATTTTGATTTCTCAGACATGTTGACGCCAATGTGCCAATTAAAATAGTTATTAATTTTGAGAGCTCTTTGTAGTTTAATTTAACCCCAATAAATTTAAACTGATCCGCATGAAATTATCATCGCATGATGCATAAATAAAATTAGAGAGACTTTGATATTAAATGTGAAAATAACATTTCTGTCCTGGGTAAGACACTAAACTACATCCAACAGTAAGGCCTCTGATCAGGAGGTTTTGAGGAGCGTAGAACCACCTCTTAATTGCTGATGTTCACTGGACCACCCTGACCAGGGGTGGTATCACCTGTTATAGTCCCAGCTATGGGCAAATATTAAGGTTGTTCCAAAAATAATGACGTAATAATGTCGTTTTTTGACGTTAAAAATACGTTAAAAAACGACATTATTACGTTATTATTTTTGCACCAACCGAATAGTTAACCACCAAACTGGGGTCAAAGCACTATGAAAGTATAAAAATTGGTTTTAATACCATCAATACATTTTTGCGGAAAATTATTACCAGCAATGTATTTTGAAGGATTAATTATTACCAGTTATACATTTTAGAAAAAAAATATATTACAAGTAATAAAAATCTTTTCGGCATTAAATAACCCATTGAGGTTGATATGCCGTAAAATCAATGAATGAAGGAAATGAAAATTAACATTTCAAATATGAAAGTGTTAAATTCATTATCACATCTGACGTGGCTCAATGATATTCCTTATATTAGGTTGGTGCAAAAATAATGGCGTAATAATGTCGTTTTTTGACGTTAAAAATACGTCAAAAAACGACATTATTACGTCATTATTTTTGCACCAACCTAATATTTAAGATAATCCATGAAAAGCCTAAAAGTAATCCTCACGATGCCATAACGTAATAGAACCGTATAAGCACCACATGTATTGCAATCGCTGTAGCAGTGATTGTCTTGCACAAAGTAGCATGAGGGTGACCAATCCTATCCAGTTTAGTTTGAATTCAGAGTTGTCATTTCCCTAGACATTTTGGTACACAAGGCTATAGGACGTAGTCTGCCCTAACATTTACCCATAGCTGGAGGGAGAAGAAAAACAATTCATATATTCATATAAGTGAATGCTATAAACTTGTGTGGAATTAGAACTTGGCACTCCAATTCCTCAAACCGAGCCATTATCCTTTAAAATAATAATATATCTTCATACTTTTAAGAACGCATCGACTCACACCTTACTAGAGAAGGTAAAGCGTACACACATCATAATTTTTAATCTTGTGTGAAGGGAGACCAGTGGGATTATATGAAAAGAAATATGTCTGAAATCAGTAAAAGTTCAACTCAATAAATTATAGACATTTTATAATGATTCATATTAAAACGAACTTGCAGCTTAATAGTTAAACTAAGATAGAAAATGAGGAGTTATATTAATTAACAAAAACTGTTTTTATTTTATTGCAATGATTATTTTGCGTATCAAAATGGACATCACACAGGACGACGATAGATATATAGGGTTCTACCAACAGATACACACATTATATAATGATTCATATTAAAACAACCTTGCAGTTAAACAGTTAAAACGAATTAGAAAATTAAGAGTTAACTGATTTTATTTTATTGCAATGATTATCTCGCGTATTAAAATGGACTTCACACAGGATGACGAGAGACATATAGAGTTCTATCAACAGATACATACATTATATAGAGTTCTATCTACAGATAGTGAGATACCAATCAGAAAGTTTTAAAGAAAATAACAATTAAAAAGGACACTAATAATTAAAATAAAAAAGAATTATTTGAAATTTGTGGGACGAAACGAGACAAAATTATTTCCGTTAACCTAAAACTTAGGGAACACTTAAAGACGCGTGGAACAATAAACGAGATGTAATGGTTAGCAAGCTTGTCTTGTTAGATCAAAATACGACTGGGTCTCTCATAATTTATTCCTTGTGCAGCATCTATGCTATGCTGAGAATATCAGTCAGTTATGTGCCATGGGTGATACACGTATCGATACATGACTGACGAGGCAGATTCTTTTCCCTAGTAGGTTGCCATTTCTTTCTGCGGTAGACCAGTTGCCGTCCAAGGCTATAGAACCTGATCTCTCCTGCTATTTACCCATAACTGGTGGGGAGTGAGAAGAAAAGGATTCATACCTTAACCAAGTATATTAGCACGTAAGTGAATGTAATGGATTCGACTGGAATTTGAACTCAGCTCTCCGATTCCTAAATTCGAACCGCTATCCATTATTCCACCGTACCTCCTCAGAATATCACCATATTAATAGAAGAACGGAGAATCAGCTACTAAATTAATTAACGATTTTTCTTAACGGATATAAGAGCAAATTCCAAAAGATATGTTGCAGTTTCAGAAGTTATTATAGCAAAAGAAAGCAAGGTTATTTACTCACACTTGATCGTCAACTTTCTGATGAGTCGCAACGCTGCATAGAATTGCCGGGACTTAATATATACGATTTCATGATTCTACCATAGGGAAATGGCAATTCGAAATATTTCTAAACAATAATTTCTGTAATTAATTAAGAGAAACATGTTTTTAATCATTTCACCACAAGGAAATCAATAAAGCCGCTAAGACGCATGAAGTTACATAGTGTTGATATGAGAAAAATATAATATTATATATGACAAAAATATATTAACGAGAGAGGACGAAAAAACAAAAAAAAAAAACAAGAATAAAGAAGATAAAATGTACCGATTAAAATTGCATTTAAATTTTTGAGATTCTTCATAAAAAACAAAGTAGAAAATTCAATGTTCGCTTACGGGTCCTTTTTAAAGAAGATTAGAATTATCTGTGACTGCCTGTTTGGAATTTAAAAAAAAAAATTATTTCAACTTATTTAAATCTATAAAGTCTCTATGATACGAGCGGTTACTGAGTGTGAAAGAATATGAGAAAAAATATTATTAAGGAGAGCGAACAATAAACAAAAAAATCACACAGTAGAATATAATTGTATTTGCATTCGTGATGATCAGAATTAAAGACTTAACAAACAAATTTTTCTTCACATCAAGGATATATAATCAAAAGAGAAATGTTGCTGCATCCTCAAGACAATGGTTGAGAACTTAATATCTGTCCTATAGAAATAAGAGTATAGATTAAATAATGCCGAATATAGTTGATATAATCTTCTTTCCATATTGTGTAATCCATGTATAAGTTTTGTGTAAAATATTAAATATAACACAATCTGAAATGAAACATGGCGTTCGTATTGTTTAGCTGGCAACATGATCATCATTTATCTTGTCGTTTCTTAATGTTTGTTATACCGCCATATGGGCCGGAACCAAATTATTTGAAAAATGAATGAGCAACTGGAAAACACCTTTTGAAATTGCCAACATAGCAGCTGGTGCATTAACAAACACAGGCTTGGGAATTCCACATGAGAATCTTAGGATTATCCTTGACCAAAATTCTTACGAACATCTTATATATAATTAAATTAATGCATCTCACGGACCAAAACAAATCATGATGAATTGAATCAAAATCTAATTACTCTATTCCATCGTCTCATAGGTCACATTAATTGGGTAGCGAATGAAAAATGTCCGGATATCAGTTATGAAAATTTTGAATAATGCATATCTCTAAAACAATCCAAAAATAAAATCTTAAATTTCAAGATGTCTTTCGCGCTAATCAAATTGATAACAATCGGAATAGTTTAACATGTGACATTGTTTGCTCTAAACTTGTTGATATATCTGACTTGAAATAAAAAGTGTAGCGTCATGAATCATATTCAAACTTAACTGATGAAGTTTGCAGTGCTGAGAGATATTAATTTCCTTATTACAAATAAAGATGATATATAGTCTTTAACATGTAAATCCAATAAAAACTGCTGAGTAGTACAAAGTGGTTTATCTGCTGAATCCCAGGCAATGGTTGAAAGAATCGATGCTTCCTACGACTTTGGACAATTGATGCACCTCTTCTTTAACAAACCAATCAAAATCAATATTTCAATGTATGTAATTGAAATACCTCATTGTATGAACGCATACATTCTCTACTTGATCTCAGTGGATAACCTATAATTGCATGTCCGAAATCAATAGAGGAAATCATGAGATTTAACTGCATTAATATTTCTAACCATATTGACTATAAATGATGTATATCCTGCTAAGTCTTTCAACATATTGATATCAGGAGTGTGTATTAAATTTCATAAAATAATTGAAGTTTTTATTAAAAAAATTATCCTTTTCCTATAACCTACAACTAAATTGTTTTTCAATTACTTGGACCGAATTTAAATGTGAATTAATTTTAAGTGTCTAATATTTTTTACTTTTTCTTTCAGATTTAGGGGACATTTGTGCGATATTATTTTTCAAACATAATTTCCGTAAATTAATAAATTAAATAACATGATCCAATAGAGAAATAAATAAATTTTCGCTAATAACACTGATTTATTTACTGCTGACTTTTATTCCTCTTAATGAAACACCCATATATTTATATAATCCGTCTTAATGAAACACCCTTTATAATAAAACCATATATAACATTATATGAAATGAAATCATATACATTTACAAAAATAATAAATACCTATACAGTGATTGAATTTATATAAATAACAATATAATAAAGCATCAGTTGCTACTTTTTATTCTTATATCTTTGAAAAACTTTCAAAAATATATATTACTGATTATATGCACGCGATTAATGGATAGTGAAAAATATTGCAAAGGTAGCATTTACAAATATTAATGTCGTAATACACAAGGAATCTTCTGCTAAGTTGAATGTGATAAATGTTTCGTGATATGGAGTTTAAAATAATGCAAGAACACGTGAGAAGTGGTAAACATCTGCTTCACCGAATTGCTGATCACCGCTTCAACTTCGTGCACATTAAATTATTCACTATAGGAAGTCATTGTTTCTCTTATTATTAGATAAAGCAGTGAGAAGAATTAAATTTCCAGTTCTTTTTTTCTTTTATGGATTACTAACAAGAATATGAAAATTATCTTGAGCTTTGTGACGCAATAAATGATAGTGCCAATGCGACTTTTCCAACCATCATGAATAAACAGTGCTTAACGTTGTCAGATAAGATTAAAGGTTGCGATATGGAACTTACTGCTATTATATTTTCAGTTGTGTTTGTTCACGTAAATAGTCCATTCCACATTTCGAAAATGCTTAATAATTTAGCACGGTTTTATGGAATGGGGAGAAATATGATATATAAAAATTCAATATAAGACAAATGTCTAACTGAATGACAAAATTGGGAAAAAGGTATATCCCTTCATCTCTCTCTCTCTCTCTCTCTATCTTTATATATATATATATATATATATATATATATATATATATATATATATATATATATTGAACAATAAAAAAATAAAAAAATTAAAATCTTCAGACACACTGGGTTGTAGATTAATATTCTTTCGTTTTTTTGTTTATTATTATTCCATTTAGATTCCTCGACTAGTTTCGGCCGAAATGGCCATCATCGGGAGGAGAAATATTTCTGATTGCTGCTAGGACTAAACTACAGAAATGAATCTATATATGTATAGAGAGTGAGATGAAATGAATCTATATATATATATATAGAGAGAGAAATGAATCTATATATATATATATATATATATATATATATATATATATATATATATATATATATATATATAGATAGATAGATAGATAGATAGATAGATAGACTTAGTGAGCCAGACAAACCTACCTAGGTTTCATCTAAACCGATCGTCAGGGAAATTTCCCTGACGATCGGTTTAGGTGAAACCTAGGTAGGTTTGTCTGGCTCACTAGGTGTATCTAGGTCCGCTTTACGATTGTATTGTGCTCTTTTGTTAGTTAGTTGTTTACTCGTATCGGGTTTTTTTCTTTGGGCTTCAGACCTGCATCTGTGCGATTTTTTTCGGCAGTAGTTCATGTTTGTAGCTCTTTCTTTTTTAAAAACCTTTTTTTTCCCTCGAAAATGATTTGATTATTGGCAAATCAAAAATTCGAAGGTTTTTCGAAACGAGTCTAGTTATCTATATTTGTATGTATATAAATATATATAAAATATATAATGTTATCCACAGACAGACTGTTTCGCTGTACCACAGCTCATCAGTGCGGCGAGACATCCGGTAGCCTCTAGCTAGGATCGAAACCCGACTGAATTGGTATCAGGCGGATATTCTACCACTAAGCTGTCGGCGCACGTTCGGGATGAAGGTGGATTTTTAGCGTATTTATTTTTGGAAACACGCCCAGTGACCGAGAGTGACTCAATTCGGCTTGCGAAGAGTCTCGCTATATAGCTATAATAGTCATTGTTTACAAACCCCAGCCCTAGAGTGCTCAACTGGAATTAAATTTAATTAAGGAGCTAATATAATGTCATCCACAGACAGACTGTTTCGCTATATATATATATATATATCAATAAGAACATTATTTTACACTGGTGATTTCCTTTACATAATGTTCTACTTCTAATGTTCTCATTGAGTTACCATTTTTTTTAAAATCACTCCAAGCAACATGCAAGGCTACTAAGACGTAAGGGGTTACATGGAGTGAAAGAGTCTACGAAGAATTCAGAAACCGGAAACGCAATGCCAAACATGAAACAAGGGACACAAAAAAGACTGGAATGATATCTGAGACGGATGTATGGCGATTCTATCAGGAAATTATGAATAATATCTAAGAAATATTAATACAAAATGTAGCATGACATTGATTGATTTTTCTAAGTTTATAAACGCGAAATATAGTCCAGCCTGCAAAGAATTCAAAAGCAGTTTCGCAGCGATGTGAGTGATACATTGTCTTCTATTAGGTTGATGCAAAAATAATGACGTAACAATGTCGTTTTTTGACGTTAAAAATACGTCAAAAAACAACATTATTACGTCATTTTTTTTTTCACCAACCTAATACATATCAATGCCATTTCCACATATGGAGTGTTGCTAGACTCGTACGAAACTTTCACTATTATTTTACAAATTTTCAGCCTCACAATTATCCATGAATTCAGACCACCAGAAACTATGTCGCGTACACATCGTCGAATCACATTTGTTCCCTTAGTATTACTTTGGTAAAGAAGAATTTCCACTCGGGTATATCTTTGTACCAAGAGCTATGGCTTTGTGGAAGAGACACACTAGCGGATGCTTCACTGACAACTACAATCTTGTCGATATATATTCTACATGTACCCGTAATATGCACCACTTCGGCAGTCGTGCTCACATGCGACCTGTTCAAATTCTCATTTAATAAAGCCCATCCTTAAGTGGATCTTGAGCCTTGTATTGGGTAAACAATAGTATAAAAGAGTAGAATTAGCCAGTCGAAGTATTTTCAGGCCTGTTGTGTTCGTCTTCTCGATAAAAACCTAGTGAATGACATTATTACAAGCATTAGCAGAGAGCTCCATCTATGAATCATATAACAAGGAGGGTACGCTCTTTCATTTGAAAGTTAGCTACTCAAGACGAACGGTTCTATCAAAGCACACACCGATTATATTATATTCTTGATTTTACAGTGAATATTTTAATGCGTGAACGCTTTGGAGGCACGGTGGAATAATGGATAACGGCTTCGGATTGAGGAATCGGAGAGACGAGTTCGAATTCCAGTCGAATCCATTGCATTCACTTACGTGCTAATACACTTGGGAATACTCTTCTCCTCTTCCACCCAGTTAAATAGCAAGACAGACCGGGTTCTATAACTTTGGATGGCAACTGATCTAATGCAGAAAGAAATGTCAACATACTGCGGGAAAAAAACTGCCTCGTCAGTCATGTATAGGCTATGCGTGTATCACACATGGCACATAACGGAATGGATTTCACGGTTATTATATGATGAAAATAACTCGATATTACAGTATGTGTGTCCCTATCGTCAAGATAATCAGCAACTTATTTATAAAAAAAGTATAACCAATATTTAAATGGAATGAAATTTCACTTAATCCATTGCATATATATATATATATATATATATATATATTAGGTTGGTGCAGAAATAATGACGTTATAATGTCGTTTTTTGACAAATATTTTAACATCAAAAAACGAAATTATTACGTCATTATTTTTGCACTAACCTAATATATATATTTATATTCTCGTTACAAATATATATATATATATATATATATATATATATATATATATATATATATATATATATATATATATATATGTATGTATGTAACGAGAAAATATTCGTGAGATTTTTAAAATAGGAAGGGTTTTATCAATTATACTGATATTTTTTGTGAAGTAAAATTCCCAGTGTCATGGTTGTGATTCATGAGCAAAACACATATGTTTCAAATTGTCAAATTGTCAAATCCATTACGTTCACTTAAGTTCTAATACCCTTGGGAAAAGTATGAATCCTTTTCTTCTCCCCTCAGCTATGGGTACACAGTAGGAGAGACCGAGTTTTGGAGCCTCGGATGGCAACTGGTATATCACCGAAAGAAATGACAATCTTCTGAGGAAAAATCTGCCTCGTTGGTCTTGTATTGAAAGATACATGATCAGCTAAGCGTGTATCACGCATGTCTCATGCCTGACTGACTTGCTAATCCCACTGGAAATGATATTAATCTTCCACTTCTTCTCCCAGCTATGGGTAAATAGCAGGAGAGACCGGTTTCTGTAGCCTTGGATAGAAACTGGTCTACCGCAGAAAGAAATGACAATCTACTGCGGGAAAAAAAATCTTCCTCGTCAATCATTTATCGAAAGATACATGATCGCCAAATTATACTAATATTGCTTGTGAAGTAAATGAGTGAAAAAAGAAAAAGAAAAAGAGAAGGAGAAATTGAAAGAAACTGATACTATAAACATCAAAATTCTGCTGAAATTTCCTGAATAAACAACGAATAAGTTTTGTAGAATTTAACGCTTACAGGATAAATTTATGGCAAGTGAAACAGGGAAAAGAGTGAATAACCTATTTAATTTGAGAGAATTAATAGCAGAAAAATGTTTAGTAGTAAGAGACAAGATTAACTTAGTGTATTAGGTTGGTGCAAAAATAAAAGACGTAATAATGTCGTTTTTTGACGTATTTTTAACATCAAAAAACGACATTATTACGTCATTATTTTTGCACCAGCCTAATAATAACGTAAAAGGACATGTGGAGAACCGTAATCTAGAAAATAGTGAAGGTTGTTTAAAACAATCTAAAACGGAAGAGAGAAATTAAAAATGCATTAGCAACTTGAACTTATTTCAGAGTAATATTTCATCGGGTTGCAAAGTCTATTTCATTATTCAATTTTGACACCAGGTATGCGCCCGGCATATATAATCTTCTATCTGCCGTGTTCTTATAGTACGTGGGCGAATGTGGATTTCCACAATTTTCTGTCATTTTTAGCCCGTAGTATAGTTTTTCATTTCCGCACGCTCGTTAAGTAGGTTATGTTCTACTTACCTCTATGATTACTGCCTTCATTATATCATTCACTGACAAATTTTCCAAGACCTCTTTCCTCATTATATTTTCTAAATACTTCAACTCTCTTTGTTATGATATTAAGTATAAGCGTCCATTTTGTTTCAATTTCTCTAAAACCCTTCGTCCGAACCACATTTCTGTTGCTTCTTAACTTTTCGTCATATGTAATGTGATATTCCAGCATTCACTATCATATTGGAGGACATATATTACATAACTGGTGAGTATACTTATTTTATATTTAGTAAATGTTTTACTGTCCAGCTGAATGATACACAGAGAAGAATGAGGTCTTAATACACAAGGTGACCCCCAAAAAAGGGATTTTTTAATTGCGTATTGCCAGACATGAGCAAGTGGCAACACTGCGAGACAGTGACCTTCAGCAAGTAAACATTTCGCCATTTAGAATTCAACATGAAATTCACAGTATCCCAGCTGAGATGTTGCAGCAGTGAATGAGGAATCCCAACAGCAGATTTCAAGAATGCATTCGTACAGGAGGACGCCATCTACAGGACGTAAATAAAAAAAAATGAAAATTCCATCATTGTTTCTTAAATGGCATGGTTTAACGTTTCAATTACTATGAATAAAATATTTTTCTTCCATCACTCTTGCTTTTATTGGATTGTTAAATAGTTCCTCTTTTTTTAGGTCACCCTATATTTATTCAGTACCAGTATCTGGTGCTAACGGATACATACAAAAAACACAGAACAATAAGTTACAAAACAATTAACAAGACAACTTACAAGGGTAAGAGGAGTGTCAAATGTTGTATAGCCAGAGGAAGTAAGTACAGTCTGAATATTAATCAGCTTAGTATCAACTTATTAATCACCCAGATGATAAAGTACTTATTCGTAGACTATTTAAGACTATGAGTCAGGCTATCTGGTAGAGGGCTGAAGGGTTCTAGCTACTCTACAACTCTAAGAGAACTAAATATTTGGCTAAGTAATCTATGTATATAACTGCACTTGCAGATACAGTAATGTCTTGGGGCACATCGGCGAGGTGTAATGGTTAGCAAGCATGTATCGCTAAAACAATTACGACTGAATAGTGAATTCGATGTTCACTGGGTACCTCGTACTTTCGACCTTGGGTCACATGTATGTTACGACTAGAAAAACCCCGTGGGCACCCCGAGGCAGTGTAATGTTTTGCCAGCTTGTCTCACTAGAAGATTTACGAATGAATAGTGAGTTCGATCCTCACTGGGTGCCCCATACTTTCGTCCTTGTGCCAGACCTAAGATACGCTTGGAAAATCACTATACAGTAATGCTTTGAGATGTGAGTTTAATTCATTCCAAGACCGAGATCGTAACACATAACACTCGTATCTCAATTCACTTTTACCCATTAAAATTAATGTGAATATTTCCGATTCATTTCAGGGCCCTAATTATCTCCAGTATTTTCTTAAAACTCACCCCTATTTGTCTACTGGTGGGTTTCCTACAAGCAAAATCACGTGAATATACAAGAAATGTAGTTTACAAGCAATAAAAATAAGAGAAAAAACAAATTGTAAAGAAATAAAATGTACTGAAAAAAACGATTCATTGGCCAATTAGTGGAAGAGAGAGAGAGAGAAATGGGGAGGTGTTGCAACAACAACTAGTCTAGCAACCGCTAGCCTACCATCCGCTAGCCTAGCAAGCGCTAGCCTAGCAATTGCTGGACTAGTCTATGATACAGAAGATTGACTGTGTTAATGGCGGACGAGAGAGAGAGAGAGAGAAAGGGAAAGGAAGAGAGCGAGAGGTGCAACAACAACGAGCCTATCAAGCGCTAGATTAGTAATGGCTGAGCTAGTCTATGATACAGATGATTGACTGTATTAATGGCGGACGAGAGAGAGAGAAAGGGAGAGGAACAGAGAGAGAGAGAAGTGCAACAACAACGAGCCTAGCAACCGCTAGATTAGCAATGGCTGGACTAGACTATGATACAGATGATTGACTGTATTAATGGCGGAAGAGAGAGTGAGAGAGAGAGAGGGGGAGAGAGAGGAAGAGAGAGAGAGGTGTAACAACAACGAGCCTAGCAACCCCAAGATTAGCAATGGCTGGACTAGTCTATGATACCGAAGATTGTCTGTATTACTTAATGTTTTAATTTTTTAAAACATATATATTTTATACATTACTATAACTATTTTTTAAATTTTATAATTTTTTTAATTATAGGCGATATAGAACGCTCATACTGTCCCGCAAAATCCATTATTCATACATCTTCGTTGTGATTTTTTAAATAATTTCCCGCTTTACTTCAAACGAAATCATACGTTCTTTTCGTTTTTCACCACCGCTCTTTACACTTACTTTATTTGGACCTTGGTGCCACTAAAAGAATTCTGTAAAATAATGGGAAGAAAGATACAAGACAAAACAACACAACAGAGTTCATTCCAGGCGGAGGTAAACATGTCTACTGTTAGTGAAAATAGTGCCAAAGATTTGCGCTTGCTGGGCCAACTAGCGAATGCTTAATTGAAACACGTTTAGTCCATCCTAAAAGCTATAAATCAACTAGTAACCTTGCATGGAATACTGCTGTCATATATGGACTGGAGTCCCCGCTGTTCATCTCAAGGTCCTCAACAAAATCCAGAGACGGATATGAAATATGATTGGTTCTGATCTGGCATCTCGACTACAGTCAATTTCTCACAGACGTGCCGTCGCTTTCTTCTGACTATGCTACAAATACTTTCACAGTAACTGATACGAGGAACTAATTTCGCTGGTTCCCAAACTGCATGAATTTAAGCATGGTACTAGGTTAGCATCTCAGTCCCATAATTTCACTGTCGAAACGATTAAAGGTGGCCGTCTCTTGTACTCCAAATGCTTCATGTCTCGCACTTCCCGTCTGTGGATATCCCTTGCTTCACTGATAGATATAATCTTCAAATATTCAAATGCAATGTCAATCGACATTTTCAGATGTCATGATCTCATTCCCCGGCCTTCTCTTCATTCTCTTCTCTATTATGCCTCTTTACCCTTGCTCCTACACTCTGTATCCCCTTGCGTGCTAGTGACACACCCGCCTTACTTGGGGTGAAATACTTTTAAAAAATCTCAGAATTCAGCTCGTATCTCAAGGCAAAAATCGTCCGAACTCCGGTTAGTTTCTCGAAAACTCTTTCCTTTCAAATTTATTAATCTTATTTACATTTTTTTTCAAGCTAGCTAATATAAACACGCAGAATATCTCGACTGGAAACGAGCTTTCATTAAAAACGTAAGTCTAACCCTACCCTGCTCGACTGATTGATAGATGCTTCCCTGATGAAAATTATAACAGGGGTTCGATTGCTGTCGGAAGCACAAATCACTTTTGAACGGTTGTTGTTATATCAACTCAAATATGTGTAGCTATTAAATTAACGTTTATAGTAATAATCTATATTAGTTTGTATGCATTCGAAAGTATCGAGGTAATTACATATATGTCTATATATCGATAGTAAGTTTCTAGTTTAGTTTCGTAGATAATTCAGGTTCAGCTCTCACATCAGTGCACAAAACACCTCCACCATTCTTGTGTATCTCCGAACTTCATTTTGCTTGCTATTCAAAGAAAGAATCAAGCAACTTCATGCTCGAAATTCAATTGATATATGACAGATACTAAATTGAAGTGAACACAGAGACAATGCGAGACGTATATAGGCATTTTCATTCGGCTTTTGTCGGACCTAAACAACCTTCATTTTCTCGCTGGCGCACGTTAATGGCTACAGCAAAAACGATGATCAGGGCAACAACCAACATGCTAATTGTTAATTTTAAAGTCTAATGGAAATCGGCCAGTCTTTTCGTCTATCATAAATAATGGGTAAACAGCCTATTACGCTCTTTCGAAATGGAGGTTGGGAAATGTCGATAAGAGAGAACCATAAATATAATAAAGACGAACTTTATAGACTAAGGGAGTGAAATGTGCTATGCTTTTCAATCAATTTCCGTTTTGATTTGTATTCATTTTTCTTTATTTCTTTTTCTTTTACCTTCTATTCTCTATATATACATACACACGCACACACACACTTATGAACATATATGTATGTGTGTGCATATGTACACACATACACATATATATATATATGCATACACATACATACACATGCATATATATATATATATATATATATATATATATATATATATATATATATATATATATATATATATATATATAAATATGTAGGCATACACACACACGCATATATATATATATATATATATATATATATACAGTTTGGGGAAATAATTATTCGTACACTTGAAAAATTGTATTTTTATAAATGTAAAGGCCTTAAATAAAACAAATCTCAGTACATTTTATATATAAAGACACATACTATTGAAAAATAATAAACTTAATTAATATAAATCAATAGAAAATAATGCATTTTTTTATTCTAAATTGCGAAAAAACAGTATTCGTAAAAATCAATTATAAAATAAAATAATCAATTAATTATGAAAAAAAGTATATTCTAGAATGTTCCAGTAATGTTATCAGTAATTATAGTTGACGCTATTAGCCATTATCAGAGCATTCTGCAATTTCTAGTCTTACGTGATGGTTCTAATAATGCCTAAAGGTAAAGAATTGACTATTTCACAGAAAACAACACATTTTGTCTCTTTAGAAAGATGAGAACAGTTACAGAACGAATTCTAACAACCTGAATATTCCTTTTACCACAACTGCTTCGTTCATTGCAAGGTTTAAGACTCGTAACAGCGTCGAAAACCAAAGACGAACAGGTGCTCCAAGGAAGATTTCTCTAAGATCAGCAAGGATATTAAAACGCCAGATCCAACAAAACAGGTTACACGATAAGTTCTGCAGGAACATCTGCGTGCATTAGGGATTAAAGTAACCAAGCGGATATTAAGCAATGAATTACAAAAAAAAAAAAAAAAAAAAAAAAAAAAAAACGATACAGAGATGTTAGGCCAAAATTCGTTAGAGACCATAAGGATAAAGAATATTCGTTTTGAGAAAAAATACTTTGGACAGATGAAACTAAAATAGAGTTGTTTGGTCATAATTATCGAAATCATGTGTGGAGGAAGGACAGTGAAGCGTACTTACCAAAGAACACGTTGCCAACTGTAAAGTTTGGCGGTGGCAGTATCATGATCTGGGACTGTTTTTCTGCAAAAGGTGTTGGCAGACTCTCAATAACAGATGGCAAGATGAATGCCGAAAGATACCTGAAAATCCTGCAAGACAATATAATGCGTTTGGTTGCGAGACTTCGGCTACCTCCTGATTGGGTTTTCCAACTGGATAATAATCTTGAGCAAGGAAATGGTTAGTTGAAAGTAACGTTGACGTCTTGCAATGTCCAAGTCAGTCCCCAGACTTGAATCCAATCGAGAATTTAAGGAGATATTTGAAAATTCAAATTGGGAAAAGAGCACCAAGAAATATCAAGAATTTGAAGACAATATGCCAAGAAAATTGGGACAAATTACTACTCAATGTGTATAAATCATTAGTTGAGACGTACAGGAATAGACTGGTAGCTGTTGAACTCAATAAAGGATATTCCACAAAGTATTAAATTAAGTTAATATGCTTTTTTTTGTACGAATACTTTTTTAATCAGTTAAAATGAAAAAGAAAACCATTAATTTCTGTTAGAATAAGAATTAATTAAGTTTATTACTATTTTTTAATAAAATGTATCTTTACACATAAAATGTGTCAAAATTTGTTTCGGTTAAGGCTTTTACATTCATAAAAAATGCAATTTTTGATGTGTACGAATATTTATTTCACACCACTATATATATATATATATATGTAGTCTCGGAATGAGAAATTGGAAAGCCTAGTCGAACTCCAGTCGAATGTATTGCCTTATGCGTAAATACCATTGTGAAAGGTATGAATCCATTTCTTACTCTCTCTCCCACTATTGACGGGTTAAATAGTAGGGAAGACCGAGTTCTTCGGCCACGGTTGGCGACCAAACTAGGTGAAGGTCAACTATGAATTCCAAACCCGAGCAAGTTTGTTTGGAGAGACATTATGATCTCCATTTCTCTGAGCTTACTTCGTTCGAAAAGTGATTATTTCTGTAAAAGATTTTACTAGTATCTTTGTGCAGGTGCTTTAGATGATCGGCTCTAAGATCTGGTTTCTACTTGCTTCTCATTGAACTCTTATATATATATATATATATATATATATACTGGTTTCAACTGGTTTCTCATGTAATGTATATATATATATATATATATATATATATATATATATATATATATATATATATATATGAATATATATATGAAAGGATTCTATGCGAAATCAGTAGAAACGATATTTGAGAGACGAAGAGCTAAAGCATCTGCATATATATATATATATATATATATATATATATATATATATATATATATATATATATATATATATGTATATATATATATATGTAAGGATATATATTGATATAGATCCGACAGTATGAAGAAAACTATACAGAAAAAACAAACAAAAACCCTTATATGCAATTATGCTGTTTTAATGTTAATATAAGGTCAATTAATTATATTTTATGAATATGTCCTGAAGATGGTTTCTTAGACCGAAACGTACGACGTTGACATTATATTAGCATTAAAACAGCATAATTGCATATAAGGATTTTTGTTTGTTTTTTCCGTATATTTTTCTTCATATATATATATATATATATATATATATATATATATATATATATATATTAAAATATATTAAAATGAGAAAAAAAAAACAAATGGATTAAATACAGACATTGAGGGAGTTCAATCATAGTATTAAAACATGGAATCTTTTGTGTAGCGATGGAAAAATGTTTTATTATAATCACTTATAACAAGTATATATATATATATATATATATATATATATATATATATATATATATATATATATATCTGTGTGTGTGCGTGTGCTCGCGCTTGCGTACGTATGTGTAAATATAATATTAATATAACTCAAATGCATAATATAACCCATACATTTAGTTAAAAGCAAAAATAAAATAATTCTTGATAATGGTTAAAATGACATAATCCTGACATTCGGTGAATTTCTAGGTAATTTATGTCGAGAAAAACGGAATTTATACGAACAAAACAAAAAAAAAAAATTAACCGCATTACAATGTATTGTGGTTATGTTTTTTATTTAATTTTTATTGTCATCTCATAAATTTCTTTTTTTCAATGGAACTTGTATAAAAGAGGTTTTGCAGCCCAAATATACAATCATATATATATATATATATATATATATATATATATATACATATATATATATATATATATATATATATATATATATATATATATATATATATATATATATATACATGAGTGTGTATATATGAGTGTTTCATTTTCTGTAAATATAGTCTGTAAAAATTGTCTATCTGTTATTTAAACCCGAGCGCCCGGTTTGAAATTATATAAGAGTTTTTCATTTAAAAGTTTTAACTGCTCATTGTAGTTGATATTATTGAGTGTTGCGCTATACGAATACAAGAAACATTAAACAAAACCCTAGGCGCAGTAACTTCTTTCAATGAATCGTTCAATATATATATATATATATATATATATATATATATATATATATATATATATATATATATATATATGCAATATTCGATGAATAAATTGCCGTCTAAATTAAGCAAAAATGAAAATAACACTGACATTTCACCGAAAGTTACACCAAATTATCTTGAAATGCTTAAGAGTAAATTTCTTCTGTGAAATAGCCATTGGCTTCAACCACGACGTTCAGACAACTTCGGAATCTCATGCAACTCTTTTGAAATCTCTCCTTCATTAAGTTAGTGGATGCTGCTATAATCGTTGCCTCCATTTCCTCTTTAGTTTGACAGGAGGTTTTGATAGTCTCTCGATCAACTGGGCCCCACATGAAATAATCAATGGTGTTGCTGTCTGAGGAGATAAGTGGCCATATAGCAGTGGTGTGGGCGCATAAACCGTCAGACATTCATGACAGGGTTATACTGATTGTGTGGTATGGTGCAGAGCCCTATTGTCAGAAATAGGGCCTTCCAGCAGCCACCACTTCACACAGGGCAGCACTCACTGCACAATCACTTGATGTAGACCTCCGTGTTCAGTCAGGGGCTTTCACCAACAAATTCGAACGTTCTTTTCTTATAAGAACGATCAAATTATATTACCGAGTTGATGTACCTTGGTAATCATTGACCCAACACTTTCCAAATCCTTTGCCTTGTCCTCGGGTTGACGCCCCAAAACCCTAAAATGTTCGTACTGTAACTTCCGGCGCGAATGTCAAGCTGTACAGCATGGCGCTTCAAAATTTCTTACGGAGTGATTTGCGTCATTGTGCAATTTTTCTCAATGACGGTGCCCAACTGATCCGACAAATCTGTGCAGTTAACAATATCGAAAACGAAAAAAAATGTGAAATTGCAAATATAAAATAACGACAATTTATCCACACACGCACGCACACACACATACACACGCACCACATACATATTTCTTGCAATATTACACTCTCAATTCCATGGTCAATATTGATTTGAATATAGTCCCTATGTTTTTTGATGATGCAATTAACATTGATGTTTCGCGCAAAATGCATTTATCTCTGAATATTATCTATGTATTTAATATGGGGTACTCTATATGTGCATTGATGATGCAATTGATGTTTATATTTCTTTAGAAAATATTTCTATTTGTTAATGTTACAGAACGTGTGCCTCCAATGTAACAATATTATTTCACAAATATTTTTAGTCTTCAACGTCATTTTCACAAGTAATGATCCTAAAGAAAGGTTTGAGCTTCGTAAATCATTTATGAAAATGTACCTAAAGAAACCTAACAAGAATGCAAGGAAATAAAAAAATGTGCTAGCAAAATATCTTCCAGTATTTAGTATAAATTGTAGAGCTAAACGGCGCGTGTTCAAGTGGTTACAACATTAGCTTTCTGAATATGAGACCTTGTTCGAGCCTTCCCATGGTCGATTTCTCAAGGTGCTAACATTTTGAAAAAATAAGGCTGAATACACAATGTAAGCGTTTGTTATCGTTGGAAAATACATGATAAACAATACTACATTCAAAACATTTGCATGAAAATGTATAGGCATGAAAGTGAAAACCGTTTATGTGTGACCATGTGTTTTGACATACTGGCATTTTTATGAACTGGTAACCATGACAGATTATGCGTGCTCTCCAGAAACTATGACTAAGCTCAGTAAATAAACACAGGTAGGCTCTGTGGCTTTGGAGAAAAAACGAGTATGCATGAGTATGCGTCTAAAACAGGAATTCTTTAGATGTCTTAAAAGACAGGTAAATTTGGATATGATCGCCGAGCTAACATTGCACAAAGATAAGTGCTCGCATCAAGTAGTAAGATTTTGATAAAACTATGGCTAAAATCAATACGAAATGAGACTAGGACACGTACCCACATATGTACCACCGGTTTTATTTTTTGTTACGTATTTTTATTGAAATATATATATATAGTACGAAATGGACAAAGTCCGACAATTTATTTATTAAAGACATTTTTTATGTTTAACGTTCTTTTTATAGATACAAGTATTTAAGTAAATGCTCTGTTATTAATAAACAGTATTAAATAACATTTACCGGCCTGAATGTCCGAATAATTTTCATAGAAAATATTCGTCCTTGGACAGGATTCCGTATAGGATGCAGGTTCGAATCAAGGTAAAGAGCATTTGCTTAAATACTTGTATCTATAAAAAGAACGTTAATCATAAAAATGTCTTTAATATATATATATATATATATATATATATATATATATATATATATATAATAACATTTTTTAACTGGCTTAATATTTTTATATCGGCAGTACTAACAATTCCTTCAAAGCAAACTGGTATCAACATATGTCATCTTCCAACAAAATCGCGTAAAGAAATAGGTCGTCCCTTTCTAAATATTTTTGGTTCTTAAAAGAAGACAAAAAAAAAAAAACACTACGGTAAATGGACTGCTGCAAAACTAGAACTTGTAAATCTTTACATGATCTTTGTTTCATGTGTTCGCAGAAAAAAAATCCATGTAATCAATTTTGCTAACAAAGTATCTCTTTTAAAACAAAGAAGTGAATTCACGGTGAGATGCTGATACAGTCTTTCTTTAACCTTAAGATACATTTAAATATAATTTTTTTAAAAGAAAATTTAAGTATTGTAATTTTATAGCCATCATTTCATTTGTATATAATGGTCCAACCTCTGAGGGCAATTACATTACCTGGTTTATTCAGCTTTAATATTGCTATGTTTTGCGGTCTATCCAGTAGAATTAGCATCGTATATAGATGTTGCATAATGTTAACTTTATCTAAAGATCCCATTAAGAAGCTTCCTGAATGTATATATATATATATATATACATATATATAGTTAAGTTACAAGGAACTTGGTAAACCGAATTGGTAAATCCAAAGAGGATGAAATCCTGAGAGCTCAATGTTAGGACAGAGCTAATATGTAATGAAAAACAAATCACTTTAATGTACCATTATGATAATTTATTTCACCTAAATCCTTTTTTAAGGATTCAGGATCATCAGGTAAATCTTCCAACCCAAAGTTGGAAGATTTACCTGATGATCCTGAATCCTTAAAAAAGGATTTAGGTGAAATAAATTATCATAATGGTACATTAAAGTGATTTGTTTTTCATTACATATTTATATATATATATATATATATATATATATATATATATATATATATATATATATATATATATATAATTTGTTTCTGATAAATTTACGTCTGATTAACCTCCACCAGCACTTCAACAAATAGAACATCATATTTGGCTGCATCCATGATAATGTTGTCACTGTCATATTCTCCACAATCGTCAATGAGGACATACCTAAGCGCTGGTTTATCGTGACATGAAAAATAGATCACCCATCTCCACCCATTGACTTTATTTTTCTATTTAACGTAGATCTGACATTCAATTGGCTAATCGAGACTTACCTACAATATATTTTTTTTAATTCTGATCTTAAGCCTTCCTTTTAACTTTCGGAAAAGAGGTAACGTTGTGTTTTTGACTTTCCCTAAAGCTTCATTTTTATCATCAGCTACGAACTTGTGGAAATACAATCATAGTTTTGAAAGATGGATTTTTTTGGCGTCGCGATGTAAAATGTTTTTATTATAATATAAAAAAATATAATAAAAGCATAATTATAATACTTTACACTACATTGTATTCAGCACTTTTTAAAAAGTCAATGCTAAGAATCGTGTATTTTTACCCCATTTGTTCTTTCTCTTATTTGTACACACACGCACACACACACACACACACACATATATATATATATATATATATATATATTAGGTTGGTGCAAAAATAATGTCGTTTTTTGACGTTCAACTTCAAAAGAAAAACGACATTAGTTTTGCACCAACTATATATATATATATATATATATATATATATATATATATATATATATATATATATATATATCCGAAGATTGTCAACGCGTTTATTCTTTTCTTGGATATACACGCGTGGGTCACTGACCCGATTAAACTACAGGAGCATTTAAATTGCAGAAAGCCAAAAAATAATCTGAAAATTGTCGATCGTTTAAATTTACTATACGTTTCATATCTGCTGACAAGCTTTTTGCAATCGTTCATTTTTCCTTAAGTAAATGAAACTGCCCATGAAAAACTAACTGTACCTTGAGACTTACATTATATTAATATTAAATATCAAACATTAATATAGGTGTTTGTCACATGATTTGTTACTTTTCGCCGCATTGTACTTTTTTCAGAAAACAACATAATTATAAAATAAAGATACAGCGTATTTTTTATCGTCTCACCCCAAGCAAAGCAAAAATATTAGGTTGGTGCAAAATGTAGTTTTTTGACGATTTTTTTGATTATCGTTCACCCATTTATCCAACTTTTTTGACTTCCCTATTTGCTTTAAATGGCGAACGACTGTTGAGTGGTCGACCTCGAGTTCAACAGCAACTTCTCGTGTGGTTTTGCGAGGATCGGCTTCAATTAAGGCTTTCAAATGTTCGTTATCAACCGCAGTCGGCCGGCCGCGACCGTCTTCATCTTCGTGGCTCTCGTCACCATTGCGAAATTTCTTGAACCACTGTTGTGCCATACGTTCATTAGTGGTTCCTGGGCCAAACGCATCATTGCTATCACGAGCTGTCTCGGCAGCTTTTCGGCCTAGTTTGAACTGGAACAATCAAATCGTGAGGAATTGAATTTTGTCCATGCTGTCGAAAAGCCTGCAAAAAAAATGAATGAAGAGATTGAGAACGGTAACGAATAACATGATTCGATAGAGCGAAAAACTGGCTTCAAAATGATATATAACATGGCTATATATATCAATGAATTAATTCAGAAATCATATATAAAATAACATATGTGATAAAATGACATTATTTTTGCACCAACCTAATACCTCTAATCCACAAGGAAATAATGAATATGAAAAAAATGAAAAATAAAAAAAATAAAACTTAGTCAGGGGAAAGGACAATATACACATACGCTATGTTAGCTAGCGAATCCCTGTTGCAGATACCCGCACAGGCAACCACGATAAGCAGACTGGAGTTACAATTTCTTAGTAATGATGATTGTCCGAGCACAACCAACATTTTCTCCAATCTTCGCCAATGCGTTAAACCGCTGCTTGAATAAGAACTTCATTCCAATCTATTCTTCAAGTCCGTTGACTTTACTGTTTTTAGGAATCCAGATTAGATGCTCTTTGTCCTCTCAATAATGGTCCATTATTGATTTAAAGTCACCTACACAGTCTTCGAATCTGCGAGCAACCTGAAAGATTACAATAAATAAAACTACTGAACAACAAAAGGTATAGGTTTCGTTAATCTATGTCCGAAGCTGATTAACTTAACACAGAATCAGTGAAACACTATAATAAATATGACAATGCGTAATGCAGGGGCTTGCAGCACAAACTGTTTTACTATGGTATTTATGGAAAGGAATTAAGAGTAATCTTGTCCCACTGACTTCCTAAACACTCTATTTCTATTGCCTTTTCTCCTCACTAACGTCTTCGCTTTCTTTTCACTCTGAGTAAATACTTACATTTTCATGTCTTTATCGCCTTTCTATCAAGTTGGAAGTTTTTATATATAGTCAATCTTTAGAAGCCAATGAGGTCAATGTCAATGTTACGCATGTCTCTTTTATTTTTACTGGCATATTTATGCTTTGCAGTAACGATTTGTTTAAGAATATGACTTCATCCTTATCAAATACCTATGAAGATGATTCCACACTTTATGGGTACACTTCCTTAAAATGCTTTAGAAATAACTTGACACCACCTGATAGACCAGACCTAAAATGGAGTACTGCACCATATGTTGGCTTGATTTGCCCAATCCTCTTTGGCCAGCATTTCGCTACTATAACCCGTTTTACATGGAAAATATCCCACCTTCCTTAGTTCCATCTCTTTTTTATATTTCGCTCTAAGACCAGCCATGACACGTAAATACGGTCGCATCTTAGTCATTCTCTTCGTATTCTACAGATAAAAAGGTTGTTCCATTCGGATAGCTTCTTCCTAAGAACCGCTACATTATCGAAACGTCACCCAAGACAATACATCTGCGATCACTACAATCTTACCATTTATATGTCTGGATTCGACCATCGTCTATACAGAACAATATTATTCAGCAACCCTCTGCCAGATTGTTTCTAGGCTCTTGCAGTGCCTGAATAAGAAGGCTTTTCAATCATGGTTCAGGGATAACTAGTCGATAACATCAAAAATCACTGTCTGCTGAACCAACCACGGTGAGATACGACCTAGGGCTAATGAAATGCTCGAGCGATGATGGAAAAAACAGCAAGATGTTCAAACACCAAATGAAAAATAAATAGTTTCTGAGTTGGAGGATTCGCACATACTTCCGATTCATAAAATTGCTTTGAAAATAAATATTTAACCTTTTCCTGCCAACTGGCCACGTTCCCGCCGACAATCGAAATATCTTTGATGGATATATAAGCAAATGTCTAGACCAGACTAGGCAGTAAAGAGAATGGATTGCAACATACTTCATGAGTCCATAACGGCGCGGCTTACTCATTTTAGCCGTGTGGCTCACCAATGTACGTGACACCTAGTCACTGTCATACTTGCCTAATTTTTCTCAGTCATGCAGATGAATAATTCACATTTCTTTCCATCTTAAGAAACAGTTACAAAAAAGGACTGACAAGCACTGCAACATTCATACAGGTTAAGAAAATTTTAGTTGTAAAAATACGAAAATAAAATATTTTATATTTTAACAACGTTCTCAAATTTTCTTTATTGTGGATTGATTCAGATCTCTAAAAAAATTTCTAACTCATCCGCCGCCCCACGCCATATATAAAGGCATTTGATCTAATCGTTATTCATTCGCAGGAATAATGATGTTTACGTTAACAGAATGACGTGTAAATGATTGGACGTTGTTTTATGATAGTAAAAAGGCTCTCCGACATTTATTTAACGTTTTATCTCTGTATTGGCGTGGTTACTGCATTATAAATCTGGGTACTTCTCTATGGTGTAAAGATTCTAAAGTTTGTCTAGATAAATCAATTACAACTGAAAAAGTAAGTTCGATCCTTTACTTTCGACCGTGTGCCACATCAGAGGTAAGTTTAGAAAATCATCACAGCTTTCTATGGCTTCACCTTCCTTGTAACTCGAAGCTTATTTGCCTATTTATCATTTCATTCTTTTTTTTTTTCTTTCGTCCATTGACGCAGATTTTTAAGGAAAATTACTTTCTATTTCTCTCTGGTTCCTTCCATTTATATTTCTTCTGGTAGTTAATTTGTCAAGCTCCTTTTTCTATTTGTAAATGCAAGACATGGTGTACATATCAAAGCCCAATCTCTCAGCGTCCTGGATATGACGATAAACTACGTCCAACAACGAGGCTTCAGATAATGTTTTCGGAAAAATAATGATGCCAGCTATACGTTTTTTGGAAAAAATGTTTCCAGCTATACGTTTTTGAAACAATAATATTGCCAGGTGTACACTTTTTTTAACAATGTTGCCAGCTATGCGTTTTTGAAACAACAATGTTGCCAGCTATATGTTTAATAGTACTGTATATTTAATATATGTATAGGTATATATATATATACCTTAATTTGGCATTAAATGACCCACAGTGGTTGATATGCCATAAAATCCAACCAAACAACCAAAACCAATCTCTCAAAATCCTTTCCAGGATTCTCCAATTGTTCCAGTGCGGCTGTTTTGTTTGTTTGTTTTTTTTTTACTGTAAGGGTCATCCTCTAAAAGGCCAGTGGCCACGCGAGATAGAATGTTTCGTTAGGGATAGTTTGCATGGATAGGTGGGGACGATAACGGTTATAACTATATTAGGACAGGTTAAGATTTTGGTGATCTGGGAAACAATATCTTGGGAGTCGGTTCCACAGAGCAGTGGTTCAAGGGGAAAAAGCTGTTCGAGTGGAAATTACTTATCACCGATGTAATACGGAGGGAATGTGGGCGATTTGCAACAATGTAATTGGCATGGCGGGTCCTTACTGTAAATGTTAGAACTGGTGAAACCAAGGTATATAGTTCGCCCGTGCACATTATGTGGAAGTAGCCGCGAGTGACATGTCAACTCGCGTCTTTCAGAAAATAATTCGTCACCGACAAGTTCTCAAAAACGCTTTAAGTCTCTATCGAGTCTGGAGAGTTCGCTCTGGGCAGTTCCCACCCAAACATGACAACAGTACTCCGTTTTGGGGCCTGATCTGATTCTTGAGCATATCGCTTTCAGTTAATTTCATGTTCCTGCTTCAATGATTATCAAGTATATGCAGTATTTTGTACGTGAATATATCTATATTATTTTATGTATTGATAAACTACTAGAGAACAAGTTTTTTAAAATTTAATCAAAGACTCTCTATCTGAATTTCTGTGATGAGATGTTATGTATGTTATGTATGTTACTTATATACGGAACATTCTCCTTATCTGTGTTGGTACTGATAACAACAAAAAAATTCAATAGTCTGAATATAAATAGTTTAAATTAATCAAATATTTTTTTTTTAAATTAGTTGAAAAAAAAATTGATTCATATTACAATAATCCGTTTTCAAAATATTCGCCTTTCAATCATAATATTTATTGCGTGATATAAATATTCCGATTTCAATTTGTTGCATATATTTGGGGTCATTTAAAGTTTATAAGATGAAAAAATTAAAGTACAATAACTGATTATGGAAGGATCATACACCTGAGTAAATGTTTAAAAACGATCTCTTCAAGTTTAATATAACCTAATGCTAGCTGCTAGCTTTTACACTTAACACAAATTAATCTCCTATAGCACAATGTATACTATTTCAAGCTAAAAACGAAAATGAGGTTTTTCTTGCTTTCTTGATGATAAATCGAAGTTGAAGACCTTTTCTACCTGGACTGCCCACAATAGAAATCTTGTCTGTTATTCATGCACACGTTTACATCTTGGGATTTAAAGTTCCAAGCGATCTTTGTCTTGCTGTGTTAACTTTGGGTTTTCATTAGGAAACGGATTTCGTCGCAAATAATTTGATTCGGGTTTCCACATTTTCCCAAAGTCGCCATCAAGCATTTACTTTCTCTTTCTCTACACTGACCCCAGTTCAAGAAAATTCCTATTACCTTCCAGTACTGTCAGGGGTCTCCCGAATCTTAATGGGACAAGGGCCGTGGTGTGCACCGTATTAAATGTCAACCGAGATTCGCTTGTCTCCACTTGAAATTTTAATTAAAATCAGTTTCCTCTATCCGAAGGAGGCGTAGGGGTTCGGAGTTGTCACCTGTCGACCAGGATTCAATTTGATAATCGAACTTCCTAAGATCAATTTGCGTGTGGGTGAGTCAGTTTACCATCATTGTCAGTTGCTTTTCCCTTTGTGTTGATGCCAGGAGAGAAAAAAAGAAGAGAGAAAGGCGTCAGCCTATTACGTGTGAACATGACGATTAATTGTGGTTCACTGATTTGAGTGACATAAAACATTACGGAGTCACAGAGTGTTTGTCGACTTCCAATTGCGGGAGCGTAGGATGTAGCAGGAGCTCTACGCAAGTAACCTTGGCTACGAAATAATCCGTCACAGTTCCGACTGTGAACTACATTGCCAAACATGTTGTCTAAATATTTGGCTGCTATTAATCTAGTGATAAAGTTCGTGAAATATCGATCAGCGAATTTTCGTCAATCATCAAAAATCAGAATAAAGGAAACTTTATTTTCACCGTCTTGCACCTTGCTAAAGTATCAGTCAGAATTAACACTAGCAGCGACATAGTCGAAGCTGTACTTTGCTCTATTAAGCCAAATTTAAAATCCTTCTAGACATGCATGAGTCGAGACATTCCGCACAATTTAATACCAATTTTGAAGGTATTTCACTTACTGGAAAGAAGTTAAAAAGAAGTGAAATATGTGTGATCCCCCAGTTACGGTCCGCATGAAAAATACAACACATCCACTAACGCAAGGTACCGTATCGTCGAAGGCCACATTCTCCTTACTCAAGCGACTGAAACAATTCTTTTATACATGGATTAAGCAAAGAATTCCGCACACTTTGATATCTATTTTATGAGGATTCCATAGAGAGGAAAAAAGTTGAAATGCAATCTTATCGAGCAAACCGGTTTTCGCACACCTTAAACTTTTAAAAAGCACAGTAGCGACATGGTCGAAGGTGAACTTTGCTCTATTAAGCCAAATTTAAAATCCTTCTAGATATGCATGAGTCGAGAAATTCTGCACAATTCAATACCAATATTGAAGGTATTTCACTTACTTGAAAAAAGTTAAAAAGACGTGAAATATGTGTGATCCCCCAGTTACAGTCCGGATGAAAAATCCAACAAATCCACTAATGCAAGGTACCGTATCGTCGAAGGCCACATTCTCCCTACTTAAGCGATTGAAACAATTCTTTTATACATGGATTAAGCAGATAGAAAAGAAGTAAACAACATCAATAAATCGCTGAGAGTATCAGTCAAGTTAACAAAGAAAAACACCGGCCTATCGCTAAAATTATGAGTTATCGTTTACATTATTTACATTATTCGGACTATTTTTCACATCTCTGTTGCCATATTTATCTCAACGTTTCGGCCGTTGTACGCTCCAGCCTTCTTCAGGTGGTTGAAATATCGAACTGAAACCGTTTATTTCGCTCGCTGGGGAAGAATGTTCTGGTTCTACGTGCCATGTCTAATTGGTGTCAGAACTTGGAGAACGTGGAGAGCTTGGAGAGGGGAATTAACAGGAGATAACTGATAACTGACATCCATTAGACATGTCACTTGAAACAAGAACAGTCTACCCCAGCGAGCGAAATAAAGCGTTCGTTTCCACATTCCAACCACCTGAAGAAGGCCGGAGTGTACAACGGTTGAAACGCTGTAATAATTACGGCAACAAAGATGAGGTCAATTATCCGAATAATGTAAATGGTGTATATAATACCTAATCTCAAAAAAGTTGACAGTTATCGTTAATATAAACAAAAAGTAAACAACATCGTTAAATATTTGAGCCTAACAGTAAACATCGAACACTAAACAAGAGGTAAACAATGTCTCCAATTGCTGACAATAAACAGAGTTAAATTAAAAAAAATATATACCCAAAATATAACGAATAATTACAAGAGCAGTGCGTCTTCCGATCAACATACAGTTCCTCTTCATATTCTTGTATTTTTCTTTTCCGAAATATTGTTTGAATTCCTTAACTGCCCTTTGCGCTCACTGAGTATTATCTCCGAACCATTTACAACTCTTTTTGAAAAGTAAGGTTACGGTAAGGTTTGGGATTGGTCTAGAAATGTGATATGGGGATTTTAATGACTGATATACATGCATTACGAAGTCTTTGTTCTTCTAACTTCATTCTATCATCATGTGTTCAATGAAATTTTCATAGCCTGAATTGTTTCAGCCAAAGCAAAGATAACTGCGCTTTTCTTTATTGAATAAACATTTCCCGTCTTCACTCATTGAATAAAGAGCATATATTATTCTTGTAGTGTATACGCATATGCAACACCTGGAACATGTCGAAATACTTTGGTATCAGCAACACATCTGGACAAAGTGCTAATAATATTGTTCATATCGTTTATATAAGACATGGTAGGCCCCACTTAAAGTGATAAATTTGACTCCTTAAACCAATAACTACTTTTCTGACGTTTTTCAGTAAATCAAGTGTATATGCACAGTCTAATTTTGCTAGATATTCCAAGTATTTTGATTTTATTTTGCAATCTGTTATGGAGGGCATTCGGAAATAATTTATTGAAATTCAAATAAATAAAATCACTGCTTTCAATCATAATAACATATTTGAAAGGCTGTTGCAATCAGGCATAAATTAGTGCTGAGTATCTAGTAAAAGATCTCATTTCTTTAGATGAAACCTCACGGAAATTGGGATGATAAATCCAAGTACGTTACGGACACTTGAACTGTTTTACTAAGTCTCTAGTTGCAGCGGAATTTTCTCACCGCCTTTCATAAATCAGTATAACATTTGCTAATTACCAATAAACTGGAAACACACAGTTGTCCATGCTCTTTCTAAATATACTCAGCAGTAGTGTAAAACTTTCATATAAAAATTCTTAAGTACTTTCAGAGAGATTACATCCAATCAAGGATACTTTTCTGTGTTTAAGATATACAGCTACAATATTTCTATTTAGTATGAAATCATTCTCCTATTTTTCTAAATCTTTCTACCTTCATCTATATGGGTCTTCTCTGCGAAATCTGATGCGAAGAACGAAATTTGAATATCTGATGTATTCTGATAATTATACCACGAATCCTGCATTATCTCCAACTAGACGAATGTTTTCTGCTAATACGACTTTACGTATTTATTAAAACACTTTGTATGCTCCTGTATATTCCCACCATTTAAAACCTTCCTCACGAGAAATAGCGATATCATTAACTCAGAACATAAGTTTTTTCTTAAGCTTCTTCTTCGTTTTAATAATAAATAATCTTAGATCTTCCTTTATTATTTACAACTTATCCATAATTAATATTAATTTAAACCGTTTCGTATTTGATGGATATACTTGCGTGGGAATTTTTCCAGATTAAACTACAGAAGTAGTTAGCACTTGTGTATATATCTGAGATGATGTATTATAACTAGACTGTTTAAATTGTTCGAACTGTTGTCCTTATCTTTATTGTCACATTCACGACGTTACGGCATTTGTATAACTCGGTCTTTTTCAGGTAATATACGTTGGAATTTTGACTCGAACCCTTTATTTAGTCTACATGGTTAGTGTCTTCTATTTCCACGTGTCATACATTTTTCTGGATATTTCAGTAAATTCTATTTAGTAACTCAACTCACGAAGTTTTTTCACCTCTGTTGTATCTCTTTCAGTCAGGTCATTTTTGAATTATATCAACCAACGCTTTTATGACTCATGGCCCATTGGATGAAAGCGTTAGTTGAAGTAATAAAAAAGTTGTTAGTTCAATAACATACCGCGGGAAACTCTTCTGACTAGTCAGTTATGAATCAAAAGCAATATTAATGCTCAAGCGTTTATGTCAGTTTAATGAATGGCTCATCAAAAATGATTATTTGACTGCTCAAAATCACAAATTCCATTTCTTCTATCCTGTTAACAATAATTATTGGCTACATTGCAAAATCTTACAACGCTTGTTTATATGAAGGCCATTTTGATCTTTCACTTTGGTCCTTATGATTGCAAATTTTTGATGTACTTATTTGATTAATAGTATCTTTGGTTCATGCCACTACTTCACCCTTTTCTCAAAAATCATATCTATGAATATTCATCTCTTTTTTATTGATAGTGTGAAACTTAGAATTCATATCGTTTTTTTTTTCTTCAGTTTTCTTCATTAAAGAAAAAGCAAAATTCCTTACATGGGGAAATTCAGGTATTTTTCAGTTTTTGTATTATGTTCGATTAGACAAATTGACTTATTATTATTATTATTATTATTATTATTATTATTAAATTTCTTTTGATATATGGTAGATACTCATTTCTATCAGGGATCCTATTAGTGATGTAAAGTCAGAAAAGTATCACAACATTTTACAATAAGCATTTCCGAAAAAAATAAAAAAAAATATTTTACATAGATAATGCACTTCGGAAAGTGCGGGCTGTACTTATGAGAACATTTTCTGTATTTCTTTACAGCATGGGCTTCCAGAAACCCCTTCAGTGAGCCCACTGAATTTTTCCAATCCATATAAGGGCTCGAACTACAACTGGAGTTGTTGATGTCCTCATGTGCCACATTTGTGAGATTTCAATTTCAAGGTCCTTTATTTTTTTTTTTTTTTTAGAGTTCTTCAAAGATACATTACAGTCTGCAGGGTCTGCCATGTCAATAAGAAGGCACATTTTGTTTTTGCTGTCTGGGCGACTAGTTTTGATTTTTCTGTCTGTGTGTATTGTAAAGTCCCATAAAGTTATTACAGGTCCTATCTCCGTAACCGTGTTTGAGTGGTGTTCATATAAATTTCTTATAGTTTCTTTTGCGTAAAAGTTTCTGATTTTCCAATGCAGTTATTGACACACACTTACAAGTCAGGTTTTATATTTAATGGGTGCCAATTCCGAGAAACCTGATACAAGATAGTTCTGAATATTTATTATTGATTTTTGCATTTTGGGTTAACATATTTTTTTCAGTATATATATTTGGTAATATCTAGTTAGCAAGCACTGGTCCTGTGAAGCAAGAATAAAACCTTAAGTTTCAGCTTTTAACATTGGACTATATTGCCACTGATGGCTATATAGTCTGATCTATCTAGTTTGTCTACATCAGATTGTTTAGTACAGGCAGAATATTGACCGTTAAAGTCGTTTATCTTGCGATCATTTCTGTATCTGGTCGATTGCATTCACCTTTGCTTTCTCTTTTAAGTATTTTGCAGCTGCAGTCGGTATATTATATGTTACTCGCATTTCTTCAACCAGTTGAAACTCTATTTTGACCTTGTTGGCTTCCTTTATTACTGAATAATCTTTCCTTGTTCTTTTATGTTCTTTGATATAGATCATCATTCGGTCTTCGCCATCTTTGAAGGATAATTGTTGTAGTTTTGTAAGACCGTTCTAGTTAAAATAATCCCCTGTCTCCTTTGATCTGGCCACATACAGACGATCAACATGGTATGACGTTTGCGGTGGTAAATGAGACGCTTTCTCGTTTTGGCGTTCATTAGCTTAATGTAAGTCAAGTTCTATTTAAGGATACTGAAAATGTATAGCACTACAGTGACAACCAATGTATTTATTTGTGATATTCTGTATTTTTTTTTTAATTCACCTCGGAATTATCCCCAAAACTTACACGCCTGTATTATTCCTTCCATACTTTCTTCTTTTGGATATGCTATGTCAAATCTCCTTCACTAATTCCTAATTATCTACAGGCTTCTTCTTGTTCCAGTTTCTTAATCTTTGTGACAAAATCTAAATCTACTGAATGTAATTCTCCCGTACTTGAATGTTACTTTTGCACTTTTTTCTAATCTGAAACCCATACCTGTCTCGTCAATGAATTTTCTTTTCAGTACAGAGGAGAACCTTCAACTCATTACTGTCAAAGAGTTTGAGATTGTCTATGTAGAGTAGGTGATTGAATACTGTCTTGTTTAGTTTATATCCATAGCTATTATTTTTTTTACGTCTTGCGTAAGGGCTATTAAGGAGAGACAAAAGAGAAGGGGTCACAGGGAGTGTCCTTGAAAGAATCATCCATGGATGTTAAAAGGAGTCATATGTGGCAGTGCCTCTGGTGCGATTTAGGTATAATGTTGTTTTTCGTATCCCCATGCTCTGTTTAAGGAAATTTGCTATCACTGAGGAAACTTTGTATATATTAAATGTCTTAATGAACCAAGAGTGTGGCACACTATGAAAGGTTTTACTCTAATCTATCAATTCTGTACTTAGATTTCTATTAGGTTGGTGCAAAAATATTGTCGTTTTTTGATGTATTCTTTAACGTCAAAAAACGACAATATTTTTGCACCAACCTAATAACTTCTCCTGCAATTATCCAGGATCATTTCCTTTATCAATAGTTGATATTTGCAACCCTATATACCACTGCAGGGGGAAAATATTGTCGTTTTTTGACGTATTTTTAACGTCAAAAAACGACAATATTTTTGAACCAACCTAATAACTATTCTCCTGCAATATTCCAGGATCATTTTCTTTATCAATAGTTGATATTTGCAACCCTATATACCACTCCAGGGGAAAAATGTTTTCTTCGAATAAAGAATAACTACAGTTCAACATTACAGATAGGACCAATTTATACTTGGTAAATAGACATGTTATTGGCCGATAATTTTTCGGACAATCGATTTCACCCGTCTTTGGTTGATGATATGTAATACGTCTAGTGAAAGATTGTGGCATTCCATTGGGTTATTGCTTAAAATTGATAGTGTTTGTGCAAGGGTTTTATGGATTTATAATTGATGATTTTGTTGCGGACCCGATAGCAATGCAGTGCCGGCCTACGAAAAGGTGGCCTTGTGCCAGACACTACACACGACTACCGAATCCGCTAACAAAGTAAAAAAAAAGAATTTATATATAGCGTGTTCTTTCACTATAAAATTATCACAATTTCCTCGGTGAGGAAAAAGAAGGGTCGTTTAACTGGTGCATAAAATGTGAAAATAAGTAGACAGGAGGAACGACTAAAGTAAGTCTGGTAAAAGGACAAATATTAAATTTTATTATATTTTTTTAACAAGTAATTTGTCTCGACAGTGGAGACATTCAGTAAAGTTACTGTATCTTTGTAATAAATGAAAAGGTTGTGACAAGTAGAATGTTAATATTCCGCGCCAAGACGAAAATCAAAATGGCTAAGGCGGGAAAAGTTTCTTCAGCAGGAAGGTTCTGGAAAATAGTCTACTTGTAAAAAAAAGGTGTATGCGTACACAACAAGGGAAAAATACTCACTGCAAGGTTTAATAATGTGCGTGTTATGTAATCTTTTTTTTTAGAACTGGTTCGTAAAGATTAGAATTCAAAAGAGGTGTAAGAAAAGTTCAATCTTCTGTGAAGAAAAACTCTACGTTCGCTGGCAGTGAACGGAGGAAGGTTCGAACGAGCTGTTCGCTTCGAGACGAGAGATATTTCTTGGAAAGGCATAATGACGACAGTACGTAGTCTCTGCGTTTCCTAGCAGAAAACGAAGGAAAGTTCAAACAAGTTGTTCGAAGACAAGTTGCAAATCACTTGAAAATTATTCGGCATGATGAGCCAAGGAATCACTAGGAAATTTTGGTTAATTAAGATATTCCGGTCCGCGTATGGATAAAGGGGCGCGAAATAAATGAGTCGTCCTTCTACTTCAGGAAACAAACCGCGACTGAATTGAAAAAGCTGTTCGTCCGTGACGTCAGAGAAATGCGCGGGAAAAATTCAAATCCTGTTAAGACTGGCAACAACATCAGCAGCAGCTAGCTCACTTAACGGCGGCTACCGTTTACTGCTATTACTAGCTGAAAGTGAGAGGAAGGGATGAAAAAACTCGCGCCCGCGTAAAATGTAGGTGGAAATACTGTGTTATTCCACAATAGTATCAAAATTTGGTATCTTGTCATTTCCTGGAGATTTCCAATTTGGGGATTTCAGAGTTATATTTTACCATTTTTGTAGATGTTTATCTATCATTCTTTCTTCTTCTCGCTGGGTCCATTCTGCATTGGTTATATTCCTTGGGTTGCTCCAAACATTCTTCCACAATTCATGCACTCTTTCAATAGATGTTGGCTTTTTGACATGTATAACTGCTTTTTCTAATTTTCTTGGTAAATTGTTTGAGGTCTATTTGGAATATTTTATTTTGGCGATAGGATCTACAACGCTTTTTGTATCGTCTATATCCATGTGACTTTAACTGTAGATTCTGTTTTAGCATTTCCTTAATTGTTGGAATTTAATTTAGTGATTTAATTTTATATCTCCGTTTTATCGTCTTGCATTTGCGTAGTGAGACATTTTGGTTTCTTTTTATCTATATAGTATCGATATCTCACATCTGATTTGCTTTATTGTTCGAATCAGTTTTGCCTTCCACGCTCTATTGTTTTATCTTTTCATTGTCTTAATCCAAAGCTTCCTAGTAGCTGCTAAAGCTTTTGGTTACATGACATTATTTATTTCTCTAATATTTCCCTGTGTTTTCTTCGTTGATAGTGGTTTTTTTTTTTTTGTTTTGTTTGTTATTTTGAACTAGTTTCTGTCTGACATTTGTGTTCAAGTTACTCTGCGGAGTACTTGAATAATGTAGTTTTGCGCTTCGGTGATTTTACTCCTGTTGTTTTCAAGGAATTCAAATTTCGCTTGACTCATCTTCAAAGACATAATCTGAATAGCTGCAAGTTATGTCACAAGAAGATTCATCAGGTTTATTTACTGGGAGATTATTTTTGTTCGTATCTCATTTATTATAGTTTGTACCTAATCCTTCGTCATATTATTTATTTCCATTCTTATCTCTCCTTTGTTTGAGTGAGGGATTATTGTATTTTGTTTATTATCTTCTGATCTATTTCTTCTTTTGTTTCACACGATGTCCCTTCGTACATTGGCAAGTATGTTTGTGTTGAGATGGCGTCCTATTCCAGTCCCTAACATAGTTCTCTATATTTGGTATGTCTGAACCATAATGTTATTATTATTATTATTATTATTATTATTATTATTATTATTATTATTATTATTATTATTACTTTCTTTGGTTTCTCTTGTATAATGATTTCCTTCAGGTCTCAACATAGACCTAATATCAGAAATATCATTATGATATTTTCACTGATGTTTTAATATTTTTTGTAAAAAAATCCACATAAAACAACCTATGACCACATAGTGGAGTAACAGATAGCGGTTTGGATTGAGAAGAACCGAGTTCTTGGGAAAGTTATGAATCCTCTTCTTCTCTCCCCCCCAAGCCATAGGTAAATAACAGGACAGCCTTGGATGACAACTGGATTACCGAAGAAAGAAATGACAACCTACTGCGGGAAAAAATCTGCCTCGACAGTCATGTATCGAAAGATTCATTATCGCCTAAGCGTGTATCACGCATGGCACATAACTGACTGATAACCACACACATTTGCATAGTAAAACCCTTCTTAAAGCGTGAACTGTAATTATGAAAACATGTTTTGGCATTTCTGTAAGAGACAGGAAACCAAGCTTCAATCAATCGATCAAAACTTTTTTTAGTCAAACCGATGGCTGTAACCACAATTGAAATTATTGATCTCTTCATGTGACACATTTGAAATCACGCTGTTTTTGTGGACTTTGATCACAGTGTCTTGGCATTAGCGTTGATTGTTCGAATAATATGGTTACAAATAATTTGTCTATAACGGCGTCTGAGTGTTTTTATGAATCTCCAGTATATTATTATTATTAACATCAGCATTGTTACGGTTTTTCGGGTGTATATACGACTAGGTGATTTATTTATATCCAAGATACAAATAGTGGCACAAGGCCGAAAAGAGGAGGGGTAGAGGCTGGTCAACACTAAGTATCTTACACCTAGCTAATCTGACTCACGACCCATTCATACATTACAATTTACCCATTCACCACAAGAACTCGTCCATCACTCAATCCTCCAACCACCATAATACCACATCCTCTCAAGGGGAACCTACAAAAAACGTTCCCCACACCATAAAAATTTGATGATGATATAAATGCGATACATTAAAATTCTAATAATGATAGAATGAGAGGGGAGGGGGATGAACCCAATAATCAACTAAAAAGTAACACAAAAAGCAAACTAAACATAACAGATGTTAGTAGGAACCGTTCAACCCACAAAACAGATACGCCGCTGTATTCTGCCCAGGGGACAGAATCAAGCGGCAACTCTCGCTAAGGGTGTGGGAAAAGGAAAAAATATTATGCGGGAATGGGAAAATATAAAGCCGACCCATTCGAGATAAAAGGAGGCCAAAACAAACTGGGGAGGTTGGGAATCTCAACTTGGATCATAACCAAAGAGCGGCCGGGATACAGGCCAGGAACAACACTTACTCACATTAACTAGGTACACTGAAGCTTGTCTAACCTAACCAAGGGGAGGGTTCCACAGGAAGCCACCCCGATGTGCAATAGGTTGACCTAGAATAGAAAATCAAGGCTAGCCACGGTCACACGAACCAAGCTCGCCTCTTTTACCCACCTTCCGCTAAAGACTGTCGAATGCAATCGTTTTCTATCAGATCTAATCTTCGTCTTGAGCTGATGCTCAAAGAATTGGATTAGATGCTGATGAGAAAGACGGTTGCCCCTCAAGACTTCCTCCTTTCGTGTCGTCCAAATCACCATTCGAACCGTGGCCAGAAGCGTCAGAAACACTATCCGTTTCACCCCGGAATACGGGGCCGACACATTGTCACACGCGCCCAAGACCAGTAGGAGCGATACTCCTCCTCCGACAAGCCGAGCATATCTCGTAGGGAATCCTTCGCGGGCCCCTCCACTACACCACGATAGAAGACCTTCCTAGGCCGTGAAAGGTCACTGGACGGGGGAATGGCCCTCAAGGCAGACCGACACTCGCGCAGAAAATCCGACTCGTCCCGGGGTTTACGACGGCGCTCAACCCTCGAGATGGTAAGGCTAGGGAAGGCGTCCCTAACAATCCCCTCCAGAATCGGATCTCTTCGTCAATGCGCGGCGTAGGAAAGCCAACCTAGAGGCACGGATGTGACTCAACAGGTGCGGCATTCCCAGCCCCCCATGACACGCACGTTTAGTGCAGACTCGTCTGTCGACCCTGTTCACGCGTCCCCTCCATAAAATGGAGGATAGCGATCGCTCGAGACCCTTCCAATGGGTCTCAGAGAGAGGAAGTACTGACAATCGATAAAGAATCAGGGAGAAAATGTATGTAGCACACACCTCCGCCCTGCCCTTCACGGACAACCGCCGTCGATTCCAAGTCTGACCGGCAGAATCGACCTTTGCAAGTACTTCAGACCAATTCTTCTCCAGCTGGGGGTCGGGCCCGAACTACACTCCAAGAATGCGGACAGGACCGTCCGTCCAACCGAAGCGGCCCGGAAGAGCGACCCCCTTCCAGGCACCTAACCGCAAGCCGGACGACTTGTCGCGGTTTATCTTGGCCCCTGTCACCTTCTCGTGCCGATCAAGCGCCTTCTATACCGCCTCAATGTCGCTGCGGGGCGACACGAAAGCAGATACGACATCGGCGTACGCGGAAACCCTGGCTCGAGCCCCTCCAGGAACGGCGATTCCACGTAGGGCCGGACAGCGGGTCTCTTCATTCAGCCGGCGAAGGAGAGGCTCCAACGCCAAACCATAAAGGAGAGGGGACAGCGGACAACCCTGACATACCGACCTAGATAGCACGAACGCGTCCGACAACCTTCCGTTCACCTGTAGCACAGCACTGGGGGATCGATACAGGAGGCTAATCCAGCGGCAGAAGTTGGGTGCGAATCCAGCGGCCTGCAGGACAGTAGCAAGGTAGCGATGGTCGACCCTAGCAAATGCTTGGACTGATCCAAATTGATCAGCGCGGCTTCTTCGTCGTCTTTTACACCCTCTATGATCGTGCGGATCAGATGCATGTTGCTCTGAATTGTTCGGCCCCTCACAGAACAAGTCTGCTCAGGTCCCAACAGAGACTCGGCAACTGACTGCAAACGCTCCTGCAGGATCTTGGCCATAATCTTTAAATCTGTGTTTAGCAGAGTTATGGGCCTGTAATCATCTAGCTTCCCTCAACCACCTTTGCCCTTTTTCAACAGAGTGATCACGCCCCTGGTTATCCGGTTGGGGATGGACCCCGACCGAAACCAGTTGTTGAACACTGCAGTCAAAATCGGAACAAAGATGTGCGACAGCCTCAAGTACAATTCATAGGGCAAACCATCCAGACCGGGCGACTTGCCTCTGCCGACCTTCTTCAAAACCGCGTAGACTTCGCCCTACGGGATCTCTCCCTCGCAGCTAGCCGCTTCAGTCGGCGAAAGCCGAGGAAAGTCAGCCAAATAGCTGCGAAACTCCTCCTCACGGAGACCAGGATCCTTGGTAAACCGGCTCTGGAAATGGCGCCGAAACGCCTCGTCCATGTCATCAGTCGCCCGAAGAGTACGCCCCTCAGTGGATATGACCTCACGAATGTAACGATCGCCACCTCGACGGACCTCTTCCCTGCGCCCAAATTCACAGCTTCGGAAGACATCTTGCTTAACTTATGTCTAATTACCTGGCCCATGTACCGCTCGCTATTCGAACGATCCAGGGCCTCATTACCGCCCGGGAATAACTAGACTTGAGTGTCTTCACCTTATCAGCTCTATCTAGAACGAGCCGTTTGCTGAAATCAGTGGTGAAGGACCTAATCCTACATTTAAGGCGTTCCCACCACCTATTCCCGATAACCTCCCCCACTAGCTCCCGCTGCACAAGTCTAATTAGCTGTTCCCGGAAGTCATCCCTGTCCAGTAAGGACAGATTGAACTTTCAGTACCCAGCCATTCTAGGCCTATTTTCTAACGCCACTCGTGCACAAACGAGTTTGTGGTCCGAATAGCCTACCCAGTGGGACGTAGGGCAATCTAGTAGATCTATGTCGGCTCTTCTAGCTAACATTCTGTCAAGGTTGCTAACTACCTTGTCAAAAGGAAAATTAAGAGCCCACGTCCACATTTTCCCCCCGGGATGATCGACCCGGTATCTATCGACGAGCCCATAATCGTCGATCAGATTAACCAGGCTACGATCGCCCCTTCTCCCGCTAGCTCCCTGCCCCTGTCTAACTTGGGGTCCAGGATGGCATTCCAGTCCCCCATTAAAACGAGGCGAATCCACTAGGAACGCCCCCAACCGCCGAAAAAACGAGACCCGCCCCTCCTGGTCATTGGGCGCATAAACCGCAACGACTCGAAACGAACCACTTTTCACGGCAATATCGGCCACTATCAACCGGCCCTCGGCATCGGTATGCACAAGGTCCACCTTCGCATCAAGAGTACGCCTGAAAAGCAAAGAAACTCCTCTGGCAGAACGGTCCCCATATGCTGAATAGACGACAAAGTCATCATCCAGCACACAAGCATCGGAACTGCAAACAAAGTGGGTCTCTTCTATAGCGGCCACATCCACATCCAGGGACAGAAGGTCCTGGAGCAGGCGGGCTGCCTTACCCCGATCCCTTAAGCCCCTCACATTCAACGTCGCTATCTTTATTTCCATTTTCTAGGCCTGCAAATAGAAAAAGAGTAAGAGCAAAAAACCTACTCACATACGGGGCGGAAATCTGCGGGTGACAGGACCCCGACGGATTGTCCTAGGCTCCCCACGCCTAACTCCGACGTCATCCGTCCTTCTGTGACAATCCCGCCGACGTCCGTGGGGTATTTTAGTTTTAGGGCCCTATATAGTGATGGATGGAGACGTACGGGGGCCCTCCCTGCACAAAGATCTGCATTTTTTTCAAATCTTGTGAGCCCATTTCATACATTCTTATCTCTGGGAAGGCCTCTCTGACCTCAAAGAGATGGGTCCACACTTTCATGTGTTTGCCTGTGTCCCGGATAAGTCCAATAACTCCCGGGGCACCAGGAAAATTCCTTGGGCCATCTACTGATTTGCCGTCGACGGATGACAGCTTGATTAGAGGACCTAATAATTCTCTGTTGCGGGAGGAGAGGTTTTTATCGATCACCCACTTATCTACCCTACAAATTTCTTCGACTTTGCCAAAGATACTGTTTTTCTTTTTCCCCTTATCTGGGGGTGGTGGAGTAGGTGTGGATGAAGGGGTCGGAGTAAGGACGGATGGTTGGGGAGTTGAAGGGTCTGATGCAGTAGGAGTAGGTGTGTGCGGAGGTGTGCGAGTGGTAGGAGGGAGTGGAAATCGAGACAGGGAAGGAGGGAGTCTCCTATCTGCTGGAGTGTTTTCTTTTTTAGCTGGTGAAGTGGGGACGGATGTACATCTGGTTTTTTCCCTACCCCTCTCTTCACTAATATGTCCAATCAGTTTATGACTCTGTTTCACTTCTTCCTCTTGCTCATCTTCCTCCCGGTTCCTTTTCAAGGATGCGGACCGTTTGGGAGGCACTTCCTCTACCTCCATGGCGTCGATTTGTTTTTCCGGACTTTTATTTTCCGAACTCTTTGGCCTCTGCTGCTGTTTTTGTTGCAGTTGTTTCTGTTGCTGCTGCTGTTAGAGCTGCTGCTGCTGTTGTTGTTTTTGTTGTTTTTGGTGCACCTTCTCCTGCACCTTTGAAGGCTGCACTTCTTTCTGCCTCTTTTCGGGCTGTTTCTTTTGGGGTGTTTCCTGTGGAGCTGTAACGGTAGTATTTTTTTTCCTATCCACCTCTTTCCAGGCTCCTTCGGGAGGTTTCCCGGTTGACTCTTGCATTGGTTTCGCGACCACCGCTGCTGTTGTTGCTGCTGGAGAGGGCATTGGTTTTACATTTTTGCCAGTGCACTCCTTGGACATGTGCCCTGACACACCACACGCCTAGCAGGACGGCTTCCTTCCCTCGACCACGACCAACATTTTCCTTTTTCGGCACACCACGGTATTTGGAATTTCTCTAAAGTTTTCCCTATTCACGGTCACTTGTATTTCCATGTCTCCTGTTTGGATGCCCCTCTTACTGTCGAGGGCCTTTACTTCCTGCACTTCACCATATTTGACGAAAAAGGCCCCCATCCTATCCTCGCTGATATCTGTTGGGACCCCATGAATTGTGACCTTCGTCCTGCGAGTGCCCATGTACTCTGTCTGCATTCGCAGGTTTTAGTTGTGAGCAGACTTCCAGCCAGTACCTTTGCCTGATCTTCTGTAGCTAAGAGTATGTCCCACAGAGCATTTGTTCTTTGAGCCAGAATTTTTGGGTTAATCTGCAGAGACTTCAAGACCTCTGCCATCACTTATCTGCCGACACCGATCAACTTACGGGTTTTGACATCCGAAGTTAATAGAGAAATTATTCTGGTGTCGACTGCGTTCAGGGCTTCTTGAATAGTAAGGAATTCATTCTCTTGGAATGATTCCTCAAACTTTTTTTGTATATATACGACTAGTGAGACAATCCAAAAGACTTAACTTCCTTTATAGTCTACCAATGGAAGTTTAACCAATCAGAAGCCGCAAAACATTGTATCTGTCGTGTATAAAGGCGGCCATCTTTGTTTACCCTACAGAAGGACCAGTGCCAACTTAACAGGCGAAGATGATAAAAGGAAGAACTACGCTCTGCTACTTTGCTACGATATCCACTGCGAACCTGAACTACGCTTTCCTACTCTCTCCGAAATATTCACTGCCAACCTCTGGATTCTATACTCGAAGACGACCGTCATGAAAATGTCTAACAAGCATCATTATATTTTATCTAATGGTCGCACTCACACCAAGTCTACGAGAAGATCTAAGGCAGTTAGTTGTGTGTTTTTATGCCTACATTTCATGAGTTGTTTTATAAGTCCCATAATATCACTAGCGTTACATTGCCAAAGTTGTTCTTAGTGTTCAGCCTTCACTTATCAAAACATTATTTTATATTTCTCTTAGGCTTGAATTTACAGGTATTTATTCACTGTCGTGTTGTGTTCCATTTTTAACATTCCAATGGCACCAACTATGACTGTTACTATTCTTGTTTTCAATTTCCATATTTTTTCTATTTCAATTTCCATGTATTTATACTTCGATATTTTTTTTCAGATTCGTTGGTTGCTATGTTGCACTCCGCTGAACAATCCAGATAATTTATGAGGCACTTTTTTTTATTTTCGTTTTTTGACAGTTATGCCCAGCTTATTTGCCTCAGTTTTACTGTCTGTAGAGATGGTGTAATCCCATAGAATTTTGATGTCTTCTATTTCTGTCAAATTTTCCAGTGTAAATATTTAACCACTTCATCGTGAGGATTTGTATATTCATTTGGTTCAAGTACAGAACATCCTGTGATGGCTAGGCCTATTGTTTCTTGATATTTGTCAGAGAACCTGTATTTTCGACCAACACTATTATGTATGATATTTGCTGAATTTCCCAATGAAAAGATCATAATATGACTACTACTACTACTACTACTACTACTACTACTACTACGACTACTAACCTTTCGCTTATTATTCTTTAAAAGTTCAAACAGGGATTAATTCTTTTGAGAGCAGTTTATTTAATTTGAATTAAGTTATTCAAACTGGGTGGCAATTTCAATCGAGTATTCATGGCACCAGAAATCTCTAAAAGGATTTTTAAAAAAAGCTGATTTTGAAACGTTAAAACTAGCAATCCTTTTCGGTCTCCGATTAACAACAGATTGAAGGTCATTTTGACCTGTTCAAACATATCAGACTTACCATTAAGGCAGGGATATAAAGTTAACGTGATTTTGCCTGATACTTTTTTTTTTTTTTTGATTTTCTTTGATTTGTTTGGTTTGGCTGGATTTGCCAGAAGTTAACTGTCGCTATCGCTTAATTCTCCTAGTTTTAGAAACGAGACAGTTACTCTTCCAAAACAGAACATACAGAAGCATACAACTATTATCAAAACGAAGCACATTTAAACTTTTCTAAATTCTTCTATCAATAATTCCATTTCAATTCGATTTAACATTAAAATTAAGAATATTGACCTTTAAACGACTCTTTCAGTTCAAGCAACAACTAAATGTAAGCTCTGTAGAATGTTTATCAGAACATAAAACTTCATACTGTTCATCCTTTGCTCTGCTCGTTCACTAAAATACAGAGTTACAATGTCATGATTATAAAAAAAATATTTCTGCTTTTTTTTTATCTCGATTCGTTGTTTGAGAATTCGTAAGTTTCACGATACCTTATCTAAATAATCGATTCTTCTTATGTCAAAAACATTCTGTATGCGTGTGTCGGATGAAATACCCCTGAATAAAAAACATTTTCCTCGATGCCATCGCACCACGAATTGAAACTATTCAAGGTTGACGATGAGAGAAATGATCAATCGACACAGGGTTACCTTTAACAGAGACAAGTTGATATCAATGTGAAAATGAGACATAATCACGATTATTATTAATAGCATATTTCTAATAACCGCGTTATCAGTTGCTAGCAGCATGACCCGGCGTTGCCAGTGCTTGATTCAATAATCGTACGACTCATACAACAATCGCTATCACTTAATATTTTTGCCCTCCCTTGCCTTTAAAGGAGTGCCCTTTGCCGTGCTGATGTTGCTACATGCCTTACCACTTGCCTATCTCGCACTGCGAATTTTTTTCTAAGCTCTATATTAAACATTAAATCTGTTACAAAAAAAAGAACTAAACAAAATGAACACAAAATGATCAGCTTTAAAAAAGGACTCGTAACTGGAAAAACCGAATGAAAAAAGAATTTTAACAACAAATACGTTTTTACCCCCAACCCAGTTCTGCGGAATCAGAATCAACGTTCAGTTTAAGCAAGCGAATGAGCCAAATGGAGTAAAGTTCCATGCAGATTTAATTTTTTCCCACTTGTGACAAATGTAGCTATCGATTTTTTTTGCATGCTAGCATGCTAGTTAACATTCGTGTCAGTTAGCTGTTGGCTCTCAGGCTGGCCAATAGAATCTTCCTGCCTATTCGTGGCAGACAGCTATTGGCTCTCAATCTGACCAGTACAAAATGCCCGCAAACTACATGAAAACTGCCGTAGAAGCATGACAAAATCGATTATTTCCACTATCGATGAGAGTTGGAAAATGCAAAGTCGTTCCTGGCCTTGCGGCTAACTTGGAGCATGTACATGTAAATTTTGGTGCAAATTGCGGCCGGGCATTCATTACACACACACACACACACACACACTTCCTGCCCTTTATAGATACAGATCTATAAATACAATAGGAAGCATGTGTTATTGAAAAACCCTACAGTTTAATATATATTCAATTATAAATCTGAAATATTATTTGCGTAGATACAGCTTTTGATATTTTGATATCGATGGGTAATAAACAATATCTTAAACACGTATATATATATATATATATATATATATATATATATATATATATATATATAATTTTATATTTAAATTTAAATTTTTCTTTTAATTTTGTTTCACTCATTGCATATATATTGAAATATGATTCATTATTTACTAAATGTGTTATGTTAATGTTGATTTTCTACGTACCGTAATTGTCGGCGTAATAGGCAACAGTTTAACATTACTTATTACTTATACTGCATTTATAAAATATGAACCTCAAATACTGTGTTTTATCATACGTTGTTACCATGGAAAATATTTCAGGGTAGGCTAACTCCTACTAGAAATACTCCACCAACTCAGAAGTTATTGTATATTGTGGTAGTTACCTGGTCAATATAGTTAATAAATCGCCACCTTTTTTATAAGATTTGGGGGGAAAAATTACACACTTACTGACTTTATTTGCTATATTGAATACATTTTAATTCATGACATGCCTTGCATATCTGTAAGTCTACCATTCGCCCATGTCTAGAATGCAAATGGGTTAGAGGATGTAGAGGAATTAGTAACAGAAACATTAGTAATGAGAAGAAAGAAAAGAGCAATCATGAGATTAGATAACGGTTGACATTACATTTAAATTTTTGTAGATTAATGTTGGTTGGAAATCATGGCACTAGGAAGGATTCCCTCAAGCGAGATATGCGGGATAAGAAAATTTTAGCATAAAAGTTACAGTTACATCTAGCTAGCTGAACTGTAAATTGATGAGACCTCGTCCCCAGTTTCGTATTGCGCTTAATTTCATTCAGTCTATGTACCGTGGCGTAGAGGTCATGCGAAAAATTACCATGGAAATATTTATTAAAAAATGCCGTGCTGCAAATTTAAGGCGGTGAGTCAGTGACTGAAACTGAGCCGCGAATTTAGGATAAATAATATTTCTAATTCTTATTTGGATCTTATCGAGGAGCTCCAGAAAAATACCTGGGCACCTGACAATATATGGCAGCAATATTCTAGATACGGACGAATAGTAGACTTATGGATATGCAAGGTAGATTCCGGAGAGAATTGTTGTATCGCTCGACACTGAGAACCGACTTTCATGGCAGTTTATCTGGCGTAGATTCAATGTCGTGTCAGCTGAGAACTTTAGCAAGAGATGGCGCAGTATGTCACTTTCCTGGAGGATACCATCAGCCATGCTGATGGGAGACAGAGAAAGGGCTTTCAGGTGATTAATTAATAGACATTTAGATTCCGAGGCGTTAAAATTGGCAAGACATCTTTTTCCTCAATTATCAATGGGCTTGATGTCGTTTTGTATATTGGCTGCTGTTTCGAAGTTGTCGGCATGTCCAGCCTTACTATCGAGGCAGAGATAAATGGTAATATCGTCAGCGTAAATGACAATTAGAGAGCTGATATCACCGGGAAGGTCTTTAATAAAAATTAAAAACGAAAGGCTTTAAACGAGTGGCCTTTCAGGGCAACATTCATTTCATCATTTGATAGGAACTACTGCATAACTTCCCGGAGATACTTTAGCTTTTCACCTTAGGGAGAACGCCTGAATTTAAAATCCTACCAAGGCTTTCACGATGTCAGTGCTACAGCCAGGGCTTCACCGTTTTTCTGTAAAGCATGATAGATTTTCTCCGGAGTCTTAGTACGTCAGCAGTTCATCGGAAGAAACGGAAGCCGTATTGCTCGTCTGAGAAAAGGCCCCGTGATGAGAGATCAGAAAGCAATTCAGCATTGATAAGGGTTTCTATTATAGCAATGCCTAATGATTTATTTATAGAAATATCTCTTCTCAGAAATAAAATTACTCTATTTTTATGGTATATGTGTATGTGCATAGTCTTGTGTAAATAGCTTAAACAACTACTACAAAAAATTGACTTGAATTGAAAGTATACGGAGGATACCTCATGGAACAAAAATGTGAGCAAGTTTTAGGGAAATGGAAGCCAAAAGAAAATATATACATTACATCAGGAAGAGAGAGTTAAGGTTTCTGGGGCATACAATTAGGAAGAAAATCTTGGAAAATCTGATACTCACAGGATCGATAGAGGTCAAGAGAGACAGATGAAAACATCACATAACATACTTAGTGTTCTTGAGCAAACGTATGGTGGAACTGGGCTTAGGATGAATAACAGAGAGATAATTCTTATTAAAAGCCAAAAGCGACAGGAAGTTGTGGTGAACTATGATCACCTCCATCTTGAGGGCACACGGCGCATAAAGAAGAAAATAAGAAGAGCATCTTGCCGTGTGCGGAAACATAGATCATGCGGCCCAATGCACGAAAAAGGTTGCCGATGCCTGATTGTGTGATTGTGTTTGCAAGACATCATCTACATTCTTTGTCTATTTAGATGATGACCGATGATGGTTCACTATAACTGCCTATCATTTTTCCTGTCCGTTTCATAAAGGGAAAGATTGATATATGTACACATAGATAATTATCTCCTTTAAAAACAAAGGAAAGAATCAATGAATGAAAATACGAATTTTCCTACAAAGTTTTAAAACTACTTTGATTAAAGAAGATAGTTTAGAAAGGTTTAGATTAATAAACTCTGTATGTGTCATTCAGTTATGTACCATGCGTGATACACGCTTAGATGATCTTCTATCTTTCGATACCTGACTGACGAAACAGATTTTATTCCAGGCGTAAGTTGCCATTTCTTTCAGCGGTAGACCAATTGTCATCCAAGTCTATGGAACCCGGCCTGTCCAGCTATTTCCACTTCTCCCACCCATAGCTGTGTGGGAGAAGTGGACTCATATATTTTTCAAAGACATTAGCACATAAGTTAATGTAATGGATTCGAATGGAATGCGAACTCGGCTCTCCGATTACTCAATTCGGGCTGATATCGATTCCTCTATCGTACCTGCCAGTCTTTGTAAAAACGTAAATTGTTTCGATGAAAACAATATAAGGTTTGGACGAGAAAAAAAAAAGAAGAAGAAAGACAATATATTTCTGGTAATTGAGCATCACATGGAAAGACGTATTTAGAAAGGGGTAATTTAAGTTTGACGAAGTTGTTTTTCCGGTATCAAACGAACAAAGGTAATGTAATTGTAAGCGACAAAGAGAAGATAAATCAACGGATGTGTGCTTCCACAGAAGTTTGCTAAGATGACTATGGAAGGAATACATGAGCAACGCGTAGGTTTTAAGGAAAATGAGAAGAAAAAGAGGACTTCTAATGAGAAACAAAAGGAGACAATGGAAAAGGCTTTAAGAATTGAACACCCAAAGGAGATATGTGAAGCAAGGGGATCTGAGAGAAAAACAGTGATTGTTTACACGGATCAGAAAGCAAGATCTACGAATTATTGTAAGAAAACAAAATCTGCTAAGCGATAAAAAAGATAGTAAGAATAAAAAATTAGAAAATTATTGAAGTGAACATTATCAAAGGATTCGTGCAGATGACATAATAGTGCTGGATATTTATTACGTAAAATTACACAATTATGGCACAAAGCCGAAATAGGAAGTGGTTGAGGCTGGTTGTCACTAACTATCCTATACCTAGCTAATCTAATTCCAGACCAATTCACGCATTGCAATTTGCCCATTCACCACAAAAACACGCCGTCGCCAATCAATCCTCCATACAACATAACACCACATCCTCTCAAGGGGGTCCTACAAAACGAGCCGTATACCATAAAAATATAAATATTATATATGTGTACTTAAACATTTTTGGATGAATAAAATGAGAAGGGAGGGAGAGTAACCCAATAAAAAACTAAAATGTTAACACAAAAGAAACTAAACGTAACTGATGCTATTAGGGCCCGTCCAACCCTCAAAATGAGAGGCCGCTATATTCTGCATATTTGGAAAAAAATCAAGAGGCACTCTCTTTAAGGGAGTGGGAAAGGAGAAAAAATATACGGACATGGGAAATATAAAAGCTGACTCAGTCGAGATGAAAAGAGGGCCAAAACAAACTGGGGAGGTTGGGAATCTCGACTTGAATCATAACCAAAGAGGCAGCCGGGAGCAAGCCAGAAACAACACTTATTCACATTAACTAGGTACACAAAAGCTTGTCTAAACTAACCAAGAGGAAGCCTTCGCAAGAAACCACCCCGATATGACGTAGGTTGACCTAAATAGAAAATCATGGTTAGCGCCGTTTAAACGAACCGAGCTCGCCTCTTTCACCCACCTTTCACTGAAGCATTCTATCAGTTCTAATATTCATCTTGAACTGATGCTCAAAGTAACGGATTAAGTCCTGATGATAAAGATAGTTGCCTCGCAAGACTTCCTCCCTTCTCGTCGTCCAAGTCACCATTCGGGCGGTGGCCAGCAGTATCAGAAACACCATTCGTTTCATTCCAGAATACGGGGGCGACACATTGTCACACGTGTATGTATCAATGAGCAGGAGCTTTTCGGGAGCGAGACAAGCCGTCAACTCGCCGACATGATCCCTTAAGGGGTGGACCCGGGGATAATGTAGAAGACGTGCGTAGCCGTTTCTTCCAGACCAAGGCCACACCCTTCTCAGTCTGGCACATCCGCCAAGCCTGACGTCCAAGACCGGAAAGAACGAAACTCCTCCTCCGACAAGTCGAGTCGCTCACGTAGAAAATACTTCGCGACCCCCTCGACTAGAAGACTATAAAAGACCTTCCTTGGCTATGAAATGTCACTGGACCGAAGAACGGTCAACAAGGCCGTCAGACACTCGCGAAGCAAATCCGATTGATGCCGGGGTTTACGATGGCGTATACCCGCGAGATGGGAGGGCGATAGTATGGAACAGGATCGCGCCCCTAACAATTCCCGCCATAATCGAATCTCCTGTCAATGCGCAGCGTATGAACACCAACCTCGAGACGAGTTTGTGGCTCGCCAAGTGTGTCATTCCCAGCCCCCGATGATACGGATGTTGTGCAAAGACTGGACTGTCGACCCAATTCTAGCGTCGCTGCCATAAAATGGAGGATAGCGAGCGCTATGTTCGTCAGAGATAGAAAGTACGGAGAATCTATAAAAAACAATAGGGAAAACGTAAGTGGCACACGCCTCCGCCCTGCCCTTTACGGACAACCTCCGTCGAGGCCAAGTCTGACCGGCCGCGTCGACCTTTGCTTGAACTTCAGACCAATATTTATCCATCTGGAGGACGGGCCCAAACCACACTCCAAGAATGAGGAAAGGATCACCCGTCCAACCGTAGGGCCCGAAAGATCGACTCCATCCTGGCACCTAACCGCAACCCGGACGACTTGTCGCGGTCAATCTTGGCCCCTGTCACCTATTTGTACCGATCAAGCGCCTTAAGTACCGCCTCAATGTCGCTGCGGGACGACATGAAAGCAGATACATCATCAGGGTACGCGGAAAATCTTGTTCGAGCCCCTCCAGGAACGGCGATTTCGCGTAGGGTCGTACTGCACGCCCTGTCACTCATCCTGCGAAGGAGAGGTTCCAACGCCAAAGCATAAAGTAGGAGCGACAGTGGATAACATATGATGAGCCGTCCTAGACAGCGCAAAAGCGCCCGACAGCTTCCCGTTCACCTGTACTACAGCACTGGTGGAGTGATACAGGAGGTTAATCCAGCGGTAGAAGTCGGCTGCGAATCCAGCGTCCAGCAACAAGGTACCGATGGTCAACCCTATCAAATGCCTTGAACTGATCCAAATTGATCAGCGTGGCCTCATCGTCGTCTTTTACACCCTCTATTTTCGTGCGGATCAGATGCAGGTTGCTCTGAATTTTTAGGCCCCTCACAGAACTCGACAACTGACTGCAAACGCTCCTGCAGGATATTTTCCAAAATCTTTAACTTTGTGTTTCGTAGAGTTGTGGGCCTGTTATCATGTAGTTTCCCCACAACACCCTTGCACTTTTTCAACAGCGTGATCACACTCGTGGAGAACCGGTCGCGGAGGAACCCCTGCCGGAACCAGTTGTTGAAAACGACAGTCAAAATCGGGACAAAGCTGTGCGACAGCCTCAAGTATAATTCATAGGGCAAACCATCCAGACCGGGCGACTTGCCTCTGCCCACCTGCTTCAATGTCGCGTAGACCTCGCCGTCCGTGATCTCTCCCTTGCAGTTAACCGCATCAGTCGGCGAAAGCCGAGCAAAATCAGATAAATAGCTTCCAAACTCGTCTTCATGAAGACTAGGCTCCTCAAAATGCCGCTGAAATTCTTCGCTCATGTCGTCAGTGACCCGAAGTGTATTCCTCTCCTGGGTTTTGACTTCACGAGTGTAACAACCGGAACCTAGACAGATCTCTTCCTTACGCAAGTCTGCGTCCATGTTCACACCTTTGGAAGACATCTTGTTTAACCTATGTCTAATTATTTGACATATGTAGCCCTCGCTATTCGAGCCCTCTGAGGTCTCCTTAGCTAAGGCTATCTCCTGGGGATACGCCCTGGGAAAACTAGCCTCAAGCGTCTTCACATTTTCACCTCTATATAGGGCGAGCCGTTTGCTAAAATCAGTGGAGAAGAATTTAATCCTATCCCTAAGTCTCTCCCTCCAGTTATTCCCGATAACCGCCCCCACTAGCTCCCGCTTCACTAACGTAATAATGCTGAAGTGTATAAATAAAATCAGCAAATATATCTAATTTGGAATTGTTAGGACATTTTCTTCTCTTTGAAGTATCCCTTCAGAAGGTTCACCTTCATGACTCCCCGCAATTATCTTTGAAGCTTTTAATATATTTCTTTTTCTTATCTCGCCTAAACTTTGCTCCGACATCCACTTACACAAGCTCTCTAGGCAGGCTGTTTTCCTCTTGCCTTCAATTTGTCCTGTGTGCATCAAGTTTCCCATGCTCTCTTACTTCATTTTGTGACCTAGAAATTTTAAGGGCCTTTTCCTTGTGGTAAATATAAATATCTATTGTTTTATTTTTTTCTAAAACTTCGACGCTGCACACATGGTACTCTTAGTATCCTTCTAAAAACCATATTTCTGTGGCTTCAGGTATCTTCTCCATCTCTTAGGAGATTGTCCAGCATACACTGTCAGACAGCAGGAGTGACATTAAATAACAGTTCAATATACTGATTTCTTTGTTTTCTAATTACATATTTTGTCCTTTAGCTTTTGGAAGGCATGTTTCGCTATCCCAACTGCGCCTTCAAATTTCAGTATCGCACTTACCGTCCTCTGTTAAATCGCTTTATATATATTTTCATTTTTGCATATGTTTGATTTTGACAGCTCCAGTTTTTAATATACATGTTTCTTTTGCGATAGGCACGCATTCCGCCTTGCAATTTATATTACGACATCAGAGAGAAAATATATTTCTTCCTCACGCTAAATCACTATTTACTGATAAAAAATATATTTTCTTTTTATTCTGTATACCTGGTCGTACATATATGACGAGTGTAAGATATTATTTACTCATGTGCATGTTGACAGTAAATTTATTTCAGATTTCGCTCATCAGAAATCCCATGATGCTATTATGTTCCAGTTGTATCAGCGAAAAATGCATTCGACTATTTTCATTTAATTGTATTTTTAATTTGTTTTGAAATATGCTACAACACCCAATGCAGCAATGGACGATGGGCCTAGGGATATAATAACAAAGGAAGCCAAAATGAAAAACAACGGCAAAGAAAAGCAACACATATTTCGCTTGGTCTATGCTTGTTTGTTTTAAAATAATAAAAAAAATGATTGAAAGTTCTATTATTGATATTTTTCTATTAAACATGTATTGATTTTGTTTTTCGTATTATATTTTTCAAAAGTTGCATTTTGATATCATTTTTGAATAACATTAAACAAACATATTTTTTAGTTTTGTATAATTGTTTTAATATGTTGTTTGTTTATCGATTCTGCTTTATTTAAAATTGTCTTACTCCACAGGTATGGTTATTTCTTATATATCTCTTATCTGTTTACTTTCTTTGTTTAAAGACTATATACTCCATTTAATAACACAGGTCTCAGTACGTGAGAAGTCCATTGTCAGTAATATAAAAATTACGGTTTAAAATAATTAATGTAATCTATTTTAATATAAAAAAAACAATGTTACAAAAGAAAACATTTACGAAAATATTCGTGTCAGAATACTAAAAACAACTCTAAAAATTAAATCCTTTCCTGTCATGATTTGTAATGAAATATTTGCACAAACCCTTTGTAAGGACCCAACACACTGTTGATAATCTGTTTGGGTAGTTGCATGTACACATTTGCAAAATACTTAGAAGTTATCACTTTTTTCTTAAACACATGCACGGACATAGATGCACATCATACCCAGACCCACACACAAAGCACCCTTATCTCTTTATATATCAATTATGTGGTGCAGTCTAATTTATATTACAATGAATCATTCGTACAAATGTAGATTAGTAAAATTAATAATATAAAATGGCAAAACCCTTTCGAAAACAAAATTTTAAATCAATGAATATTAGGATCTTTGTTTTTAATAATTATAAGCTTTACAAGGTGTTTTTTAATACGCAAGTACTTTCAACTGTACATTTAGTCATCCTCAGGCATGGTAATTATTTTGATTTTTAGTAAAATCCAGGTAGCGCCCGAGACAAAACAATTAAATGCGAATCGAAATGATTTTTTTTGCCATATTAGTAAAAATCCCACACTCTTCAATTTACAATAACACATTTAATATATATATATATATATATATATATATATATATATATATATATATATATATATATATATATATGAGCGGGGTATGAAAACCGTGTTTGGGAAATAAAAAAGAATACGTCATTATAGATACACATATATAACAATATACGTATTAATTTAGAAAATAAAACATCCACGACAATTGATAATTGAATAATAGAAATTGCTCGGTTACATAGAATGTTGGGACAGAAAGAAAAACATTTGTCCAAATGGAATAAAAAGATTAACCGCAGTACCTTGTCTGTTGCTTTAATGAAACTTGTATAAAAGATGGGCTGTTGTCCAAATATACACACACGCACATTTATATATATATATATACTTTATTGTAGGTTACTACATTAGAACATACATATTTCCGCTACATAAATGCATTAATGTTTATCTGCACATCATAGCATTTCATCAGATGAGATGATATTATGTGCATCGAAATATTAATGCATTTATGTAGTGGACATATGTATGTTCGAATGTAATAACCTATATTAAATAATTGTCGTTTTACTATTGTATTGAAGTCTATTTTAAATTATTATGCACGTTTGAATTTATATTTGATTCGTTCTCATTGCTTTCATATATATATATATATATATATATATATATATATATATATATATATATATATATATATATATATATATAGCGTAGTATATTTAAGTAGAATGTATTCATCCAAACGAGTTTGATTTTAAAGAACGGAAAAGTCCTGTCTGTTTAATATCTTTTTTATATTTTAACAATTTAAAGATATGGTGTTGGGTATTGTGCTCGAATTTGTGGATAAATCGTGTGAAGTTCATATTTTCTTACTTTTGTTCAAGTACTTTCGACAATATCAAGAAAGAATGTAGACAATTTAAAATATCCTAACCATGAATTAGCCGCAACTGTACTGGCATTACGCTGTTTTTAATTTCCTTTATATTTTAGCTAATCGTTGTCTAGTTCCTAGGTTTTCCGTCGCTGTAAAGTTCCTGAAATTATTCTAACTCACGCAAAGCGAAATAGAAAAAAAAAACAACTCTTAAATCTTTGCAAATGACCCTATCAAATGAACTAATCACAAATAACACTAGAAAGGATAAAAAAGGATAACTTTGACAACAAGAGTAAAAAATGTATTTCCTCGCAGTAAATGTTGAGTCTAATATAATCTTAGATCTCAGATAGCCCGAAACGGCAAATTGTTTTTGCCAAGAGTGATAAGTTATCTGGATATTTACCGATAAGAGAATTTTATAAGAACATCAGATAACAATGCAAGTGTCTTTAAATATAACATTCTGAGAATCTGGGCAATCCAGAGCAAGATATATAAATGGATGCTTGTTTCTTCTGTGTTAATATCAATGTGTGCGTGTTTTATTTATTTATTTATTTATTTTCTTTAATAAAAAATATCAACGGACTTACGGCCACATCATGTTAAAACACCGGTTCCCTTACGATTAAGCAACGTCGATCCCAGTCAGAACCTAAATGTATAATCGGTTCGGTATACCAGATGCTCTAACCTTGGATGTGCGGCCTGCGTAATTGATAATGGTTCGGAATTTTTAATCGAAGTGGCGGGTTTTAATTCTCATTGGATCCATGGTATTCACTTACGCGCAAATACTCTTGTGAAAGGTATGACTTCACCTTTTCCCCATTAGCTAGAAGTTAATTAGTAAGACATTCATCACTAAAAGATTGTTATCTAGAAAAAAAAGATTCTTACAATCTAATGTTGTTTTCTGGTTTTAAATAATCTTCAAAGGTTTGATGAGCCGTATAAATCCAATCAATCAAATATCTCTGAAGATATCTGACTATATTTCTGAGATAATTCATTATTTCAAATATACGCTCTTAAATAGGCTCCAAAGTGGGTCATCAGTGATGTAAATTGACTTAGTTTATATGGGAGTTTCGGGTCGTTCAACATCATACAGGTCATCATCAAGTTGAACCAATCGGGGAAAATCAATCCCTGATTCCCCACTCGCAATCAAACGTTAGCATATACTCGGCATTTTCAATGATTTTGATGAAAACAGACCACGTTTTCTGCGCACGCGATTGGTTGTTTGTAACAACCAATCAACTGCGCGAACTGACTTTTAAATGGTCCAAGGAAGAGATGGATTGTCTTATTTTCTTTCTTTTTTGCAGCTTCAAGGGATAACCGAGGTGTTAATTTGTCGTTTTAAAATTAGCTCCTCGACGAGGATTGTAATTATTTACACTATATACATTTTTCGGTCTGTTCTTGAAGCCATCACAATAAAAAAAAAAAAAAAAAAAAAAACGCAATATAAATAAAATAGGATTTAATACTGGCATGGTCATCTTAAACATATTTAATATCTAATACTTCAAATAATAAATACCATCCCCTCCCAACTGCTAATGAAATATTTCAACCACACCGCCTGAGTACGCAAAAGTATTATCTTTTATAACTTAGAACCAAATATAATGAAACTTCCGAGAAAGCAAGAACAATTTGAAAGAAAGATTATTAAACGGAAAAGTTCCGTAGTCTTTAATAAATCATACCTCAACATCCGGTTTACACTTGTTCTGGGTCTTTTGAACAGGTTTCGAGGTTTATCACTTTTCCCTATTTACGTTCTGATTTCCGGTCCCTTCTAAATTATGCTTCTTCCTTCTCTTTCACTTCAAATTGATTCATTGCGTCTTAGTAGCATTATCACATTTCATCTGATGATTTGATAAAAAAACAAAAAAACATTTATAACAATAATTATTACTCTTGATATCTATTGAGCATTTTATTGATTAAATTCTGTTCACCTTGTAACACATAGATTACGTATTTATGTAAGGTATCTATATGTGTGTGTGTACGAGCGTGCATGAGAATATATATGTGCATCTGTCTATAATTCTGAGATGAGGTATTATGTACATTATTGTCCCCATCTTTGTCGCCATACTCATCACATCGTTTCGGCCGTTGTACGGTGGTTGGAATTTCGAACTGAACCCTTTATTTCGCTGACTGGACTGTTCCACGTGCCATGTTTGATGAATGTCAGTTATCAGTTATCTCCTGTTAATTTCCCTCTGAAAGTTCTCCACTGCCTTAACCGGGTATTGAACTCACACTCTTTGGATCATGTCACTGGATCTAACCAACGCCTTTATCCACACTGGTTATGAATTTCTGGGTATTATAAACCTAATGTCTTCAGCAACCATTTTTACCAGTGCTCATATTCCAATTTTTGCTGTTATCATTGTATGTTTTTTTACCAGGGCTCATATTGCAACTTCGTTGTTATCATTGCTTTTTTCTGGCACTCCTTATTACTGGTTCCTATATTGTATTCATTTCTATGCTTGGTCGGCTCAGGAGATTTTTGTGGCTTAGCATATGTGCTGATTCGTTAAGTTTACGATTTTTCCAATGATGTTCCCTGTCTATAATCTCAATATGATCCCACAAAAGGCGGTGATCTCCTTTCTCTCTCCATATGTGGTCAGCCACACCTGATTTTTCTACTTACCCTCGTGTTACAGCTTTCTGGAGTTCTTGAAGCCTTACCTTGAGGGGGCGGCCTGTCTCTCCTTTATATTCCAAAGGATCTGCGGTTCATATAACATCAGGACAACATTCAAAAGCTTGACGACACTTCGCAGATATCTCTCCCGAGTAAGATCCCCCATAGAGGAGAACATGACTAAAGACTGTGTGTACGCTATCCCGTGCAGCTGTGGAAAGGGTGTATATATGTGCGTAAGTGAATATAACGAACCCGACTGGAATTGGAACTCAGCTCTTCGATTAACAATTCCGAGCCATTATTCATGTTATGTAGGTTATTTAAAACTAGACAAAAATTTAGGTAGTAATATATTTTATGGATAATAATGTTTTATGGATATAAATTTTACTAATTAACACATAGGAAAAAAGACGTAGATTAATACTTTACCCAATGGTATTTGCGCGTAACTGAATATAACGAATCCAATGATTCCGCATAGTCAAGCTTACAGGACCTGATATTCGCAAAGGGACACCCATCTAGGTCTTCGTTGTTTAAGTTCGGTGATCGTACGGGATCCGGTATTTCAACGTTATGTGGGAGTAAGCCAGTCTGTGAATGGCATATACTGTGTTTTGGCTAACGCATCACATAGAGTAATGTTATTACGGAGTTAGAATGTCGGACTGTAAATTCTGTAGACATCCTGATATTAGAGAGCCAGAAAACGATATATTGATCCTAAACCGAGTTAACAGATGTGCTGTAAGTGTTATATTTAAGCCATGTCAAGTGAACATGCATTCTTATCCCAGCTATTAACCTTGAAGTGAATCATTGATCCTTCATCTATTCTGGTCGCAAGAAGAAGACAATAAAGCGACAGATTGATCCTAAAAGGAGGCGGCCTATTTGCTGCTCACCCTCGGAGATATGCCTTGATCCTATTTAAAAACTATATGTATCAGATCTGATATCAATATCCACAACTTAATACGAGTCAGAATTTAAACTCATTATGCTTTTCCGCAGTCCACTGCGAAGAGAAATGTCGATACGATGCTGAGTTTGCCATTATTCTGTTCACATGGAGAGATTCAGAAGCGAATAACTGATCCCAGAAAGAGCTTACCATATATTCTAATTCTGAACAGTCAACTTGAAAACAATACATTGATCCAATGCATTATATACGGGTATTCTGTTTCTGGCCACTTGATCTGGAAGAAACAATTTGATCCTAGTTACAGTGTGATTGTTATCTGAGAGCAGCGAATCATAGATCTCTCATAAAAATGCAAAGGTAATCAGATCCTTGCCAGAGAACTGGAAAAAAAAACATATTGATAGAAGACATATTTTGATCTGAAGCAGAATAGATAGAACTGACTCATTCTTCTTAAGAATTAATTACACCTATTTGGATTCTTAGCAGAGTCGCGGGGAGAAACATATTGATTGTAAATAGAACTAGCAGTAGAGCCCAGCGTTTCCCGGGGATGTAACAGTAAGAGATAGATCAAGTATCGACCATCATAAAGACTGAAAAATAAAATTGACAAAGAAGGTTGACGGACATTTTGTTTTTTTACGAATTGGTCAAACTCAAACTCAAACAAAAACATTCTCTTCAATCATTATGAGGCTACCGATTGAATAGAATTTTATTATAAACAATTGCCTTGTAAATGAAATTTTCCAAGCATTCTGAATGTAAAAATAAAGAAAAAAGTGTGCAAGACAATAAGAAACAGTACCTGCCAAAAATAAAAGTGAAGTTTTGTTGAAATCGGTTTAAAAATGTAGGAAATCCGATCCCATATATAAACGAACACACACACACACACACACACACAACCTGGGTTTTATAATAAGTATAACTCGATATGAGTTGTCCCCTCTTTTATTCTCGCGACAGTGATGCCTCTTAATCGTGATTTCAAATTGATTTCGTGCAAAACAATTGTGTTTTGCCAATTTTTTTCGCTGTCGGAACCACCTCAAGGTAATTTTACGTAGGCCTGTGAAGTGTTGTTGAAATCGGTTGAAAAATGTAGGAAATCCAATCTTATATATAAACGAACAGATACACACACACAACCTGGGTTTTATAATAAGTATGATGTAGAAATATGTTTTATTCTACACAGAAGTGACTAACCAATGGTATTTAAAACGAGCTTAAACAGTGGTAATTTTAAAAGGCCTAAACAATGTTAAATATTCTCACCTAATTTCAAATTTAAATGTTCTTACTGTTATACATCAGTTGGTAATAACCCCCAAATAGAAAGGAGTTGAAAATATAAATAAAAGAAATGGAGAATGTGCCGGGTGAAGACAACAAATTTATCCATGTGTAAAAAGGTTGAAGGCATTTACTCCGGCAAAACTTTAATCAAATATTTGTCGAAGGAGAGGATTAATCTGTGTTCAAAGTTAGAAAGTTTTCCTCACCGGGTTTTTCACAAAGTTTGTAGACAATTTTAAAAGTCATTACGAAAAACGTAGAAGAGATGGAAAGTAGATTTCTGTTGCAGGATATTAATAGTTTAATTAATGTTATGTTTTTGTTTATGTTTCAGACCGATTCATGTCGTGTTTTTATTTCATACCATAACGACTTTGTGGACACCATGGATATTGAATGTTCTCTAGAAAAGAAAGAAATGATAATTGTCTCCGCTTTTGCAAAAAAAAAAAAACAAAAAGAAATCTTGAAGTTGACAGCTACATTAAGCAAACACAACATCTGAACGTTCTCAGAACAAAGAAATCAAACCTAATAGCATCATATAATATCATTTTTCTCTCAAGATGCCAGTAGGATTGACATTATCTTTGTACAAATGTCTGACATTTATAAGTGCAAAATAAAGAAAAGAAAAAAGAGAAAGGTTTGCTGTAGCCAACTGATAAGGTTTATTTGTGTTTTCGTGAAATATTTCTCTTATCATCAGCATTTTATGCATAGAATTGGCGGAATAAAGAAGTAAATATTTGCTTGTCTGGTGTAAAAATTCAAATGTCCTTTTTGCGGCCAAATTAATATTAATTAGTACACACCATACAGCCTCAATTTGGATTTAGTTTATGCGCACTGTAACCCTTTCATTTATCATACAAACAAATTAAAATTCACAGTGAGGTGTTGAAATAACAAACAACATTTTTAATTTCAATTTCTCCATCTAGTGTGGTTGGTTTTTGATTGAAAAAGCCTCAACTGATCGAATAATTTGAATATATAATTTAATATGTATGTTTTAAAAATATTTTCCGTTAATGTCTGAAAATGCATTTTTACATGTAATAATTGAACAGTGCAAATTTTCCGACAGGAAATGAGTTGACGTTGATTTTTGAGGATATACAGTTATATTGAGATATAAACTGAATATGAGTTGATCAGATGCCAGTCTTTCGAAGGAGAATGCATCCACATGATCTTACGACAGTAGGGTTGGTGATAGAACGTAGTAGTAATAAGGTCAAATTCCGTGCAGATAGTAAGAAGGCGTAATCCATTTGAATTCATACGACCAATACAATAGTGACCTAAAACGCCCTTCCAAGAATCATAATCATTGCCAACACGAGCATTGAAGTCACCTGTAAGGATTAATTTTCCTTATGTTGGACTTTGGAGACGATATCCCAAAAGAGATCATACAAATCATCTTCTTGCTCTGAACTAAGGTTGCGGCGTAGCAGCTAACCATCGTCACACAGGTGTTACACTCTAGACTGAGGGTTAATGTCATTATACGATCTGATACACTTTTAGGTAAGGACGGCAGTGAGCTAGCAAGATCTGACTTGATGGCAAAGTCAACACCAGATTGGCGTGGCTCTCCCTCAGTCTTGCCACCCCATAAGAACCCGTATCCCCCGTTTTCTTCACTATGCTGAGAATTGCCAGCCAGACGTGTTTCACTAATGACCGCTGTGTCGATGTTATATTTCTTCAAAACGAGAGACACAAGAGCTGTTTATCATTGTGCTGGAGAGCGCAAATATTCCAGGATCCAAAATGAAAATCTCCTTATATTTCTTTTGATTTTTCTTGCTGTTTCGACTGCGTTATTGGATAACCAGATTGCTGCAGCGGATTGCCAAGTCTCTGTGTGAGAAAGCGATGTATAGGGCTCCTTTTATCGCCCCCTCTCCATAATAGGTAAATCAGTGCAGATCCCAAATAAGGCTGCCTTGTCACCGATGGAGGAAACGGATATCACAATCGCTCATTGGTCTGTGAAAGAACGGCCATCGGCAATCTGTCTGCCAATGTGTAGAGTTCCAGCTAGTGACTTCCAGTAATATAATTTACCTGAGACAGTCGCCTTCACTCTCTCACCAGCGGACCTTGCAATGAACTGTGTAGATAATAATGAAGGAACCAGGGTAAACCGCCAAAAAACCAACACAAATGATATGGTTAAGGTGGTGAGGGCTTGCGTAGAGCCATGCAAACTTTTCGGAAATAATGATGCACTGAGTCGATGCAAATATATAGCACAGACGAAGAAGACAATAGAACCCAGGCTGATTATGTAAGAGTTTTCCATCTCCTAGTCGTGTTCTACAACACTAAAGAGCCTGGTCAGACCTTGTAGGCGCTATTTACCCATATCTGTGAAACTAACAGAACGGACCTGAGAATAGCAGCAATTACAAGGGGGTTCCACGCTCAGCAAATCCTCCAATCGCTTGATCAGAAGATTATTTGCGTTGACGTTAGTGTCCAATTTTATATTTACATATCATCTATGATATTTTCATGCGTTAATACAGCCTATCTTAAATATATATATATATATATATATATATATATATATATATATATACACACGCAAGCAAACACTAATATTATATATATATATATATATATATATATATATATATATATATATATATATCGAGAGAGACAGAGTGGCATATGTATTGAGCTGTTTAATTTGTATATAACATTGGGTTATAATGTTCATTATTGGAGGTAGATCGATTGTGGATAATGTGGAGATTGAAATCCACGTTTCACATATATATATATATATATATATATATATATATATATATATATATATATTCAATAATTATTCATACATAAAAAAAATACAAAGGTTATTGATTTAAATGGCGAGAAATCCATCTTCGCGAACAATTCAAATAATATACAAAAACCCCGAACCTGTTTATGAATATATATATATAATCGATAGCACATTATAACACTTGGGAAATATATATGTATGTGTTTGCACACACGCACAGATATATATATATATATATATATATATATATATATATATATATATATATATATATATATATATATATATATATATTACCAAGTGTCATAATGAGTTATTTATTATATATTAATGAATATACATAATATAAACATAATGTGTACATAATATTCTACTTCAACCGAACGACTAGGCGCTTCATTACATAACGCAATCTTCAGGTGTAGGATACACACTAACCGTTAAGTGTTATAAAATTCACGTTCTCTTGGGGTTGATGCAAAATTGTATGTTTAGTCTTGTTCTTTTTTTTGTTCCTGTCTATGAAATTTGAATTAATTTTTTATAATGTATCCCAGTCAAATTCTTAAGATCGCAAGACGAAAAATTAAAAAGATATATTTTAATTAACTAAAAAATGAAATTTACGTTAAGACGCTATGTCTCAAGTGGGAGAACTCAATTTTTGGCATAACAAACTGTCGTTAGATGTAAGTGATGCTTATTAATATATATTATTGTTTTGACACTTGTTGAATCAATTTAGGTGCCACATATATTAAGTTAATTATAGATAGATATAATGTATTTTGAACTTAGCCTGATACTTAAAACTGTTAAATTAGATATGCACACGCAATGAAATAATCAAGTACTATTTATTATATGGAAGTGTATATATATATATATATATATATATATATATATATATATATATATATATATATATGCTATTAACGATGTCTGTTATGTATATTAATAGGTGTTACGTATTATATTAATGATAGTCAAATCTATTTTATAATCTATTTTAATCGGGGTCAATATGCTTGAGAAGGTGTTTACTTTTATGCATACATGTAGTCATAAATTCACTACATTTTTTCAGAATGTTAGGGTTATTTAAATGTTTTAATATGATAAATTTTTTCTAGTAAACATAATTTACATCTGTCTCCTTTTCCATATGGTTTAACTTTCTTTATTATGCACCAGTTAATGAATATATTCTTATATTTCTTTTTAATCCCCAATCATAATTAGAATTTTTAAACAGTTTTTTTTTTCTTCAAGATTGTTTAAGGGTAAAGAAAGAAGAATAAAGTTGCAATGTTCAAAACATTAATTTAAATCAGGGCTCAATACAAAATTAGAGCAATCAATTTTTATTATACACTGTTACATTAGAACATGCAAATATCCACTACAAAATGTGCATTTCGCTTCAACGTTTAAAATATAACGTCTCTTCAGGTGATTAATAATGAAGTTAACAAATAAGTTTATTTAAAATTTGAGTTAATGAAATTTCACTTCATTTTCCATTTTAGGGAAATTTTCCATAATGGGTAAAAAGGATTTATATAAAGAAAAAGGAAAGAATATAAGAAATCAATAAAAGAAGAAGAAGGAGGAAAGAAAAGAAACGCAAGAGAAAGCATAAGAAATTAAACCTGCTGCCAGGAGAAAAGACAAAAAAGAGAAAGGTAAAAGTTATAGAGATGTATATTCAAAATTACACAGATAAAACGGAAGAGGAAATTTAAGGAAGTAGCATATAGAAAGATGTGTTGATACGAATGAATCCAATAAAATTACATTGAATTAGAGAATTTAAATTTTCAAACAGAAATGTGGCGAAAACCGATACATTGTTTAAAAACGTCGCATTTCAAATTTTATGAAATTTTATATGAAATCATATATTCAAACAAAATTAATCAAAGGGATGTAAAAAGGACACTTTAATAAGCAATACAATACTTAACAAAACCGAACTTATATTATAAATTAGAATCCAAAATAATTTTAAACTTTTATATTATTATATTAATTTTATATTAGAAACTATTATTATAACAACAAGAGAAAAATAAAATAAAATAAAAATAAAATAAAAAATAAAATAAAAATAAAATTAAAAATAAAATAAAATATAAAATAAAATATAAAATTAAAAATAAATAAAATAAACTAATTCGTGGCTAATCATACTACTAGTAAATTACGTATATTAACCGATATCTGAAACTAGAATAAATTAACGATGGTAACATTAAAATGTTTATAAAGATAATAAACATAAAAAAAAGATTATTTATTGAGTAAATAAATTTGTCAAGATTTCAAGCTCAATTCTTTAATGTGTTTACAACTTACCGCTGTTTCATATCCTTGGTTCAATAAAATATCACGATTCAAGTATTTAATTATTTTCGTTTTTTCCCTGTAGGCAGAAGAAGCCTGGTTGGTTCAACGATTAACAGATTCTAGGTAGTTTTACAAAATTTAACTTTAGGTGTTTTATTTTCATCTTTTAACTTCCAACAATATTTAGTCAGTGAAGTCATATTCCGTTCATCCACATAATTAAAGGATGGGAGATGGTTATAGAAACATTTGTTTTTTTAAATTGATTCATTATACTTCCAATATATATTCACTCAGAAACTCTGAGATTGTCAACTGATGAAAGAGAACATATATACACAAGGGACATTATTAATAACTTTTTAGATGACAGACATTGCTTAGGATTTCTATAACTTCATATATTATTTGTATGGGACATATTCAAACCAGCATTCCTATTACGGTTATTATTGTTATATGAATTCAATATTGATATGCGATTTAATTATTTTTTAAATTATTTGTACAAGTACAACTCAGTTTAAGATTGTATCGAATGAAAATTTTACATAAAGAACTATTTTTAAGAAAATGTTTATCAATCAATTTTGAAAACTTATATCCTAATTTATTATGAACTAATTGATTGAACGGAGGAGTATACCATATGATGTCCATGTTTCCGTTTTCATTTCGGGAAAAGCCATAATTTTCTACATATCTAAGTTCAGAAAATCTGAATTCACTATCCCTAAGAATTCTATCATAAACTGTTTTATGTTTTTCTAATATTTCTTTGCTAGAAGATTGTTGATTAATCCGTCGTTCTACCGATGATGGAATATGTTGAATTACAGACGGTGGGAGATTGGAACTCGTGTGTATATAAATCGGGGTGGCATTATTTTTCATGTAACGTTGAAGATTATTGGAAACCAAATTTAGCGTTACATCTAAGAAATCAACTTGTTTAATATTAGAATTAATAACTACACTAAGACCAAAAGATTTTAAAACTCTATGTATTAATTTTCTAAGTTTATCAACCTTACTTCTAATATATTTATTTACAATCGTTAATCCATCATCTGTGTAAATCCCTATACTATTCAATTCAATTTCTTCATATGCAGTGAGGTTGTACAAAAGAAACTCTCCAACCAAATCTGAATCCTTATAAAATTCCAAAGATCCCATTGATATATCGAATTTTTCTGCCGATTTTTTAATCCACTGTTCGTTTTCATGTATTAAATTGAGTTTCAACAGTTCACAATAATGTTTATTTCGTCCTTCGAAATGCCTGAATAGATTTCAGCGAATTCCAATGAAAAATTGAAAAAAGTCCTTTGAGATTGATGGATAAAAATCCACTATATCAAATTCGATGAAAAGGAATAGTTATTTTCGGAGGACATTTTTATTTAACTATATATCGAGTTAATTAATTCCTATTATATCTAGTATTAGACAGAGCGTGTGTATGATTGAGCGAATCGTTACATCAAATAATGATATATACTCATGTTATTAATATACTATTATATACATATATACAGAGTGGCCCCTAAAATTTGCATACTTTTTTGATTTCCTATAACATCGTGAATTTCTTTCATTTTTAGATCTATGCTTTTAATTTCATTTAATGTTTATTTGAATTCGTTAGTCTTTTTTTCAGCCAGTAAACTTTTTTTTTTAATTTTAACCATTAATCTTGTTTGTAAGACAATAAACACTACATTTGTTGTTATTTAAGGAATGACTATATTTATTTGGGATACCCTGTATATGTTTGCTAGTTTTACAAATATAGATATCAATATTTAATTTTCATAGTTTCATGGAAATTTTTAAATAGCAAATTTAATCATTTGCTGTCGATTTTCCCTATTCCAGGAAATAACGTGAAAAGGAAGGTAAAGGTGTTTCCTTCCGAAATTAATTACATTTGCGTGCATATCTCGATAACCATTTTTTATTGGCTGCCATTTTAACACTTCCGCTACTAACTACGGAGATCTTCTTTTTTCTTATCTTGCTCCAGCTGGCTAAGTACGGAAATCTATGTTTTTTGCATACCGCTGGTATGAGTGTCCCGTTGCACCATCTATCGTAAAATCACAAAGGACAATGCTTCAAAAGATATCATTTGTATAACCATTACTGATCTTGTAAGTGATTACTCGGTTTATCCATAAAAATGGAATGCTGTAAAACACACTGGTGCCAGTTTTCTGTGGGAATAAAATATGTAGGTTGAAATTTGGCATTTTCTTTAAAAATGGCTGGCCGGTTGGGGGCAGCACTGGGCAAATGAGTAGCAGTGAAAGTGTTAACACCTATATATACTTAACAACGGTAATTCTCTTAATTTCTCTAATCCCTTCGTTTCAATTCTCTACTAAATATTTTATATGCAATTTACAGCTTTATCAGTTTAGCTAAACTTTGACTATATAAATTCCTAAGCAGTAAGGGAAATGCTACTTTCGGTATGCGAGTATCGTCTGTTGTTTAGAGTAGAGTGCTTCGCTCCTCCGCCAATAATATTCGTTCAAGCCCTAGAGGACAATTCCCCTTGGCGGTACATCTTCTTCGGGAGGAGCTAGGATTATTACACGGCGCTACAGGACTCCCAAAATGTGCGAAAAGTTTAAAGGGATTTAAAATTTTTCTACAGTATTGCCGTTAAACCCACTTTTGGCCTGTGTTATATTCAGTAGCGACGGAGGCATGGTGAGAATTCAAGCTTTCTATATGCGGGTTAAACGACAATCGCTGTACCGATAAAATTCGAAAACACGCACACATTGTAAATAATTTTGATTCCATATCACTAACTGGATTATTTCTTTAAATTGATTAAATTATTATTATTATTATTATTATTATTATTATTATTATTATTATTATTATTATTATTATTATTATTATTTCCTTTGGTTTCTGTTGTATGGACATTTTCTTCCGGGTACCAACCAGAGACCTCAGGTCAGAAATAGCTTCATTGATAATTCATTTAATAAAAAATACAAAAGAGAAAAAAAATGACACATATTCTGCATATATCTATCTATCTATCTATCTATCTATCTATCTATCTCTCTCTCTCTCTCTCTATATATATATATATATATATATATATATATATATATATATATATGTTGAATTTCTTGGCGGCCTTTACTACTGAATAAGTTATTTTATATTTTCATGTTGTTCGACACAGATCATCCCATCTTCTGTAGCTTGTATTTATCTTTGAAGGTCAACTGTTTTGGATTTGTAAGGGAGTTCTATTTGAACCAATCATCTGCCTCCATCAGATCTGGACACATATCGACGATTAACACCAGACTTAGAATGTTGCATGCGGAGGCAAGTGAAAATCGTCTCATTTTGGCATATATTTGCTTAATATCAGCTATGGTCCTGTTAAGGATGTTAAAACTACATTGCCACACAAGAACAGCCAAAGTGTTTTTGGTTGATATTCTGTTTTATGAATTCATTTCGGCGTTTAACACCAGATTCGCACCCCTGTAGTATAACTTTGTACTTTCTTCTTCATTTCAGTATGCTTTATTCCATTTGCTTTGGTAACACCTGGGTACGTATAGGTTTCTCGTTCCAGTTTTAAAAAATCTAGGTCTATTAAGTGTGTTTCTGTAATTCTTCATTTCTTGTATGTTTTGCACATTTAACTAATCCGAAATCTATACCAATGTCATCACTGAAATATTTTACAGCATTGAGTATAATTACTTACCCGCAGCCCCACGTGGCAAGATGTGACACAAGGCCGACTTTTAAAGTGGGGTATCTGAGCCCGTAGGCTCGGGAAAAAAATTCCCTATAGACCAAAATGGAGTCAGTTTCTCGAGACGAGACTCTGCCCATCGACAGAGCGTCGTCTGGAGGATACCCCCTGACATGTGCCAGATAAATATTGAGTATGCCTTCAACACATTGTTATCTTTGGTAAAGTCTTCTTCTTCTTCTTCTTCTTCTTCTTCTTCTTCTTCTTATTATTATTATTATTATTATTATTATTATTATTATTATTATTATTATTCCCTTGATATCTGATGTATACTCATTTCTTTTCGGGGTACAACCAATGACCTAATGTCCGAAATGGCATCATGACATTTTCCACTGAGTATTTTTTAAGAAAAAAATATGACACGCATTTTACATAGATAAAGACATTCGTAAGGTGTGTGCTCTATTTTTGTCTCCAACTTTTTTGTATTATTTTAATGCTTCGTCTACCAGGGATTAATTAATGTCAATCTGAGGACTCCAGCTACAAGTGGAATTGGTGATATACTCATGTGTATCTTTTTTGAGGCTTTTCGTTTTCAAAATCCTTTTATTTTGATAGTTTTTTTTTAAGATCTTCACAGATATATTACAGTCTACATGAACTGGCATATCATTAAGAAGGTACATTCTGATTTTTATATCTCTTATCACGGTGATTGTCCTATTAGCTTTAATTTTTCTATCTGTGTGTATTTTAAAGTCCCATGACATTATTCCAGATTCAATCTTTGTAACTGGGTTTTGGTGCTGTTCAGACCAATTTCTTGCAGTTCCCTTCCCGTAAGAGTTGCAGAATTTCCAATACAGATATCGGTCACTCCCTCATTTCAGATTTCATATTCGTGTAAACTCAAATCACCAGATACAGAAAGTATTATTATTTCCTTGCCAATAACAGTCCATCTTATTATTCTTGGAGGCAGACGTTTGATAAAACGAGACCCGTCCAGATCAAACAGCTAGTGAGGCGGATACTTTTTCAGTTAAATATTTATGTTTTCTACATTAACCTCCTAGTCACACCGACATTGTTCTTAATAAACTTAGAGAGCTTGTTAATTGCTCCTAAGAAAATTACTTCAAACAGCAGTAAATTTTACTTCCCTGATTCTTAGAACGGATACTGAATGCTTACGTCTGAAGTAAAGAAAATTACTCTTTTTTCACATAGTATAAAAAAAAAAAATCGAAAAAATACAACTTCGAATTTAAAGTAAATTTTTATACGCGTGATTGGCGGCATTTGTTCATATATTTTATGGGTGGATACTAGCAGACCTTCCCGGCGTTGTCCTGGATTTTTAAAAAGAAGTTTTAACTAAATATATCACAACAATATCACTTCAAAATTAATTTATTCAAACACAAAATATATTTAAACAGTTATTACAATATTTGGATAAATATTCTTTGTCTTTCCGTGTGAATCATAAATAAATTGGTTTTACTTCCCACACGTGAACAACCGGCATATAATAGTCCATGGCAGAAACAGAATCCTTCTAAATGTAGTCCAGTAACTGATAGAGTCTAGTCTTGTGCGTTTTCAATAGAGAGCAAAATTAATTGTTATTTATTTTTATGAATAAATGGCCTCAGATACGTTTTATGTCCTAGAGTATATTATACTCTTATAGGGGTTTCTACTAATTCGGCGAAAAATGACATAACTGTAGTTTAAGATTAATTTAAAAAATGAAAATATTTCTTGATTTTTTTTTCTTCAACTTTAATTCAAATTTAAAGCAATAAATTTACTATACTCATTACGTAAAATAGTTTAGTGCATTTAAAACCGAATTTATATTGATTGGAATAAATTCTTATTTTGTTTTCAGTAAAATCGATTCTGTCAGAAATTTTGAAAATTTGTAAACAACAGTTAAATTCTCCGTTTTAAAAAGATTGTAAAATTAAAATATATATGTTAAAAAGGTTATTTGAATAGAATTACAAAATATAAGGTTTACTTAATCTAATTTGAAATAAACAGTACTTACATTTTTATAAAAAAAAGAATGTAGTAGAAAATGAGAAATGCATTTCTTGACGACGGAGACTCGTTTGTCAGGTGTTGATTGATACTTTGACAGCTGAGAATGGTTGAACACAGTGACGAAATTTAAGAGAACTTATTTAAATATCCAGTACTTATTTTTTTTACAAATTAACAAATATTTTAATAATTAGTTAACTATTAGGCATTTTATCTTTATAGCCTGAATTTTGAAGATGCTTTCTGGCAGATTAATAATTAAATTCAAAATACCATATAACAATAAAATAAATTTAAAATGTTATAACTAAGATAATATAAAAATTAATATAACATAAATTTTCATAAAAAAGAGAGGCATCTATAATTTTTATGTACATCTCTTATGAACTTTTATGATGCTTTATTTACTATTAGATTTATATTATCTCAATTAGGAAATTTTAAACAACTCTTGAAACACGTTAACTTTTAATGATAATGTTATGTATGAACATCCGAATAGATTGAAAAAAAAATTACAAATCCAGAATCAATGTCAAATCTTTTTTAAACACTGGTCATTTGCAGAGTTTAATAAGATTTTAGATTTATGATTAGAAAACATAGTTTTACTTAATAACAGTGCATTGAAATTGAATTTAACAACTTTATAATTTATTGCTTATTAAAACTGTAAAAAAAGAAATCAATTCATGTAAAAATTAATTTTTTATCAGAAATTATTTTTTTGTGTCAGACAATATCATCATTAACTTATATTATTCATAAAAGCAATTGAAAGCTTTTCTAATTTAATAATATTTTTTTTGATTTTGTATTTTACAATTCTGAGCTAATTTTTTTTTAACGGGTCGTTCGATTTTAGGTCGTTTCTTTTTCTTTTTCTCGTTGTTTATTGATTGATTTATTTGTGTTTTATTTGTTTTTAGTATGATTTATCCTTTATTAATTTGTTTATTTTTTTTTTTTTATCTATTTTTAAATTAATTTTCACACTACTATCAGAAAAGAAAACAGTGTGTGGATTTCTTTTGAAGTTTCGTGTCTACTATTCTTCAACCATTTTTCATTTAATAAAAGACGTGAGCTCGGTCGTGGTACGAAAATATTCAGACATACAGATAAAGTTTTTGTTTTATATATATATATATATATATATATATATATATATATATAGCAGCCATGCCGAGCTGGTCGACCAGAAAATTCTTTCAATTAGAATGGAGGAAAAACAGCATTATATTTAGATGTAACACATTCTATCTTCTTCAATTACTTTAAAGTACTTTCATTAAAAAGCATTTTGAAGTAATACATTTACTGATATAATAGAAGCAGTCTGTATTTTTTCAGTGGTAATTAGCCGCAGACGAAACGGTAAAAAGGGCAACATGAAAACCCACTTCAGACCACAATTATTTTGGAGATTTTGAAATTCAATTTGTCAGTGTGCTAACAAGGATGTAAAAGGGAATATATTTATGAAGCAGTTGTTAAGTTTGATGAAAATTGGTTGAAAGATAAACATAAAATAAGAAATAAATCAGTTATCGTTATTTAGTCGAGTTTTCACTTCATAGGCCGACTCAGATATCAAGTTAAATGATTGTTAAGCAATCAAATTATTGTTGGCTACAATTGAGTGAAGATTGTATTAGATTGTTTAAAAATTGTGTTTTTACTTTAAAATATCTGTTGAAATCGATTTGTGTTGAAATCGTTTTTCGCCGTTTTTTGCTGAACGTAGTGGCGTATCAATAAAAATGACGTATCGTTGAGCTCGTCATGATATAAGTAAGCTTCATAACGAGGTTAAATGAAATCGGAGGAAAAAGTTGAATTTATCGATACTGATCTGCTTTATCGGTTATTGATGTTTTGAAATTATCGATTTTTACACTAAGAGCCTATCTCTGACAATGTACAATGTATGTGCCAAGCTTGATCTAAATCGATTGGATGGATCACGAGTGAAAAGTTTTCACACAGACACACACACACATCCTCAGTTTTATATATAGAGATAAAAGACAGTTGGGAAAATAGATTTTTGGAACGATTCCTGTCATACAGAATCGTGATAATAAAATAATTATTAAATATATGTTTGTGATTTCCGTATCGGCAGGGTAAATAAAGTTTTGTAAGTATCAGATGCAACGGTAAATTCATAAGATATGTTGCGGACGATTAGTAGCGTTGTGTATTTCTGTTGGGAAAAACAACTGAAATACCTACAACAAAAATGGCGAACTCGGTATGTGAATCCACGTGAATACATGTAAATAAAGAACAGAAATCGATATATGTACAAACAAAAGATAATGTTTTAATAAGGAAATGTATACTAGTGATAAAAAAAATGATGTCTGTAATAAAAGAATATGAAAAATTTTGGTTCAAATTATTGCTGGCGGTTAGTAAATCCGTGTGTTTCTTTTGGGAAAAAAACACATGTCTCCTGAAATACCCACAGCAAAAATGGCGGACTCGGTATGGAATATTCATAATTTAACAAGATTCGTGGATGATCAAGCGTATTCAGAAAAAAAAATATTTGAATTCAAAAGATCTACATATATGTTATTATATATTCGGAAATGTACGCGTCTGGATTCGCTAGGGATTTAATATACATTAATTCATACAATTGCGTTTTGTTTTTCAGCGAACATGTTACGTACAGTGGTTAAAAGAAGGCCATCTAAATAACTTTTAGGTACCAATACAAATAATTCCTAGTATCTGTTATAAAATATTGTTCCTCAGCTTCATATTCGAACACATTTTAATAGTAAACACCGGAAAACGAAGCTTACATTGTATTATAAACATCCATAGAGGGTGTAACATGCATTTTAAAATAAATCAGTCACGGCAGTCAGAAAAAGGAGCTATCATTATTTACACTATATTCGGACAGTTGTTCCAATATGTTTTTTTATTCTAATCAGTATTGTTGTCATCGAGAAGTTTCGACCGTTGTCCCCTCCGGACATCTTCAGGTGTATATCGATCTACGAAACATATAAGTGATATTGAACTCAACAATTTATATGATCTACGGGGGTAGACTGTTCTCATCCCACTGCTCCTGCCTAGGAATATATTGAGAGTTCTTATTTTTATTTAGTAGTGTTAAGTTATTATTCGGCCGATTTCCACTGAGTTGAAGTAGACTGTTCGGCCTAGGAATTGAACTCGCAATCGCTATGTCAGCGAAGTCACAAACCAACGCTTTTGTCCACTAGAGTCTATTTGCCTCGTGGGATAAATTACTGCATTGGATATAGAAGCATAGACATAACCTGTCTGCTGATTAGTGTTGCAGTTGCTGTTGTTAATGTTGTCTGCGAGGTTTTGACTAACTGCTGTCCGTGATTTGATTGCAGAAAATCGATATGCCTCTTGAGAAAGGCCGGAGGATCCAACGGCCTAAACGTTGCGAAGGCAACAACAAAAATGAGGAGAATATTTCGAGCATAAATAGTGTAAATAAATATCAGTAGCGTGCTGGGCGTTTTGAATCGGGAGAGAATAAAAGAATAACATCCTCAATATACTTAAACAGGATTCCGCAATTCCTCGAGGCGTTTTCGAGCTTTTACATATCAATGAAAATGTTGAGAAAATATTTATTGGCTTTGGTAGATACGGACGAGAGCTATCCTTGACTGCCTCTTCAAAAAAGCCTTTAATTTTCATAAATATCTGTGTTTTTTTTCTTTTTTTTTTTTTACTTTATTTTAGTGCTTTAAGTTCCATTAGCTGTTCGCTTGTGCAGCCTCATATTCGAACAAATTCACATGTATTTATTCATACAGGCATGAATAACAATTAATTTAGATGTCAAATTCCCCTCCTCTTCTCTGGTTTCAAGTAAAATAAAATGTTAATTTCCCCACATTTATGCGTATAATCAGAAAGTAACGATTTTCAAGTAGTGCTTTAGTTATTGGTAGAATTCGATATACATTTGTATAACTTACAATTATATTAATACAGAAAAATAGAACAATTTAAAGTTCAGCGCACAATGGTAAAAACCTATTGCTATTTGTTTTTATCTGAAGGTAATCTTCTGAGAAGTTATATGAAATGACATTGCTCTGAAAAGTAAGTTATTCCTACAATAAATAACATGCAATTTCATCAGCATAAAAACAAGATTGCAGTCTGATAGTGCTTTCGATATTATCAGAAAAGACACTAAATGCCTGGCAGAAAAATGATCTTATTAGAATTAATCTTTTTTCAAGTTTTTTTTTTTCTCAAAGCTAGATGGGAATGCCACTTGTACGCAGGGCGTTACAGAGAGTTGAGAGTAAAAGCTTGGTATAGCGGGGACTGAGGAAAGGATAAAAACTGAACATGGTCCACGAAGATAGAAGATAACGGTTAAAGTTACCTTTAATTTTTGAAGATTGTAGTTATCAGGGAATCAAGGAAACGGAATGTAAGTAAAAGGGTGGAACTTATATATCAATCTAGTAGCACGCTTAAACTAACGTAGTTCTAGCAGCGGGGAAAATATCGTCAGAGCAGTTGCCATTAAAAGAGAGACGCTACACCGCATCAGGGACAAAGTGACTGAAGATGAGGTGCCAGGTCAGGATTGATTACATTACAGATCTTTCTTACGATTTTGTCAAGAATCTTGAGATGAACTGCAGGAGCACCAGCCCAGATATGTCATAAGTATTCAATGCATGATCAAATGGTAGATTTGTAAATGTGTATGACGGACTCTGACGAGTAAAGCCTTCTGACACGACACAGTAACCAAAGTTCCTTGCATAGGTGAAACTCCCGTCAAGTCGTCACACTGCAGCAATAAATATCACGGAGTCATATCCAATAACAAGGTGTTTTGAAATTATAATAGTATTTGAAAATATTTTATTATTTCTCTCTTTCTTGTTTTTTTTAATGATTATCAAAGATTTTAACTTCTTTTGTATCCCTTTACTAATGGGTGATATTATTTTGAATTAAATTCCTTAGAAACTAAAGCAACACTTTATAATATTATTTTTCTACAGAGCAGTAAATTCCGGACAATATCCTGAAATATGAAAAGGATTCTGAAGAAACAGAGATGTGGTTCTACAGATGAGATTCTACAGATTTAAAGAATGCTAAGGACTGAAGAGCTGAGTACAAAATACATTTTAAGGGAAATGAGAAGTAAAATGACATTTTTAATTCGAATTAGAAAGATTCAGCTGTGATTTATGAAAAATATAATGATGAAAATACTTTAGCGAATGTAGCAGTCACTGTAAATATTGAAAGTAATATGGAAAGCGAGTAACTTACCTTAAGATATTGTATAAATGGATGTCGGAACAGGGACCGGGGGATATCAATGCTTAGATTTGCATATGAAAGGAAATTTCACGTCCTGTAAGTACATGGCATAACAGAAGAATCGTTTTTTTGGTAATGTTAAATTTACATATTGCTTTAAGTGTTTTGACGGAGGACGGTAGGTACGACGCTGAGATCCGAAGACATATTGACATGACCAAGGATGCATTTCAAAATCTGGGCAGAGTACTGTGAAACAGGAGGATTTCTTGGTGACAAAGAAAAGAGTACTGTGCTGCTAGGTGGTATCTGTCCTCCTATACGACAGTGAATGTTGGACGGTCTCCTCAAAGATGGAGAAGAGACTCAAGGCAGTGGAGATGTGGTTTTAGAGCAAGATGCTAAGGATATCATGCAGCGAGCGTGTGAGCAAAGATGGTGTCTTTAAGAGTTTTCAAATCAGGGGGAAGATTATACTTAACATAAGGAAGAGACAGATGAAATTTCTGGGGTACGTAAAGAGAACGGAGAGCCTGGAGAATCTGATACTCACAGTTCGAATAGAGGGGAAATGAGACAAGGGAAAACAAAGCAAGACCTTCCTGTCTGGCTTAAGCCAGTGAATGGCAGAACGTAGTCTGGGTAGTTGGCAGCGGCACGAAACTTATTGAGAGCTACAAGGGAAAGGTGGAAGTAGAAAGCCATGATCTACTACGACTTGAAATGACACAGCACATAAAAAGAAATTAAAATCTCCATTTTTTTCGATTATAAGTATGTATTTACCATCAGAGGAATTAAACATAGAAACGTAGTAAACGGAGAGAAAACCCCTTTGCCCGGACCAATTATGAAGGGAAAGCAATGCATGACATAGCTGGCGGGCTTAAGGAAAGGGGATGGCAGAACGTTGTCTTGGGGAGCTGGAAGAGACATGAAGCTTATAGAAAAAGATAGGGGAAGTGGAGAACCATGAGCGCCTATGTTCTGAAATATCACGGCAGATAAAAACAAAATAAAATCTCCATTTTTTTCTTAAGTATGTATTAAACCTCACAGGAATTAAACATACAATTGTAGTAAATGGAGAGAAAACCCGTTGCCGGGAGCAATTATGCAATACAGAGGTTGTGTGTTGGGGTATGATAGACGTTAACGTGTAAAAATGTAAACATTTACAGAAGAAGTATTCTTTTTTGATGCTGTAGGAAAACAATATTCTCCGTATCACTTTGGTATGCCCGTTTTCCTTTTGGTCTAGAAGTTATAATGAGTAAGGATACGCATCGCTACGATTATCGAGATCAAGGCATCGTTGTGCAGATTTGGAACGACCAAGGAAATGTTTGTTCTTAATTCATCTTTGAAGAGGGTCGGCGTGGTTATAATGTTCGATCTCGCGTCAACCTTGCGCTGAGTTGAAACGATCAAAATAAAGGTTGATTTATATTATAGATGTCATGCATTGGAAATGGGAAGAGAATGTTCGGTCGTCAGTGGACCAAACAAACGAAAATGTCTCAGCGGGATGGTCCTCGTCAACATTCATATATATCTTCGAGAAAGGGGGAATAAAGATGAAAAAGAAAGAAAATGTTATATATATATATATATATATATATATATATATATATATATATATATATATATATATACAGCGCCACATAATGAGCGTAAGACGAAACTAAGTAGGGCAATACAATTTCCGGTTCCTTTATTATTAGCATCTATCGGTAAACATTCTTTTCTTTTTTTATTATTCATAATTACTTTCTTTGCTGATTTTTTTTTCATTTACTTTTCCTACAGCCCCTAAAATTAGAAAAAAAAAGAACATATTATTCCTAAGGAATGTTTGTATTATCTTAATAAGATATATTTTTTAAATTTTAGGCTAGTACCTCGAAACACACTTTTGTTGTATAACAAAAATTAAAATTGTTCAGATTTAGATGTCTTCTCAATAGTTACACATTTCAGAATTGATAAGTATCCTTGCAAATTTAATAACTAAAAACGAGTCTACGGACTTTGAGCATGATTTAGCAACTGGGCCAGTTGGGTACTTAATAAATTACCTAAAGATAATTCACTCTTGGCATTGTTACTCTTATTACTATATCCGTCTTGGTAGGAGGGATTTGGATGTGCGCAAGCGACATACTCAGAAAATAATGAACAAGTGGCAATTAATTAAGCCTTAAAGTTAGTCCGAAGAGAAGTAAGATTTTGGATTACTTTAAATCCTACCGAATAGCCGACAAAATGATTGTAATCAGATCATCCTGATGACGACAATGGTAATAAATTCTGTTTAATATAAGTTGCAAACCTTTCAGCAGATTAAAATTAGGACCAGACACATAGAGAATACATAAATATTAATAACTGGTCGCAGATATTCAAGAACTGGCCAGAGGTGAACGCTTTAGGGGATGTAGGAAATAACCTTCCTTTGAAATCTAAGTTGCCCATGAAATAAATACGGTACGATATCATTCTGTCGCTGATAGGATTATGGCTTCTCATAACTTTCATGGAATGATTAGAAGGCTAATGGAATGCCAGACTAAAAACAAAATAAAATGCGAATTTACCAGAACAGGACGCCGCAACTTCAGCCGATGTATATATTGATACGTATTCTCTAAGAAGGCTAGTTATATACTAAATTATTAAAAGAGAACCACAGGTCAGTAATAAAAAATAATGCATATATTTATTTTTTATAAACGAATCAAGTAATGAATTTAACTTACTTTCAGACTTTCTTCCTAACCTCACATGTTACTCAAGGAAAAAGACTCGAAGAATAGAAAAATTAAACGGTGTTCATTTTGAATTAGAACAACGAATATATGAATATGTATCTCAAAAAGAAATTGCGCTATATTTATCATTGTATGTGCCGTATGGGGGCAATAATTGTACGCCGTTCTTTTCTGTCCCTTATTTAAATAACTGTTGAAACTTTAGAATCTCTCTTTGCCACTAGAACGCAGGGGGTTACAGAGAGTGAAAGTGAGGGAAAAGACTGTGTATAGAGTTGATTGAGAAAATATTAAAAGAAGAACATGTATCAAGGCAACAAATGATGGCGACTGCATTTAAATGTCATCCATTCTCACAAGCACATCATATCTGACCCATTGACATCAGTATGCTCTGTCAGTTTGAAATCCACTTGTTCCTCATAATGCTTCCAAAATAAATAGCTGCCATTTGCCGGATTCCAATTATAAGCGTAATCTTAGACCCGGTTTTAAAATATTTCAATATATTAAACAATACACGGAGAAAACAATAATGTTTATCTCTAAGAAATGATGTGGCCAATATATTCGACGAACATTCAGCCTGTCGATGATTTATGGGGCATACTAGAGAGGTATATTCATATGCAATTGTCTCCTGCTACATTTTTCTTGTAATTGTGGGCAGCTATCAAGATTGCATGTGTAAAAAAAAACAAAAAAAAACATTACAGATATGTTCTCTCCCCTTTTGAAACAGACAACATGAGTAGCTACTGCACGTCTTCATATTTGTGGGCATCCCACATGAGACTAGGTAAATGTTTTATAAATGAATGATAGTTTGTTTTTGTTGCATGAAAGCTTTCCAAGCAACGACAAAATCGTGTATACGAGACGCGGAATCAAAAATTGCACCGTAGCTCGTGACGTTATACATGTCCATTATTAAGTATGGTAAGCTTTTGGCATAAACCAATGGCTTCTGTTATCAATTATAGGCATATAAGAATATTTGTGGAGATTTCATACTTCATTTTCATATAACAAAAACAGACGCTCATTATTTCTTTGTCCGTGTATTGTTTACTATGTTGAAATGTAATTATCATTTTTGATAATGATTTATGTAAGCCTAAAACTATAGAGATAGGATTAAAAAAACATTTATCAATATGGTAATTTTCTTGGGTCTTTCAATTATAATGATATTAAGCTTATCAGACAACATGAAAGGAATTTACTTAAAATAAATAGACATATCTTTTCTATATTATTTAATGAAACATGCATCAATGACAAAATGTTGCCTAAATACACACAATATCAATATCAACACACACACACACACACACACACACACATATATATATATATATATATATATATATATATATATACAGTATCATGTAACATGGGTGTAAACAAAATTAAATGAATCGAACTCTAAGATCGAAGAAGAATTTAATTTAATTCCTTTCAAATGCGTGAGTTTTCTTACGAGGCAACACGGAAAGCTCACTAACTTGAAACACACTTTGACCACCTTATTAATCTACAATAAGTCTATTCGTTACCCATCGATCAAACCGGGTGCCAGTTTACCTTCTTATTCGAGTCGCTGATGAACTAGCCTGCTTACGAGGCACTACAGATTTCATCACAGTACGGGGTAATCAATTGAACCGATTTTAGTTGCTGACATTTGTAATTATATCAATCAAACATTTTGTTCGAATATTTCTCATGTAGGATTTTGGGACTGCAGACATATGAATTAAGGAGAATATCATGTTCTTAGATTCCCTTTAAGGGAGAATATGATCCAGCGTTAAAATTCGAAAAGAATAATATATATATAGGTGTGTGTGAGATGACGTTTTGTAAGTATTTACATTTTTCGGATTGGTGCCTTCATCTTTGTTCCATATTCGCGACGTTTCTGCTTTTGTACGCTCCAGACTTCTTCAGATAATATAGGTTTGAATTTCGAAACGAAACTTTTATTTAGTCCCCGAGTGTAGATTGTTCTGATTCCACGCGCCATGCCGTTACTTTACCTTAGTAACTCAATTCTCCAAGTTTCTTCAACTTGCATCTCTTTGAGTCAAGTTTCTTTTGGATCACTCAATCAACGCTCTTATCCGCCAGGCCATGTGTCCTAGAGTCACTGAGTGAATTTTTGGACTTTTAAACATAATGTCCCAACAAATTTTACCAGTGTTCATATTACAATTTTCGCAAATGCTTTGTAGATGGTTCCTATATCAATTTTTTTTATGCTTGGCCGGCTTACGAGACTTTTGTTGACTAGCATATACCCTGATACCTTAAGTTTTTCTGCATTCCAATGATGTTATCTGCTATTATTTCAACTTCATCTCACAGGGGGCGATGGTCAGACATTACTGATTTTTGTGTCTCCCCACGTGTTCATGCTTTACAGTGTTCCTGCATTCTTATCGTATGGGGGCGGTTTGTTTCTCCTTTATATTTCTTGCTATAGCTGTACGTGATGGCGTGCACACAGTTCTTAATGATGTTCTTTTCTATCGGTGGTATTACTCTGAATCAATGCTTGCGTATTGTTGAGACAGTACTAAACTTTGTCCTGATGTTATATAGACCACAGATATTTTCTATATTGCCGATAAGCACATCGGGTAGACAACCCGAATCTATTTTCTCAGTATTGTTATCATCTTCTATCCTTCTATCCCAGTTTGTGGGGATGCCGTCATGTACACACGGTAGTTGTTACGTTGTAGGATACTGCTTATACTGATCATTTTTTGTTTGTCTCTGGTTCACCACTTATCAGGTTTGTTCGATGCTGCCTTTCGTTATAATGCATAGGTGATGGTAGTCGAATTTGAGGTATAGATCAACGAATGTTTACTTGCTGTATATGAGTGTCTGGAACTAATGTTCTGTTTGATTTATTAGTACAACCAGGAATTCTAGTTTGTTGCTTTTCTCTTACTCCACTGCAAATTGTGTGTATATATATATATATATATATATATATATATATATATATATATATATATCTTACTGTTCTTTCTTTATATATATATATATATATATATATATATATATATATATATAAAGAATGAACAGTAAGATATATAATCCGTTGTTCTTATAGATATTTTTTTATTTTTACAAAATAGTGCTCAATGTAAATTTACAGACCATTAATATTATAAATTATTTGATTTAAAATAAGTTTTCCGCTACACAGTTCTAAGCATGTTTCAAAAATGGAAGCTGAAATTTAGCAATTAAAATGGATCTATTATCTTTAATTTAATTACAAAATTAAATTCGGAGCTTTCGGCTTCCATTTTTGAAACATGGTTAGAACTGTGTAGCGAAAAACATATTTTAATCAATTAATATATATATATATATATATATATATATATATATATATATATATGTATATATATATATATAATTTAAACAGAGATGAGTAGCGGACAGAATAGTAAATGTGTTTGGTCCTCAAAATATTCAACAGATCTTTTCTTTAACGGGGATCAAATGGCAAGTAATATTTTTGAATCCTAAAATTTCGGGACGGACATAGACTACCCGCTGGAATATTTGCATAATATGCTCAGGTTCACTGAAACTCCGATTGGTCTTCGTCCCATCTAAATTAACTCGGTTAACGCTTCGCTATCTGTTACATGAAACTGCGAGATTCATATCATATGAATTCTATGATCCCAAAATGAAAAAAAAAAAATAATGCGAAATTAACATTATCCACACTTCACTAGAATCTCATGATAACGTAGCAAAGTTATGAAACCGTTACCTGGTCTAATGTGGGATGCTCACAAATCTGAATCTGTTTCAAAAGGGGAGAGAACACATCTGTCAAGTTTCTTTTTTTTTTCGTTTTTTTTTTTTTTTTTTTTTTTTTTTTTACACATGCAATCTTGATAGCTTCCCACAATTACAAGACAGATGTAGCAGGAAACAATTCCATATACCTCTCTAGTATGCCCCATAAATGATCGACAGTGAGAATATTGGTCCAATGTATTGGCCACATCATTTCTTAGAGATAAACAAAATTAGCTTAATATCAATTCTTGGCGAATTTTGCTCCTGAAACTGCGTCTTAACCTTCCGAAATAACTAATAATTGTTAGATTATATGCATTCTCTTAATGAGAGTATGTGAAATATGGTAGTTACACACCGTGGCATGTGATCACACTACACACCATTATGGTAGAAAAATCAACCTCCAAAATTCGTCTTTAAAATGTGTAAATCATAAGCTTAGGGAATTTGATCCAAACCTGAAGCCTATCATTCGAACGTAAAAAATTGGCTCAATTAACTATACACAAAGTAGGTATACAGCAGAAAATATATGAAAGCGCTCCAGGTCAAATCTTCAAATAGCTGCGATGAGCTGCAGCTGCAAAATACTACATCGAATGCCGCTCGTGTCAGGTAAGATCAAGAATGATAGGATAAAAAAAAGTGGACAATAATTTAGAAATAATGTTCCCTGGTCTGATAGCACATAATTTTTGTTTCGACATTCGTATGATATTTCAAGTATGTGACATAAACATGTACGTATGGATCATGAAAACATTTATCAAGAGTTGATGGCGATGATAGTAGTAGAATAATTCTATAAGGAATATTGGTACACATTAGGCAGCTTGGTAAGAAATAAACTTCGTTTGAATTTCGCAGCCTAACACAGTATCCACAAATCACACGTAGGATCGTTCATGCAATGCAGCAATGAATTTCTATTGTTAAAATTGTCTTCAAAATTCCCTCAATCACATCCAGCACCTTTGGAATGTACTTGGAAGGAAGATTCGATCTCTGGATGATAACCATTCTTGAAGAAACTGGGAATGCTAATAATCCGAAATATTGCAAAAATATCATTATTAATTTAGAAATAGTCTTAATTTGAAATGTAGAAACAATTCGACTAAGAACGAGAAATGTTAACTCTTTACAATCATTAAGGAGAAAAATTCAGTTCCCCAACAAAGAATTTAAATAGTTAATTGAAAAATGTGTTTATTCTCCAGATTATTCCGGTTTATGTTGTAAAGATTTCTTTTTTTCAAATTTTTATATTAATGTAATATATTTTAATTATTGAAAATTAACATTCTTAACTGAATATTTTCTATTTGTTTTCAGTGTGGTCATGTTGATTCATTTAATAATATATAAATTCCTGTTGGTTTATTGAATGTGAAATATTAGTCTTACACTTGAAACAATTTCAGCGAATTAATACACTAAAAAATATAATTGAAATCAGCATTATGTTTCCATAGTTAGATACTCGGCAAATTACACCAGAATGTGCGAAACTTTGCTCGTTATTTCATGAAACTGCAGTTTTCCTTTCATATGAATCACAAGAATCCAAAAAGATGAAAATAACGAGAGAATTAATTAATATAAAATTCGAATTATCCACATTTAATTAGAAACTCACACTGACGTATCAAAGTTAGAAAACATGTCCAGTTTTTGTGAAAATCAGCGATGTTTATAGAGGTCCAGGTTAGACTAGAATCGAAAAGATATACATAAATTACATCAGACTTCAAAAGGTGAAATATGTCGAGTCTACTCCTGTATCAACTCAATTTGTTTTCGAGAGGTTCTGGAATAATTCTGAAAAAAATATACTTTCAAAAGTTTATCAATTTTGCATTTTGATTTCTACGTGGAAATTGACCTGTTTTCTCTAAGCCAACTCTGCATAAAATTAAATAACAATAAAAAAAAATATGTAAATAAAATAAAATTCTTAACATCAACAAATATACATATGCAGTAGGTGCAATATTACAGCAAAGGGATGCAATATTTCACGCTTGCCGTTAATATTTCCAAAAATTTTCCGTGGTTATATTGATATAAGTGAGTTTTAATTATTCGTCTCAGTATTTTGTAAAGAATTCATAGCAATGTACTCTCTTCTATCCCCAGAATATAGATAACATAACTTGTTTGAATGGATATCACTTTTTAGTATAAAGTTTCATTTTACTTGACTTATGATTTTTGCATTTCAATTTGAGTTAACTTTTGCTCACTGGTTATAATTTGTTTCACAACGAAAATACATTTGTTTTTTGTTTTAAGTTTTGAATTGTAAATAGAAATACAAACGAAATTATACGTTTCTGTTTATGTTGAAGCCTAGTTTAAAAATCAGTAACTTTATCATGCGGGGGTATATTATTTTGTGAGCCCTGCTCGGCATTTTTCGATTGTCGGCTATTCAGCTCATTTTATATCGTTGATTATTCTCAAATCATATCTTCATCTGACCCTTCTAATCTATTTGTGTTCCTCGTTCCGCAAAGAATATCTAGTATAATTTTTGATGAACCGGGCATATTCTGTAATAACAATACACTAATATGTGTTGGTTTTCAAATCTACTTTCTTGAAAATAAAAGGAAAAGTGATAGAACTTGATAAAATGCCCTTTATATTCTACCATATTCAATGCTATAATTAATAAACAATCATACTTTTTTTTTTACATATTTAAATGCATACTCTCATGACATATAACAGAATACAAAGTATTTTTTTAAATTAAGCTATTTATATTTAAACGCATGCATCACAGTCTAACGAAACAGTCAAACATTTCTGGCAAGCAAACAAATATACGCTGAAAGTCGGTGGTGTTTTCATGTCAATGGATGCATATAAATCTTTCAAATTTTATGTGTCAAAAGGATTTATATATTTATATCATTATGACCTTATATTACTATATGTTTGGCAAGGAATTGAAAAAAATAATAATCGGCTAAAGCAATTTAAAGCAAGAAATTCAACAAAATATTCTGACAACTAAATCATGAATTACGCAAAAAGAAACGAAAATCAAAAGCAATCAATGAATTTGATTTGAAAAGCAGAAACTGTGTAACTTCTTCGTTTTTGTAATTGAGCTGGTTAAACAACTGCTGTATTCTCTATTCCTTTTATTTTACAGTTAAATGAGTCTAGTTTTACATTGCTTGATGAATCCATTAATCAGACGCCATTTTAATTATTTGAATAAGTATTCAAATCTTTCCTTTGAAGTTATTATTATGGAAGCTTTATAGTCTTTTTGAAAATTTTTAATCTTTATGTCCCAAAGACTGATTAATTCTTGTGATGTCCGTTTCATAGATATTTTAAACTTAATAAATTTTATTTTTAAACCGGGAATAAATCATTTCCTAGTTTACGTCATTCTAATGCAGGTATAATTTTTTGGTTTTAATATGGAAATCTTTCTATTGGGCAATTAATTACTGACTGAAGAAAATATTTTGCGTTGCTATGGTGATAAGGTTTTATATGTTTTGTTTTAAGTTTACTTTAACTAATGTCTTATGTCTGGTGAAAACTGTCACACTTTATAATGTATGATCGTACCTAGGTTATGAACTTACACGCAGTACTAGATTGACGGTAAGTTCTCATCATTTTATGGTCTAAAAGGGAAGATGTAACCGTAAGTTCGATGCTAACAGTTTTTTTCCTTCGCACATCAAACTTGAGGAACCTCTCCTCCAGCTTCTTGCTTTCGAGTCAAGTTAGATTGTCAAACATTTAAATGCAATTTCAATCGTTGTGTTCTGTCTTCATAATTTCTGTTCTGTTATTGTTATCTCTCATTAATAATAATTTACTTTTTTCTTATATTCTGTCGCACTCAATATGGTCCTGCATTTTCGCGTCTTTGTTGGGTTGCTTGGGGTGAAAATATTAAAAATAAATTTTGCTTTTTAGTCATTGAAACAGTTGAATTCTCCATTTGAAATTGTTCTAAATCCATCATTGATTGTGTATTGAGGCTGCCGTGTCTCTCCAATGGAAATAATTACTGGGGAAAATAGGTCATTGAAAACATTTCTCTATTGGTTTTGGTTGTGTGTTAGGATTTATTATTTGGTTGTATTTGTTTCGCGGTATATAAACTTCTGTGCATTAATTATTGCCATAATCTAAATATTTTGAACATAATTTCATAGATTCCACCAAACATATTTTGAACGCAAATGCATGCCTTTTACTACGTATAAAATGTAACGTTGTTCCTTTTGCTATAAATAGGTATCGTTTGTCATTTTGCCTAAAAAATGTATTTTTGGTAATTTTAATATAAATATGTATTGTAGGTAATCTTTTTATATAAAAAAAGTATTACTATTATTTTTACTAAAAAAATGTATTTTTATACTTTACGAATTTTTTTTTTTTTTTTTTTGGTGCGTGGATTCAATATTTGCCCATGGCTGGGAGCCTAACGAGTGATACTTGTTCAGATCAGGGTTGACCTGGTATCGATAGCAATCAAGTGTGATTGCATACTGCTCAAAACCTCCATTTTTATGATTCAAGGCAGGATATGAATGACTATAGAAACGAAGAACGAATAAAACATTACCAGAGAGTGACGTGTAATGATCACTTACATGTGCCACACCTCCCCTTTCTTTAATGTCATTGGTTCATAAATATATGATACTTACTATATGACAATTTTGCCATCGCACATTATTTGAATTTTTCTCTAAAATCACGGATTGGTCCATTTCCTGACCAATCGCGTATCTTAGTATCTTTCTATATTTTTTTAGCGCCAAGCTCACTGGAGCCTATGCATACCTACATAAACTCTCTCGCCGTTAGCCAATGGCAGTAGCAGTTCAATTCTCTGAGAATACGGCAGGGTGCTATAATACTTATAACATTTTAATTCTTAGTTATTACTCATTCGAGTAATCTTACTAATTTCTATTGATATCACTCGTGTACATTACATCTTTCCACACTCACAAACAGACTGTGGAATTATTCTTCATTTAGCTAAGACATCAATTGAACTTTGTTGTTAAATAACATTCAATATTGTAGTCAACATTTATTAGCTAAACTTACACTTTTTATTACGGAAAAAGAGAAGCAACTTTCTTTATACTTATTGTTGAAATTTGAATATCATTGTTAATACAATATTTTATTAATGTTCACTGAACTTGATTGTTATTCTCTCGTGTATGTTGTACATGATTCATGTGGGGGTGTTGTTTTACAAGAACACAGCTTTCCTTCTTGATTATATTCACGGTGACCCTAGCCAACAATTCTTACAGCATCACTACAGACTTACCGACGTTAAGGAATCGAACAAAAAATAAGGAAGTTTCACCAGCGGACAAGAGAGATGAGATTGCCATGATGAAGTAGAACTCATAAGATGAAAAAATCAGTTTGATACTAAACGATACCCGATAAATGGAAAAATAAACGAACCAGAAATAATTATTGAAACAACAAAAAATTAACAAAGCTTTTTTGAAACTAATTAAAATTGAAAATAGCTCACTGTATTGACTAACAGAATATTGCTCTAGAATACCTAAACATTATTTTCTCCCTAAAACCGTCAAAAGAGTTTTCCCTATGGGCCCAAATTATTCCAGGAATAGGCAGCGCTCCCAACAAACTAGCTCAAACCATAAAATAAATATTAGCTCCTCTTCATGGAACAATCAATCTATGACATATAAATAAAATTTAGCCAGCCTAGTTAAAATTTAAGAGAACAGTATTTGACAGACAGATTCATGGTCAGTCTAGATAGAGTATCGATTTACACTAATTTTTCGGTTGACAAATTAGTAAATATCTTTAAAAAGTAAAACAATAAAATGACCATTTACTTACTAATAGCTTAAATAATAATAATAAAAAAATCCGCTATCAATGCTATGCAAATTTATATAAACAAACACTTGGTACCTATTGGATCGCCACTTAGTGGAGTGATGGAATGTATTTTCTTAGAATGTCTCGAATCTGTTCCTTTCCAAAATATTTTACCTAAACAATCAACATACTTCCGATATATTCATGATATTCTATTAATATATCTTCGTGATGTTGAGTTATCTGGGCTTGTAGATCAACTAAAGAAATGTTGATTATCCAATCGATTTTACATACGAAACGAAAAGGAAAAACAAAAAAAACTGTACTTCATCTTTTCAAAATATCGCGCTCCATCGCGTTGAAGGCTGCTTAGAAATTAATGTCGACTAAAAAACGACTTACAATGATCTAATGAAATTTTGTTCATGTTTCTACAACAAAGAAATAAGATTCGGAATAATAATCGGATTCTACTTATGAGCGCATTCAGAATTTGCCGCCCTCAATATTTAAACGAAGAGGAGAAATATATTGAAAATACATTCAAAACCGTCCAGTAACCTATTTCATATCCAATGTGTAACAAAAGGCTCATAAAATATACTAAAATAGAAAAGAGCACCCTCCCGACTAACCTAAATAAATCAATCAAATATATTTTCTATACACTAACTCTGACACAAACACAATCGAAAATAAATGATCTGAATTCAATATTTGTTGCAAGTACATTTAATACAACGAAACAGTAATCATTACAAAACAAACCAAAACTTGAAGGAGGTATTTATTCAATCAATTACAAGGATTGCCTGAAAGAATATATTGGACAAACCTCAAAAGTTTTCAATAAAATATTATATGCAACTTAAATTCTTCCATTGCTTACAATGAATTATCTGATCCACTCTATCTTCGCTTCTGCAGAAAAATCCCAGCATTCACATGCATAGCCTTGGTGTTTACTCCCAGAATAATCTTCCATTGACAAGGTAATTGTCACTCGAATTCCCAGACAAGTATTTTGTGTACTTTCGACTTCCAATATTTATCTCTGTTAGGTATATATTTTTCCTTTATCGCTAACCATCTTTTCAGTACATTGGAAATAATCTCTGACAATATAGATACAGATCTCTCTTTCCATCCATCTTCAAACACCTTTGTTGTTGGTGATTTTAATATGCGCAACGACATGTAGAGCCACTATCTTCCGCTATATCAGTGTGACAGCTCTTGTCAAAACTATTCGTTTTTGCACGTAAAATGTGTAAACATGTCCACGAAGGAGCCAAGTCTTGGTTTACTCTAAAAATGAGGCACCATATTGCATTTAACAATTTTGGCTCTGGTGAATAATTTAATAGTGAATTAAATAAGTATAATTTTTCCATTCCTCTCATCAATTTGAGATGTTAACATCTTCTGTTGAGAAAGCTTAATGATTCGCCAGTAATTACTCATTAAACTCTACTCTTGACTCATCTGGAGTATCCCTACCAAATGACTCTCGTATAACTAAGTATTTGTTGAGCGATATGCATATATACCGTTTTGTGGTTTCTGCTAACATCTCAAGCCTGGATCCACAGAAAGTATGTGGACCTGATGATATCTCTATAATATCCATTAAGATGTATGCGCCCGAACTGGCTTTTGTTCTCTCTAAAATATAAATAAATACCTCGGTATTTCATTATTTGATCGCGCTGGAAGTCCTCATCTGCTCCAGCATTTAGGTCATCGGGTGAACCCTCTGATCCTTCCACCTATCGACCTATTAGAATTCTATCTCGTTTTTTGGGAAACTCTAGAGGTTCTAATCAACTTTGAATTGGTTAAGCACCTCATATAGCAGGGTCTCTTCTCAGACAAGCAATATGGCTTTCGTTTCTCAAGCTCAACTGCTGATCTAATGACAATAATTGCAGAAAGATTCCAGCAAGCTCCAGATTAGGCATCTCATACATGCAGTCCGATAAAACCTTCTTTCAAAATGTCAAAAGTTTTTGAATTTAAAGGTGAACTGTCAGCCAAAATAGTTTTAAGGGCATTATTATTTTTTTATTTCGTTTTACTTGTTAGCTATAGTTTAAATGTACCAGCAAATTTTAAGATTCCGTGTCATCAATTTTGAAAATTAGATTTTTTTTTCTACTACTTCAACGATAAAGTAGCTAGTACACCTTCAGCTAAGAGAAAAAGGAAATTGAACGAGGAAGGGCGAGTCTTTCAAGAAAAGTCGGAATTACTGTATATTTGCACAACGGTTAATGAAAAAATAAATTAATTTGCAACAACTCCACTACGCACAAAGAGAACTACCTAAAAAGTCATTATGAAACGAACCATATATCTTAAGATAAATATGAAGTCCCGATGCGCGTTTCAAAACACAAATAACTTGATACAGCAACAGACCATTTTTATGAATATTCAGAAACAAAAATTCGCTTCCGTTTCTGTAAGCTATGAAATCAGTCGAATGAGAGTCATTAGTGGGAAATATTAGTGAAGGAGGTTTCGTTAAACGATACCTTGTAAAGACAGCTGAAATTGTGTATCCAGAGAATGTACACTTATTCAAAGATAATTCCTTAAACAAGAAACACTGTTGCTGAAAGGATTGGTGATTGAAACAACAGTTGAAGGCTGTATCATCAAGGTTTGAACATTTTTTATTGATATTTATGAGACCGTTGATATTACTGGACTAGCACAGCTTGCCATCTTCATCAGAGCCTGTTGCAGTGAATTTAATATTTATGAAGAACAGAGTGAATTGCTGCCCATGCATGACACTACAACAAGCCAGAACATCTTTGAAAGAGTTGAGCAGCTCCTGCATGAGTAGAATTTTGATTTGAGTAAACCTGCATGCTTATCTACTGAAGGTGCTGAAAATATCGTTGGCAAATTTAATGGTGTTGCTGCCAAGTTACAAAGAAACTAGAAAACTCACATCCAGATTCATCATTTGCACATTTTCACTGTATTATTAATCAGCAAAATTTTTGTTCAAAAATTTTAAAATTGGTTAATGAGCTTAGCTTGGTCACAAAGATAATGAACTATATCTGTGCTCTCAACCCTCGTCAATTTAGTCAGTTGTTGGATGATACGGGTAATCAGTTACGCCGATGTTCCATTCTAAATGAATTCCGTTGGTTGTCATGTCACAAAGTGATGAAAATATTCTATTTGTTGAGACAAGAAATAACTATGCTTTCGGAAATGAAAGATTAAAACACAGACGATATAAAAGATGAAAGTTGGCTTCAAGATCTGCCTTTTGCTGTTGATATTACTGCACAATTACCTGATCTTAATTTTAAAGTATAAAATACAAACAAATTTATCACTCAGTTGTATTATGACTTCAAATGCTTCATTTCAAAACTAAGTTTATTGAAGTTACAGTTGTCAAGTGAAGTTACAGTTGTCAAATGAAAATTGAGTTGATTTTCCAACGTCCATGTAGCTGAAAAAAAAAACACTTCCAATGCCGAGACTGTATTAAGCTTTGCAAAGTATAACTGTCAACTAGAATTCTTGTCAAAGGAATTTCAGAAAAGATTTAGTGTTATCTCTTCTTTTGAAGATATGTTTGCATTATTCTCAGCTTTAATGTTGCCAACACAGATGAAAAGCCTGCAGATAAAACTATTAGAAATGCAGTAGGATTCTACAAATTAATTTGTTTTTAGTTTTCGGTAATGTCCTTTCCGCTGATATCATCAGTCAAATTGGTATCTGAGCTGATGACACAACCATTTACTCCTGTCTCGATAGTAAGCTACAGTGTTCAAATTGGCAGCACTTATCTCAAACCGCTTCTAGTCTATTGTTAACTGGGACAATACTTCTATCTGTTAATCATCTGAGTGACTCCCTTCCGCCATCAATCAGCACGGATGATGCTAACCTCCAGGAAAGTGACTTCTCTGGCTAGAGTTCTTAGATGACATGAAGTGGAAAGAATTTAATCCGGCTGTTAAGAAAGTTGGTTCATTGTATCGTGTGAGACAATTTTTGTTCTCTCCGGAAGTTACCTATATATCTATGTCTACCATTCGACCATACTTAGAGTATATAAATTAAATGCCATCAATATTCAAATTTCAAAATATATCATAAAATTTACATTTATTGTCTAAGCGATCTTCATAGGTTTTAAATTACCGACGGGTCATGTGAAGAAAGATTAATCTGAAATTTAAAAAAAAAACAAATTTTCGACGTCCTTTCATTCTGTTGCTCCTCATTAAAATGTCTCATGTTGTGAATAACGTTAATAATAATAATAATAACAATACTAATGAGGTCAATCTCTCGAAATCATGTTTGAAATAAGGTTGAAATTTAAATTAATATATTGCCATTTCCTGGTATAAAATAAAACTAAAATGTTTCATCGAGCGAATTTTAATACGTCATTGAATTCAATTCATTAATTTTTTATAATAAAGCATTACAGTTTCACAAGTAGCAAAAATTCATTAGTCCAGAAACTGGTAGGCATGCTGTGTGAAAGAGGAAGCTGATGATTTCCGGCTCGAACGTGTGGTTGGAATTTAGAGATCGGTGTAAATTGAAGGGAAGCACCGTCATATTAACTTTCTTTCACATTAACCAACGGCAAGTTCAAATCGCTGGAAAATAATATGGAGGAAGGATGATATTGATGTCAACCTAGTTGTATGACATCTGATTCTTCTTGTTCTATGTGACGCGTCAAGTTATGAAATGGGCGATCATGGCTCTAAACAACTCTCTCGTATGTCTTAGCCGTTTTTCTCCCTTTGCTATGTCCTCCGTTCACGCAAGCTCTTCAGGTAAGTATCTCGCTACATTCTACTATATTTCTTTCCCTCAATATATTCCGCATGTTTTAAGTTTTGCAAGAAATTCCTACTCAAGCGGTTTTCTCCTGCTTTTTCCTGATTCTTAATATAAGTGTAATTTCTGTTGCCATTTTTTTTTGAGATGCCATTGTTGCTGACTCGTTCCGTCCATAGAATAAACAGTATCTTTATTTAGGAAAATATCCCTGCTGCTTCTAATTCTTTCCTCATCCTTAGGGAAATTGTCCAACATTCAATACCATGTGAAAAAACATGAAATTATTTATATGTGATTTTATTAATTACTATGTATATTGATATATCTATGATTTGACATATTACTTCAATCCTAAAAAATGTTAATTTATATTTTTTAAAACAGTTAATTGAACTTCTAAAACACATAATGTATATAATGATTATATACGTACATTATATATGTTTCGATGGTTTCCATAGCCCCGGGGTTATAGTGAGGAACAATGTCCCCTTCTCTATAAAATGCTACAGTGACATGCGGTTTAAATAGCATCTGATAGCTACGTCCAGCTAAAACCCGGAGAATGAGCGAAGGCGGAAAACTGACGCCTCATAATCAGCTGCCAAGGGGCCGGATCACAGTAGGGCAGGTAGGCAGTCCATCTAAGGAAAGGAAAGGCAGCCCATCGAAGTAAATCCATATGAAAACTTCGGAGGAGAGACCTGAAGGTAGTTGGTTGTCAATATAGACAACTTTCCCTGCAGCCTAGCCGCCCCAAAATAAAATGCCCTGTATTCCTTGGACGATACAACCGTGAGGGGTGTCATGTATTCTGAGCAGCATACAGCCTCCATGTACCACCGCCAGGAGCTCACACCCGTTCTACAACCGAACGACTGAATTTTGACCAGACATCGTGCTGCCATTAAATAACAAGATAATCGGATACCTACTACAAATTAAGTACTACATTGTTTTTGTTTTTTTTTATTGAATAAGGATATTTTAAATCTATATAGTACAGGTAGGTTATAAAATCAACTCCTTGTTCCCCAGGTATTTTAAATATTTCTTGTCAGATCCACATATTATTTTAAACAATTCACATTCGTTGATTTTTACACAGTGATCTGATACGACATTTCTTCTTTTCTGCGTTTACGATTATTCAATCTTTTAATAGTAATGTCCTTTCTGCCAACGTCTTTCTTTCTTTTACTTCAAATTATATATTTTTGAGGATACTGATTTTATATGCCAGAAGTAACTCATAGCAAATAACCAATATTCTCCTTTCATGATCATTCATCCGATTTGTGTGTATGTATGTGTGTATATATATATATATATATATATATATATATATATATATATATATATATATATATATATTAAAGACATTTTTTTATGTTTAACGTTCTTTTTATAGATACAAGTATTTAAGTAAATGCTCTGTTTATAATAAACAGTATTAAATAACATTTACCAGCCTGAATGTCCGAGAAATTTTCATAGCAAATATTCGTCCTTTGACAGGATTCGAACCTGCATCCTATACGGAACCGCCATTTAGCCGGGTAAATGTTATTTAATACTGCTTATTATAAACAGACCATTTACTTAAATACTTGTATCTATAAAAAGAACGTTAAACATAAAAAATGTCTTTAATAAATAAATTGGCGGACTTTGTCCATTTCTTTATATATATATATATATATATATATATATATATATATATATATATATATATATATGATATATATATATGATATATATATATATATATATATATATATATATATATATATATATATATATATATATATATATATATATATATATATATATATATATATATATATATATATATATATATATATATATATATATATATATATATATATATATATATATATATATATATATATGATATAATATATATATATATATATATGATATATATATATGATATATATATATATGATATATATATATATATATATGATATATATATATATATATATGATATATATATATATGATATATATATATATATATATATATATATATATATATATATATATATCATCTCAGTCGGATGTTTTCTTTATAGTCACCCCCGGGAGAGGATGTGGTATTATGGTGTATGGAGGTTTGGCGACGGATGAATTTTTGCGGTGAATGAGGAAATTGTAACGGGTGAATGGGTCGGGAATCCGATTAGGTTGGTATAAGATAGATAATGAAGACCAGCCGCAACCCATTCCCCATTTTCGCCCTTGTACCATAATTGCATTAATTTACAATAAATCTCCATATCCAATATTCCATCATGTGCAGTTTATTTTTAAATCTTCTCCGAATAAGGTGATTATGCCACTAAGACGAAAGGGGTTACGAACAGTGAAGAAAATCAGAAGACGTTCGTGAGGTGAAAGAACCATAAAAGAAGAGGTTTCAGGAAGACAGCCTATAGGGATTGAAATAACATTTACATTTTTGAAGGTCGTTTGAGGCAAAGAATCAGGAAACTACTGGAGAGTTACGCACGCGAGAAGTGCGAGTAAAAAAAGTATCAGAATAGGATATAGTTTCATCTAGATATTCCAACAGTAAAACGTTGATACTTAGTAGCCATTCTATTAGTTCGCTTAAATTTATGCAGTCGAGATACCAAAGAGGAAGCTCATTAGAACTCTTTCCATGAAAATATTTATAGAAATAACATCACGTCACGGCAGCAGAAGACAGAATTGGGATGTCGATATCCTTACAGAATCTTCTCTGAATGTTGTCGAGAATCTGGAAATGTATATCATAACAGGAGCACCTGACCAGATAGGGCAGCGATAATCAATGCAAGAATGATCGTTAGATTTATAAACGGGCAAAACGGATTTTGGCGAGATCGATTTTTCTGGCATAATAGAGTGAATCAACCTTCCAAAGAATGCTTAGTTTTAACCATGACGTTAGAAGGCAAAAATACTTCTCTAACGTGACTATTATGTAGTAGTTTCGTTTTGAAGGCCTTTGCAATTGCAAGCCTTTTCTTGCCACAGTTAACAACTGATTAAAGTCAGAGACTTACTATATGGAAGCAGTAAATATTTGTGTCATCAGTGTATTACCTAGTTGGAATATGATGACATAAATGATTTTAGAGATAATGATAAATCTATGGTCTTTCTTGAATATTCAGTCATTGCCACTTCTTTGACAATAATTTCTAAATTATCCCAAATGTGTTAACAGATTTGGTTTAAAAATAACTCTTCGCTTTTTATCTCTACCTAAAAATATTAAGATGTTGATAAACGATTTTTTAAACTGCACACTGTAGATCCAATATATTCTTTAATAACAACGTTGAAAACCTTTGCACATACCGGATATTTTTTTAAGTCTTGCATTGTTCCTCTCATTTACATTACAGATATTTAGGTCTGGATTAAGGGATTTGCTGGCAACTGAAAGTTCCGCAGAATTGCGTTTCATTTTGTTAGACAAATTCCGCTTCTTGCATATACTTATTGTTCATATGGTCATGGCCTAGTCGTTTGCGCAGTAGCAAACGCATCGCCTTCCCCAAACAGTCAAATCTATTTTTGGACTCCTACTGAAATAACCTTCTGCATTCGCTATTTAAATGATTGATGATCTCATTTCTATCCGTACACAAACTGCATTTACAATTTTCCTGTCTTTTTTATCTTCTCACTTATAAAACACAGTGAGGCAAAAACATTACTACTGAGGCAAAAGCGCGTGTTTTAGATTCAATCGATTATACTGGTTCCGATGACGTAATTTGAATTGTTTTATGACGTCAGCGGTTTACATCATACGCATGCGCTCTAATAATTTACACAGGAAAACAAAAAGTAAAAAATTAAAATTATTTGAATGTTTACTCAAAAAATATACTATAATAAACTAAATTGAGTACAAGGTTTCTTTATCTGTACCCAGCACAGTCTTAGTTTATTATAGGTGCATATTTATAAGTACACAATAAACACTATAGTCATAACGTATTAATATAGTACATACAGTCCAACGTTTAATCTGTGATCCTGCAATACCCATGTTCCTGTACTTTTTATAATCAGCCATCATTAGTTCATTAAGCGTCTACAATGGTAACAGAGTGTTTTGTTGATACGGTTGTTGGTTTATTTCGTTTCACAGCATATCAACCTCTATGGGTTATTTAATACCGAAATTTAAATATTTTGAACAGAATTTTGTGAATTTAATTACAAATAAAATGTATTGCTGATCATTTTTGTCATAAAAGCTAGTGTTGGTAATAAAATGTATTGCTGGTTGTTTTAATTTAAATATGTATTGTTGGTCATTTTAATAAAAAATAAATATATATTGTTGGTCATTTTACTATAAATATGCATTGTTGGTCATTAAATGAAAAATGTTCTTTTCTTTTATATAAAAATGTATTACTGGTATTTCAATATAAAAATGTCTAGTCTTTTATTTTTTGGCTGAGGGTTAACTATTTGCCTATAGCTAGGACACTAACAGGTGCTACCACCCAGGGCCAGTGTGGACCTGGGAACAACAGCAGTGGATCGACGCTACTCAAAACCTCCAGGCTCCTGATCAGAGACCTTGTGCCAAGGGAGGCGGATTGAAAAGATCAGACTTTAGTAGAGTTATTGAAAGTAAATATCATCTTAAGAAATAAAGTTTCAATCTTCAAGAAAATTTCGATGATGATGAGAAATATTAGAATGAATGTAAAATATAAGTTTTTCTTGATATTTTCACATATTTATTACACTTTTCTTTTTCTCTTGTGCGTTGAGTTCTTCTTTTGGGGAAACACGAAATCGTTGTCTTTTATTCGCAACTCTCGCTAGAACGTATCCATAATCGTTTTTGATATGTTCACATATTTTACGTTCAAATAATTATCATATTAATTGTGTATTAAAACAGTAAAATAGATTTATATATTAGTACAATATAATAGATCTGTATTAAAAATATATTTTTAAAAAAGTAATACATGTCTACTGGGAAATTTCTATGACGCAGGGAAATAATCGAATAAATATAAAATATTCTCTTTATATCCTGTGTATTCAGAGTTGTTTTAAACGTTTATTAATGATTTTCTTTCGTTCGTCCATTGAGCTATTCCTTTTTGTAGAAAGACACATTCGTCGCTCATTGAATTTGGTTTGATCCAGCGTTGATAACACGTTTCTCTTATTGATATCTTCTGAAGGAGACTCTCACCATACTCCTCGCTCATGCTCAGAGATCTACTGGGAAATAAATATAGTTAAGAATAGAATAATTTTATACCATTTTAAGAGACATCTAACATCTTTTCATTGCTAATCTATTCATATGATCTTTCAAAATATATTGTTTACACAAAAGCAATAAACTTTTGCACAACCAATGCCCATTTATTATTTCTTCTCCAGAATCAGAGATCAGTTCTCAACGTATACATATATATGCTATGGGCATATCTTTGAACAGAATTTACCAGAACAATTCCAAAAGCACATTTGATCTTGTAATGCATATTTATTTATGGCTATTAAACTAGACTGTTTTCTTGTTAATATTTTTTATGTGTACTTTGTGTTATTTTTTGGTGCAATTTCATTCTGACAAAATTTTTAAGATAGGTTTGCATGAATACTCTATGTATTCTTTGTAAGAAATCGATTCGTAGAGCAGATTTCATTGACGTATTTTTGTAAAGAGGGTTTTTGTCAAGGTTCAAATATACTGCTTCTATTTTTTTCTCAAAATAATTCAATTACTGGTATTTTTTTTTTCAAATCAATTACTGGTAATTTTTTTTCAAGTATGCATTGCTGGTAATTTTATTAGTTGTTGCAAAAATAATGTCGTTTTCTCACATATGTTATTATGTGTGAAAACGACATCGATTTTGCACCAACCTAATACTATAAAAATCATTTCCATACTTTCTTTGTGCTTTGACTCCACATGAGGGTAAACTATTTATCCATAGCTTGTAAACATAACATGTGCTACCACCCCAGGTCAAGGTAGACCTGGGAACAACATCAGTTAATAGGTGGTTTCGCGCCCCTCAAAAGCAATCGATCGTAAGCCTTTTGGTCGGATGTAGTTTATCGTCATACCCAGGACGAAGACAATTTTTCATATTTTAATAGTTTTTAGGGGATTGCCAAGTTAATGTAGAAATGCTACCATATAACCCAGTACTACAAAGACAGTTGGGTCAAATTACATGCTAAGCTGTCCGTTAAAAGATAGCCACCATTTTACTACTGTTGGTGAATGAGGTAAACTTTAGTTTAGGATTAAATTGTTTCATACAAAAAGCTTCAATTATCTTAAAACGTCATTTGCCATTGAATTGGTTTAGAATGAGTGCTTTATATAGTACTGGGATGGCTTATATTTTTGCGTGCCTTCTACTTATTGTCATAGACGTATAACCTATGATTTCTTTTGGATTATAGAGAGTGCTATCCAATACTACATTAATCCCAGCGGCTTTTCCTAAGCGGGATGTAAAACAAAGATCTGTCACGGGGAGGGTTATCATTATTGAAGGGTAAACCGGTATCTAGCAAAATGAGATAAAATTGGCTTTATTATAGTTATGCATGCAGAAAGGGGTGTAAGGTTACGACATCACTGGGGTGAAGTATTCGGAGTTTGAAGTCAAAGGTCAGAGCGGACGCTACCACCAATGAAATCAAGAGCTACGTGTCCATGACTAGGGCGAGCCTTCACTTTGGTAGGGAATCGGCTATGGTTTGGCATGGAGTGGGATTGATCTCACCGTTGTCTACCTCCAAAGACACGCTATTTATTCATCCCAGATGTTTCGTGGGGAACAGCTCAGGTACACGAGAGCGTAGCGACCCAAAGACCCAACTCGACCGTTTTCACATCCTACATACGTGCTACTATATTAACATTGGGATGTTATAACAAGTTTTTCATTTATAGTATCGAGACGTTTTCAATTTCATTAACTGTAGAATTTATTCAGATTTCAATAATAGCGATCTCGCTCCTTTCCTTATTAATTATTGTCTATCGAAGAGATTTACTTAGTGCAAGACTTCATATATAGGAATCAACTTGCTTGGTTTGTAATCCAAATATCTCCGATCTTTGTTGTTCAGTTGATAAATCGACCTGAATGTACTTATTTGATCCACTTTCTGCAGAAACAATCAATTGTATATATATATATATATATATATATATATATATATATATATATATATATATATTTGATTTACTTTTTTCTATTCAGGTCATCATTTTCAACGTTCACATTCAATTTCTGAGGAAATCTTTATCGATATTTTCAGACAAATTTTCTCTTTAACTGAATCCGTTTGCAATATCTTTGGATATTCTATTTTATATTTTCTGTTCACCTTCTGGATAATTTTCGAGTTGGATAATTCAGGACAACTCGTCTTTGCGAGGTTATTAATAAAATTGTTTATTCCTCGATTCTACTCTCCATTCTTTTTGTTCTGGAAGAAGATCCCACATTACGTTAAAACACCGGTTCTCGTACGATCACCGCATTTAAGAAAAGTTGAACCTGGTCACTACCTAGATGGGTGACTGCTTGACAATGCCTGATACGGTAAGTATGGACGTCCAGGTAGTGTAATGCCTAATGGTGTTGAATTGGCGATTGAAGAGTCGAGTTCCAATTTCATTTGGTTTCTTTATATTCACGTATGCGCTAATACACTCGTGAAAGTTAGGAATCTACATTTTCTCCCCTATCTATGGGGTAGTTAGTAAGACTTGTGACACCAAAGCATTAACATTTTCAGAAATAAAAGTAATCGTGTACAAAATATTTAAATTTAGGAATTAAACAGCCAGTAAATGGTCGTTATGCCGCTAAAACAAAACAACCAAAAAGCTATTACAGTTCCGTTTTCATCTCGGTAAAGTGTACCAGGTCAAGTATATACACATATTATCTTCATTGTTTATTCACCGCCATGATAAATGGTGACATTAAAAAAGGCTTAAGTCACAACAAGCCATGTCAAATCGCCAGCGTATGCTTCAGTATTATAAGTAGTTTAATTAATATTATTTGGACATTTTCTATTTATCCTTAGCTTTTTATACTCGCAAATCTCTTTGCAAGATTCAGCCACCAATCTGAAGTTACCAGTCTTAGTGCAGTAATCTCGGTCAGTCAATATTAATTGATATAATCGTTATATTACAGGACACTGAATCTAAATTTGAGTTGTTACATTTATTTATACTTATGATTTGTGATCTTGTGGAAGCGAAATCAATTATCTGAACGTCTTTTCTTTTCACCTGATTACCGCATCCGTACTTCTTATCAAAATTGCGTAATCTGTTTCTATATAAATATCACAAGTTCAATGTTTATTCTATGAGTGATCACTTAGGTTCTTTCTGACTTTCTGTAAAGTAGTTATTCTTATTTGCATAAAGACTAATGTCTGCGGATTTGATGCTATTTTCACTACGGATGTCACAAAGGAACAATATTCTGAGAATGTTTCTTTCATTTTAGTCTTCTTACAAACGATATCTAAACGTAGGGTGCAGTCAAATATAATAATTAAATTTCGTTTAAACCAGCATTTTCTGCTTTCTATATCAACACAGGTTCAATTACGCCCTTAGCACCACTCTTCTAAAACTATAAAAAGTGAATATACGACATTCATTTTCTTGACTTGTAATTGATTTCCTTTATTACAACTATAATTCATTTAATAGCATATAAGACATAAATAGCATCTGGCATTGCTAAATATTAGGTTGGTGCAAAAATAATGACTTTTTTGACGTAATTTTTAACCTCAAAAACGTCATTATTTTTGCACCAACCTAATAATTTATATATATATATATATATATATATAAATATATAAATTGCTAAATAATGAAAAATTATTAAACCATAGGCAGGAGTTAACGGTTTTTTGCCGACATCAACAGACTTTCGCATTAGATAATTAGCATAAAAAAAAAAAAACATAGCTAAGTAAAATTCTAAAAAGCTCAGCCAAACCCTTAAATAGGAAAAACCCCTTTTTGTCGTCGTAAAAAAAAAAAAAAAAAAAAAAAAAAAAAACCGAAATTCAATGCAAAGCGATCTGTATATTAAACACCCACTTAAATAAACAAATAAATAAATAGATAATCAGATAGACAAGAATAAGAGACAATTCTCCAGACACAGAACGACTGTAGGCGCGCCATAAAAATATTCTTCACTGGGAACCAACTAAAGGATGACCGTAAACATTAGCCTTGAAATGGATACCCTACCCAACCTTAGCAAAACCTCTCAGAGGATGATGAATTTACTGATAAGAATTAACTCCCTGACCACTTAAAGAATGAAAATAGTATAGCCACTCCCACAATAACAAATTCTGTAAAAATACACGTAAACCGAGAGATAGCTTATTCCTAAAATTTCGTTTGAAGATGAAACGTGACTAAACACCTCAATCCAACTTAATTTTATTAATTATTTGGATGATTTCGGCTCACGTTTTTGAAACATGAGAACTCTTATGTAGCGAAGGAATCATATTTTTAAACAAAAAATATTATTATTATAATATAAGCTCTACTTCTGTATGGAGCACTGTTTTTTAAAAATAAAAACAAAAATACTAAGGAACCCCGGATTATGCACCCAACGTGTTCTTTTCTATTTTCTGCATACCTGCACAAGGATATATATATATATATATATATATATATATATATATATATATATATATATCATACAATTACAAGCATTGAGGTAAGTACGCATTGTTTTTACTATTCATCTGTAGAACAATTTTCTAAACAGTTCTTTGATGAGACTTGGCACGTGATTTTTGAAACTTGAGATATTTCTAGGCCAATTCCTGCTCTTGTTATTTTAGGTTCGGTATGTATATGAAGCATATGATTTTTGGTACAGGTTTAATCTTTCTAAATGCATTCGTTGATATTTTAATCAGGTACATCTGAACAAATACAATTTTAATCTAATTTCTAATCAGCCCATGAGGTGGACGCAATTTAAAGGCTGTATGCATAAATAGTCATTGCGTCCAACAGAATTTCATTTCAAACATAAGTATAAGAAAGAAAGGTAGTTTAAGAGATGGTATGCCTGCTGGGACAAGACGGTGACTATGTAAAAAAAAAAAAAAATCAGTCTATTCGGGTTTTTATGCACAACTCTCTCGTGGGTTTACATGGAATATGCAAAAAAAGAAATAAAACTCATCCAATAAGGAAAAATTCAAACGGGGATAACTATGTTGATGAAATTTGAGAAACATGAATCAAGCTCATGTAAAAACAACGGGAACTGACATAAACGGATTTTACAAGCAATAAGTCCAGATTGATTGACCATTTTTTTTTGTCGGCTTATGAACCGTTTCCTGGTTATTTAAAATCAGAATACAGTTTTAGATTGTAAGAATGTATTAGAACTAATGAGCACACACTAATACAAGTTATATTAATTAACTCAAAGTTGGTGGGGGAAAAGAGGCGGGTGCCTACATTTCCCAAGAGTATTTACCCGTAAGTAAATAAAACAAAACGGACCGGCATTGGAATTCAGCTCCCCGATTTCGAATTCGAGCCGTTATCCATTACACCCCCACCCCATATCGAAGCTTACAGAACCTGGTATTCCCAAGAGGTTATCCATATAGGTAATGAATAGGCTCGATGTTGCTTAAGTTAAGTGATTGTACAGGAAACGGTTGTTTCAATATGACATTCTAGTACCGGGTTTTGGCTTTGCATAAATACGACGATGATCTGAAAACTCAGGTTCGAAATTTGGATTCGTGCTTTTATTATTATTTCTGGAAATCACACATCAAGGATTTGAAACTCTCTTTTTTACTACAACACAAACTTGCTGTACGGGATTAAGATCCGCTTAACGTGGAGAGCAACTCAAGAAAAAACTCTATGCGCTATTTTGCAACTAATATACATTTCTGACGCGGTGGGTTGTTCTGCTACAAATGGCCGCCAAAACATAGATGCACCGTATAGTAAAAACAGAACCAGTGAATAAACTTATACCAAAGCTTTATTGCACTTTTCTCTGACTACGCGTCTACTGACGGATAGACAGGGTGCATTTTATACCTCTTAAATTTTAAGGGGAGGTAACTGAGGATTATCTGTACACATATGATCAGTTAGGTAACCTGCGATATATTACTGGTACCTACGGTTACATAGTATAATATTATCCATACCATTATATCGACATCATCAATCTGATATAGAAGGTAGGATGGTGTCATACTTTTATGTTTTATGCAAAATTATGTCCGTATCCTTCGAATGTTGTAGGTAAGAGATACAAGATATTCCTCACAAGAAAAGTTGTTCTAAACATTGCTAACACATGCGCATACCCAATATTATTAGATATTCCCAAGGCACTTTATGTAAAACAAAGTGTACTGGAAATAGTAAGACATGCAACTATTATAAAAGTGACAACATACCGTGCTGTTTGGAACAATTCTTTGATTTAATTTGCCAGGTTTTGGCACTTCTGTATCTTCGCTTGAGCCGCACTCAGGATATTCTTATCCTATTGCATAATATATCAGTATTAATTCCATACTGCTCTTGTACAGGGGTGAAATTAGGACGATTACTCTCAAAGAACTTGTCATTCAATATAGTCATCTAATAACTTAGGTTGTATTATTTAGTCTCAACTAATAAAATCTTGTCTCACTAATATCATTTTCAAGATGTAGATAACTTTTGATCATATTACGCTACTTCTTACTCCTATACCTATACCTAATATAAAATATCTTACTAGTCAATATGGTTTTATATATATATATATATATATATATATATATATATATATATATATATATAGAGAGAGAGAGAGAGAGAGAGAGAGAGAGATAAACCTAGTGAGCCAGACAAACCTACCCATATTTCATCTAAACGGATCGTCATTATTATTGGCAAATCAAAAATGCGAAGGCTTTTCTAAACGAATATAGTTACCTATATATATATATACACACACACATACGTGTGTGTTTATGTGTGTGTGCGTGCGCATGTATGTGTGTGTGCGTGCGCATGTATGTGTGTGTGCTGCGATGGATAAATTATCGTCTAAAATATCCAAAAATTAAAATAACACTGACATTTCATTTTAACAGATAAACTGATATATTTACGCAAAATATTTTGAAATACTATAGATTAAAATTTCTTTCAGAAAAACACCATATATATATATATATATATATATATATATATATATATATATATATATATATATATATATTGTATATATATATAATATTATATATTTTGATAATATTATATATTATATTATAGTTGTACGTAAATCTGGAAATAGAATTTTACTTATAAGACCAACACAATAATGTTACCGGCTAAATTATCCATTAATCCTTTCAATCATAAAACTTAAGCTGAATTTTGTCACATCATCAGAGATGATTTGGGTTTATCTTCTTCAGCGTGGCTAGTAATCTACGATGACGTCCATCGGCTCAAGCAAATTTGTGTTTCTTCAACGGTCACAGATCCGATTTCACTGTGCCGATTTTAGTTACCGTCCAAGTGTATGCCCCACCATGGTCACAGGCGTCTTTGAAGTTAAAGACGATTTTGAAGTCACAAATGGGTTTCGTAATTTTGACTTGTATTTATTCTATACTGGTTGCTAATCCCAGTTATAAAATCCAGTCTGCCTTTATGGAGGAACAATGAGAGTATCATATCTTTTCCATATGCAATTCAACCAATTTACACCGGAATTTTAACTATGTTCGCTATGCTGATCTGCGAAGTTTTTAGTTTTTTTTTTTTTTGGTAGTTGTTTTGACTGGAGAATTTCCTTTTAAAATTAATTCTATATTTTTTAGCCTATTTTATACTATTTCAAATAGGAAGAAAAAAAATCACCCGCAGATGTGTCTTGACTCGTATACGAATGTCATGCAAACAAATTTGTTACTGAAATTTTGTTATGCAAACTCTGCCATATAGAAATGAACATGATCATAATTAAAAAGGTGACATTTACCTAAATTCGAACATTGCTCTCTAATTACGATTCTGTCAAATGAAAACCGATCTCCTTTACTTCTCTGCCACAGTCGATACAAAGACCGAATGGTTAATTTGCTATTTTAAATGTTTTGTGACCTCAAAGTTTATGAAGCCAAAGACTGTAAAATTAAACTCAGGCATGCAAGTGATTAAGCACTTAATTATAAAAGGTAATACTCAATGAATTAGTGAAAAGACGATTGGGAAAGGGGTTGGAATTTATACTTTAAAAAGGCGTATTTGAACCAAGCCTTAATGAATCACGTATTTGACTTTTTCGCTTTCTAAAATCTATATTCGTTTCTATGATTACACTGTTCATTAAAATTATTTGATCGCATCTACAAAGAACACTGAAGGGGCTCATCTTTTTGGGGAAATAATTTATTATCAACTCCATGAAAGCCATTGTCGTTAACGGAGCATAAAATTAAGGTAATGAATTGAATATGTTTTTAAAAAAATATCTAAAGGAAATAGAAAGAACAAGATTGCTCAGTTGCATCGTAAATAAATTGAAACAACACTAATAAATATGGCGCATGTTGAAAGGTGATTGGAATATGAAAGAGCATGAAACATAATAGTGATTTTAAACAAGTAACAAGATTTGAGAATTGAACAAGTGATGAATTTTGATATCTTAGGTTTTCCGTGACGCTGCAAAGAGTTGACTTCATTCTGTATGTAAATGCAGGGACGAGTCCGGAGACGCGATGAGGGTTCCCGTCCTCTTAACATTTCTGAGAAATGGAATGGGGTGTTCAATGTGTGAAGACAGATTTAATCCACTTCTATTTTGGCATGTTCGCAGAGACATTCAGATAGACGATAATAAAATTGTGAAACCTTTATGCAAATAAGAATCCAAGAAATTTGACTTTAGTAGAGCTTCTTAACAAACGCTATATAATCACACTTTGAATTTGCAATTTTGCATATCAAGTAAATAAAAGGAAAACCAGATGTGAATATATATATATATATATATATATATATATACGTGCGTACGTGCGTGTGTGTGTCTGTGTCTGTGTATTTCTGAGGGAGATAACGGATACATCCGGAAGCGGCATGGCACGTGGAACTAGAACAATCTACGCTGGTGGATGAAATAAATGGTTCAGTTCGAAATTCCAATCACCTGAGGAAGGCCGGAGCGTACAATGACCGAATCGTCGGGAATATGGCAACAAATATGAAGGCAACAGTCCGCATAATGGAAATAGTATATATATATATATATATATATATATATATATATATATATATATATATATATATATATATATATATATATATATATATCCGTATTATTTTATGAAATGAATTCAATCAGACATATTTTAATTTGTTTTGATTAAACGTTATTTTAGATGGGTACTCATATACGAGGAAATGCTCTGTTTATTTATTTAAACATCTGTAGTTAATTACATTTACCGGTCTGAATATTCGAGAAATCGCGTTAGAAAAATATGCGTACTTCTTTAAGGAACTTTAAATTTGTCGGATTTAATCTAATTCATAAAATTAAAAAAAAAATGGCTTTCAGAGTAGAAAAGAGCAGATATGGATGATTGGAAAATCGGCATACAATGTGAGTTCAAAAGCACTATTTTTGGCTTTCTTTTACCGGATGTCCTACGTGACCGAATCGGCTATACATGTCAGTGTGATGTAGGTTCGTAAATTTTCTGAAACAATGTCACGTATTTTCAGGCCTGCAAACATAATTAAATAAAAATACTGTTTAATTAAATAAACAGAACATTTACTCGTATATGAAGATTGACTCCATTTATCCGCCATAGGCCTCACTAACAGCCACCGATGTGAGGTTGATCATCGAAACTGGTGTCGTCTTCATGAATTTTCTTGAACGCTATACTATTCGTTCGAATTCGTCAAATGCAGAACAGATGAAATCGACATGACACTGCTGTTTTCTCTCCAAATTTGAAATCGGACAGCAGTAAAGACACAAACGTTTTTCATGCATAGAACTGATTCAAAAACTATTGGAAATTCACTTGATAAAGTGAATAATAACGGTGAATGCTCGTGTACAAAATCTATACTAATGAAGAACTAAGTTCTGGAACATTTGCGAATACAGTCAATTAAATTTATTTAGAAACCGCGAGAACATTCCTTCCAACATAATAGTTTTATTATATACTGTTCTATGTGCAGATTCTATTTTCACCGCTGAAGTAGGTGCATTTTCAAGGGAGTTGAAAATAAGAAATCTTCGGTGTAATAAAACATTTTTCGTCATTAGATTTCTAAATAAATTTTAATTCTCAAGATCGTACACATTTTTATTTTAGTCCATTTTATAATCTATATTATAAACTGACCGGCAGTAAATTATACTTCGATAATAAAAATGTATAGCCTTCAAAAACCCGCGTGTAATTTTGATTGGTGTATAATCCGGGCTATAAATTGTCACATTTATTTTATAATATTGAACACTTCCCATGTGTATGATGATTTGGAAGGCACCGCTGCTTGGCACATAATACAATATTATAATCTTTATACAGTAATCTTTATTAGTATACAGTTATTAGACGTTACAATATCACTCAGCCTATCCATTTTTTACTATTGTTTTATACCACTTTTAAAGGTAAGCTTTACAATAATTATGTCGTATCCTATAACTTTTTAGTATTGTTTGACAAAATATCTCATTACTTCAAGGCATCCATAGACATTTTATCACACTTTGTCAATATCTGATATTTACATATTAACGTTCGAAACATTTGTCTTTTCGTCTACAAATATACTCAATGAATGAAACTTATTCTATTATTTTACATTCTCCTGGCAAAATAAATGTGCGGCTAAATTATATTTACTAAGGCCTAATAAGTAGTTTTTAGTTTTATTAATTCCGTGGACGAATTATTAACTTCATATTTAAACTTTGTATTTCATCTTATTTTTTGTTTCTTTTAATTATCATTCAATTAAATCAACAAACGTTAGCTATGCGGACTACCCAAAGATAACGGTTAGCTTTTTGAATTAGGGTCGATTCATATCACTAGAAAACTATCTAGAAAAGCAAGCCGACATGTACATTGTTATGAGATCTAAAATAAAAACCACGGGCAAAATAGATATTTGTTTTCAGAAATTGATAACAATTGGTTATTTATTTTTGAAACATATTTGACAAGAAGACATTCAGAGAGAGAAAAGATCTCTTCATTTTTTTCTAATTCATTTCCAAAACGTATGAGATTATAAGCTGTTTTGATTTATCTATTTTTATGTGGAGACAGAATGTGTTTCAGTCGTCATTATAAATATATGATCCTGTTTGTTTACACGCTAAATACCGAAGTCTTTGCAAAATCTGGAAATATTTACCCATAAGTTTAGTTATTTGAATTTACACAGAACAACTGACTGAGAATAGCTGGGCGTTAGCCAAACACAGGTTATTGGTTCATATGATATTTTGCTATAAAAGTCACAAGGGTGAAAGAACAATACACGTTGGTATTCAATTTTGAGACAAATAAGTTTTCTGGCTTGGCGGGATATTAAGATTACTTTGGCGTTTCCGTAATCAAGTTATTTACGAGGCAAAGTTCAAATAAAAGAAATTATTTAGAGTTCCTCTCAGACAAATATATATATATATATATATATATATATATATATATATATATATATATAAATTCCCAAACCAAAACAAAACTGTTAAATAAGTGATATAAACAAATTCTTACTACGTTAATAAATAAATAAATAAATAATAAAAATAAGAAACAAAAATAAAAATACGCAATATAATTTGACCTAAATAGATAAACAAACGACTTCCGGTGAAATAACCGCCATAACAGAATACCCAGAATGCACCACTAACCCGTATATATATAAATAGCCGAGAAAAATAACAGCACACGTGGCCTGACGATTGCATATAGCATGAAACAGACTGTCGCCTCTAAGTGTTGACTTCTATGTTCACTTTTATATTTACAGACGCTCTATCTCTGATATTGAGCACTTTATTCCATAAATATAGCACACCTTAAGACTATATTTCTTTATATATATATATATATATATATATATATATATATATATATATGGAGAGAGAGAGAGAGATAAAAAGAGGGTGGGAGAGAGAGAATATAGAGGGAGAGAGTATTTTTTAACATTCAGTCCATCTAAGTGGTGTGGCTTTTGTTTTAAAAATTAAACTAAACATAGGGAAATGATATCCGCTGTGACATATAAATCCCATTTAAAACTAGATTATTTGAAAGAAGTTATTTGTAACATGTATTTTTCAAATTTATGAACATACAAATTTTAGCATTGTTAAACTTTGTATATTCATTTCTCACCAACTAATTCGATTTGTTTGTCCTTTTACGGTTTATCAACATTTTTAAATTTATTTAAAGACAAAAAATAATTTTAGTTTGCAAAATCTTCTGGGTAGATAATGAGAAATGTCCTGTCTATTACTCTATAGATTTCAAGGAGAAGAAAATATGTGTGCTTAAATGAATATAACGAACCTGCCTGGATTTCGAACCCTGATCACAGATTTCCAATTCAGAGGCGATACCAATTAGACTAAGCGTTCATACAATTTTCCAGTACCTGTACACACAAGCCCTCTCCCCTCTATTTAATAATCAGTTTCGACGTTCCTTTCATCGGCGATCGTACGAAAACATGTGTATCAACGTGATACATCCGTAACCTGTCATTGGTTAAAACTTAAAAAAAAGAAACTTAACTTAGATTCTCTCTCTCGCTCTATTTATATATTAATTTGCGATTGCAAGTGAATATTCTTGCAGTGTTGGATACAATGTTTTTTTCCTCAACAGTTGCAAGAGTTGAAGAGTTTTTTCCTTTATATATAAACTCGTAAATAATCAAGGGGAATTTTGATTTCTTTGTTTTTAAACAACAATTTAAGACTGGAATATCATTGGTCAGCGAGATGAGACAACATTAGTTAAGTTATATTTTTTCTGTAAGTGTTTTCCGTTCATAGGAATAAGCTCAAGCTGGTATGAGGAACTGCCGATAAAACGTGATAGAATTGAAAACTGTATAACTAACTCGAAGAGATGAAACACATTTTATTGTCTTGGCGCAAATATTTTACCTTACTAACCTTTAAATTAGAATCCTGTGGATGTCTTTAAAGATCTTGCTCTTAATTTCAGATTTTCACCTACAATTTCACAAAGATTTAAATTTGTTTTTTTTTTGTGGGGGTGGGGGTTACATATACATCATCTCCGAAATGATTAAGATTCTCGTATCAAAGGATTTTCGGACAAGACAAATGGCTTTTGCTACTGTTAATCAACTGCCGATGCTCAAAAATATTTTGCTGATGTGTATGTCAAGATATAGATAAGAATGTTAACATCGTGCTTTTGCCTTTGATATTTCGAAGGCGTTTTATAGTGTTGGTAGCCCTGTCTTCTTTACAAGTTAAAGGGTTATAGTGATTCTGGTTGATTTTTTATTCATTTTTTTATCAATTGGAGGAACAAAGTTGATTTGAGTAGGCTCGGTTCTAGGTATTTTACATGCAGGTGTCTCCAAGAACTCTATGCTTGGATTTTCTTTGTTTCTAATATTCATCAGTAATATACCAGATAGCACCAATACTGGATTCATTATTTTCTGCTGACGAAACAACTATTTACTACAGTCTAATAGTTGAAGTCAAATTAACAGTTGATCTCAAAAATGGCCAATTATGCTGACGAGGACAAGAAATAGAAATCTCTAAATTTTAACATCTTCAAAAGGAAACTAATCCCTTTAAATCGGATAAATGAATCTTTTTTTTTTTTTTTTTTTGGCCTTCCAGCCGGATCACTGATACCCACCTCGAGGAGAGTAACACATTACACCTTCTCGGTTTAAAGTTTTTCACTAACCTGAAGTAGAACAATTACATTGAATCAATTGCTAGATAGAATGCAATGAATGTTGGCTCACTGCCGCGTGTCTTAAATTTTCGAATTTTGATATTTTTTCTCATAGTGCCTGTATTCTGTCATGGGCCTTACCACATCACTGTTAGACCTGACAAAACGGATACCACATCGTCAGTGAATAGGTTGTGAGAGGTAAGATTCTTTACCAATTCTGCATTGATTAAAGTCTGAACATGTGGTAGCAGACTAATAGGGCGACAGCTAGAGGGTCACAATGTTCTCCAAAGTTCTTAAAAGCAGGATATGCAGAGGAAGAATTCCAACAAATAGGAAAGCAGGAAGCAGAGGGGTAATAGTTGTAGAGTTTAGAGAGAACTGGAGTCAGCTCGAGAACTGATTTCTTTAGTACGACGGCTACGATCCCCTCACCTCCGCTTGCCTTACGTGAGTCTAATTTATAATTGATGTCTGAGACCAGTGATTGGTTTCTGCGCATATCACTCAGTGGAGCCTCTGTTCTAGTGATAAAATTAGGTGTGGGTACTCCAAATGAGTCAAGTGTTGAGTTGGGAAATAATTTCCAAGCAAAGTATTCACCCTTTCCTGCAGATGTAAGGACTTTGAATTTTTTTAATAGAAGAGGGATTGAGGATTTTCTGTTGTTCAGCACACTCTTGTTTCACTCTTTGTTTCATTCTATCAGCAAACGCCAACTTGGCCTTTTTGAGGACACGCTTGCAGTCATTACGAGCAAAGACAATGAGAAGTCTGTTGCAATCGGACGTGTCGCTCAGGTACAGCCGAAAGAAGTGATTCATTTAGATTATAGCGGCCGAGCTTGCAGGTGAAAACCAAGAAGATGAATGCGATTTAACTTGGTATTCCTTCCTTGAATGATAGCTTCGATACCGGCTCTCACACAGACGTAGCTGATAGTTGTTAATTTCCCTGTTAAAATTTGTTAATTTCACTGTTAAAATTTGTTAATTTCACTGTTAAAATTTGTTAATTTCCCTGTTAAAATTTGTTAATTTCACTGTTAAAATAGATATATCTACTCCAGCACGTGTATCCAGTAAATATATAGTGTATTGGAATAATGAATAAAACCACATTACAACGAATATATTCATGTCTTAAACAGAAGATTTCTTTTGGATTTTGGGGTAAAAAAATACAATTTAGAAAACAGACTTCAAAAATATCTAAAGACAACTTTGAATTTCTCAAATAAGGTAAATGATGTATTCGGTGACAGATTCAAACGTGAACAGAGTATATCTTCTTCAGGTATTGATACTTAATTTGCTGTGCTAGCTTCTCGTAGCTAAGTGGTAAAATGCGTCTGGTTTCCTAATTTAAAGTAACATGTGTTCAGTTCTTATTGCAAGCTATATATTCTTTTGTAAAACCTTCCATCTCTTGTCAAGTGGATGTTCAAAGTAATAAGAGATAAATGTTAAGGTACATGTTGAAAATATAATTATTCATTTGTCTTCAACTTCTTAATGAAATAATTTACACATGACGTAAACAAAGAATATTCTTTTCAAGTATTCCTTCTGTAATATAAATATAAATTACTCTCATTAAAAATGAATCAGAATGTGTTTTGCAAAACGTACGGTCCATTGCAACATTATTCAGAGTAAATGAGAAAAATTAATGTTTAAAATAGTGTTATTGAAGTATACTTTGAAAATATATGTAATTCATCCAATTTTCTAAGATAATGTGATTTTATAATAACTGCATTAAAATGTCCATAATAAGTGGAGGTTAAATAAAAAAAAACGATCAATTTTCTAATATCATCCATATTCCTATCTCAAGTTTGGATTTTAAATTATACGCAATTAGCTCATGACAGTAGCAGTTTGCGGAGACAAGATATAACAGGGAAAGGGTAAAAGAGAAAAAAGAAGACGAGAAATAGAGATAAAATTAGAAAATAAAGTATTAAAGAAAGGGACAATGAAAGGAAAATAAAGAAAAATAAACGAAAAAGATAATAAAAATGAAACAGTTAATTAAAATATACAAAAGAAGAAAGACAAAGAAGAGGGAATGAAACGGAAAAAAAAAGAATAAAAGTATGCGAGAAGACAAAGAGGAACAGAAAATTTCAAAATATGAAGAGTGCAAATTTAAAACGAAAGATAGAGAGAAAGGGGAAAGAAAAGTGAAAGAAAGGGGAGAAAACAAAAGAAGGGAAGAACGGAAAGGGGCAAAATAAAAATAAAATGCTATACGAATAGAAAGATAAAGAGAGAGAATGAAAAGAGCAAAATATTTCTAAAGTGTAAGAGAATGATAACAGAAAGTAAATAAAACGTTACAGAGGTTAAAGAAGAAAGACGGAAAGAAAACAGAAACGAACAATAAAGGAATAAAAATGGTAGAAAAGTAAATAGAAAATTATAGAAAATAAGCAGTAAAATAAAATGGAAAAAATCCGAAACGAAAGAAAGTACAGTGTATAAGAAACCCGGATATAAGAGAAACCCGTATATAAGAGAGATTGTATCTGGTCCCAAATTAGAGCCTGTGTTAATGTATATATAATAGACCAAACCCCGATATAAGAGAAACCGGATATAAGAGAATTCTTCTCCGGTCCCAACAACTCTCTTATATCCGGGTTACACTGTATTATATTTCTTGGAATTTTAATTAAAATGCAAATACGTTAATACAGTGTAACCCGGATATGAGAGACCCGGATATAAGAGAAACCCGGATATAAGATAGATTTTCTCTGGTCCCAAATTAGAGCCATACTTACCTAATCAAAATAGACCAAACCCGGATATAAGAGAAACCCGTATATAAGAAACTTATTCTCCGGTCCTGACAACTCTCTTATATCCGGGTTACACTGTATAGTTAATCTTGAGAGGCTGTTTTATATGGCAGACACGTATATAATGATTTACTTAAAAAATAATTTTCTAAGACGCAAATACTATAAAATTATTATAAAAAATACATATTTAAAAGAGATTATTGTTGATCGAAGATGGAGAAAATATAGTAAAGTTTTGAATGGCGCACAGGGATTATAACATAGATTATAATGACAGGGATTATAACATAGATTATGAAACAATTAGACATATTAAAATAAAGAAATGTAGAAACAACAAGACAGGTAAAACACAGAATAAGAGAAAATCAAAACTGTCATGAAAGCGTAGCAAATCATTTTTTTTTAAATAGTTACAAAGAACATGATATGACAAAGAATGCATTAAAATGTGTTCAGGAAATATGAAATTACCGAATGAAGAAGTAGGAATGAAAGAGAATGTTCAACGAAAAACAATTAGGAAAACTTCAAACTAAAAGAAAAGAAATCAAACAGTGAAAAAAAAAAAAAAAAACCTTCGTGCCTGTGTATTTAAATCCACCGTTTGATGTATTCGATGACAGATTCAAACGTAAATTGCTTCTTTATTTTTCAACAGTACTCAGCATGTGAGATGTCAAGAATGAATCATTCTTATCAGTGAAAACAACAGCAGTTAGAATTAAAATAATGAATATTTCAAAACCGCTACAAGATAATTGAATTTGCAGTTATTGAACATGAGGAACATGCAATTACACACTTCAGCAAATAGAGAGTGTATTCACAGGGAAGAAGAGCTGAGTCGATAGTAAGGAGAACGGGGTTGATAACGATTGTATAATAATTAAGACGGCCATGTTTTAAACGGTAGTTACTGTTATGGGAGTTAAATAATAAGATTCCAATATCTTTTAGAAAATGTTTAAAGAACAACCGAGAGATGAATCCACAAAGAAAATGAAAACTTTACAATTTAGATTTACAGACAATGACTAAGAGGCATTTCAATTACTTTTTTGATTTCGCTCAAACGATCGTGGGCTGAGATTAAAAAAAAAAAAAATGAAAGAAACAAAGTAAAATAATAGTAACACTCTTAAGGCTTGAAAAACTCTCTCTCTCTCTCGTTATGTCCTACCATTTTAAAATATTTTAGTGATTTTCTAAGCCCGGCTTATATGTGAGGATCGAACTCGCTACTCAGTCGTAATTGACCTATTAGGTTGGTGCAAAAATAATGACGTAATAATGTCGTTTTTTGACGTCAAAAAACGACATTATTACGTCATTATTTTTGCACCAACCTAAAAGCAAGACAATATTTCTAACGATTACACTACGCCGAGGTGCTTTTGAAAAATTTTAGATATGGATGCATGGCACGATGCTAATATTCAAAATTGTCTAACTCATGTAGAAAGTATGACATTTCTTTAAACGATTGTTACGCTCGTGACAAATAGGGCATCTTTTGGGAGTGTACAACTTTTGTACCATAACATTTATTAAATCATTCTCATGGCACGCTATTTTTCAGAATCACAAAATATTGATTTTTTTCTCATTTTAAATTAAAGTGTCGTGTTGATAATATAAATACAGTGTAAAATTGGCCTTTGATTTCTTAAACATTTATCCGTATTTTTTATTTACAAAATATTCAATTTAAAATAATGCTTACGTCATAGTTAACTGCTTTCAATTGATGTTGCCTTTCTCAGTTCGTAATATTCCGCAGGGAGAGTTTCAGATTTAACATTTACAAATAAAACCAACACACTACAGATGACTCTTTTTGAGGTCAGTGACTCAGTTGACATTGTATTTTAAAATTAAAGTAAAATTTGATTATTTAAATAACTGAAGCTTCGGAAAGGTCTAATGCATATCTATGTACAATAATTGTTTAAAAAAATAATTCCCTATTTTTACGATTGTGCGTGACAATTTAACTAACGACTAAATTACTAAAAAATGACGTAAAACCTTAGTTTAAGGTAGCCAATAGCAAGACAAAGCCACGAAAGCGTAAACTATATAGAATATCTATAGCCATTGATGTCGTTTAGAACAAATTGCATTTAAGTGATATAAAATGAATAAAGAATTACATTTGTTTTGAAAAAACAACGTTGTGATGTTAACGAAACGAAGCAATATTTTATTTTTAAAAAAAATATTTCTTGTACAAAAATAATAGCGTATCTTTCGGCAGGTATTAATTAATACATATTAATGACTCAATATTTGTCCTGTGACTTACATTCATTTTGGATGACACTAGTATTATTATTATTATTATTATTATTAGAATTTGTTTATGCTTTGTATTCTGTAGAGACAGGTCCAAACTATGGTCCTCAGGAACTCTAGGAAAATTGCCATTTAATTCATAGCACTTTCCTTAGTATGTGGGATGTTCCTAGTAGCTTGACGTTCTGTGCAACTTGTATGTTGATGCTACCTGGCACATTGCTAGTAAAATTCTCCGTTCCTTTTCTCCCATTGCCCAGAGATCCGCTTACTATTGGTACAGTCTCAGTATTCATCCCGACGTCCTGTTAATCTCGATATCCAGGACCTTCTATTTAGACAATTTCTCGATAATTTTCATGGAGGTTTTTTTTTTTTTTCACTCAGATAGTACTGCTATGTCAATAATCATACAGTTGCTGAATTTCTTGTCTTTTGTTGGCTTTTATTTTCCTATCAGTTTGAATTGCCATGTTCCAGGGGCAAGTTACAATGGTTAACTCTGTCTGGTTAGCGATTTCGATTTTGTGTTTCTTGCATATCATTCAGTTCACATATGTCGCTACCTTGTTACGTATGTGATATATTAATTTTTTGCTAGTTCCGCACATCCTAAGATATTATAGTCGAGAGTTTCATCATGTTTTCTGCAGATCTTGCATTTCGCGTTAGTTCCATCCTTGATTATATGACAGCTATATGATCTGGCTGCGAGACTTTGTCCTGAGCTGCAATACTTAAGCCATCTGTTTCAGATTTCAACGCAGTACTCCTCAGCCACTGATGTGCTTTCTGTTGGTCCACATATTCGTTCTTTTCTAGGTATTTGCCATGCAGCCCTTTTTCTCCCAGTTTTTTTAAATTTTTTTTATTAATTTCATTTGTTATGCTTTCTTTTTTATTCGTTTGGCGTAGATGGTATTCGCTTCCTATTTTTATTGATAGGGTTTCAGGTATATTAAGCTCTTTCTTGAAGAGTACAGCTTCTTTGTAGATGGTGTGGATTTAGTGTTTTACTTTTGGTAGGAGAGGGTCATTTTTTTGTAAGGTATGCTTCCAATCAGATTGTTGTTTTTACTCTCCGTTCAAGTTGGACTAGACCTCGGCTTCCAAAAGCTCTCACTACGTACAACTGATTTCGTTGGTGCATCTTCATTTGATTAAGAATTTTTCTAGTCTTGGCGCACACTCTTTATTGTAATTCATTTTACAGTTAATAATGCTGAAGCTGCAGGTTTCTACAAGTATATCAAAGATGTTGGTATACTTCATTTTACTGTTCCTATTAGGTTCGATTTCTAGTATCAAAATCACTTTCCTATAATCATTTTCGGATATTTTTCTTCATAATTAAACGTTGCATTTCGTCTTCTTCATTATTTCCTCAGTATCTGTATGTACCATCTTGGTCCATCTCCTTAATTTTGCTTTTGATATCAAGGTCGAAACCTCTAGTTTTCGTTAGTTTACCACCTTTAAATATGGTATTGGAACATTTGTCGATTTCGAACTCTATCCTAATTTCTTCGATGAAGATTTTGACAATGTTGATTAGGCTTTTCTGATGGATGCCCCCACCCCGGCAAACGTTCTAAGCTCCTGAATATGCAATAGGCAATTCAGTTTGCCATTCTGTGACTTGTATCCGTAGATACAGTTTTTCAGTAGGCAGCTGAGTGGCGCTAATATAAGGCAGAAGAGTAGAGGTGACAATGGATCTCCTTGAAAAATCCCCCTTAAGGTGTTGATTGGTTTCAACCTTTATGACCCTTGTATGGTTTAGCTTGTGTGTATTCTTCCAATGTTTTTTTACTCCCCGTTATGACTGTTGTGCGGTATACGCTGTATATATTTTAGGTTCCTCTCTGTCTATGCGTGTGGTGCACTGTCGAACGCCGTTCGGTAGTCAATCTATGTTATCGATAAGTTTCTTTTCTTTGTGTGTAAAGATGGAAAAGAAACACTTCCAATAGAGTTTTATTGATAATTAGTTAGTCCTTGCACCGGTAATTTCCTCTTTTACATCCCTTCTGTTCTGCTGGGAGTAAATTGTTTTTTTCCAGAGGAAGTTTTATATTATTTTGGTTATAATAGAAATGAGGATCTTGGACAGTGTTGCTAGGCAGGTGATAGACATATAATTCCTCGTGTTCTGCGTCACTTCTGTTTTTTGAAGAGTTATGTTAATCCCCACGTGAGGCATTTCGGATACTTTTCTGAGCTTATAATTATCTCATTGTATGCGCGTGCGAGGTCTTGGTGAGGGATAGATAGTATTTTTTTTTTTAATCCAAAAATTGGCTATTCGGTCCATTCCTGTTGCTTTCCAGATTTCGATTTTGCAGGTGGCAGCGGTTGTTTCTTGAATATTGATAACCGCCCATTTATGGGACTCTATATACATGTGTTCTTGGTGCTTCATCCATGTAGCTCTTTCATTGTGTATTTTTCAGTTTTCCCACATCTTACGCGAGGACTTCTCAACTTTAGGTGGATCATAAATCTCTATCTTTTTCTCAGATCTCGATATAGTTTCATCTTTGAAGATATTTTTTGCAGAAGAATCTGTTTCTTTTTTTTTTTTTCATACCGCGTGATTCTCTGTACCTTCATTTGAATTTGTTTATGCAGCATCTCTTTAATTTTTGGCCCATCATTTTTCTTATTTCTGTTACAGTTTCCTTTCAGTTGTCTCTTTTTTCTTTCATTTTGGAGAAATTGTCTACTTCATCTGGAAGTAACAATTGTCATTGTAATTTATTTAATTCAATTTCTTTCTTTCTTTTTTTTTTTTTTTTTTCCAGACTGGCATTTTTCTTTTTCGGTTACATTGTGTTTTTACTTTTTCACTTATTGTTTCTGCGATCGTTGTAGAGGGTGCGTATAGAAGATGATTAATTTCTGTCAGGTTCATCGGTCTTACCATGACTTCCCTTATTTCTTTAATTGCATGGTTAGTGAGGTTGATGGTTTCCTTCACTTGACGGTTCTTTCCTACTTTGTTTATTATTATTATTATTATTATTATTATTATTATTATTATTATTATTATTATTATTATTATTATCTACTCAGACAGCAGTACACGAACAAAGTGTTACTTTTGTAACAAATATACTAAGCCGAATCCTTATCATAACACCGAATTTGATAATTGCATACCAGGATCTTTCATCACAGCAAAATATGCGCGAAATATTAACTGGTTGGGATAAAGTTCCTTGTGCCATGCATGATAAACGCTTAGTCGGTCATGTATCTTCGATACATCACTGACGGGGCATTTTTTCCTTAAGTCGGTTGCCATTTCTTTCTACAGTAGACTAGTTGCCATCCAAGTTTATAGAATCCGGTCTGTCCGTCTATTTACTGATAGCTGGGTGGAGAAGAAGATGATTCATACCGTTCCGAAGGGTATTAGCCAGTAAGTGAATGTAATGCATTTGACTGGAATTCGAACTCGGCTCTCTGAATCTATCCATTACTACACCGTGGCTAAAAAGAATGCATAATCTTCCGACGTGTCCCAGTTAGAGATGACTTCAGGGAAGTTAAACAAGTACGCTCTGACGCCCTACAATTTACCTGGTTTTTTTTTCGTTTTGTTTTGGTTCAAACTTAAATAAAGTCTTCAACACTAGCAATAAAACTCCAATCATTACACCCACACACGAACAGAGATATCCATTGCTTTTGCGTTTGCAATTAAGTTTAAAAGACAAATATGGAGTGTTTAGTACCAGGACGATTATTATTATAATTTTGTGGTCGTCGTCGTCTTTGACTTAGTTGTATATTCATTTCTTTCCGGGTCCCAACAAGGGACCTAAAGTTAGAAATTGCATCATGGTATTTTCATTGCAACCGAAGAACACACATATTCTACATAGAAAAAGCTCTTTGAAAGTTGTGATCTTTATTTGCGAGTACAGGTTTTTGTATTTGTTTTTAAAAGGGTTGTTAATTGATTCATTAAATAGAAAACAAAAAAAGGATTTTACATTTGGGGCCTGTTTTGTTTTGTTTTTTTTATTTTACAATAAATTTACCTTTGCTTGGTATAAATCAAGTTGTCCACCAGCCTTAACCGGAGATTTCCAGGGAAAAGTTTTTTTAAACGTAAAAAAAGAATCAAAGAGGATGTGACTTCTTTCAAATCAGAAAATAAGTGATTGTTGTCGCTAAATCGATATAAATTTACCCAAGATTTAAGAATTACTGATGAGGAGGAATTTTTGCAATTCACACATTTTCGAAGAACTAGAATTTTGATCCACGTATTTCGTTGTGCATTTTGTTATTTTTCTCAGAACCTCATTAACAACAAGCCATGCTGCAGTCTCGAGGTACTACATTCTAATTTTAAATATATCGAGGTGCTTGTATTCGCTTAGTTTCTCAAAAGTTAGAAAATACGTGTTTTTTGTCGACTGGGGCTGCAATTTTATCAGAAGACATGCCTTTTCAACATGTTTTTTACGAATTATATATGTTCGATTTACCTGGATTTGCCTATCAGTTTGAACGCTGATATTCCGGGATTGTTCAGTTAAACATACCTTATGAACAATTAACCCAATTCATTCTGATAGCCTCCGATTGAGGTGTTTCCCAATATATAGATGTCACTCACAATTGTTTTGCTTGCCTTATTCTCCAAGTTAAATGGTATCAGTGTTTATATGCATTGATTGCATTCTCTAGTGCTCGTTGTTTGCTGTCGATACAGTGAGAAATTGGAGTAAAACAAATAAACAAAATAATAATAAAGAATACAAAATAATAATTAATTTTCCCACGATGCAGTTTATAAAGAAACCAGAAATGGCCATTTATGGCCACACTTCTCGAAAGGACAGAATCTTACCTATTCAACTTTCCAAAGAGTTCGTTCGGAGTTTTTTTTTTCACCGCCCTTACTCATAACGCAGAAATTCTGCCGTTCCAAATCAGCGCGAGGTTGACTATAGCTCGGCCATGTTTACGCATTCGTATGCTTACTTCTTATAAATCATTTCAGAACCAAAAGGAGAACGGATATCCTCAAGATACTTTTTAACTTTGTTTCAATACACTCGTCATAAAAGGAATAACCGCGCGTATCAAGCTAAAGACAGCTTTTTGTAGGCTTTATCTATCTCCTTTGTTTACATATTGAACACGCAAGTTCATATAAAACATACACACAAAACCCACAACCTTGTTAACATCCACAATGCTACAGATAAAGTAATTGTTGATTTATAGAATTTTACCGTAAAGAATATGGCTCCAAGTGGTGAGGAATTGCTATGGAAGTTACCCATAATAATAATGGACTATTCCTGACATTATAAATACTGCGCCTGAGAGGTATGAGGATATTTTAAGACGAGGAGAGATAAGCGATAGCATATTGTAAGGACATTGGAATAGTGATACTTGTCGAGACAACATAGTTCACTCTAACCAAATCTGATAGTCATTACTAATACTTCTACTTCTTTGTATTATATTTCTGTTGTAATATATCTTTGTATTCCATACCTGTGTTTGTGTTATTCTTTCATTGGTTCTAACCTTGGACCATCATCGTGGTACAAGGAACTTGGACCATAACAGGAATATAGACCCGCATTATGAGATGTACTAAAATTGATAGTCTATGCTAAGATAGGAACAGTGCAACAAGGGGTTTGTGACTAACACCTACTGAAAAAGTATATATACATTGTGACAGTGAGAAGATAATCTATTGAAAATTAAATCATTGAAAACAGCCTACGTTGCCGTCAAACACATTAGCCTGAACTTGATAAATTTGTAATAGATGAGAGGAATTCCGGGATATGTGATAATTAATGAAAGAATAGTAATTAATCTAACCAGAGAACGAGCACAGGAAAGGAGGATAAATGTTTTATAAAATGTCTCGCTTATGAATTTCAACGTAAACGTTGATTGAACAAAAATATCAAGTGATTAAGAAACATATGATACGATATAATTATAGTAAATACTCGAAAATAACACGTATTTTGAATTGAACTAACAATAGAATATGGATGAAATTCAACAGCTATCCAACAATGCATTAAAAAAAACAAAAAATAAAAAAAAAACAATATTCATTGTTTAATTGGGATTATATTTCATATGTCAGTGTGTGCTTTTATATTGTAAAACATGGCCATTCGTTTATCTTTTAATGAAAAGTAATCTATCAAATCATTTCATATTTTAAATCTTTTAAACGATCTATATTTTTCAAAGAAATTTTAAAAACAGTAATTTTTAAATTTCATGACATTAGAGGATGTATTCTTTTATGTGCCATGTCCCTTCAGGAAATTACCGATCCGATATTTGTTTATAAGCAATTAAATTTGTAATATTTTGCGTTTTATTCTTGACCGCCAAGGGTTAATTTTCTTCAAGATACCAGCTCTAATACGACTGTCGAGCAAGACGTCGTTCTATCCATGCAATTGCGTGTTTTTATTCAGATGGCCAGGACGCAAAATTCGTCATTAAATACTGCGTTCAGGGACGTAATATTAGGATATGGAAATGATATTGGAAATACTAAGTTTAACATTTTTATAAAACGCAATGATCCCTACCAGAGGTAAGATCAGATGGACATACATTGGGGGTTATCACGAGAAAATAACGGTAACAAGCCAAAACAATCTTTGTCCATGCACATCCACAGAAACACACTCTGACTCTGTCTCTCTCTCTTTCTCTCTCTCTCTATGTATATATGTGTATGTATACATACATATACATATACACAAATTGACAAAGATAGAGTTTGCTTAGATAAAAAGCGCAAATCATTTACGCATACTTCCGCCTGAAATACGGATATTTTTCTTTTATTTTTTTTTTAAAATGAGGATAAAAAATTAAAATTAAAAGAATGAAAATGAAGTTGAAATGAAGGGAAACAGATTTGACATAGTATTTTAAAAAAAGCAAATCAAAACAAAAATTTTGCATATTCAAACGCGAGTTGTATCAGTCAATTAGTAAAATTTCGAGGGATACTAATCAAAGGTTATAGAGTAGGTCATAGAAGACACTACAAGTTAGCAGTAGTATGACTAAGTAAATCATTAAACAAAGATAATCAAAAGGTAAAATACATTTTACACTTGAGGTCATTACTCACTCTCATCATAATATAGAAATCTAAAAAGTAAGGCTCTTATTCCCAAATGTTTAATGTGTAACATGTCCAGATTAGCAGTCTATAAAATGAAAAATAAGGTAATCAGCCAATATGATGCATATATATATATATATATATATATATATATATATATATATATATATATATATATATATATATATATATATATATATTAAAATAATAGGAGAGAACAATGATATTTTTAATTCAGAGTTTTAGCATGGGAATTTCAGTGTTGTGATGATAATATATAAAAAAACAATTATAATATATATATATATATATATATATATATATATATATATATATATATATATATATATATATATATATATATATATATATATATATACACATACGCACACACCGACAAAGATACACTTTCCTTCGATAAACAGCCCAAATCAGTTACGAAATATTTCTGCTGGAAGTTTTTTTAAAAATTGAAGCAAAATAAAAAAATGAAAAATAAAGATAAAAAAATTAAAAGAAAAAGTATATGTAAAATTGAAATTTCAGTTTTAAAGAAATATAAAAATGCTTAAATTTGAAGTGCGAACAGAGAGAGAGAGAGAGTTCGCCTAAAGTGTAAATCTAAAAAAAAAAATATTATTATTTGTAGTAGTAGTAGTATATTAATAGAAGCAATAGTAGTAGTAATAGTAATTACGAGAAAAGGATCAACTTATAACCTATACTAAAGGAAATAAGCATTAGTCTAACCTGACATGAAATTTGAAAGTCTGAACTAGTAGAATTAAGGAACGTTGCTCGTCTGAACATTCGCCAGGAAAATAGCAAGTGTTTAGCGTGTTGTTAGAAAGATTTTACCTATGAAAAGTTGTGTGGAGGAAAATAAATCACCGAGCAGAAGGCAATGTATCGCTTCTGAGCACTATGAATGTTGGAAGGTTTGGACTCTGCAGCTCCAGCCCCATACACAGAAATAGATATTAATAATACTTTGTTTTCGTTATGATCTGACCATAGCAGGTGAAGTCAGCTAAATTTTGGAGAGGTACAAGACCATTTTCCCAGCATCGTTTGCAATGGATCGTATATAAGACACATTTGACGAGCGGGGAGAGCTTCTCTCCCATACAGACGTTCAAAAGCAAGGAGATTCGTTGTGAGAACATACGTTCATTATGAGGGGAAAATCGAGACCAGGCTCAGCGATGATGTAATGTCTTTGGTTTGATTTTGGAGATATTGCATATCACGAGACTGTTTTCCCCCATTGTGCAGTCAGGTACTCGTCATCTAGATTTCTGAGAGTGCACATTAATCATATTGTATCAGTATTTACATATGAAAGTAATTCTCATTTTACTTCACCAGCAGTTTTTGCTCGAGTCAGTTGTATAACCAACCATGTAAAAATTTCATCCATATAAGAATTCATGAGAAAATATGTTTTGAGGACGTCAGAATCAAAGTTTGATTATTCTGTCAAGAATGTCATATTTCTGCACTCGTAAAAATTTAATGAATTCTATTCGGGCTTCGCCTGGGAGTATATTTATCACTGCAATATTCGATAATTTCGTTTTGCCGACTCCTGGTACAATTAATAACAATTAAAAAAAAAACTTTCATTAAATTGAATTTTTTCTAAATAAGGACGATCAGAAAACGTGACTCTCTCATATCTTCATGAGTGTCATGGAAAGCATACATTGAAACCATCAAAGCTTTATCAAAAATGGTGATTCTCTTATCGTTCCATAGATGTGGCACAAGGCGGAAAGTATGGGATGCCCAGTGAGGACCGAACTTACTACTGAGTCGTAACTGATATAGCGAGAAAAACTACGAACATGTGCCGTAAAATGATTTTTCTAAACGTAGCTTAGAGGTGGCATTGGGCCGAAAGCGTGGGTCACCCAGTGAAGAACCAAATCATTACTCAGTCGGAACTGATCTGTCGAGATAAGTTTGCTAAACATTGCACCAGGTTGAAGTACCCTGAAATAATTTTCTAAACATAGCATATATTTGGCATGAGGCCGGATGTGTGCGGCAACCAGTGAGGACCGATCTCACTACGCAGTGGTAATTGATCTAGCGATACATGCTTGCTAAACCTTACTCCACGTCTAAAATCATTTTATAAACGTAACGTAGATGTGGAGGGAGGGCGAACGTGTGAGGCACCCAGTGAGGACCGATTTCACTACTCAGCCTTAATTGATCTGGCGAGACGTGCTTGCTAACAATTACACCATGTCGAAGTGCCCTAAAATGATTTTTAGGAGCGTAGTCTGGAATTAGCTATATTTCCTTTTATCTTGCCCCTTCTCAGGCTAATACAGTTCTACGCAGTAACCTTCTATCTTTAGTGGCCCTTGGGCCTTGTAGTGGCTGGATATCAATAAGAGAAAAACTATCAATACAAAAATAAAAAAAAAATCTAAAAGGGATTTCCGTCAACAGTGATAGGGTTATGATGCTGTTATCTTACACAGAATATCTAATGAACGGGGAAGATTTTTTTTTAAATTAAAGAACAAAAGTGTACGCTTGCGCTTCGACACAGAAAGATAAAGTTGAAACTTCTGGAACACTTAATAATAAAAATATATGAAGAATTTGATACTCACCTGGCAGGTTGTGGGCAAAAAGAACAAGGAATAAATATCCATTAGACTATAGAACAAGCTTGATTTAATGGATGTCAGAAGAGAAAAATTAATTGATAACTAGGAAATAAAAATGCTTAGATAAGATAGGTTGTTGTTCTGGGTCATTATTCTTTGTGTGCTGAAGCGACAAGATGTATAGAAAAAAAGACGATTTATTTCTTAACATTGATTAGTTGATAATTATTATGCATTAATGTTTCCCAACTGTTATTCGGGTATTTGAAAAATATGTCCGATTTTAGATTAAATCTTCCAGATGTTTTCTAATATATTATTACAAGAGGTGCAATAATATACGTTACTCATTCTTAAAGATTAAAGTATCTTCTTTGTTAATTTCATATAAATGTCCTTCAGAATTACTTTAAAACATTACTACTGAACTGGATAAAATAAGTGATTAATTTAAATGAGTTGAGGCTTAGTCATAATGCTTCTTAAAATGCTGTCAACATTAAGAGATCACGGAGAGAATGACCCATTTCTGAGTGGAGAGTAACTGCTAGTTTTTGAAGGTCAGCAATGGGGATGCCAGTTCTTAAGTTCAAGTTGTTAGATAATATCCATCTGCAATTGAAAAATCGTCAGTCGAAATCCAAAGTCGAACATAACCCGCGTCATATTTCAAATAATAGGTGTTAGTATTTCAACAGTATCGGACCATACTATGAAAATTGTTAAGGTGAAGAAACTTATTCCACATAAAAAAAAAATGAAAGTCAGAGTTCCATGTTTTAAAGTGGGTTCGATGGTGCATCTACCAAATTAGAATGATATTTTGGGGGGCAAATATTTACTTGTTCATGACGAAGGATCCACGAAGCTTCTAAAACCGAAATTAACCGATGAGAAAATAATGCTGTCTTTTGGTTTGATTATGACGTTGTCTATTGCAGGTTTCTGAAAATTATTCAAAACGTTACTGCCGAAATTTACGGCCAGCAGCTTGATGATATATATGTTTAGTTAAGTAAAACGGGACCGTCACCAGATCCAATTCTGTTTAAGGACAATACTCGGACATATGTCGCTAGAATGACACAGCAGAATATCATATTACCATATTACCTTGATCTCTTGCCATCTGATAATCACTTTTTAAAGATTCTCGACAATTTTTTAAGATATTCCGTTGCAAATAAGATGCAAAACTATATTGATATATTTTTCGGATCCCAATGATTTATTGTAAATGAACAAATAACCTTGTACGTTGGTGATATATATATATATATATATATATATATATATATATATATATATATGTAGATGAATACTTGTGTAATATTCAATGGCGGCACTCTGGAGGATTTTCCTTCTGAATGAGTTATTTTCTTTTTTTATGAGTTTTTTAAAATCAAAATCGTAGTGGAATTTATTTCTATGTATGACTAGTGCTTTAGATAAGTTGTTTTTGTGAGGTCTCTTTTGTGCTCATAAATTGCGTTTTTTTTTTAATTTCTACTTGATTCTCCAATATATTGGGAAGAACAGATTTCGCAACTTATTTTATAAATGCCTGCTTCAGAAATATTATTGCTATAAGTGTTTCAGGATCAGAGTATATCCATTATGGTTTTGGATATATTTGCGACTATTTTAAGATTATTTAGATGGGATAGGTTGTTTTGGATATTTCACTTTTCTTAACAGAATTACTACTCTCCCAATCAAACGTCCAGAACAGTATCAAGAAATCCAAAGAAAATAGTTGAATCCGTCAACACAGCAATAAATACAATCTCCACACATGACAGTAATTGACGTAATTTTCAGTTAACAGTATAAAAATAGCGTTCTCTAATTTCTTCCAGTTGCTGAGGATATTTTGTTTTGTTATTATTAGTTACTTTGTTTAATAAATTCATTTCGTTTTTTGCCTTGAGAACGTCCACATTGGACGAAACGTGTCAGCAAATTTTAGAGTTTTCCTATTGTCTTTTATATTAAACAATAATTTACAATATATCCCAATAACCAAAACAATACTATACTTAAAAGAGTGCTCAATACAGAGTAGAGTAAATATAATCATTTATTCGAAAATCATAACAAAAATGTTATAAAATCACTGCAAAAATAGCGATTTTGTTTCAACACTTTTGGTGTCTTATGAAGTGATGGTGATTCTACATTCAACACCATCAATTGATAATACACCAGACGTGTTGAAAGAAAACCTCTATTTTCTAGTGATTTTATAACATATTCATGTTATGATTTTCGAATATATATATATATATATATATATATATATAATGTATGTATATATATGTATGTATATGTATATGTGTGTGTGTGATGGACTCTTATTTTGACTGATTTAAACACTGATTGAATACAGTAATTCAGGAATAAATATTGATTTTAAAATCAGGCATTGGTTTCCGAACAACGTATTTGTATTGTGAAGTGGTTTGTGTAAAGTAAATGATGAAAGATCATTTCTAATTTCGAATCGAATATTATGAATTATATGCAAGACTTAGTTTCCAAATCTCTCCCAATCCAACAATTTCTCTTTGTTGCTTGTTTATTAGTTTCTCAAGGATAAACAGCATTTATTGGCTAACAATAAGTGCATCTTGTTGCAAATATGGTAAACAACTTTAAGGGTATTGGAAACTCTCATGCATCACTTAGTGCATTGCGAAAATAAAGCACTAATGCATGACCCGTCGTGCAAGCAAGGAACCTGTGAATGCAAGAATGCCATTAAAACTTTTTAAATATTTAAAGTTTATTAATACAGGAAGGTGAATGAATAGAAGTTGCAAATAGAATTTCTCTGAGACTCTAGCGAAAACGATGTGCATTCTACCGACGACTTTCTGTGATCCTCTTTGCCGAACTGTCCATTTGCTTTATTTTTGACGAACGACGGAGTTAATAGGAATGTCAAGTTACAGAGATTGATGAGTGTTGGTGTCATAATTGTTTAGATTGAATCATGTAGTCATTGGTGCATCACATACCTGTAGTCTCACACAAAAGTTTTCTACCACTCTTGCGGAAAGGTAAACATGCTATGCTGTTTTAAATGAAGAATAAACTTGCATACATTGCGAGTTTGTTGATCCAGCCTATAGCAATATAAACGCCAGGTTGTATGAAAACATGAGACATAACCTTCTGATAGATTGTGATCTTTTAAGCGCAGCTCAGAAATGGCACAAGACTGGAAGGGACACCCAATTAGAATCAAACCCATTATACATTCGTAATTGAACTCGTGAGACATACTTGCTAACTGTTGTGGAGTAGCTGTCCACCCCCACAAGATGCCCTGAGCTAAGACTATTTAAACAACACCCTCTCTTACTGAGAGTGTGGTGATAGCGATTACGTTTGACTCTGCGTGTCCACTCTCTACCTTCGCACGGAGAAGAAATCAGACCAGGCTATAGCTACAGGAACAGTCTCATCTAGGGAGGTAGACAGCCACCTGAGCCTGTGTATGCGTGGTGTACGGAAAATTTTTGCCCAAGCGTACGCGCTTGGGAAGCCCCACGTTAGAAACCGACCTTATGCCACCCGCCGCCTTTTGCCACATCCCGCCTTATGCCACACCCCGCCTTCTAGGGCGGCCTCGGTTAAATACCAAGGATTTAACGATTATCGTTACTCTGCTTGTCGAAGTTCTGTCTTGAGTTCGACAGTAAATCGAACGTAAAGACCCACGTTAAAAAACAGACTTGAATCACATTGAGATTAACTGCTTATTACATTAGTATGTGTTATGCGTGTAACTTTTTATTCTCCGGAATAAACTACTAATTCTCCTGTTTACAACACAACACTAACCAGTGCACAACGTCGAAGTGGTCAAAAACGATGTCATAATATAGCATAGATACATAACAAAACCGAAAGCATGGAGCGATCAGTGAGGATCGAACTCACTACTCAGTCGCAATGAATCCATTGCACTATGTGGAAGGGATCTAACGTACTGTGTAATAAGTTAATTGACAATGAAATATTATGTCTTGTCAACTTTGTCATTTCAATATTTTTTATCTATTTCGTGAAAACGTTTGTTTGCGAAAATATGTTCACATTTAAATCGGTCACTCTCACTAATTTATTGGACCGTTTGTTTTGAGAGATGTGTTTTTACATATATATATATATATATATATATATATATATATATTAAAGACATTTTTTATGTTTAACGTTCTTTTTATAGATACAAGTATTTAAGTAAATGCTCTGTTTATAATAAACAGTGTTAAATAACATTTACCGGCCTGAATGTCCGAGAAATTTTCATAGAATATATTCGTCCTTTGACAGGATTCGAACCTGCATGCTATACGGAACCGCCATTTAGCCCGGCGTGCCTAACCGCTAAATAGCGGTTCCGTATAGGATCCAGGTTTGAATCCTGTCAAAAGACGAATATTTTATATACTTTAATCTATAAAAAGAACGTTAAACATTAAAAAAAATATCTTTAATAAATAAATTGTCAGACTTTGTCCATTTCTTAATATATATATATATATATATATATATATATATATATATATATATATATATATATATATATATATATATATATATATATATATATATATATATATATATATATATATATATATATATCCTTCCAGAATAACAAAAAGAATTAACTAGCTCACTAAACATAATGCTTTGCAAAAATCTAATCGACAAGTATGTGTGTGTGTATGTATTTAAGTTTTATTTAACAAACCTGGCAGCGTTTTGCTATTATATTTTTTGTTAAGTTTTTCTTAGATTCTCGGGAATAAAGCGCGTAAAACTTTTCAAGTATTCTATATATCCGAACACCTTTGACTATTCTATACGCTATCATCAAGTTTCTTAATTTGTTTACGCACACACACACACACACATATATATAATATATATATATATATATATATATATATAAATAAAGAAATATAGTCTTAAGGTTGCTATATTTATGGAATAAAGTGCTCAATATCAGAGATAGAGGGTGTGTAAATATAAAAGTGAACATAGAAGTCAACACTTAGAGGCGACAGTCTGTTTCATGCTAGATATAACATAAAACAGACTGTCGCCTCTATGTGTTGACTTCTATGTTCACTATTATATATATATATATATATATATATATATAAGTATATATATATATAAGTATATATATATATATAAGTATATATATATGTATATATATATTATATATATAAGCATATATATATATATATATATATATATATATATATATATATATATATATATATATATTTGTTATATACCGTACCTATGAACATTAATCAGTATGTCCTAATCCTCATAAATACGTTAGACACTATTTTTGTAAATGGCTCTAATATGCTCTGTAAGTAGTCCCCCACTTGCAGTGGTTTACCTACTTCACACCGCTGGCGAATATTGTACTTTGATGATGATATTAAACTTAACATTTCATTTCCAACTTCCGTTATGGTTATATATATATATATATATATATATATATATATATATATATATATATATATATATATAGTGGATATTGCAGTCAAAATCTAGTTCCAATAGTCTGTTCATGCCTTAATATTGTGTTCAAACATGAACAGTCTGTTGCCTCTGGGTGATGACTTTAATATTCACATACATTCTATCCCTGATATTGACGACTTTAATCCATAAATATTGCATACCATTACTAGTGTTCGCCATGCTGATTTTATGTTCAGTCCCGGTCAGCAAGTTGTGTCCATGTTCAGAGTTGATCTATATATTTGGCATGTATATGCAATTGGCAGTTTAGATATTTCTGAAAGGTGTTGGTGCCATTCATGGCATCCATATGTAACTCGCAATCAGAAATAACTACTTATCATAGCTGGATATTTCACGTTATTATTCTGGTTTTGTTGCAATTTGCTGTGTTGGTCGAAACTGCAGCGCAGATTATTCTCGGTTCAATTTCCGTGTCTTTTATACTAAATATGTTATAACCGATCCATACTCCGTAGTATTTGAAGTGATTCGTGTGTTCTAATTTCAAAGAGACGACGCTATAATTGTAATAAAAAAATATCAAATTTCTATAATACTGCTTATTAGTTATTCATTTTGGTATGGCAAGTTAAAATGTGACAGATTTTTATTCATACATATTTATGAATAAGTACGACATAATCTTAACAAACTGGGTCAAATTGATAGAGCTGCAATAGAATGGAGATGAAATAATGGGAAATGTTGCTTGGAACAGTAATATCTCTCAGAGGAATATGCAAAAAGATCACATATTATCTAGTAAGATACTGAGCAAATATTTTCACCTCCATTGAACTACAAAAAACAGTATTCAGCTTTCATTTAAGCGTTCGTGTTTTATTGGAGGACATTCCTATTTTATGTATTGGAATTTGAATCCCTTCCAGCTGACAACTATGTAGCCTTCATTGTAAATGTACTCCCTAAGCGTATCTGATGTTCGGGAAAATATCATATCGTTATTACACTTTCTACTTTGCTATATCTGTTCTAATATATATATATATATATATATATATATATATATATATATATATATATATATATATAAATATATATATATATATATATATATATATATATATATATAAATATATTATTTATATATATATATATATATATATATATAAATATATTATTTATATATATATATATATGTATAATATATGTATATATTTTATATAGTATATATATTATTATATATATTATATATATATATATATATCATTATATATATTATTATATATATTATATAAATATATTATATATATTATAAAGAAATATAGTCTTAAGGTGTGCTATATTTATGGAATAAAGTGCTCAATATCAGAGATAGAGCGTGTGTAAATATAAAAGTGAACATAGAAGTCAACACTTAGAGGCGACAGTCTGTTTCATGCTATATGCAATCGTCAGGCCTGAAGATTGCATATAGCATGAAACAGACTGTCGCCTCTAAGTGTTGACTTCTATGTTCATTTTTATATTATATATATATTATATATATATTAGGTTGATGCAAAAATAATGTCGTTTTCTCACAAATATTACTAGGTGAGAAAACGACATTATTTTTGCACCAACCTACAATTATTATATATATATATTTATATATATATATATATATATATATATATATATATATATATATATATATATATATACATATATATACATATATATATATACATATATATATATATATACATATATATATATATATTTATATATATATATATATATATATATTATATATATATATATATACATTTTAAATATATATATATATATATTTTATTTCTACTTTACTATTTCTATTGTATATATATATATATATATATATATATATATATATATATATATATATATATATATATACATATATAATGTTATTTAAATTATTTGCCCTGGATTTACATTGAGCTCTCTGGATTATATCCTCCTTAGGTATACCCATACGGATTACCTAGTTTTTCATAAACTATCTATATATATATATATATATATATATATATATATATATATATATATATATATATATATATAAACAGTATTACATTTATTATAATTTCCATGGCATCTGGTGAAAAGTAATTGTTGGTGCCTTCAGTCTTATCTCTGCAGCTTCTGCTGCTCGAAAGATTCAGTTGTCCCAATTGTCTTTCTTTATTTTCTGGATGAAATCACGTATAATGTTGCTTTATCAAGACATTTCGAAACAGTTCATATTTCGTTCATAAGGTATCGGTATTTTTGCTCCAAATGATTGAAACAATTATAGCTTTGGATATTGATTGTGGAATTAATGTATCATCAGTCCTTTCTCCAAGAAATGCATGTTCTTCGAAGTAAAGTTGCAGCGTTGGAATATCTTTTCAGCTACAATTGTACGCGTTAAAATGGAAATGCTATCGTAAAAAGTATAGGATTGCTATTTAAGAGTTCATTTATTTCATTTTCGACCAATTGCATCGGTCCAGACAATACTTAAAAATATCAATGAATATACCGCTGCCATACTCTATGTTTACAAGCGTCAGGTCAGGCCTGGATGGAATATTTCTGTCACATCTGGGCTTCTGCTGCCCTATCCTCAGTGTTCAAATTCAACAGTGTTCAAAGGCAATAACACTGCCTTGTGGTAAATGAATTATTCTACACCTTGCCATCCTACATCCGAAAATTTGCCATCCTTTAAACAATATATCGCTATTTCCATGGCAGATATTCGGACGAGTTATTCCTTTGTGATACAAGATAGGACATTCACAGTTGTGATTCGCTATGTAGCGTTTACGTCAGTAATCACCATGTTACTTTGTGATGTAAATTCCTGGGAAGATAATTTCCTAAGAACGAAAGGATTAGTCTCCTTTTCAAATTTTTGGGTCAATCTGTATCTATCTTAGTTTTCTTCATAATTTTCTCTTAATTCCAACTATATGCCCCCTTAAAATCTCAACCAATAACATACTGCCTTGAGTGCCTCTTGTGCCTTATATTGTGCGAAACGACAGAATTATAAAAGAAAAAAAAATCTTCAACGATGTGTCTTCACTTTTTAGACATAATTTATTTTCTAACATTGCCATTCTGTGTAATTAATGTTAAGTGCGTTTTATGTATGAATCTGAAAACTTTACTCTTAATATTTTTCTAGTACTTCTTATTTTTTTTCTCTTACCGTCACTCTATGCTTTGCCAGAGTGACTATTCTGTAGAACATTACTGATATTGAAAAAATTATGTAGATATCATTCTTCTTTACTCAAAAGAAAATTAAGTGAAGTAAAATAAGTATTTGAAATTCTCGCTTTCTCTATGACGGCGCAAATTTATGCCCTCCGCGAAGATTAATCGACTACATGCCTTTCACTCTTTCTGTCTATCTCTCTCTCTCTCTCTCATTCCACACCATTATCAAATTACCAAACATTTTATACAAATGATATAAAAAAGCATTACATAAAAAAACACGGAAAAAACGTAATACTGCGTATGTTATTTATTTTGTGAATATAAAAGTCACATTGTAAAACAACTAAACATATCTTATTTACTTATTAGTATAACGTTTATAAAATAGTATATGTTAATATAAAATTTATTTTTTATTTGCGAAAAGTTTTCATTTCCATTTCCCTTTCTCTTCCTATATTTCTACGGAAACTGAGAAAGTCTATATTTCCCCTCACGATAACAACCGAAGAAAACGTTTCGTAATTAGAGTTGTTAACGGTTGGGTACACAGACAATTACGAAATTGCTGAATAACAGTGTTATGCTAATCATTAACTTCGATCAAACACGCTGCCTACCAAATATCAATTGATGGCAAATGCCTGATTCCTTTAAGACAAATTACATATTTGGTATAACTTTCTTCTGTAACGAGGTGGAGTATTTGCAAATTTGAGAAATGTGAACAGAGAAATGGCCCAATGAATGGTTAAGGAAGACGACTAGTATAGATACAGATTGACCCAATATTAACAAATAAAAAACGACAATTTTTCATTTCTCAGCAGGTTCAAATTGTAGAAATTGACGAAAGGTATGAATTTACCAAGGTGGCTCAAGTATTTTGCACGACATATAATATTTTGTATACACATAGTTATGTATATAGAGGAAATTACCAAGTAACGGTCTCTCTCTCAATCCCTCTCATTCTCTCTTTCTCTCTCTCTCTTTCTCTCTCTCTCTCTCTCTCTCTATATATATATATATATATATATATATATATAAGTTTAAACACCAGATGTGTTGAAACAAAATGGCTATTTTTGTAGTGATTTAATGAAATATTTATGCAATAAATTTTTAAATAAATAATTATGTCTGCTCTACTCTGTATTGAACACTCTTTTAATAATAGTAATTTTTGATTATTGGAAATTATTCCGTATAAACTAATCATATACTTGTATATATATATATATATATATATATATATATATATATATATATATATATATATATACATAAAGTTTTAGGCAATGAAAAATACTTGAAAGCAGGAAAAATGCCGATTAGTACATAAACAAACACAATTATGGAAAAGTTGTTAATTTTAAAAATAAAAAAAAAGAAAAAGTAAAAATGTAAATCGCGATTAAGTCTGTAACACTGGAAGATTATGAAGTCATTATTCAATATAGAATAAAATAATTTACACTGCCTTTTTGACATTCCTAACCGGTAATCTATCATCTGATAAAAAATGACCGAGAGTAGACAATGCAAAGTTTAGTAAATATAAGATTAGTTAGTAAAAACAGAAATCAGAAATAAGACACGATCTTCAGAAGAAATACAAATAAATACTAATATAGACAACCCCGAAAAATTCTAGAAAATTTGAAAGAAATAATAATAAACACTACATATATTATTTCAAATAAATATAATTAGAATTATATATATATATATATATATATATATATATATATATATATATATATATAATAAATAATAATTGCAAATTATTTTATAATATTGTATTATAATTACGCAATATATACGTTATTCAATTAGAATTTAAACTGTTATTATAAAACTTTAAGTTGTACTACAAACGCAGATTTATGCGTATTTATTAATATATACTTCATATAACTGCATTGAGCAGTGTTTTATTTGCACCGTAAATTAAATAAATATTTATTTGCTTATCTGCTTATTCACGCTATTTCAAGCATGTAGAGTTTCTAATACTTCGTAATTTAGTCTATATTCACACATATCCACCTCTCTCTCTCTCTCTCTCTCTCTCTCTCTATATATATATATATATATATATATATATATATATATATATATATATAATGTCATCCACAGACAGACTGTTTCGCTGTATCACAGCTCATCAGTGTGGTTAAACGTCCGGTAGCCTCTAGGTAGTAACGAAACCTGACTGAATTGGCATTAGTTGGAGATTCTATCACTCTATCCGTTGGTGCACGCATGGGATGAAGGTGAATTTAAGCGTATTTTTTTTTTTTAGATAAACACACTGACTGAGAAACCTCAATTCGATTTGAAGAAGAGTCTTGCATTATTAGCCGCAACAGTCTCTGTTTACAAAATATCCAAATGAGAGAAATAACAGATGAAATCAAATTCCGCGGTTCGCAACATTAACTTTTGAAAAAGTGCTCAATACAAAATAGAGCAATATATTAAAATTATTTTTATTATAAAAGATTACAACAAAAACATTTTGAAATCACTACACAATAGCTTTCGTGTTTCGGAAAATGTTTGCCTCTTGAAACGATAGTGATTAAATGGATTGTAAGAACATTTCAAAAGGAAACTTTTACCTCTTTTTCCAATGATAAACGGAAGTGAGCAAGAAAACATAAGATCAGAATTAAAAATAAACTTGTGAGATTGTATATATATATATATATATATATATATATATATATATATATATATATATATATATATATATATATATATAAAGTTATTTTTCACTTAACCCTGATAATCTGCCGCTGTTTCTCCGTCTTCTTGCATTTTTATTGTTATCAGTGTGTTTACTTTTTTCTTTCGTGGTTGCACAAACATATATATATATATATATATATATATATATATATATATATATATATATATATATATACAGAAGCTCAAAATTCCAAATTAAATCGCCAATAATAAAAACGACGAAGGTGAGGAAAGAAATAAGAAAAGAAAAATGAAGAACTAAAATAGGAAGGAGAGAGAAAGAGAAAGCAACACCCATCACAGAGAAGAGAAAATAGTTAACTAAAACATACCAATAAAAGCACGAGAGAACCGAGAAAAAGTTGTAGTTAGACACATACAGCCACGAATCTTCAAAATAAATATGACTTAAAAGAAAAAAAAACTATATTAATTCTATTAATATTCTATCCCTGTCTTCGATATTGAGCACTTTACCACAAAAAATGCTTGCCTTAAACGCCTACTCAAAAGCAAACCACTGAAAAAATCAACAATTTTGGATTCAAAAACAATATTTCAAACTATCACTACACAAACACATACACACACATATGTGTGTGTATGCGCGTTTTTATTTGTGCGTTTTCGTATGTGTGCGTTTGTATCTCTGAGAATGAAAAGAGACAAGATGAAAAACTATACTTTGCTGACACTTTTCGTTCTCTGAATGACATTATCACGACGCATTTCGTCCTCTGAGATACTTAAAACTGCCTTGATAAATTCCTCACAGGACGAAACTGGTCGGCTAAGTATAGTGTTTACTCTGGTCTCTTTTTACTCATTTGTTCCTTTACATATACACTGTATCTGAAAATAATTTACATATGTGTGTGCGTGTGATGGCGATGTAGATATATATTAGCATCAAGAAAATATCTCATTCTATATTATTGACGGATGTTTGACCTACATTGGCAAGTGACGCTTATACAATTTGAATAATGCACCTTTACACATTTCCGAGATCCATTGCTTTTTTTTCTGGTCACGAGTTAGCTCAACGGGGTCTCATCTATTATGTTCATCACGTTTCAATGACATTTTCGTTCAGGGAAAAAGAAGTCTCGTGGAGCCAAACTTGATCACTGAGACCGTGTTGGGTGTTTGGCAACCGTGTGTGATGCGATATTTGGACCTAGAACACTTCACAAGGCGCGACGTGTCAATTTGCTTACTTTTTGTGTGAATGTCACTGTTCCGTGGTACAGAAGCTCAATCAATTGTAACTGCACAGAAGTGCGTTCGCTGGTGTGCCCGGTGTTTCACACTGTCTTCTTTCTAACGTGCGGAGACTATTCTCGAAATATTCAGAATGACTTGATATTTTCCGGATAGCTATTTATATATAAGATGATTTATTAGTTTACGCAAATACACGTAATTAATGATACCGTTTACTTAATTTAGATAAACACTTATTGTAGATATGAAGATTTCTATTGATAATATCTACTCGGTTTATGTGCGTATGTAAATAATAGGAGGCGTCGATATAGGATATAAAACTAATGGTGGTTTCAGTTTTGTCATAGAAATTTTGTGCATTTAAAATTAATAACCACGAAATATATGTAAAAATAAAAAAATGAGGTTAAAGGAAATATGTTTCTAACTCTGATCTTTTCAGTCAATGCTAATTAAACGTAAAATTTTTCGATTGAAAAACAATTTTCTTTCAGCGGAATATTTACATTGATTAAAGTTAAGAAGACAGGAAACGTTTTGTTTTTGAACCAGACTAAAAAGGATATCAAATAGAAATAATTTACAAAACATAGAATGCCTAATTATTATTATTCATTGAAAATATTTTTTAAATTTATACAGGGATCTCGTTGCTTGTTTTTGATTTTAGATGTTTGACTATATATATATATATATATATATATATATATATATATATATATATATATATATAATGTATGTATGTATGTATATATATATATATATATATATATATATATATGAAAATTTCTCCGAATTAATCAGTAGAGAGACAATATTTATGAATAAAAATGACAATAGGAAAACTGGTAATTGCCGACGCGTTTCGCCCAATGTGGACTTTATCAAAGCAAAATACGAAAATGAAATTAAATGAACAAAGTAACTAATAAAAACAAAAACAGAATGTACCTAGCAACTGGAATGTAGAGAAACGCTATTTTCATATTTTTAACTGAAAATAACGTCAGTAATTGTCACGTGTGGAGAATATTGTCATTATAACTGTGTTACAAACAAATATACACAACAGATTCATAAAATCAAAAGAAAATGGTTGAATACATCAACACATTTCTCTAATCAGTTTCTTCATTTTAAGTCGAAAATCATCAAGGAGAGCAACGTAGTTTTTTCTAACACAAGTACTTTCGATTTTTTTTCAAGGTCATCTTCAGGGGTAAATAACAAATACAATGTTCTTGCGTGTGCGATAAAAAATTTAATTCAGTTTTGGTGGTGATTTTTTTTAAAAACACACACGGGATTGCTCTCTGTTATAGTAATTTTGACGGTTGCATTTATCCGTTATCGTTATTGAACTTTTTGAAACTTAAGCATTTCAATAAAAGTGAGCTCACCGAAAATTGGCAGAAATGCATAAACTTATTAAATGTTTTGTTATATGCACTTCAATACCTTGCTGCAACACTTGTAATAATTTTTTTTTATTAGTTGGTTAATTTTGATAAAGAAGGTTGTGAGAATTTCACATTTTGTTTAATATTATCGTGGTCTATTATATTAGTGTTGGCAACAAGTATTTTCTTTTATTGTGAAGGTAGACAGAAATGTGTTTTAGATGCTTTGAAATCGAACATTTATCTAACAAGGGAAGTGTAAGACGTCTTGATAATGCTGTGGTTGCATATGTGGTTACGTTTTTGTCCCAAATCTCCCAAATAACATTTCAACAGATATACAATTTTCTAAAATACTAATTGACGGAGAAGAGTTAATGCGTATTATTAAGTCGGTTCTGTTAAATGTAGTCTAATATATAATTAGTTGTATGTTCTTACTGGGATCAATAGAGGAATATTTTAGTACTGATGAGATTTTTGTGACTTTTTCATTTTGGTATATTATGAATGCATTTGATTACGTTATAGTATATTGATATATTTAGCATTATTTGAGGAAGTATTATCTTCTTTTTTTTAAATTTAATAATAGGTTTTTATTTATAATTTAACCCTAAAGATGATATTCGAAAATATCAAAAACCGTGGATTAGTAAAAACTACGGTGTCTTCCATGTTGAATTTCATCTTAAAAATTGATAAGAGAACTGGAAAGTATTAGTATAAAAATACACATATGTCTAATGTATACAATGAAAATTAACACAATACAAGGATAACGAGGTCTTCAATGTAGTGGGTTCCTTTTTAAATTCTTAATGAATGAGGCGTGTCCCATGATTCAAAAGACAGGTGGCAGGAAGTGAACAATTTGAGAATAAGACAAAAAGATAATTGAATATTGTGTAAAAAAGGTCGTTCGATTTGTTAATTAATAAACTTAATGTCAAATGTGTATGAAGAAAGTGAATTGCACAGATAGATAGATAGATAGATAGATAGATAGATAGATAACGACTGTGTATATAAGAATAAATCTTCCTTGTTTACTCCCAATCTGATCATCTAAACGTTTTAATCATTCAAATAACCTAATTCCACTCGAACCTTTCTAAAAATAAAGACGAGGACTCCCTGCTGAAGACAAGTGTAAAGTTCCATCAGAAATACTTTCATAATCAAAATAGGGTGATTGTTATTTTTTATGGCTCTCAACCAATAATCATTACATCAAGAAATAAGTAGTTGCTTGAAATTCCATCTGTTTCGGGAATATTGATAACATGTTCAGTGTTTATATGTGTGTCATAAATGGCACTTGAGAAAAGACGTCATCAGGCTATGTTTTTAATGTCTCTCGAGGCGGACATAAAATCCCTACGTCTTCGCTGTCATTAAAAACATATTACTAAATGGAATAGAAAATGTTGTATTAGATGTCATGCAACAAGTGATACGTTTTAAAAAGGATAGCTTATATTTCATTTATTTCGGACTAT
>OZ010584.1:65685561-65838061 GCA_963932145.1 Acanthosepion lycidas
ATATATATATATATAATCCGTAAGGTGAACGGATAATCCAATTTGAGTTTTTTAACATAAAATAGTAAAAATCTGTATCCATGAAGAGACCTCAATATATAGTATTCAGAGCAATATGATATACACCAAGAGAAAAACTTAAAGCATCATGGAAAACACCTTTACTTTTGTTTTCCTATTTATGCATTTTGGTATATATATATATATATATATATATATATATATATATATATATATATATATATGCATGTAAACGTGTGTGTATAGGTGTATGAAGATGAATTTAATATCGAATTTAAGATGTTTTTTTTGTAGTATATTTTTTCACTTCCACCTTACATGTATGTTTATAATTTTTTATATTACATATTCACTCATTTTATTTATTTTTTTTTAAATTATTTTCTATCTGTTAATTTATTATTTTCTCTTTTTCTTTTCTATATGTGTATGTATTTATATATGAATATATATGTATGTATGTACGTATATACGTGTGTGTAAGTGTTTGTATTTTAGCTCTATGATCTTCCAACCACCACACATGCAAATTAGGTTGAAAGCTAATAACCCCTCCTCCCCGACATATGTATTCAATATTATAAATACCCCAGCATATATATTGTGTATGTCAAGCATCTGGAGTTTCTGATATATTGTTTTTATTTTTTTTGTTTATTTTTTTAAATATTCTGGATAAATTATATTAATTTAAACCATTTATAAATTCGGTTTGATGAAACTGGTGTTAAATGCTTACCCGTTTAAATGAATTATAAATTATAACCGAGTTTTCGATTATGCGTTAAGTTTTTCCTTTATATATATATATATATATATATATATATATATATATATATATATATATATATATTTCTGTGAGTGTGCGTGTGTGTGTGTGAAAAGTGTGTGTATACAAATATATATATATATATATATATATATATATTACATGCGCGGTACTTATTAGAAAGTGCTCAATATCAGAGATAGAGTTGCCATATTTGGTTGGATTGATGTGAGTTTGTGACCCTTGATTTCACGCTTTTGTGATCGTCAGACAAATCGGAAAAGCGTGAAACCCTGGGTCACAAACTCACATCGATCCAACCATATATATATATATATATATATATATATATATATATATATATATATATATAATTCCACCTTGATCAAGGCAGTAAAGCCACTAAAACACAAGGGATAAGTGAGTGTGAATGATACAGAGGGCAATAAATGAAGACAGAAGATGAAGATTGATATTAGATTTCTTTGATGATTGTTTACAGTAAGCAAGAATCTGGAAGAAATGATAATTGAGAGAGAAGAAACTATTAGAATTGAACTTAGTTATATCTGGTAATTTCTTCAGGAAAATGATCAGACCTAGCTCCCAATCTCGTACTGCACTTAAATTTGAGAATATGAGTTACCATTTGATATAATATATAAGTATAATAGTAGAATTCCTATATTTCCATTGTCATTTTCATAGTTTAGTAGCTTTATCGTTTTTCTTTGGCTGAATTAATTTTTCAGACTATATCTAAAATTAAATTCTCAAAAACTGGTAAAAGCTATTTATCTAAACTATTATATCAGTATTTATTACGTCCTACTCCAACTTCTACATTGAGTGTCATGTTAATTTTCTAAAATAATTAAAAAATCAACAGCACATACGCAGATGTCATCAGAAAAATCTTGGGCAGTATAAAGGAAAATATTCTTCTTCTTCTTCTCTTTATTATTATTATTATTATTATTATTATTATTATTATTATTATTATTATTATTATTCATCTCTCTTCTATATACATTTCTTTCGAATCTCAACCAAAAACCTTGATGTGGGTGCCAAAGTTGAGCCCATAGAAGTAAAACACCGTACAAGGATTAGATGTAAGAAATATATATTAACAACAGGTTACAGAGATCGTGTAAGCAGAGCTTACTATAAGTTAGTGTCCAACACTGGTAGTCGTACGAGACTCTCTATGTCACTCTCTGTCACTCTCTATCACTCTCCGTCACTGTAGAGTGCTATGTCGCCTACTTAATATAGGTCTGGAAGAGTCTATTGTGTAGGTAGTTTCCGCTCTCACAATATCCACCTTCCAAAGAGTTTTCTTTTTTGAAAAGGAGAGAAAAAATAAAACTGTTAATACTTTTTCCTCTTGGGGTTTATTGTTTCTCAGCTGGAAGTAGACATTTTGATGCATGAGCCTCAGCTTTTCGCGAACCGTCTGGCAGGTTATGTAATATGCAAGCGCCTATGCCGTACAAGCTTACATCACTTGCGACTATGATGTCGAAACTAGGGTCGTAATGGGTGAGGGAGAGGTATGAAGTAAGAGTTTTCTTGATCTTCTCGAATGCGTCTTGGCATTCCAGGGTCCATGATCATGGTTTGTCCTTTTTTAAAAGTTGGTTTAGAGGCACTCTCAAATTTTGCATATTCTTAATGAACCCTTGGTAAAAATTAGCTAGGCCGAGGAAGCTTTGTAACGCTTGAACGTTATCTGGGGCCGGCGTGTTTCTGATCGCGTTGGCTCATTCTGGATCCGGCCGATGACCATCTTTATTTATAATGTGACCTAAGTATTTAATTTCTGGTAAGAAAAAGTCACACTTTGCCTCCTTAACCTTAAATCCGTATTCTTGTATCTTTTCGAATATGTTTATTATATGGTTCCGGTGCTCTGCCGTAGTTTTACTAGTAACTAGTATATCATCCAAATAGGCTGTTGCGTAGTCCAGATCGCCCAGCATGACGTCCATGACCTGCTAGAAAATTGCAGGTGCAACCTTTACTCCAAAAGCCAGCCTGTTGTATCTGTACAACCCTCTATGGGTTTTTATGCAGAGCAATTTGGAACTTTGTTCTTCCACCTCTATCTGAATGTATGCGTCCGAGAGGTCAATTTTAGAAAAAAAAATTCCACCATTGAGTTTATTGAAAATTTCTTCAGGGCTTGGGAGGGGATAGTGGTGATCTTGCAAGGCATCGTTTAACCCTGTGGAAAAATCTGCGCATACTCGTATTCGATTGGACTTCTTTTTTACGTAGACCGTAGGTGCTGCCCACTCGCTGAAATCTGTTTTTGACAGAATACCTGCTTGCTCGAGTCTATCTAACTCTTTATTGATTTGCTCTAGAGCAGCGAAAGAGACATTGCGTTTCTTTTTTAATACCGATTGTGCACCGTCCTTCACCTTGAACTTAGCTTTCATTTTAATACATTTCCCAAGGCCGCCAGAAAAAACCTGTGGAAATTGTTGTTCGAGTTCCTTTTTTAGATTTACCAAATTGGACGCTGTACTTTGTATCTTGCGACAAAATGTACTCATTGGGCAATCCCAAAGATTGAATTTTTCTATCCAATCAGTTCCAAATATGTTGTCTGAAGTTTTTAATACGTAGGCTTTGAGCTTTTTGGTAACTCCATTTAGTGTTACTGTAAGTATTACCTCGCCTAAAATGTTAATATTTTCGCCAGTTACGGATTTTGCTGTTTTATCTGTTTTTAATAAGGTCGGCTTGTTCAATTTTCGCCAAGTACACCAGTTAATGGTTGAAATATCAGAACCCGAGTCAAGCTGGAATTTAATGGACTTGTTGAAAATATACACTCTTACATATTTTTTTAAATTCCTATCGAGAATATTGTCAGATTGAGCTTGCCTAATTTTATTTTTGTTTTTCTCGTTCTGTTGGCGTACCAGCACGAAGTTAAAGTGTGCCCACTTTTATTGCAATTTTTGCAATATTTTTTATTCTTAACTGGACAGAATTTCATCCAATGTCATTTACCACAATGGTAACATGGTCCGGGCGGTTTCTTTAACTTATTTGAGTTTTGGTTACTGCATAATTTAGGACATGAGAGTTGTCTTTTTGGGGGGAATAGGAGGTAGACTTGCTTCTGATTTTATTAATCTGAGTCACACCTGATTCCTCGATAGTGTTTGAGTCACGCTTTACAGATATTACTCTTTGACAGTCCTCTGCCATTTTTTGGAGAGTCAATCCTTATTCGTTCTCAAGCTTAGTCAGTACCCGTCGTCTGACTTCGGCGTCTTCTGCAGATATTAGACCTTGTGCGAAAATTAAGCACTTAAAATCAACTGAAGTCAGTTCGGCTCGTTTAAAATCATTACATAGCTTGTTCGCCGATGCTGCAAACGTTAGAAAATCTTGCTGGTTGTCTTTGACTGTGTTCAGGAATTTCCAACGTTTGTGGAACAAGGTTGTGTTAGGCCCGAATAATTCCGATAGGTGCTTAATAGTCTCTAAAAAATCCAAGTCAGTCGTTTTCTTGGGTAGTATGAAGTCTGCTAACCTACTATGTTATGCAGTTCCCAGTTTTCTCAATAGAAGACGTACCTTTTTTTAACGTTCACTGTCTACGTTGAAAATATCTTCGTAGCACCTGTAAAAAACCTGGAACGTTTTGTCTTTCTCTGGTACGTATTCAAAGGTTTCCATTGAATTGTAGATTATACTCTAGGATAATATTGTATCTTTTTCAGAGTTTGAGCCTTTTAATGCATTTATGAGTTATTCTTTAAGTTGTTTCTGTTGTAGTTCAACTTTCTGAAGCGTAATCTTTTGGAATTCTATTTGCTCTTTATGTAAATCCCAAAATAGTTGTTGTTGTCTTTCTTCTGAGTTTTGTTGCTGGTCCAAATTTAGTATTAACATTTGGGCAACTACTTTTTGCAAATCTTCCATATTTAAAAATGACAGCGCTTTTTTGTTGCTTTGAAACACGTGTACTAAGAGGAGGTATAAAAAAAATCTTGATAGATTTTTGTTCCTTTTTTTTTTCTTTTACAGAAAAAAGTATGGCCAAACAATAGTTAAACTAAACAAATTATGTGAGTTTAGCATTTTTTTCCGTGGTTCCATTAATCTTAACGTAATTGAATAATTTTTCACCACACTTATGTATTATTTTTCTGTGTGTGTGGGTGTGTAGAAATCGTTCTCGTATTGGACAGACTTTAATATTACGTAGATGTCGAATCGCTAGTTTGTCAATGGCGTTTGGTATTGGAATATATGTAGACGCTGGATGTTTAGCTTTTAAATCGCTAATCTATTAATACCAGCTTAATTTCACGTTCAACACTTCTGTGGGAACACGTGGAGTTTGTGTATTTTTCGAGTACTGTCGCTATTGATACGGTGAGAACGAAATTCTTGAATCTTCTGTCGCCATTGTTGTGGGACTGGCAAGGTATTGCGGTTTTTCGACGTGAATGCGTTTCTAGAATTCTTTGTCGACCCAGACGTGGGATTTGTACGATATTTAGTTTTCGCGCTGAGTGCGTTTCTAGAATCCTCGTCGCCACTGATGTGGGTGCCAAAGTTGGGCCCACAGAAGTAAAACACGGAACAAGTATTAGATGTAAGAAAGATATATTAACAACAGGTTACAGAGATAGTGTAAGCGGAGCTTACTATAATACTCTCTATCACTCTCCTGTAGAGTGCTATGTCGCCTACTTAATATAGGCCTGGAAGAGTCTATTGTGTAGGTAGTTTCCGGTCTCACAATAAACTTAGAGCCAGAAATGGCTTCATAAAATTTTCCACAGATCATTTTTGTAAAAAAGAAAAATCAAAACGAAAAAAGCCTAAGATCAAATATATTTTACATAGATAAAGCTCTTCGTAATATGTGAACTGTACTTGTGTGTGCGATATTTGTATTTCTTTAAGTAATATGCAATCCCGTCAATGTGTCTATCGTAATTTTTATAATCAATCCGAGGACTCCAAATACCACTGGAATTATTGATGTCCTCATGTGCTACATTTCCGAGATTTTTACTTCAACATACTTGCATTTGAAAAATTATTATTTTTATTAATATTATTATTATTGTTGTTGTTGTTGTTGCTGTTGTTGTTGTTGTTGCTGTTGTTGTTGTTGCTGTTGTTGTTATGTTTTATATCCTTCCCGACACATTGGTGTTTCGGGTGGGTGATGATGACGACATTATCTCAGCTCCTATCCGCAGTTTAGAATCACAATACTTTAATCAGCACCTGGGTGACTTCAAGCAGTGCTACCTCCCGTGCACCTACATTGATGTCAGATATCCTCAAGACTCCCTACGTATTAGAATGTTACCTGGCATATTTCCGAGTGCACTCGCCACAAAAGGGACTCATTGAGCAGGTGCTTGTTATATCTCTCTGATTTGCCCTGTCAGGCCTAGATACCTCCGTATTATCGCCTGTTCTGCTTTCATGATGTTCTTTTCCCAAGGTACCACAACGTCTATCAGGATCCATTGTTGACTGCCCATGTGTACAAGTGAAATACCATGGCGAATTGTATACAAATCCGTTCCAATCAAGATAGTCTCATTCCAAATAAGATTTACCTGCTCATTACCGACGACTGGTGGTGGTGAATGCTCGTTCCACTTTTCTGTGCACTGAGTACATACTTCCTTGATTATCCCCAGTGTACTCTGAGGACTTGGTTGCCATGACATCTTCCGCCCTGATTTTTTTTGCCACCTGTGAACAACCACTGTTATCGTGTTACAGACTTTCTTAAGCTTTTCTACACGACCTGCATAAGTGTAAATCAGCTCTTCTGTCAATAGCGTATTTGATAGAATGTGTTCTTAAATCCTGCTCTTGTAATGCAGATAGCATCCATTCAGTTTCCTTATTCAAAATCATATTCCTAAGCCAATTCCATGATTGTTGTTTCTTGCGCTAATGCTATGTTCAAGTCTTTTTTTTTTTTTTTTTGTTCCTTGCACGTATCGCCATTCTCATCATGGATTTTCTTTCCTTAATGCACCAATTATTTTGTATCCACAATGACAATCATTCAGTGCAACCTTGAGCATCTAATGCCGGCTATTCTACAAGTACTCATGCAGTACATTCAGATATTACGCATCGTTCCCTTCTTACCAAACCGCTTTCCCCCTCTTTTCAGATAATTAAAGCCTAACCATATTACCACAAGTGTGTACGCATCTCTTCATGGTCATTATCTTCCTAGTCATTCAGTCGACGGTCAGTATTTCATCTTTAGTTCATTCACCCCCTGATTATTATTATTATTATTATTATTATTATTATTATTATTATTATTATTATCTTTTGACATCTAATCTGTACAGATTTCTTCCCGGGTCTCGCCCAAACACCTAAGGTCAGAAATAGCATCACTGACCAATTAAAACACATATTTAACATAGAAAAATCCCTTCGTAATGTGGGGGATATCCTTGTGAGAATTATTATTATTATTATTATTATTATTATTATTATTATTATTATTATAAGTTTGGTGCAAAAACAATATCGTTTATTGACGTATTTTTTAACGTCAAAAACGACATTATTTTTGCACCAGCCTATTATCATTATTATTATTACACTTATTTATATTTGCGCATAAGTAGTGATTGCCGGGCTTTATTGGAGAAAAATTACAAGTCACCTTAGTACCCCATGATTTTATTTGCCGATATGTTCTAATATTGAATCGTAAATGCTCAGATACATCCTCGTATTTCCAATTTTTCCAGAATCTTTGACAGACACTTCGTTACCGTTCACTTGACTCCGACCACGATTGCCACCTTGACGATTCCTAATCCTTTCCCTTTAATTACACTGCTTTTCCATTCCTAGAAGCTCTAATCAGTTATGCGCCGAAATACAATATACACTAACTAACATGTTTTTTTTCTTTTTGTACTTTTTTCGTGTTCAGGACAACTTTCATATCCGGCATTAAGCGACTGAGTTTTCACCTTCCAGCTTTACATAGTTAAAAAGCATTTACGTGGATTTCTGTGCAATGAATTCTTTGTAAACTGACATCTCCTTTCGTAACCCTGACGCGGCTCTATCGATCTTTCCACGGCAAAAGTTCTAAGGAGTTGCATACCTTAGTCCCACCAGTTTACTGCTAAAACCTACCCTGACACGTACACGGAGTCTAATCGTCTCCTTCGTATTCTATCCCTGTGAACTGATACTTTGTGGAAGAGACTCCCGACAGGATGTTTCCCCGATCAATACAATCTTGACATCATCAAGTCTATGGTCACTAATAATCTTTCTGACATGTCTTCATAATCTGCTTTTTATTTCTTCTCTTTTTTTCCTAAAAAACATTTCATTCAATAATTCTTTACTTTGAGGCATCCAGGGTAAGACGATAAATTACGTCCAACATTGAGGCCTCTGATCAGGAGGTCTTGAGGAGCGTGGAATCACCTCTTAATTGCTGGTGTTCCCAGGACCACCCTGACCTGAGTGGGTAGCACATGTCAGGGTCCCAGCTATGGGCAAATGTTTAATACCCAAACTGGGGCCAAAACACTATGAAAGTGTAAAATAAATTTTGTGAAGGAACAATTATTACCAGCAATATATTTTGAGGAAAAATTATTACCAGCAATAAAAATTTCGTCGTCATTAAAAAACAATTGAGGTTGATATGCATTAAAACTAAACAAACCAAGTCGTATTTGGATTGAATTGCGGGAATATGTAGTAAACTTGATTTGATTTTCTTGATTGGATTCCTTGAAGGGTATAAATTCCAAATCGCCAGGATGTTGCTCTGGCTATCACTCAGTCAGTTATGTGTCATGCATGATACACGTTTAGGCGATCATGTACATTTCGATACATGACTGACGAGGTAGTTTTTTTCCCGCAATATTTTGCCATTTCTTTCTGCGGTAGACCAGTTGCCATCCAATCTATAGTACCAGGCCTCTCCTCCTATTAACCCATAGCTGGGGAGAAGAAGAGGATTCATATCATAACTTTCCCAAGGGTATTACCACGTAAGTGAATGTAATGGATACGACTGGAATTCGAACTTGGCTCTCCACTATTCATTACTCCACCAATTGATGTTTTGAATGTACTATTGGTATTTCCGATCCAATAATACATGTTCGTTTATATTCCAGTTTTTACGGTTTTCATCGAATAAAAAGAGACACGAAATTGTCTAAAACAATGATGAATGACGACTTCAAAAACCATGGATTGTAAAAGAAGAACTATGATTTTAATTGCAATGTTGCCTACTAATCTACTTAAGAAAACCTCTCTCAGTTGAAAAGCTTCAAGCATCATTATCAGCTTTCTGATGTGCTGTGGTTCATACTTTTATGTTCATATCTAGTCCAAATTTTAAAATACTGTGTTTCAGAATTATATGTTCATGACTTTTCCAATTTCAAAAACGTTTCGCAGATAAGGCAGTTAAATTAATCTTTCATGCATATAAGATATAAGTATGTTTCTTATTTATATTTTTAAGTTCATCTTTAAACTAATATATTTTAGGTTTGATATATCGAAACAAATCTCTTGATCAATTGAAAAAAATGTTTCAAGTTTATCTCCCATCCTGTTAAAATTATTCATTTTAATTTTATTCTTGTCTAATTTGTAAAAATACTTTATTTAAGTTTTCAAAGTTCACCTCTTTCCTAGTTTAAATGTTTGGTTTCAAATTTATCAGTTTATTTTTTTCCAGTTTCAAATATTTTGTGGTTTCAAGTTCTGTATGCATCACTTGACTAACTCAAAAAAGATTTGTTTTATAATCTTAAGTCACTTTTTTAATTAATTTTTTAAAAATTTTTATCTGATATGGAATTAAAAGAAATAGTCAGTTGTTTCGGCTTCATCTCCTGCGAAAATGTTAATTTATTTTGATGCTTCGATGTTTCATTTATCTCTCATCTGATTTAAGATGATTTGTGGTTCAGATTCCTAACGAAATACAATGTTGAAGTTAATTTTTTGGTTCAGATATAATTTTTGAACCAATTTAAAACATGTTTTGGTTCAGATTCCAAAGTCACTATTTTCCAATTTAAGAATAGTATGTCCTCTTTGGACTATTTAAAAATATATGACCATCTAATACCTGCCCAGCATTAAGTTGCTATAATGAAAGGACTGTCAGATTCTATGGAAAGAAGTCTGTTACAAACATCTCGCCATATTACCGCCTTATGACTGAATGATGATGCACGTTTTCAAAAGCCATGGATTGTAAAAGAGAAACTCTGATTTTTAATTGTAGTGTTGACTACTTCCAAATTTTCTAAGTGTCATTGACGTATCTATTATTTTGTTCAGGTCTGTACTCTTATTATTATGGGGCTAGCCCCTTGTACACAAAATGGACTCGTCCAAAGTATACGTTTACTACGGAGAGATAGCCTGACAAAAACGTCGAGACAGGGTGTTCACTCAGAGTTATACCAGAGTGCAGAAAGAGAAATAATTACGGTTTCACTTACAGAGACTTGTACATATACTTTTCCACTAACCCGCATTCCTGGACTACTAATCTTCACTTCACTTTTGTATTCTTACGTTTAATACACATATTTTTCTATTTCAATTAGTGGCGTGTTTATTTATTTGTGCAGGATTCCATCTCCGGAATCCACAACACTTATGTATTTTCGAATATTTTCCTCATTATTATTAAGTACTTTACGCTTGCGTTTTCTGTCATAGATTTCTACATTCATTCACGCTTTCGAAAAATACATCGAATAATGACAAATGTTCATAGATATAGACAGAACTCAGTATAAATTTCAGGTTGAATAACATCATAAACCTTGAGATCAAAACAATAAACTTATGAATAATGATGCTACTATTGCTAAGAATAAAAACAATAACTTGTGTATGTATTTCGGAAAAGATATAGATTTGGGTCTGCATACCGGTTGAAGTATATTAGTCATAGCAACACATATGAGGTTACTTGTTTAACCTATGGTAATAATATCTATTTCGTAACATAAATACAGTTTAGCTAGGTCTACAAAATTTGGCTAATTCTGTCATAGAGCCGTAACAGTAAAGATCAAATTCACTATCCGAGACTATGGTACGCAAAGTAACCTAGATAACCATCACTTTATATCAGAATTTCAAGATAATGCTCGGACAACTGGAGGCATCGATTTATTCCTAACTTCACTCGGTATACAGAAAATATTGATCCTGCAGGATTTCTTCGGAAGCTTCGTAAAAGCTTTCTGACTTGCATTCAATTTGTATAATTCATAAGAGTATAGGCCACATAATACAGGGAGCACTGAGTGAATTCTTGCTAGAATTTCGTCCGAGATTCACGCCGAAAAAATCGAAAGGCTTCCCAAAGCGGTTGTACGTACGATAAATGCCATTAGTCTAGTGAGAGTTGTAATGCTTTACTAAACATACGTGCGTGAAGTAAAAAAGAAAATTATAATTTCGCCTCTATAATAGATTCGTGTAGAAAAGGCACATCACTATAAAACATCCCCAAGAAACATCTTCTTTCTAAATCAGAAGACAATCGGTGACTTGTTACTGTAATACAGTCAATGGACGTAAATTATATATAGATATATTGTTTAAAATGATTTGACAGTAGACACACAGGAAGATATGAAAGACAGACTTTTAGGCACCGAACGTTTATGTATGTTTCAAGAATTAACATATTAATTAAAGATTATTCAATGTTCGAAGAGTAACTATTGTAAAAAGGGAAACTCTCCTAGAAAATAAGATATCAATGTACAGATAAGATATATAAAACTGAATGACCTAGAACGGATTAAATATATGGTAGATATATTTCATTGCGACTGTTTCCTATTGATTGGCCTATAGACATTAAAGCAGAAGAGAAAATTCTGCTCTTTAGAAATGTTTTGACCTCAAGTACTGCGCATGTGCAAATTATGTGAATAATCCAGTTTCAGAAAATATTATGAATATATGTTAATACTTAGTCATAAGGCGGTAACATGGTGGAATGTTTGTAACACACTTTTTTCGATAGATTCCGATCGTCATTTCTTCATATTTATCACTTATTTTTGGTTGTTTATCCGAGTCATGTGTATTACTAATCTTTATCCGTATATACATATATATATATATATATATATATATATATATATATATATATATATATGGATATTGCACCGACAAAATGTCAAAATCGCTACACAATTGCTGTCGTGTTTCGATGCGTATCAATACATCTCATCAGGTAAGTGTCAATTACTGACGTGTGATCGATTTATTTAGATTTAACGTAGGTTATACTTATTTAGATTCAACACAGCTCATATTTGATTGGTTGATCAGAGTAGAGCCCACAAAATTTATAAACCCCTTTTTTTCGTAGAAAGAGGTCGTATTTTTTGTTTGAAATCTAAATAAATCGAGGACACGCCAGTAACTGACAATCGCCTGATAAGATTCATTGATACGCATTGAAACACGACTGCCATTTTGTGGAGATTTTGAGATGTATTCTGGAAATATACTAAAAAATATAATTTTAGTCTACTTTGTATGGAACGCTCTTTTAAATTGAATATTACGAACTTTGGAATTATACTTTATTTGTTATCATCTTACAGATATAAATCTAGCCGCATTCCTCTAGTAACCACTTTCAACCCCACTCTGCCTCCACTATCCCAAATAGACAAAAGTCGCTGGGAAATACTACATCTCAAACCAGACGTAAAAAAATTGTTTAAGGAACCCGGCTTTCTAGCATATCGTAGAACTAAGAACCTAAAAGAAATCATAGGTAGTAACCACATTTCAGGGGATAAAGTAATCCGTAATCCGTAATAAACTAACAACAAAAGCAGGATTTTTCCAACCATGTAACAACAAAAGAAGTTTATGTTGCAGCCATATTAAACACACGATTTCATTCACGAGCTCAGTCACTAAACCTACTTTCAAAATCTACCACGATTCTAACTGTAGAAGTCATAACATAATTTACCTCCTAGAAGGCACACTATGCTAGAAACAATATGTAAGAAAATCCGAATGACCCTTTCTCTACTGAATTAATAATTATCGTAATCGAATTAAGTCGACTCCCCATGAAAAATTATTACCATCAATTAATATTTCGGCCTAGAAAAACACGATTTCAAAATACATGCTAAATTCACTATAATTGAGAGAATAGAAAAATTCAGAGCAGATAACATTAGAAAGATTTTAGAGTTCCATGAAAATAAGTGAATACAACGTTTAAAAACACACTATCCAGCCGGGCTAAACCATAACTTTCACAATATAGAGAGTATTAATATATAACCCTACAAATCAAAACCTACCCACATTTCTCACCAACACAAGACAGACATGCTTACGGAGGTGTTGAGGCCTCACACTTATACACACACCCACACGAACATACACACTTACACACATCATACTCACTCATTCCCTAATGAGCCAAATGATAACACACACCCACAGCAATATACACGTTTACACATATCATACTCACACCCTAAGAACAAAATAACACACACACACACAGAGATATCCCCTCTCCAGGAACTAAAAATCTGTCAAACTGACCAAGGGAATTCAGAGCAGCATGGATCCATCCAGCTCTTATCTCAAACAACTTAAAAGATACTATTTGGCCAACACAAGAAATGTTAAAAGATTCATGTTAAACAGATAAAAAAACAAAAAAAAAACAAACAAATGAAAACTAAAGGCAAATGTTCACTTTCTCCATCAAGACATTTATTTCTGTAGTTCACTGCTACCAGCAAGCAGAAATATTTATTCTCCTGATTTTGGCCGTGTTGGCCAAAACTAGTCGAAGAATCTAAATGAAATACAAATAATAACGAAAGAATATTAATCTACAACCCAATGTGTCTGAACATTTTAATTTTTTAATATTTTTATTGTTCAATATATATATATATATATATATATATATATATATATATATATATATATGCAGCGTGTGATGTGTAAATTGCCACAATTTTATATTTTTAATTTCGAGCATGCGAATTGTTTCTTTTTGATTTCGTCTGCTGCAAAGTATATTAGTTTCATTTGGGATCCATCTTTGACAAAAAGAGCACCATGACAGAATTTCGCCACAAGTTTGGAAACGGTATGCCATTCGCGCCGGAAGCTCCGATACGAATATATCAAACTATTCTGGTGTCAATCTAAGTAGAGTTTAGAGGATTCGGAAAGAGTGATTACGTAGGTACGGCACTCTGATCGTTCTGAACAAATAAACGGCTCTCGTATCTGTTGGCGAGAGCCTTAAACTCAATACAGCATCTTATCTCAAGTGTCTTAAGGAGGTAGGGCTATCCTGGGCAAAGAGGATATCTGCTGGAAGACACTATGTCTGGCTATATGACACTGCATCACGTCCCACAAGCATAAAATCCAAGTTATGGCTGTCAGAAAATTTCTGAGATCGCATCAGCACTTTCATCTGGATCCGTAACTCTCCAGACACCTACGCCTTTGACTATTAATATGTGTTGAGATAAAGTACAGCAAATATCATTGTAAAACCAAAACTTAACTGAAAGCGAGCACTATGATAGCATTCCCCAACTAAAACAGAAAAGATGCAGGGAATTCCTAAGTTATCTGGAGGCCGTAGTTGAAGCCAATGGCGATTTTATTGAATTAATTTACTCTTTAGTATGTCTAGATATATTTGCGTAATTTTGATAAATATATATATTAAAGTGGGATGTCAGTGTTGATTTCATTTTTGGCTAATTTCGAGGACAATTTATAGATCGTACACGCTATATATATATATATATATATATATATATATATATATATATATGTATATATTGTGAGATAGATAGAGAGAGAGAGAGAGAAAGTATCGCATATTGAGTGATGGTGTAAACAAAAGTATGCGATGTATAATAACAGAGCTAATAATACTAAATATACATAAGCTATATATATATATATATATATATATATATATATATATATATATATATATTCATTTAACCAGGTCTGATTAAACCATTTAGAGGTTAGGTTTATTTATTTTCATTAAAATCCTTTCGTAATCACGGATACGCTTTCATGTTACATTTTTAACTAAACTAAAGACAAATTTTACTTCGGTCAACACAATTATTTGTCTTAGCCATAAAAATTTTGATGAATGCATTGGAAAGTAAATAAAGTACTAGGTAAAAATAAAATAAAAAAATAAATATCACATCAGTGCCTTTATTTGTGTCTTTAATAATGAAACAAGAAAGGTTATACGTGATTACGAGAGGATTTTACTGAAAGTAAATAAATGTATATATTTATATATGTCTGTGTGCGTGTGTGCGTGTGTGAGTGTGTGAGTGTTTCTGTACATAAAGTTAGATAGATAGATAGATAAATAGCTAGATAGATAGACATAACGAAAGATAGATAGATAGATAGAAATAAAGAATATTCTCGAATCATGTGTACATATGTACATGTATGTTGTTACATTAATTCTTATGTATCTGCCGTCGTAAAATATACAATATGCATGCATCTGTGTTTTTCATTGATTGTGTGTGTTTTGTTTTTTGTTTTTTGTTGTTTTTTTTTGTGTGTGTGTGTTTTCGGAAGAGGGACTTTTGAGTGTGTCTCTGTGTTTGTGTGAGTGTGTGCGTTTGTTTGTGTGTGTGCGCGCGCTTTTATTATTAATTTTACCTTAGTTTTCCGTTCATCTTAATGGATTTCATTGTGCTTTAGGTTTAATTATATTGTCGCTGCCTTGTATGTAATTATGTAGGATATCGATTGCGTCTGAGGAGAATATTTTAATTAACCATGTTTTTGATGTTGTAAAACAAAAAAAATTCTAGACAGTCACAGAGACTCTTCGGTGCCTTGGGTATTCGTCGGCGTCTCTACTGCTCTCCGCATTTTGCTAAATTATATCTGATTAGTTCTTTTATCGTTAAATACTTATCAAAATTTTTCTTCTTGAATTTATCTACTCATGTTTAGGACGTCTTCAGTATCTCACTGTAAGAACGCTGTAAGAAAACTTATGGTGGCTTCGTTTATCAACGACCTCATGATTGACACGCAGTCTTCGTACATCTTAAGTACATTTTTGGTATTTACCAAATTGCGCTTTATTTTGGTACCAATCTATGTTCATTGAGCACCTATTTCGTAACTAAAAATCAAAATACTTACAACGCACAATTCCGGGAAATTATTCAACTTCCCTTAAAAATAAGAGGGCCTGGCTTTCTTCCCGGGAATCATCAGCTGTACATATGTTTTTTACAACATAAGAATAAGCAATAAGACAGTAGATAACTACTGACATTGCATTTGAACTTTTGAAGATTAAAGATGTCTGGAAAGCAGAAGATAGTTTCGCAAGCGAGAAGTGTAAGAAAAGAAACTGTTATCGTAGAAACAATCTAGCCAACTGAAATGTGAATAGATGAGACCATACGGCCAATGTATTACAACACTTAAAATCATAAAAAACCACACGGAATCAACTTTACATTGGTGGGAAAATGACTGCCGCCAAGACGCTAGGCCAAGACCAATAATATTACTGATTTCTTTTTTTTTTTTTTTTGATTTTATGAAGAATCTCTAAATATGCAGCAGGAGCTTGGAAGTTAAAGTTCGATACTCTCCATACATATAAATCGTTTCATCCCAAGAAAGGCGGCAATGTTATTAGGGCGCAGGGTAAACAGTGAGTGAAAGACAATAAGAAGACTTTAGTTATGAGGAGTGAGGAAAAGACATGAAGTTTCAAGAAGATGGCGATTGAGGTTGCAATTGTAGGTGCCAGGGAAGCAAGACATTAGAAGGTAGTTTAACAGGGGTGAATTGCGATTTGGAAGGATTGGACGGTTCACCAGAATTCTTTAAAAACTGGAACTACAGACGCTGACTTTCAGCAGGCGGGAAAGCATACGGCAGCGAGGCATATATTATATGTTTTAGAGTGAAGAGAAACTAGATCGGGAGTTCACTTCGTAATGACAATTACAAGGATAAAATCTGGTCCACATGCTTTGAGGAGATCTACGTTAGAGATGATAGCATAAACTGTGGCAGTAATTATATGCTTATCACTCAACAGGGATTCAGTTATAATTGAGAAGTTGACAGATGAGACAAGGGTACAATTTGAGGTGAATTTACGGGGAAATCATTCAGGTTTATTGACAGAGGATGATAACAGGCCAAACCGATTGAAGAGGGAAGGAATAGAGACCTTGCACTTATTTAATACCAAATGACGGAGCTGCCAGTAATCACGAATTCCAAAGTTGTTCGAAGTACCTCATTCTCTCGGCAGACAAGTAAGTAACTCCTTCGAGGTCTCGTTTACATTTATTAAGAGAAGTAACGAACAGGCATATCTTGTAACGAGAGCTGTCACGCTGGTATAGCCGAAAATAGTGTTTCTTGTGTGCTATAGTGGCCTATCATGCTGCCGTGAAACATGGAGATGATTGTGGTTTCACCTGGCATTTCCGAAAAGGGATGAAAATGCCCATGCCGGCTTTGACCTAGGAAGAAATCTCAGTTGCAAAATTTTCAATTAGGAGGTTAAAGATATCCGTCCAAGCGGCGCTACACACACAATTACGGGGTAAGTCCCAACCAGCATGCTCATGATGTTACGTGGTCTTATGGTTCCTGTTTAATGGATGATTGGAATTGAAGGCGAATGGATACAACAGAGTGGCCCGAAATACCAAGAGGGCAGTGTTGCGAAGATCCGCAAGAAGAAAAGGAGGTAGAGAGAAATCAGATTCAGATGCCTGTTTTTTTTTTGTTTTTTTTTTGGTGGGGGTATTAGGGAAACGAGTAGGGATGCCACAATTTTGGTAAGAGATAGGTCAATGGAAAAATGTTATGTCTGAATACCGACAACATCATTACATTTAGAAATGTTCAACTACGCGTTATGATGAGCATTAAAGTCACCGAAGGCAAAGATTTTCGCTAGAAAGAAGATGCCTGTCCTATACTGTCAGCTGTTATGTCTAATATACTGCAACACTGTGAGGAGGGGTAACGATAAAATAAAAAAAAATAGATAGCTTAAAGTGCTTAGAAATTAAAACGGATGCACATGAAAGAATACTCATATGACAATTCCCTAGCTATTGGAAGATTATCCCGGATGTAGACACAGGAATCGTTTCGCAACGGGGAAGATAGCCTTGAACCAAGAATTGATAGGTAGCGATGGAAAATTTATGTTTGCTTCAAAAAGAGTAATATATCTGGTGACATTTCTGAGAGAAAAGTTTCTACGCCGCAGAAGTTGGGCCGGATACCACGAATATCGGTGAAATGTAAAGGGGTTAGGTAGTTTTTACTGGTTTAGTTTTATTTCTTTTTTTGTGTTTTCCACGAGATTCATTTTAAAGAGGGAGAACGAAGACCAGTAACATTGTCACTCTCTGTTCTCATTGAGAATATAATGCTGCCTGGATAAGGCTGATAACAAACCATAATGCAGCCTTATAGTTGTCAACCGAAATTACATGCAAGGACACCTATCTAGGTGCGAGATGGCACAACAGTTACCGTATACCATTGATCTGAGCAGCCACTCAAAGCGCTACCAACGAGTTTAGGCTACGAAAGCAGTAGGCTGCAAATTGTCAACTTTGTACTCCCATAATGGAAAGTCACAAAAACTAGTTAATTTGATCAACAAAAATTTAGAAAGTTAAATTACTTTTATCCCGCTACACCTACTAACTTGTAAAGAAAAAGAAAACATGAAATACGAACAAATTTATACTATTTACATTATTCGGACTATTCTCCTCATCTTCGTCGCGATATTTAAAATAATCCGAATAATGTAATTAGTGTACATATTACTTCTTCTCAGGTATATAGACATACTGAAAGAATTTATATTAATGTCTGAGCGTATGTTCTGGAAATCTATTACTAAGTAAAAAATTCGGAGTGATAAAGCCTAATTCACTCTTAACTTTTCAGCATTGTTAAATAATATATTCTAAATTAAGTTGGTGGGAGGGGGTTGAATTAAAAAGTATGGTAATTAATAGCAATGGAGACAAACAAAATGACGACAGAGAAGGATAGGTAATTGAAAACATCGGAAACAAAACCAACAAAAGAAAAACAACAAGACAAAATAAAAATTAAAACATGAAAGTGTTAAATATTTACAAACAGAATGACGGCACAATGCTTTCTAACTTACAAAAGACTCTTCAAATCTTTCTTTTCAGTATATGTCTATATTTCTGAGATGAGGCATTATGTACACTATTTACATTATTCGGACTATTGTCCTCATCTATGTCTCCATATTAATTACAACGTTTCGGCCTTTCATTATATGCCTATATTTCTGAGATGAGGCATTATGTACACTATTTACATTATTCGGACTATTGTTCTCATCTTTGTCGCCATATTTATTACAAGGTTTCGGCCTTTCAGTAACTGTCTATATTTCTGAGATGAGGCATTATGTACACTATTTACATCATTCGGACTATTGTCCTCAACATTGTCGCCATATTTAGAAGAAGAAGGCTGGAGCGTACAACGGCTGAAACATTGTGATAAATATGGCAACAATGATGAAGACAATAGCCAGAATAATATAAATAGTGTCCTTCTTTTCAAACTTTAAATTTCTCATTTTTTTCATAGACGGACCAAGCCAACTTGATTTCAATGGTGGTTTGGTGAAAATTAAAGGCAACACTGAAATAGATCTCCATTTCCACGGCTAAATAGGATGGGTCGTGGTAGTGGTAAGAAAGGGAATGAAGGGTCCGGCCAAAACCAAAAATACTTAATTGGGATGGGTGGTGGAGGTGGATGTATATTCCAGAATCTTAATACTCATTGGTGGTAACAGCGTGTTAAACTATCTTTTTCTTTCTTCGCTCAAAAAATACAGTGTAACCCGGATATAAGAGAGTTGTCGGGACCGGAGAAGAAGTCTATTATATCCACGTTTCTCTTATATCCGAGTTTGGTCTATTATAAATACATTAACACATGCTCTAATTTGGGACCAGAGAAAATCTCTCTTATATCCGGGTCTTTTATACCCATGTTACATTGCAGTTGTTATTAGAATCCTAAATATGCTTTAGTTTCAAATGACATACAAATAATATAATATAATATAATATAATATAATATAATATCAGATATGGATTGAAAACCAAAAAAACTCACGTTGATATTTTAATGATTTAAATTCATAAAATCGTTGTGAATTTTCTCTTTATAATCTATGAAGGGTGTGACTATCATGTTTGGGTAAGAATAAGCAATCACTTTGTATTGGGAATCAAAACTTTAATATGAGTGCGTGGACGTTGTATAATAAATATTTTTGAGCTCCTGGAAGATTCGTTTGATAAACAATATTGGCGGACTTTAATAATTTAATCAAAACAATGAATTTAATAAAAACGGTAACGTTATGCATATATTGACAAAATTAATTGCATGAGTACAAAACTGAATTGAATGGAAAATACATTGAAAAGAGCTACAAGAATGTGTTTTTGCGTGTATGTGCCCATGTGCGAGAGCTCAAATGTCAGCAGAAGAGCAAGGAGGCGAACGTGGCCCTTCCGCAGGTTTATTTATCTACGTACGACTACATCTGAAAGCAAGAGAAAAAAGTGGAAGTTAGAGAATATGATTGTCTTTTTATATGCATAAGAGCGCCACCTAATGAGCGTTTTCGTTCAAATCAAGTTGGGCAACTTAAAAATGGACAGAGATTATATATATATATATATATATATATATATATATATATATATATATATATATATATATATATATGGTTGTAATAACGTTTAAGAACTGCAAACTTTGTGGAGTATTTAGTAAATTTTAGAAGTATTTTAAAAGTCTCGTTTATAAATGATCTGGTATATTATTTGAAATGTCAATATTATAATCATAATTTACTTTTCTGCTAATTCTGACTGAATATATCCGACACGTACAAATTTTACCAGATATTATTCTTTTTACGTTCTTTGCAGTGTATTGTCTCGCGATTTCAAAGTATATATCTTTGGGTTCAGGTCTTAAAATGCAAACTGAGAAATAAAAAAATAAACGCAAAACCTCTTAATATTAATACAATGGATATAATCACCGTGAAAATGGACATAAAAAAGTGAAGCAAATAATGTAACAGTATCATGTAAACGTATACATATGTGAGGCTGTTTGTGTGCTTTAATAGTCGGCATTATAAGTTATATAAAGATGTATAAGTACGCCCTCATCAGCGGAAATATTAACTCCTTTAATAAAATGTTATTTATTTAAGGTAAACTAATGCATGATTCGCCTATTGCTTTCCGCTAGACGAATCACGCCATCAATTCATTGCAGCAGTTTGCAAATATAACGGAACTAGTTCTAGAAGTCCAATATTTAGTAACAAGTGTACAAAATGCATTTCTTTTCTTTTCTCTCCGAATGAAATCTTTTCATAGCGTTTTCTTAAATATTAGGTTAGTGCAAAAATAATGTCGTTTTCTCACATGTGTTTCTATGTGAGAAAACGACATTATTTTTGCACCAACCTAATATCTATTCCAAATACTTTTTTTTTTTTGCTTTTTTTTTTTGCTTTTATTCTGTCTGATTTTTTTCATATGCGCTATCTTATTTTTGTTTTGTCTCTACATCTTTCTTACGGGTGTTTCTCATCGCGCTGGATTCTTGCCAATATATTATCGAGTTGTTAGTCGTAACTTTAACCAATGTGCATATCACGCCTTTGATTCGATGAATGTTTCTTTTCTGTTTTCATTTCAGTTTATATCATTCTACGACTTTGCTACTCTCTCCTTTCTATACTTATTACTGCGGGAAACGCGTTTGAATCTTCGCTACTATTCGTTGTTTATGATTTGTATTTCTGTCAGGTTGCTATTTCTGGTTTGGTGTATGGTAGCCTTTTTTTCTTTTTTTTTTTTTTGGTTGCTTTATCTGACTTACCTTTGTTTTCATTGTTATCTCTTCAAATATCTTAGGCTTTTGATTTCTTTCTTTCCATAATTTGCATCGATTCCATTTGTGCAAGCCTTTTAACTTCCTATTTCTTGGCTTGTTTTCTTCGAATTTTCTAAATTGCGTTTTTTCTATAAATTTTGTTTGCCTTGTACATCAAAACTTATTTTTCTGTTTCTTCTGAGTAACATATGTTAAAAGAATTTTCATCTTAATTTACCTGTCTATTTATATTTACTTAAGTTAGTCTGGCTAAAGGTTAAAATTATACGAGTGTATTTACACTATTTATATTCTTCTGATTATTATCTAATTTTTATTGTTATATTCACGATGATTCTGTCGTTGTAATCTCTGGCCTTCTTCAGCTGATAGACGTTGGAATTTCGAACGAAACCCCTTATTCAGTCTACCGGTGTAGATTGTTCTCGTTCCACGTGCCATGCCATTTTTCTGGATATATCAGTTATTTACCTCTAGTAATTCAACTATCCAACTTTTTGTTCACCTCTACTGTGGACACGTATTGAACTCACATTTCTTTGTGTCAAGTCACTGGATTACTTCAAACAACGTTTTTATACACTGGACAATGTGTCCTTAGAGAGAGATTTACCCCGATGGGCAAAATAAAGTGTTCAGTTCGAAATTCCAACGTATATCACCTGAAGAAGTCCGGATTGTACAACGGCTGAAACGTCGTGAATATGACAATACAGATGAGGACAATAGTCCGAAAAATGGAAATAGTGTCATAGTAATAGTAATAATGTAATAGTTATAAAAAAAAATCCTTACCACAGAAATACAGACAGATATGCGAGAATAGTTTTTAAAAAATGGATCTTGCTCCTACTGTCTTCTAGAATCGATGCTACTATATCTGTCCACTTTGGATAATAAAACGAATAAAAAGAAAACGTCTTTCGATGAAAGTCTAAAGCAAGAGAACTTGGCGAATCGAATTCGAATTCCAGCCGAGTTCGTTACAATAACGTTCGGTAAAAAATCTCCGGAAAGATAGGAAAACATTTTTCCATCACATAGCTATGGGTTAAAAACCAAAACAAGTTTGCCATCCTAGATTTGATTGTCAGCAGATCTTTGAAAAGGATAAATTTAAACTCAAATCCAGTATGCCGATCGCGATCGGCGTACATATATATCAAAAGTAATTATTATAACTCTGGTGACGTGACTACATGAATATAAGCGTGCTACTTGATTGGCATAGGTGCCATCGTTTTAATGTTGAAATAGCTAAATGCACACATCTCTTATATTTGCAACAATTCATTTTCTCAAAATTCCCACCTGTGCAACTCTCTCACGTTTACTTGTTTCTCTCATAACTACAATCTTCAAAAATTTAAATGCAACGTCGATCGCTAACTTCTGTATTCTTGATTTTCCTTAATATTTGTCATTTACTCAATCCTCCCTATACTCAATATTATCTTCACTTTCATTTTCACTCCCTGTAACCTCTTGAGTATTAGTTGTAAAGCAGCTTACTTTAACAATAAAGTCGCAAACATTTGTCAATTTCAGTCGAATCCATTACATTCACTAACTTGCTAATACCCCTTGGGAAAGGTATGAATCCTCTTCTTCTCCTTCCAGCTATGCTTAAATAGCAGGACGGACTCGGTTCTATAGCCTTGGATGGGAACTGGTCTAGGAGAAAGACAACTCTTAATTTAACACTTGTGGAGGATCGTTTGGGGACCTTTTGGCACGTACTGAAGCAGGTCTCTGTATTTAACTCTTCAAAAAGGGTGGACTGTTCTGAACAATACCTTCAGCACCATAATTAAATCTCATGTGCTAGTGTCGGGCTGTTGGTCTTTAGGAACTGATCCGCTTGACTCTCATACGTCGATTTCGGCGGGACAGTCAAATATATATATATATATATATATATATATATATATATGTGTGTGTGTGTGTGTGTGTGTGTGTGTGTGTATGTATGTATGTTTGTCTGTATGTATATGTGTGTAATTTATTCGAAAATTATAACAAAATTATGTTATAAAATTACTACCATTTTTGATATTTTTGTAGTGATTTTATAACATATTTATGTTATAATTTTCGAATTGTATTAGGTTGGTGCAAAAATAATGACGCAATAATGTCGTTTTTTGACGTATTGTTTAACGTCAAAAACGACATTATTACGTCATTATTTTTACACCAACCTAATATTATATTTGCTCTATTGTGTATTGAGCACTCTTTAAAGAATAGTATTTTCATTTAACTGAATTTATTCCGTATAGACCATTCCAATACTTGGATATATATATATATATATATATGTGTGTGTGTGTGTGTGTATAAAAGTTTTGAAGCGATTTTCAATTAAGTTCGAATTGTCGCCAACATTATCTCGTTAAGTATTACAACAAAAAAAGTGATTTGCTACGACTGGTTTGTCGTTTAAATCCCAACATTTATTTAGCAGTGTCTGTCTATATTTCTGAGTTGAGGTATTATGTACACTATTTATATTATTCAACCTACTCATCGTTTTTCGCCATATTTCTTACGACGTTTCGGCCGTTGTACGCTCTGGACTTCTTTAGGTGGTTGGAATGTCGAACTGAACTGTACCCTTTATTTCGCTCAGTGTGGTAGACTGTTCGTGTTCATCGTGACATGTCTAGTGTATGTCAGTTATCAGTTATCTCCTGTTAATTCCCCTCTCCATGTTATCCAGTCATTACGAGGTATTGAACTCACACTCTTGTGGTTCTGTCACTGGAGCTAACTAAAGTTTTTGTCTTCCATAATGAGGATTTTTTTTCTTTAATTCGCTTTCATCAACTTTTTTCAAATCATTACTCTTGAAAATTTTCTGATTTTCTTCTAAACGAAATAAGTTGTTTTTTGTTCTTTGTTGAATTATCTTTTTTTTTTATTTTGGTCATTTTCTTCCATTGTTCTCTACAATTCATATACTGGATTCATTTTTTCTCTATTCATCTTACCATTCACACTATCAAAGTAAACAAAATTATTATCTACAAGCTATTGATGAAATTATATTGATTTTATCAATGGAAAAGTAATTCTTATCTTAATCTCTCTTTTATTCACTCTACTTAATGCAATATTGGATATTAAGCCGATAGATCAAATATACAGCAAATATTAAATATAAATATACTGATAATAAACACGTATAAGACTACAGAGTTATCAAACAAACCGCGCATTCGAAGTTACTTCAACAATTCATTATAATCAAATTGCCGTCTACTACTCGGTTCCGAGTACAACTACGAGCTTTTTGGGGAAAATGGAAAGAAAAAGGAAAATAATTTATTGATTTAATATAATTAAGAAAACCAATGATTGCAACAATTGTTGAACTAATAAAGTTTTAACTGATACGATTGAGAGATATGTTGATATAGTAACAAATGCCTGTGTACTAATGATGACTATTTCAAATATGTATCATCGAAACGTATCTAAAAAGAATTCGAATAGTTTGTCTAACTTGTTATTCAATCGAAATATACCTATATACAAGCCTTAGATCAATGATATAATATTAATAGTCCAAACATATCTAGAATAATTAGAAGAGGCTGGCTAATTATCCAGTCGAAATGTATGTATATATATATATATATATATATATATATATATATATATATATATATATATATATATATATATATATATATATATATATATATATTAAATTATTAGCTCTGAATTAACACTGAGCTCTCAGGATTGCATCTTCCTTGGGATTATCCATACGGATTACCAAGATTTTCGTTATTAAATTTATATATATATATATATATATATATATATATATATATATATATATATATATAAACTAATTTTGAAAACGTAATAATTTACATCAATAGTAATTTTTACGTGACCCAAATGAATTCGAATTAAACAGTTCACACATTTTATGGTATTGAGTTATGTTGTATTGATGAACAATCTCAAACGTCCTAATGACGAATAAAATATTACACAAATCTGTATTTTTCAACAAAATTCTACCTGCTCCACTGTGTACTTAATTGGGATCAAAATTAATCTATTGATCCAGTCTCGTAGCACTTTTATTTGCGTTCCCTTGACTCAAAACGATTCAATAATTCTTACGATGTTAAATCAATGGATTTCATGTTTTCTGATCTTGATATTTCTTAAATTTATTTACGGTTTATTGGAAAAAGCGAAATAGTGTTTTGCTCCAGACTCGGTAGAGAAAGAGCATTCAAGTTACTTTGTTACTGAGATCGAAAACATTCTAATTTAGCAGCTGCCAGTTACGCAACTACTAGACAGCCGATCGATCTTCTGTTCCCTCTCTGATCCCGATTAACTCAAATTAGTTTAATGAGACGACACGAGATAAAGTAGAAGTAGAATTGGAGGCTGTAATGTTATACAAAATGAATCGCTTAAATAAAGGTGATTTAGGTGATCTATCAGTAAAAGAAATCATTGTTTCTTACCTGTGCATCAACACTATACACAGACAACAATAGAATAAATTGAGGACCATGAATGTTTATGGTTTACTTCACTTCAATTTTTGTACATCCATTCATCTTTTATACTTTCCTAACTACAATACTCAAAAATTTAAATGCAACGTCAATCGCCATCTTCTTTGTTCTTGATTCCCCTTTGATGTCTGTGTCTTTTCTTCAGTGACCCCTATACTCAGTCTTTTCTCTCACTTTCGATCCCAGTAGCTTCCTGTGAACTAGTGGCATGCCCGCTTTTCTTGGTGGGAAAAGATTACACACACAAACACACACAGACACAGACATATATATATATATATATATATGTGTGTGTAATTATGAATGTATGTATGTATGTATATATATATATAAATTAATACGTTAAATATGGAATACTAAGATGTGTGTAGTAGTATTAATATACGTGATTGTAGCATTTCTTCAGTGAAAACCCTAAATAAGATGATGATAATAATAATGATAATAATAACAACAACATTAATAAAATTATTATTAGTAGTAGTAGTAATCGTAGTAGTAGTAGTTATAATAATAGTTGTAGTAATTATTTTTGTTGTCTGCTCATGCAAAGGTTTTCTGTTCGTGAATGTCTAAGGCTGTTCATAAGAAAACGTACCATAGATTTCCTTGTTAGTTTCCTGAGTTGAAACAGTTGAGCATATATATACAAGTAACTACACTCGTTTCGGAAAGCCTTCTTTTTCTTGATTTGTTAATAGTCAAATCAATCTCGAAGGAAAAAGGTTTTTAAAAAAGAAAGAGCTATGAACATGAACGGCTGTCGAAAATAATCTTACAGCATACAGGTCCAACTTCCAAAGAAAAAAAAACCGATACGATTAATCAACTAACTTAAATGTGCTCAATACAAAAGTAGAGCAGACCTAGTCAAACCTAGAGAACCAGACAAATCTACCAAGAATATATATATATATATATATATATATATATATATATATATATATATATATATATATATATATATCATAATACGCAGAATCAAACTCTGTCTAATATAATTCATTCTTTTTTAGTTTGAAAACATATATAGTTTCTAGATCTTATTTCCATTTCAATCGCAATTAATTTCCCTACCTCGATTTAACTTCTCTTCGGACAACTGCTTACAATCCTCATATTTTATAGTTATTCTTTTTCATCGATATTTGTTCTATTCTATTGGAAACCATTTGCATGATGACATTAAAATCTTCCTGATTATGAAATAAAAAAACAAACAACAAAATACTTGTTTTATTATCAAGATATATTTTATCGAACAACTTATTTCTACCGACGTTGCGTTCCATGTCGTCAATGGCTTCTGCCTCTCGCGACCCAACGCCTCTTCTTAGACTGTCTCAACCAAAGATGTTTTCTTCTTATTTGTTTTATTATCCAAAATAGACAGTAGTGGTAACATCGATTCTAGGAGACATCGGGAGGAAGAACTGCAGAGATACGCATGCCCACTAATTACATGCCGTCTTAGCGTGTCTCTGGAATCTGGGTTTGGGAAGCGAAGTGACGCTTCAAAATTTCTGCATGCTACTGTCGACTTCGCGTAATTTTGGTCTTATATTCAAAATTTGTTCAAAGGAAACCTATCACTGTTGGAATACTACACCCCCAAGTCATTCTGGCCAATGGCTGCTCACCCTGTTCCAGACTGCGCATTAAATTAAGACCCCTTTCTTACAAAGATGGTAAAATGTGTATACGACAAAATTAAAATCAATAATTCGTAACGAGTGCCATACATTATTGAAACCCAAGAACTAGCGCTTTAGAATCACAGGCAAAGAACTGAGGACTTTCAACAACTGCAACAACTTAAATGGATAGCTCATTTAACTTGCAGTTAGAATAATGACATAATCAAGATAACTTTTTAATACTTAAACACAATTAGCACTCGCTTCTCGGTCAATGAATGCTGAATATAAGAGAATTGCTTCGATTACTATTACCATTAAGATGGCGACTGTTAATATTGCGTAGCTCTGTTTATCCCAGGATTTCTTCTTTTACATGTTGTCACAATACATTCGATTTTACATCGGCCGTCACAATTGTTATAAAGGGGAGATTTTAAAATAGATGTAGTAGTGAATTGCACAGGAAATAGGGACATAATTGTATTTCCCTTGTTTGCAGCAGCGACATTTCAAGGCGACTGACATAGACAAAATTTTGCAAAGGGACTTTTGTGATTTATGTTGATCAGAGAGTTATGTACCATTCGTGATACACGCGTAAGCGATCACATATCTTTCGATACATGACTGACGAGAGATTTTTTCCCGCAGTAGGTTGTCATTTCTTGCTGCGGTAGACCAGTTACCAACCAAGGCGGTAGAACCCGATCTGTCCCGCTATTTAGCTGGGGAAGACGCGGAGGTTCGTACATTTCCCAAGCGTATTAGCACTTAAGTGAATGTAATGGATTAAACTGAAATTCGAATTCGGCTCTCCTATTCTCAATCCGAGCCGCTTATCCATTACTCCACCCTGGTAAGAGATACAGTAAATTTACATATACAGTAAATTATATTCAAATAATAACGTGCTAGGCCTGTTATCTATTCTAATTGCCTTGATTAATCGTCTTGCATGGGTGTTATCAAAAGCTTTGTTATTCAGTTCCATTCTGAAATTTATTTTAGTATAAGTCGGCACAAGAACTAGCCCCATTAGACGTTTACTGAATGAGGATAATTTTCGGACGTAAGAGATGGATGTAATGCCAATTCCTATTCCATTGAGGACTGTTGATTCGTGCCTTGAAGCGGTTAAAATTGTGGTAGAGGGCATGTATATACCAGATTGGCATCAAAAACTGACCATATTTCTAGCCGCTTTAGCGATGGACAATATAGAGAAGTCCTACTAAAGATATTGTGTATTCTCCATAGACATTCAAGTCGTTGAGCCAATTGAGGTAAGAAATATGCAGCAGGATTGCTAAAAATTCAGGTTCTGCTCCGTGAAAATAGAATGTTGTGGTTTGTGCCAAAATTAAGCGAGCTTACGTCCATATCACATTGAAACCCCGTCTTTCGTGGGATGACCGCTTTGGAACACTAGCTGTTGTAAGCTTGTATGTACAGATGATATAATGGATAACGGCTCGGAATTGCAAATCGGAGTGCTGAGTTCCAATTCCAGTTGGATTCGTTATGTTCAACTACGCGTGGAATGGTATGAATCCGCCTCTTCTCCCCAGTACAGATTAGTAGGAATTGTATCACTAAATACTAAATAATAATTATTATAATCTATAAGATCATAAATCTTTATTATCTACGAAAATAAAATCTTACAATCTAAAAGAAATATTTTCAAGCTTTATATTACCTGCAAAAGTTAAAAAAAAAGTGTAAAAAACCACACAGATCGATCAATCAGTTAAAATCAAGCTCCGCATAATTGTATGAATGAAAATTGTCATAATGTTCTGGTTAACTGATATGTCGTTTAAAACAGTCAATACAGAATAGTGATTTCGAACTTCATCAGAATTTTAGTCTTCTGCTATATTAAATGTAACCTCAGTAAATCTCTTATGTTGTTGGGTGAAGCTTAAAATTCGAGTTTAGTTAATCATTAATGCTAATTGGTGAAGTCGATCCCTACAATATGACCTTTATTTGTAACCTTGCGCCAATTTAGGTTAAGAATATTAAATCCGGTAAATCGTTATCTACCCTTATAACACTCTTCATTTTTTACCCATTTCTTGTTTCATATTAAAAGTCTCATCAGTTATTACGAATCTAACTATAACAATCTACGATCCTTGAATTAGTTTAATTTTAGTATTAAAAATAAAACAAATAAAAAGCATATAAACGTGGTTTAATGTTGAACAAGGTGGTCATGCAGATCACTAATTGTGCGTTGTTTCTTCATTGGATACCCCATAAGTCTGCTTCTGCCCACACCCGGGCCCTTATTCAAAAAAAAAATAAGATTCGTAAAACAACAACTGATTAAGCCATTTTTTTTATTTTCATGGTGAAAGTTCCAAAAACTAAAAAATGTTTAACATGTTCAAACATTCACAGTGCATTCTCTTTAAGGTGAAGATATTTTGTTTCACGATAATGCTATATGTTGCACAGCATTTTTAAAAGATACAATATACTGAAATAATTATTTATTTGTGTCCATATTAGATTAAATAAGTAACAAATTAATACTGGCTTTCTTTAAGAGCACGCATTTAAAAAGCAAATGCAATCAAATGAAACAAACCTATTTAATAACAAAATGTATTTTTTACCAAAAGCAGAATTAAAATTTTAGCCAATACAATAGAAAGTTTATAACCTTTATGAATCAAACCTTTATTTCTATTTGAAATACTATATTTAATATGCTCAACATGTTTTCTTTTTTAACTCATTTTTAATCAAATATTTTAATTAAAATTTTCTCTTAGATGCATAAAACACCAAATGCAGGAAATTAGAGTCTGCATATTTTGACGCAACAGTATTTCAAGGGAAGAGTTAATACTATTTTTGAAAATACTGCATTTCAATTCCTTTGTATGTGGAATGTACGCACGTCCTTTTCTCAACTTAATGCAGACAATAACTGTTTGGTTCATTCTATTTTCTCTATTTTATGAGTCGGGTTTTCTATAAATATATACATGACGGTGTTAATATACTACAACATTTTTGGCTGGTTTGTTCTTCACACGAGAAGAATTTTTTTTTTTTCAACGTTCCTGCGTTCTTCTTCTTTGTTTTCTTTTCATTTTCATTCAACATTTTAATCTAAAGTTTCTGGCTTTCGTTCTTTCTTCCTTGTTTTCTTACATTCTGAATCGGCGTCTGTTTATTCTTAACTTTACCATTTCTGTGCCGACTTCTCTTTTAAGAAACAAATTCCGTTTTCCATACGTTGAAGTTTCTTAACCAGCATTTTATACATAGCTTTTATAATATCACAGTTTATCTTTAAATACAGACGTTCGGTGCATTTAGATCACATTTCTTTTTTAAATTTTTGACTTTTAACAAGAGGAAATAGATGTGGTTGTATTTTCTGTTTCGTAATCTATTTCGATATTTTTAGAAGCTGAGAATTTGATTGGCTGCTGATATTCTCCCGCTTTGAGATACCAACTAGATTTAACATAGAAATAAAAGTAAGCTAAAATCATTAGCTTCACTGTATGTTTTTTAGATTTGATCAGCCGCCTGTTAATAATGCTTTTGCGATTGGAGCCCACAGGATTTCCAGATTTGTGACTAAAGACCAGATTAAAGAAGGATTAATAAATAAATGTCTCGTGAAATATTAGGTTGGTGCAAAAATAATGACATAATAATGTCGTTTTTTGACGTTAAAAATACGTAGAAAAACGACATTATTACGTCATTATTTTTGCACCAACCTATTATTTACGATTTAAAATGGATGAAAATGTTGATATTATTTTGATGCATTATAATAATGCGTTGTTTTTCGAGAGAGGGTATTACTGTTGCATCAAGAGATCTTCTAAAAGTTTATACACAACGAAATATTCATCACCACCCTATATGTCAACTTATATAAGCTTAATACTGTCCTTCAGAAGTGTAAATTTTAAATTCATTTTTCGTTTCACCTTTGAAAAATTCTCTGGTGAAATAATTTATGAATAATGGAGCCTAAAAGTAGTCTGTTTTTCTTTGAATTAAATTATTAGCTCAGACTTAACATGAGGATTACCAAGATTTTCATTACTTATATATATATATATATATATATATATATATATATATATATATATATATATATATATATATATATATATATATATTATATATATATATATATATATATATATATATATATATATATTATATATATACATATATATATATATTATATATATATATATATATATATATATATATATATATATATATATATATATATATATATATATATATATATATATATATATATATATTTAATTATTTATATTTGTTTGAATAAAAACAGACCACTTTAAGGTTCCATGTAATAAGTTATTTCACCACAACCCCTTTAACAGGACTCGGAATCATCAGACTTTACTTCCAAACGTTGAAATGAAAAATGAAAAGAAATTCACACGTTTTTGACGGACCTCATCAAGCATATGTAAAATTAACGAAGTGAGGAAATGAGGTGGGAGAGAAGATATGAGTGTGTTATATGTACCATTTCAATTCCTTATTTTTAACCCCACTGTGTGTCGGCAAGACGTTGCTTACATTTAACGCGTTTGTCTCTAGATATAGATGGCTTAAGGGGTGTGGGAGAAGACCGACATTAAAGGAAGAAGCTGCAACAACCCTAATAAATTACATTCCACGAGGACAGGTGTCATTCAAATTCTTAGATGCTGTTAATTCGCGTTACTTTAAAGGGCATATTTCGGAGGTTAAGGTTTGATATAGATCTAAATGTCTAAACAATCTACGAAGAAATTAATTTGAAGTTCGGTGGGTTTTGGCTATTTTCTATGAAACAGTCGATTGGAAAAACTCATAGACAGTACATTGAAAGAGTAATCCACTTTATATTTAGTAATCTTTTTTATTTTTCTAAACTTTTATCGTATTGCTTGTTAGGTTGACATCTATTCGTATGAATTTTGTTCATCAAGTAAACTCGTGATTGTTTTTAGATACCTAATTATCAACGGTTATTCTAATTTAAATAATTTTATCATCAATAATGGGGTAGTATATTTCAATTTAAATTAAATTACCAATTTAAACTTTATCTCCGTGCTACTTAAAACTCACTTCCAATTGGAGAATATTAGAGGAGAGATTTGGATGAAATGTCACTAGGAGAAAATTAGGTCCTTTTACAATCTTTTATTTACACATGTCCTAAACCCCTATTTATATCCACATCTATCTATCTATCTATCTATCTATATATATATATATATATATATATATATATATATATATATATATATTTTGCTCTTTATTGTCGTTACTATTCTTTTCGTTAATTAATTATCCAACAATTACCTCCTGATGAGATGTTGGTTGAAAGGACGTTAGAGACTTTTAAATTTAAAATCAATACATTCCTTGTTTTTAAAATTATATATAAATTTTGTACCTCTAAACATTTGTTTATATATATATATATATATATATATATATATATATATATATATATATATATATATATATATATATATATATATATAGATAGATAGATAGATAGATAGATAGATAGATATACTTTGTCATACCAAATCGGCTACTCGATCTACGGAATGGACTCTCATTTTATTTTATATTTTAAGCATTTAAGTTATTATATATATTATTATATATTATATACTTTATCATTAATTCGTATGATATATATATATATATATATATATATACATATATATATATATGTGTGTGTGTGTGTGTGTGCGTGTGCATGCGTGTCTGTGATTATGTATGTGTGTGTATGTATGCATGTATGTGTCTAGTAGGTTATAAACATTGTATGCTTGGCGCCTTGTCCTATTCCCGCTTCAATGCTATCTTAAGAAAAAATTTGGTTACATTCTCAGAAAAAAAGGAATTACACTTTGTATTCCTGGATAGACAGTAGTTTACTTTAATGATACATTTCAGGATCAAGACGTTAATTTCACTGTAAATAAACAGGGATGTTTACTCATGCATTCTTACGTACTAAAATATTGTTTATCGTAATGATATATTTTGTCAGTTTCAAAATACACTGAATATATATATATATCTCACACACACACACACATATATCTATATATATGTATATATTTTTGTTTGTGAGTTTTGTGTTTGTAGGCGTGTGAGTATGTGTCTGTGCATTAGTTCGTTTGACTATAAGAAAGACGATAGTCGATTTCGGAGTGCACTTTATCCCTTAGTAGACGTATACGAGAAGTGACACAGCATATAACTATATTTTATCTTTGATATATATGCATTGTATTCAAAAAAAAAAATGCACGCACAATGCTCTAGCAAGTTATTTCTGGAATATGATCTTATTCCGGAAACAATCGTTGGAATTAAGTCGTCTCATATCAAGATGGATGTCGCGCATTTGTAATAAAAACACATAAATGGCATTTTTCTTCTCCTACACAGGGCTTCACATTCACTCCGTAGGGTAATTTATTAAACAATTTCATAATTGGAGTTGTATTATATGGATATCTACCTGAGTATATGTACGTTTAAATAAGTGATTACTTGAAGATTGTTATATATATATATATATGAGTCTGTGTTTGTATATATAACAATAAAAGAACAAGAATTAAGAACACAAACTGACGATTGACAATACATTCAAATTTATGGAGATCAAAGTTGACTTGGAAGCAACTAGTCGGAAGAGATATCCACAAGCGACATATGCGAGAAAAGAAGATGTTAGATTTAGCCATTTCATTTGCAAAATAATGAGATAGTGCCGTCAATCTCGTCTTGTGTTTACATTCATAATATCTAAGTACCAGAGAGGAGAGCTCATCAGCGCTATTATCATGAAAGTATTTACAGAAAAGGCACGGACCACCCACATGACAACAGTAGAAAAGAGACTGGAGATGAAATGTTAGGCCAGGACCAACAAAATTGCATATTCTTCTTTGGATTTTATCAAGAATCTCTGAATATACAGCAATATATATATATATATATATATATATATATATATATATATATATATATATATATATATATGTGTGTGTGTGTGCGCGCCCGCGCGTGTCAGTACATCGATAAATATATATATATATATATATATATATATATATATATATATATATATATATATATATATACACACATATATATATACATACATATATATATGTATACACACACACACACACACATATATATATATATATATATATATATATGTGTGTGTGTGTGTGTGTGTGTATGTGCGCGAGCGTGTCAGTCCATCGATATATATATATATATATATATATATATATATATATATATATATATATATATATATATATATATATATATATATATACATACACACAAATATATATATACATATATACATATATATGTATACACACACACACGCACACACACGCACACACACACACACACACACATATATATATATATATATATATATATATATATATATATATATATATATATATATATATATATATATATATATATATACGCTTATACACACGCACACACACAAATAAGAAACAATGAAGTAAAATGAAAACCTGGATTGGTATGTAAAATATTAAAATATCTTCTGTATTTTCTCCCTAAATAACTTTTATGTCAAAACAACCTTCTCTTTCTTTTGTAGTTTTGATTTCATTCTTTTTTACTCTCTGTTCCTCGATCTCATTTTATTGGATATTTCTCGAATTGTATTTCATTAAATTTGAATAGAATATACCGGAGCGTAATCTCCGTCCATCTGAGAATTAAAAAAAAAAAAATTAAAATTAAAAAAAAAATTACAGCCCAAATAAATATAGTGCAATCTTTATTTTACACACTTTAAATTAACCATCGAATTCTAATGTATGAAAAGCATATATATTTAGAAATGCTATTCGCTGATGCCGAAACTCAGCATAAAAACAAAATCATCCAGTGCCAAGCATTCCCGATTTAGATTAAATTGCTTGAAAACCCAAAATAATATTCTTTCAAATGTAATTGGGTTGAAATGTAAAGTGTAGTCCACTTTCTTATATTCTATCAAGTGCTTTGTAATTTTTGTAATGCAGTCTATATATAAATTATTACCCAAAAGGTCCTGATTTTAGGAGATGGCTGGAAATATATTGTTCAGATTTTAATTTGAAACAAGTGTACATACATCTATCACTGTATATCGCTCCCTATTAATTGATATGGAAATTTACTTCCTGTTTTTAATTCTTTTTAATTCAATATGGAAACAGTACTTTAAGTATCCAACAATTCGACGGTTTTACCAATTTTCTGTCAGAATGTGAGATATAACAGCATATTTTATATTAGAAAAAATAATGGTAAGATGGAACCTTCCTGGGGGCAAAAATATAGAAGAAAAATCCTTATTTATTCGCATTAAACCAGATAATAAATGACAAAAAATACACAGACACGCACACGCACACATATATATATAAAGATGTATACACAAAGAGAGAAAATACATACACACACACATACACATATACATACATACATACACACACACACACATATATATATATTAGCTTGGTGCAAAAATAATGACGTAATAATGTCGTTTTTGAAGTATTTATTTAACGTCAAAAATCGACATTATTACATCATTATTTTTGCACCAACCTTATATATATATATATATATATATATATATATATATATATATATATATATATATTAAACTTCTTTTCAGCAGGGTGTTGTTAGCTCAGTGGTAGAATCTCCGACTTGAGGCAATCTGATGCCTTCACACTGATGAGCTGTGATACAGGGAAGCAGTCTGTCTGGATGACTATATACACACCCCCGGAAAATTTATTTCCGGGCGAGCACTCTTCGGAGAATATATGAATTTCAAACAATCGTTACTATTGCTAATGCTACAAACTCTTCAATGAATTGAACCCATCGGCGTGTTTATTCGAAGTATAAATACATAAAAATTACTTTTCTTTTCACACGCAAAAAAAAGATTTTCTCTCTCGTTGACCACAACAACTTGGCGACGAGGTATTCGAACTCGCACGGAAAATAATAATTGTCTCTCGTCGACCACAACAACTTTGGCGACGAGGAAATTCGAATTCACACAGGAAGAGTATAAAGAAAAATTCTCACTTGCCGACCACAACGACTTGGTGTCGAGAATTTGGGACCTACTCGGAAAGAAAAAAATTATCTCTTCTCAACACAACAGCTTGAGCGACAAGAATTTGCATTTCTTGGAGACTCAAAAGAGTAAAATTCACACTACAAAAACTATCGGAAGACTGCCAAAAATGCCTGAGCATAAAGAAAGACTCGAAGGATATTGAGGGGTCAGGAGTATCACATATTCGTAAGTTAAACAAGAGTTTACGTTTTTGATACTCCCCACAAAGAAAACAAAAATTCTATAATAATGAAAAAAAATTTTCACCCTTCCCGGAAAGAAAACGTAAATTCTATAATAATGAAAAAAGTCCAACGTATAGGGCAAATAATGACGAAAATCAAAGCAAATATAAGCATCTACATGTTATCGATGTGGAGGAATACACTGGAATAAGGATTGTCGTTTCAAATATAAAAAACCGTCTTGCGGATGGAAATATGGGTCACAAGGCATCCCAATATAGGAACAGAAAATTTACTAGTAGGATAAGAGCTACTAGAATGCATGACGAAGGCAATACTAACATAAGGAAATATGTGGAACTGGAAATCTTAAATAAAAAGATAAAATTGCAACTTGACTCAGGTTCCGATATAATGATAATTAACCTACAGACATGGAGAAAGCTTAATAGACCAACCATGTTACATACACAAAAATTTCCTAAATGTAAAATTTCACGGGAAAACAAGAAAACTCAAAATATTCGTAATGTAAGATACAGACTAGATGCAAAAGTTCGACGAAGTTCGTTTTCTAAGGGTGCAGGTAGAATTGAATTAAAAGAAAATGTCCAACCAGTATGTAAAAAGAAGCGGAACGTGTCATTTGATAATGTATTGCCTAACAAGAAGAAACACCAGCATACACTTATAGTATCCAAGAGATCATTTAAACCAGGAGAACTGGTTTACTTTAGGATGTTCAGGAACAATATGGCTTACTGGGATCCTGGCAGAATAATTAACAGACTAGGAAATGTGATGTACACAGTACAAGGTGAAAAGTTTACCCACAGAAGACATATTGACCAAATACAAAAAAGACGAGTTGAAGAGCCAAGATCGTTACCCGCTGAAAATGACGATTCAATGGATGCAATCTCTGAAGCTATTGAGATTCAAAGAGCGCAGAAAGACACAGAAACTAGAAGGAAAAGAAAAATTACACAGCCTCTGATTATCGACCATAAAAAGGAAAAGATATTAACTCCCACCAAAAAAGGATCTAAGGAGGGGGGTTGAGGGGTTCTCCCCGTTTTTACACAAATGGACTCACCCACTATATACATATACTACGGCTAGGTGAAGACCCGAGAGAGCAAGACCGAAGAGTCGAGTCGAGTCGAGTCGAGTCCAGAGTGAAAGAGTAAAAGGTTATAGGTTACCGGAAGAGTGGGGGTGAGGTACAGCGTTGTAGGTGTCACAGTGAGCGAGCACGTAGACTCAGTAAGAAGTCATACAGCGATACTTCAATACCAAAGACTGTATATATATATATATATATATATATTTTGCTACAAAACCGTATTCCTGGAACTACTAACCTGCTTTACCAGTTTGTATTATTACGTTAATACATTATTTTTATATATTCATTCCTGTCGTTTGTTATTTATTGGTACTGGATTTCAACCCGGAATCCACAACATTTATTTTGTTGCGAAGCATCATGGTTAGTGGGTTTGTTAATTCATTTTGTTATTCAGGTAGAAGGTCTGTGAGTAGGCTTTTGTGATGTCTTTTGTCGGCTAACTGACTGTTAGCCTCTTTAAGGTATTCTTTGATTCCCAAGAACACTGTGGCACTATCTTTGTCAGCCTGTGTAAGGTGGCAGCTTACTTGCTGTTGTTTTCTTTATGTTATTTGTTACTGCCATATATATATATATATATATATATATATATATAGGAACAGAACGAATATATTATGGCATCGATCAACTTGATACCTATCGAAAACATTTAAATCTTATATCGTTAACTAACGGAATTGTCCAAGTGCTTACCAATGTAATAAGAAGCAAATAACCATCATCAAACCCACACACATACAGATACACGTATACATCTGTATATCTCTTTGTGTAATTTCATGTGCTATGAAATTAGTGGTCTCCTGTATCCGAGTATGACTATCTGGTTGCACGTCTCGATGTTGTGGTTCAGGAAAATTCCATCTTTTTTACTTTATTTTAGGGGTGTCAAGATTCACATTATTTAGAAAACTCATGCATCTAATGTATTGTAACTATCATGTCGGTCAAGTCAAGGTGGCGGCTTGAGTATCTGTCTATTGAAACAAACTTCATTTTTCCAACTAGAAATGTGTGGTATTGTCTAACGATGCAATGGATAATTTGACGTCTAGATTACGCGAAGATCAAAATAAAACTGACACCTTGTTTTAACAGATATAGTTATCAAAATTACACAAATATATCTTGAAATGAGTAAATTTATTCGATAAAATCGTCATTGGTTTCAACCACGGCTTCCAAACGATTTCGAAATCCGCTGCATCACTTCTGGACGGTTTCCTCTTTTAAGTTGGTGAATGTTGATATAATTCTTGCATTCAGTTGATCTTTGGTGTTAAAAGGAGTGTCCATAGTCTCTTGCTGAACTGTGCTCCACACATAATAATCAAGGATTTTGTGGTCTGGCTAGTTAGGTTGCCACATGTAAGGGTTGATGTCGTCGCAGAAATTGTCTGACAGCCAAAACTGGATTCTCTTACCAGTGTGGCATGATACTGTGTCCATAGTCACCATCTCATACCCGAGCAGGACTTCCTCCTCAACGCGCTTAATGTAGGCATGCCTGCTGAATCTGAGGCCCTCACCAACAAATCCGAGAGTTCTTTTCTTATCAGAACGATCAGAGAGAGTTTTACTAGCTGGCGTACCTTCGTAATCTGAATTACGCACATCCAACACTGTCCGAATAGTCTGCACTATCGACAGATGTACAGACAAACACTCTCAAATGTTTCTATTGCAGCTGCTGGTGCATATGGCAAGAAGTCCAGCATTTCGTTACCGAATTTCTATTGGAGTGTATTGCGCCATGGTAATATTTTTCGAAAAGACGATGCCCAAGTGGCTCTATTAGGCATTGCATTGACAAAGTCAAAAACAAGCAACGCCCATGCCCGAAATTAAAAACAAAAAAATTGTGATAATTTATCCCTGGCGCACACACACACGCGCGTGCGCACACACACACAAACACATACATATTGTTAATATTAATAGTAGTAGCAACATTAGTTTAGTAGTCGTATTTTTATTATTATTATTAACATATTGAATAAAATGCTACATTTGTTGTATTTGTCTCTATGTATGCATATTTCTTTTCCATATTGTTTTAGTATCTTTTATTTTCTCTCTTAATACTACTTTGTAATATTAGATTCTTCTCTTTTATGTATTAACATGTGGCTCTTCATAATTTCCGATTATTTATACCACTAAACAAGTTTTTTTTTCACTTAAGATCCCTCCCAGTCCACGGACATCACATCATTTTCATCAGCTCATTTTGCAAGTCCATCCCTGCCTGTCTCATTTCGTCTTGCCTTCAATGTGTTCTGTGTCTAAATCTACAAACCTATTTTTCTCCACATGTGTTTAATCAATGAAAACTTTTTCTGATTAAATGTGAAAGTATAATTTTCCATTTTTCTGTTTCAATTATCCTTAACTCTTTCTCGTTGCTTACATAATCTATCCTTCTCTTAGCAGCCTTCTGTAGAACTTGAATTCTTCATTCTAAAATGTCCTATACGTCTGTTAGTTAACTATCGAACATTTACTGAAATATAGGAACATTGATATCAAATGGTAAGAAGTAAAATTATCGAGGGTTCTAAATATATATTTCAGGCTTCAAAATGCGGAATCTTTTCTTCCAAACTGATATATCATTGTTCAACACGCTTTTCTTTGTTTCTAGCGAAATATTCGTTTTAGAAAACGTTTTCAAATATAAATGTTTGTATAGTTAATAATTCATTTTCAATAAATTTATAAAGAATAAATCTTTAATTTTTCAATCTCTTGCTTCTTTTTCTAATTATGTGTTTTCATTTTGTTTTACTGCCATTAGTTCTAATTGTTCACATTAATAAGTCATTTAACTCCTTATTATAAAATTGTTTTCCCTCAACCTAATTTTAACTTTTGTTTCTGACTCATATCAATCTCATTTTTTACTTTGTTGATTCTTCTTCCATTACGTTTGTGTCATTCATAATGCTTAATATCCACAATTTTAAAAAGCTTTACTTTCTCCAATTCTTTCCACATCATTTTGCCTCATCATTCTTTCTTTGTATTTATTTTATATTGCATTTCATCAGGTGAAGTTTATTCACTAACCAAATTAATTTCATTCTCCCAGTATATATATATATATATATATATATATATATATATATATATATATATATATATATATATATATATATATTAATAAATACACATATACCTACGTTTGGTGGGTGAATTAAGTTGCATTGCTTACCCAACTCGTTATAGCTATACAAGATAGTTATTTCATTTACCTAAGAATATATATATATATATATATATATATGTGTGTGTGTGTGTGTGCGTGTGTGTGTGTCTCTATATATATATATATATATAATTAATATATATATTAAAATAAATAAATACTATACATATATATATATATATATATATATATATATATATTAAATGAATATATACCTTGAATTTTATATACAGTGAATACCAGGTCTATCACTACTGTGCACCCATATCTATTTAAAGTAATAATTTATTTCAAAATAATTTGATATATTTTGTAAAAGTAAAAAAGTTAGAATGATCTTAGGATTTGAATAACAAAACAATTAATGGAATTATTTTAATTAGATATTTATATTGCACTAAACTTTTTAGTGGATACCTGTGATTGAAATAGAGGGCTCGTATTTTTTTGGTTTTTTTAATTTAATATTTCGCCTTCCAAACACAGACATCCATTGAAATAACGTTTGAAATAATAGAAATATGAGATTAAATATAAACGAATTAATTATCAAGAAATTATTTCGCTTGCATTTATGTAAGCATATGCGTGCTTTTTATGAAAATCACTAGCAGCATCGACCGGCGTCGCCCGCGCTTGATTCAAAAATCGTACGACTCATAAAGCAATGGCTATCACTTAAAATATTTTTGCCCTTCCTTACCTTTAAAGGAGTGGTCTTTGCCGTGCTGATGTTGCTACATGCCTTACTTCTTGCCTATCTCACACTGAGACTTTTTTCTAAGCTTTATACTAAACATTAAATCTGTTACGAAAAAAGAACTAAATAAAATGAACACAAAACGATCAGCTTTAAAAAAGGACTCGTAACTGGAAAAACCGAATGAAAAAAGAATGTTAACAACAAATACTTTTTCACACCTAACTCAGTTCTGCGGAATAAGAATCAACGTTGAGTTTAAGCAAGCGAATGAGCCAATTGGAGTAAAGTGCCATGCAGATTTAAATTTTCCCACGAATGCAGCTATCGATATTTTTGCATGCTAGTTAACATTCGTGTCAGTCAGCTGTTTGCTCACACGCTGGCTAATAGAATCTTCCTGCCTATTCGTGGCAGTCAGCTATAGGCCCTCACTCTAGCCAGTACAAAATGGCCGCAAACTACATGAAAACTGCCGTAGAAGCATGAAAAAATCGATTATTTCCAATATCGATGGTAGTTGAGAAATGCAAAGACTGACTTGGAGCATGTGCTTGTAAATTGTTGTGCAAATCCGTCGAAAATTGCGGCCGTGCAAACGTTACATACACACACACACACACACACACACACAAAAAAAAAACACAAAAAAAACGAAAATAAAACACGTATCCTGCCTTTTATAGATAGAGATAATGAGCAATATGCATTCCTGAAATGAGTAAATATAACTTTGCTCGGATATTGGGTCTCTCCGTGGCAGAAGAATCTAAAACACGTCGATTCAAACAGAGGTGTTACCTATATAGGGCGATGCAGGTTCGAACATTGTAGAAGAGCACCTTTTCTTTATTAGGTTTTCTAGAATATAGGATCATAATCATGTAGGAAATTGAAAGGTTCTGCATACGTGTAAATTTTACGCTACTCTACGTTTTTAGTGTTCTTTTGATTATAAAAAAATCAAAAAAATAAACATGTCAACTAATATTGACACATCATATGTTTTACACTCGAGATATTGTTGCTAGGATTAATGGCTTCTCCACATTTGCGCTACAAACTTTTTGTCTGCGTTGGACCAAACAATTCGATTGCAGCATCATCATTCTACAAAGTGAGTTTCAAAATCACTCTTTTTGCCAAGTAAGCACGTGCAGTTTCAAAGCAAACCACGCGATGATGAATATTGTGCAAACGTACTTTTATCGGACGCCAACTCCTGATATTGACCGTTATCATTTCCGTAAGACGTGCGTAATTTACACTTTTATTTGACAAATCAGAAACAATTACTTTACTCATAACTGTAGCTTGCTTGCATTCAGAAACAAACTTCGTTTGTATTCTTAGATAAATTTTCGGCTTAAGGTTTCTTCCAGAAAAATTGCAACCGAGCATTTTTGTGTGCAATATTAATCTTCCATGATATAATGTTCAGTGCAACTACGTAGTACAAACATGCTTTTTCACTCTTTCTTTTCGCTCATGCATTCACAGTTAGGAGTTGTTGATACCCGGGTTGAAGTGAACAATGGATATGTTCATTACTGAAAAAGTATATTAAATATTTACAATTCGCAGCCAGTGTCTGTTAGACCCAACCGTGAAAACCTGATATAAATTTGATATATTTTATTAAATTCAGGAATGACTAATGTTTGGATAATATACGGTTAATATTGTTCTAGCCTATTTTGTGCCTGCAATGTTTACTGAGTAATATATATATATATATATATATATATATATATATATATATATATATATATATATATATATATATATATATATATATATAAAGAAATATAGTCTTAAGGTTTGCTATATTTATGGAATAAAGTGCTCAATATCAGAGATGGAGCGTGTGTAAATATAAAAGTGAACATAGAAGTCAACACTTAGAGGCGACAGTCTGTTTCATGCTATATGCAATCGTCAGGCCACATATGCTGTTATTTAAAATAATTTATTTAACCGCCATAATAGAATGCCCACAATGCACCACTAACCCGTATATATATAAATAGCCGAGAAAAATAACAGCATATGTGGCCTGACGATTGCATATAGCATGAAACAGACTGTCGCCTCTAAGTGTTGACTTCTATGTTCACTTATATATATATATATATATATATATATATATATATATATATATATATATATATATATATATATATAACTTAAAGAACGAAAAGAATATAAATTTGAACGTTCATAACATTAATTTAAAAAAAGGCTCAGTACAAGTGTAGAGCAAACAATATTTATTATGTACTGTTGCATTGGAACATGAAAGTTACTACTACAAATATGCAAATTTGTTTTGACATCTAAAATGTCTCGTTCGTCGTGGTAACTAACATGTTCTAATACATATATATATATATATATATATATATATATATATATATATATATATATGCGTGTGTGTGTGAGTGTGAAAAGTGTGTGTATATAAAGATAAATAAATATATATATGTATAATTATTTATATATTATATGCGCGGTACTTATTAGAAAGCGCTTAATATCAGAGATAGAGCTAACATATTTGGTTGGATAGATGTGAGCTTGTGACCCTGGGTTTCACGCTTTAGCGTTCGTCAGACAAACTGATTAATATTTTTTTTAAAATTGGGTTTATGTAGATTGCGTGTATTGGTGTTATTGTGGAAGTGGTGGGGGAAACTTCGTCGTTTTTTCATCGTACTAACGCAAACATCGATGTATGGAGACACATATACATACTTGGTCGTCCGTCGGGACTCATACATATATAAACATATGTGGGCAGTTTCGGATATGACATGTGTATGTATACGGGTGGTGTTGTGTCTATACATACGCATTTGTATGTTGAAATTTAAAGATTGGAAGTGTGGCTGAAATGTCTTGTGAATGTCTCGTGAATGTATACATGTCATATATTTTATTTTTCTGCTGAATAATATTTCCTCCGATTTGTGTACGTGTGGTGGGGTTTGTGGGAAATTATGATAGGTAAAAATTATTATTTATATTTATTTTTAAATTTTTGAAAAAAAATGGGGGTTTATTTGTTATATTTAAAGCTGGTTATTTGTTTTTCACTGTGTATATGTCACAGGGAGAAATTTGTAATCCATATTGGTTATTTTATATGGTGATGTTTAATATTTAATATGCTGGGTGAGAGGGTAGTTTGATTTAATAACGGGTCTATAATGATATGATGTGATAGTAATGTTGCAAGGAATTGGAGACAATGATAATATAATTAGCTAATAGTTATTGTAAATTGGTAGAAATTGTAAATTGGTAGAAATGATTAGTAACGGTGGTGGGAGAATGATGAAACCATGAATGTAGTTATAGTGGTGGTATCTAAAGAGTGGTTGTTAGTGTTTTATTTTTATTTTGTTATATGTATTAATTTATTTTGGTATAAATCCTGATAATAGGTATTCTGTGTAAAATTATGGTAGTTGAAGATTGCTATAATTTTTAAATTTTTAATTTACAAACATATTATTGTTTATTATATTAAAACTCGCTATTTCCTTGTTTATTTGTGACTGTGTCTATGTGGCAGGTAGAAATTTCAGTTTCTAATCCTTATTGGTTATTTTTATGGTAGTATTAAATATGCTGGGAGAGGGGGTAGTATACGTTAATAAATATGGCAGGATTATATGGTAATGGTAGATATGGTGTGATAGTAATATGTAAGGTGGATGGTGGCAATAATAATATAAGTGGTTAATATTTATTGTAAATTGTTAGTAGGGATTAGTAATGTTGGTGGGAGAATAATAAAACCTATAAATGTAATTATTCTGGTGCTAGCTTGAACTAAAGAGTGGTTGCTGTTTTTTAATTTATTTTATATTCTATATGTATTTGTTTATTTTTATTTATTATGAATGCTGGTAATGGGTGTTTATTCTCATGGTTATATATGGAAATTATATCTGATCTTATTGTTTTAAGGTGTTAAATATGCTGGCGGAGTAATATGCGTTAAAGATTGCGGAGGATTTATAATAGTAGGTGTGATGCGTAAGTGATGGTGCTGGGTGTTGGTGGTAATGATAATATTATTAGATAATAGGTATTGGAAAGTTGTAAAAGTGATTACTAATGGTGGTGCAATGATAATAATGATAGCTGCAATTATTTTGATGGTATCTTGAAATTAAATTGTAATTGCTGGTGGTTTGTCTATTTTATCCGTTTGGTATGAATTCGGATAATAGGTACATGTTCTCATTTGGAGATTATCTCAGATTTTATGTTTAGTAGGTTCTTTTGCGGTTTGTGTAATATTATTGCTACTTTTTCGTGTAGACAAAGTAGGCATTTTTTGTAATGTTGCTGTAGGCAGGGGTTTTTTCAATATTTCCTAACTTATTGTTGGTGTGGTATTTTTGTCTTTTTGCTGCCATATGTATGTAGAAAGTGGTGTGCTGTTCGAATATTTCCTGCTGGTGAATGAAAGGTTGTGATTGTTATTCCTCATCTTGAATGGACCTTCCAGTAATAAGCTGACAGTGTGGTAGTAGTTTCATTTTCGAAATATTTAAAACTGAACTAAGTGTTATTATACTTTCTCCTTTCATTTTCAGTAGTTCTTATATATATATATATATATATATATATATATGTTCTCTTGACTTTATAACTATTATGTGTGTGTGAGTGTATATATATATATATATATATATATATATATACACACTCACACACACATATATATACATACACATACACATACATATATATATATATATATATATATATATATATATATATATATATATATATAGCAATATTTCAGGAATAAAAGCGTTCCATATGTGGAATGGAGATTATGTGAATATAAGCAAACAATAAAGAATAGGGAATATGTAAATAGAAACAAATTAGAGCGTATGTAATTATAAGCAAAATGAATTTCTCATATACAGACATCCCTCGATTAAAGCGTTTTCGATGAGTGGGCTAAAACTATTATATGCCAAAATGTGGTAAAAAATTCTTAATTTTATCCATAGTAACTGAAAATTATTCATCTTGTAGTTACCGATGAACACATTAGCGGCCCTAATCGAGGATTTATATACATACATGTATGTATACATATACATACATACATACATACATACATATATATATATATATATATATATATATATATATATATATATATATATATATATATATATATATATATGTGTGTGTGTGTGTGTGTCTGTGTGTGTGTTTCTGTGTCGGTGTGTGTCTGTGTGTGCGCGCATACATAAGTAACACAGGCAATTTTGTTTACAGAATCTTTTTTATTTATCCATACTTATTTTCATATTGCTTGAAAATTTTGTCTTTTCTTTCAATTATATTCGCATAATTCTCTTGCTTACTTCACTCGGAGCTTGCAATCTTCAGCCATATATATTTATCTCATCCTTCCTTTTATTTGTCTCATTTTTCTTTCATTCTTCAGTGCCCTTTTTTTTTTTAAACGCCTTTCACGTTTTCAGTAAATCTTAATTCCATACTATATTTTTAACATATTTAGAACAGTCACTGATTCATTTCTTTTTTTTCCAAATTTATTCCTTATTTTTCATTCAAATTCTTTTTTTTTTTCGCGCAGAACACGCAGAATTCTATTCGTTAGATATTATTCCTTACTTTTATATAGAACGTTTTGCCGGATTTTCATTATTCTATTATTTCATTCAAGACGTTTTACTGAGTGAATACCATCATTGTCTAGCTAAATATTTTCTTCTCTTTTGCTTCTCCTTAAATATTCATATTTTTCTTGTTGCCTTGCAATTTCGCTTTCGTGAGTTAATAGGTTTTTCATTTATTCAACCTTCTACAGAAATGCTGAACTTATGAAACTAATATGCTTATATCGATCCGTACATTTTGCGTTGACTTGGCTTTGAAATTCTATATATCATTATAATTTTAATTCAAAATACAGTGTGCAAAATAAAATACGTGTTATATTTTCTATTGATATTAAACTAAAATATAAAATTTTCTGGAAGAAACGACTATATATGGATATTTTTTCTGAATGATCAAAAAAAACAACAACATTTTAACTGAAATAGTAACACGATCTATTCTGAAAAGATTAATATGAGAACATTTGCATCATTCATAAAAATATAAGAGTTAAATGATACATGCTATAGTTGGGAAACTGATACACGAAAACATACAAACACAAAACATAACTCCACTATATATATATACATATATATATATATATATATATATATATATATATATATATATATATATATATATATATATATATATATGTAGTGTGTGTGTGAGAGTGTGCTTTTATGTAAAAATGATTAAGATATCACTATTATCAAAGATCAACTCAGAGATTTGCAATTATCTACTCTTAGACATGGATATATGAGTGAAAAATATAGCAAATGATTAATTGGATTGGGAATATATTATATGCTCGATTCTCATCTTTTAATTCAATTCCCATCAAGTGTTTTCGATGGATAAATTGTCGTCTAAATTATCCAAATATTAAAATAACACTGACATCCCATTTCAAGAGATATATTTACTAACATTACACAAAATATCTTGAAATTATAAAGAGTAAATGTATTCAATTAAATGACTGTTTGCAATGGAAAATGCTGCGTTCTATACTGGTGGTTTCCATTTTTTTCTTTTTTTTCTCTCTCTCTCTCTGGGCGGCATTTTAGGAATTGTTTTTGACGAGTAATCTCAGGAAAGGAAGTCCTGGTGAAAAGTCAGAAGCAACCCTACAGCAAAGTAGGTTCTAAATGAGGGTGAAAGGGAGATAACCGCGTATTCGAAGTCAGAAAATTATCATTGACAACCCCGCATCTACTTTACGGATCCTAGCAACCATATTCTTAATACATGATATAATACAAAAAATATCACAATTTTAAAATCGGTTAATTATTATTTATAACTATCTTTACTTGAACTCGTTCATACAATTAAAAGTTATCCATAATGATATTTTAATTTTTTAAATCATATTTTTGTCATATAAATGATTGAAACCGTTTCTAAATCTTGCATTTTCCTTCAGTTATTCCGCCTCACCTGCTATTCTATTCCTCCACTCTTGAGTGATGCACCGCACAACTTGGTAACCACTGAACAATGGCTTGTTGCTTGAAAATGTTCTTTTAATTGTTGTACATAATCATGTTTGAAGCATGTGCAACCTACACATGTAGTCAATTCTTATGTTTTGTAACCTAGAAACATAATCCTGTTTGTAATATTTTTAAGAAATAAAACACTTATTGGAGAATTTCTTAATTCGAAATCGGAGCGATAATTTTATTAAATAATGTCTAAGTTATATGAGAGGTGATGTTGTTAAAACATCTTAATGGCAAAACGTCAATTTTCTAATATCTTAATTATTTTTGGCAAATGTTTAACCAATGCAGGATTAAATAGCCACTAAATGTAGGGGTTTATTGTGTGCAATTGTATTCGTGTAATAAAGGACAAGAAGAGAAAATCTTGGCGCGATGCAGCAAAGATAACAGCTAATTCTAGACTTGAAGGTGCCAATAGTTTATTAGTGAATAAATGTATAGTTAGAAGTATAAGATAGAAGGAGACTTTAGAAGGAACCAGAAGTGCTATCCTAAACAGTAAACACTAGATAAACCTCTACTCTTTTTCAAAAGACCAGAGAGGAATCTGAAGTAAATCTATTAAAAATTTAATAACTATATACAGTATCTGTGAATACTTATGTGTTTCAATTTGTGAATCAGTGCATATATGCACACATACGGGTTTGTGTAGTTTAAACTTGCATACATGCAATTCGGGTTATATGGTTAAATTTACATATATGTTTTTACCTGTATTTCTCTGTTTCACAATTAAAATGCAGGATCTCTAGTTTTTCAGCAATATATGATTGCATCCTGTACGTCAATATGAAATAAAAAAAAATATGTTTTATATATTGATAATGAGCTAAATTTCTTTACGGTAGATTTTTTTTTTTTTATTTAATGAAATAATATTTGCACATTTAAAAAATATACAGAAGGAACGCTTGAACGGATCGACGGTTTCGCTTTAAAGTTAATTGCAATATGCGAACCTCAGGTTTTACTGCGTTTGTCATTATTCACTGAATTTGCCAATCGGGCGTCATTTACCATAGCAGAATTTATGGTGTTTATTCTTATTTTTTCACATACACTTATTTTTTTTTTTCATATTTGCATTTTTATTTTACTGTATACGCGTTTTTAAATTGCATGATTTAGAAAAGAAATATTGTCCATATTTTTCTATTTACGTATATTTGCGATTTGTGCATGTTTATGATTGCATTATCATCTACCTGTTGCATTTTAACATTAGTATATTATTTCCAGTGGTGAACTTATTATGTGGTAACACAGAAACGAAATCAATGTAAATTCTGCTCTTGAGGTATGGTGTCAAGAAGCATGATCCTTTGTTAAGTGCGTTTCCGAAATTCCTCGCAGAATAATGGATGTCAACTTCCTTAGTCTCAATTCCAATTCTCCCAAAGCGCTATTTTAATTTCCATGCTTCTCCCATTACCACGGGAAGTAATTCAGCCGTCTTGTTTTAAAACATCTTCAAATCCATAGACAGATCCCTATACTGTTATAGCTTTTTAGTTTATACTTTATCACATAAAATAAAAAGAGAAAGAAACATATATATATATATATATATATATATATATATATATATATATATATATATATATATATATATATATGTGTGTGTGTGTGTGTGTGTGTGTGCATGTGTGTGTGTGTGTGTGTGTGTGTAAAAGGTCGCCCCAGCCGTTTTTGAAACATGAGAAATTTTTTGTAACGAAGGAATCATATTTTTTTTTAAATAATTATAATCTAAGCTCTACTTCTGTGTGGAGCACTGTTTTTTTTTTTAATAAAAAACAAAAATACTAAAGAACCCTGGATTATTTACCTAACGTGTTCCTTCCTATATTTCTAAATACCTGCACACACACAAACACACACATATATATATATATATATATATATATATATATATATATATATATATATGTGTGTGTGTGTGTGTATGTATGTATATATGTATATATATATATATATATATATATATATATATATATATATGTGTGTGTGTGTGTGTGTGTGTTTGTGTTTGTGTGTGCATATATATATATATATATATATATATATATATATATAGTTAGTAGTAGTTGTAGTAGAAGTATTGTTGTTGTTATTATTATTAATCTCAAGAGCATCTTAGGCCGTAATATAGCGAGCGGTAGCGGAAAATCACAAATGGATGTTGGTCTTTTAATTTCTTTAACATGCTATATAAAAAAATGCCGTTTTAAGAATTATGGATTTCTCAAATCTTAATGGTATGTAAAGCGTCTGATAAGTGTAGTCTCAATTTTAGGATTTGGGGATTTTCTCAATTACTTACCTATTGTCGATCACACCAGGCACATTTAATTTATTTAGCACCCACAAATGTGCTACGTACTTCAAACATTTATAATCTTCCTCCTTTTCCCTATCATCATGTTTTCATCAAATGCATTTACACCCAATGCTACACTTACAATATTATTAAAACTAGTGGGTAGCAAGCTAAACCTGTTCCTTATTTAATTAAAGTTAACAAAGCCTAATATTATCAGCATCGATACATGATACAAGGTATATCAGGGACACATATCACAAACGTGTGCGATATTATGAATGGTCATGATAAAAGCAACAAAACTTTATAAGTTGGGCTCAGTTAGAAAAAGCTTCGGGTCATTTACACTAGTCCATTCAAATAGGATCCGTTTAAGGACGTTCACAACTACCTAAATGTGACTCTCAACTTGCCTTGTGTAACTAAACTTAAAAGAAAATACTACTCATGAGAGTCGCTCACAATGCATCAGCGAAAATTGGCATGCTCAACTGTTTCAACTCAGGAAACTAACAAGGAAATCTATGGTACGTTCTCTTATGAACAGCCTTTGACATTCAGAAACAAAACATTTGCATGAGCAGACAACAAAAACAATTACAACAACTATTATGACTACTACTACTACGATTAATACTACTAATAATAATAATACTTTTATTGATGTTGTTGTTATTATTATTATTATTATTATTATTATTATTATTATCATCATCTTATTTAGGGTTTTCACTAAAGAAATGCTACAATCACGTATATTAATACTACTACACACATCTTAGTATTCCATATTTAACGTGTTAATTTATATATATATATATATACATACATGCATACATTCATAATTATATATATATATATATATATATATATATATATATATATATATATATATATATATATATATATATATAGTCAGTATATTTTCATTCAATCATGTTTGGTTAAATAATTTAGGCTTCAGAAGTATTATGTCAATTTAATTAATTTTAATCCTTTCAAGTCCACAGATAAATTTCTTGGCAGCTGTGGAAAACTGATCAAGAAAATTTCCAAAAACTTTCAATCACTTCCAAGATCATCTTAAGGGATTGATTCTCTGTGAATATGTGTGCGCGAACACTGCAAAATTACAAATATTTAACGCTTATGCACGGGAGTGACTTAAGTGATTTTGTTGGAAAATATTTTAATGGATTTAAAAGACTTTTCAGATTGTAGTTTTTAATAATTCTAATTTAGAAAGATTAAAGAATTTGCTAATTTGTTAATAATATGTATTTTGGATTTGCTACAACGACAGTGAGGAGAAGACTTACTTTTCATTTAGTTCAATCCCATAGCATTTCAAGGAACTTTCATGCTCACATGCACATTTTAGACAGATATTAGTCGAAAAAACAACAGTACTCAACCAATATAATCATAAGCCAAAAATTCAAATACGTATAGTAAATAATAATTTTATTTTTTTGCCGGTATCAGTGGTGGATATATCAGCATTGATGAGAATTTCAAGATGTTTTTTTCATCCTGTTTATAGTTATAATTCATTCGATTACAGTATAATAGTTTGATATGATTGGAGTTATTCGAGGATGTATTATGTTCTTTTTTAATTTAAAATATTACCATAAAGAAGAAAAGCAAAGGAAATTGTCTTGCATGTCCTTAATCCTAAAGTCTGAACTGGAATGTATAACCTTTTTTTTACTTTCATTATAAAATTCTGTTCATTGCGTTTATCATTGCCACCTTTCTAAAAAAAAATACCCCAATTTTTTTTTTTTTAAGCGTTTCACCCCAAGCAAGGCGAGAAGCCACTAGGACGCAATGGGTTACAGAAAAATTGGAGCAAGATCAGTTAGGAGTGATAGAAGAAAGGATGTGGAGAAGGGTAGTGGATAGATCAAGGCAACTGGAGATGTCGATTGACATTACATTTGAATATCTGGGGATTATAGCTCTCAGGGAAACTGGAATAAAGAAGGGAGTTCCACAGACGAGAGGTGCGAGGTTTGAATCTATTGAAGTAGAAGAGACAGCTTCATTTAGGAGTTTCGACAGTGAAATTTGGGAGCGGGATGTCAGCCTCGTAGTGCGCTTGAACTCATGAAGTCTGGGAACCAGCGAATGCATCTCCTCGGAGCAATTGCCATGAAAGTATTTGTAAAACAGAGGGAGAGAGGCGACGGCGCGTCTGTGAGAAAGTGACTGTAGATGAGATACCAGAGCAGGGCCAATTATATTGCATATCCGCCTCTGGAGCCTATCAAGAACTCCGAGACAAACAGAAGGGGCTCCAGACCATATATGGCAGCAATACTCCATGCAAGGGCGAATTGTTGATTTGTAGATCTGGAGGATCGATTCCGGGGAGAAAAATTTCCTGGCGCGGTACAGGGAGCCAACTTTCCTTGCGATGGACGAAGCTATTGACTCAATGTATTTATTCCATCTCAGGTCAGCAGTCAACGTGAGACCGAGCAGCCGCAGATAGGTGCTCTCGAGAAGTTGAGCGTCAGACATTCTAATGGAGGGCAGGGATTAAATATTTTTATAATTATTCTTTCCTTCACTTTTTGATTCCTTCTTTCGACATTTCTTTTTACTCACCTCATTCTCATTGATACTCCTTCGCTTTAATCTATTCTTAATGATTGTCTACATTTTTCTTTTTTATTGTCTCTTTTCCTTGTCTCATTCTTCCATTTATAGACTCATTTTATGCTCCTTTTTTTTTTTTTTTTTGTCCTTTTTAATCTGTACTCTATTTTATATTCGCTTTTACTTTCTTTTTTGGTGTTCTACCTTCTTCGTTCGTCCTTGGTGTGACGATACACTTCATCCAGCAACAAGGCCTCTAATCAGAAGAATGGAGGTTTTGGAGAATAGAAAGCCACCACGTATCCGCTGTTGTCACCAGATCCGTCCTGATTCGGGCTGGCAGCTGCTGATAGGCTCCCATCTATAAGAAAATAGTGAACCTCCAAATAAAAAAAAAATCAACAGCACGTTTTTTATAATAACATGACCAACAATACATTCTTATAGCAAAATGACCAACAATAGATTTTTATAAGAAAATAACAATGAACACAACACAAACAATAAGAAAATATATATTTTCTAGCAAAATTAACAGGAATATATATTTTTATAAAAATTTATCAACAATGCATTTTTGTAGTGAAATACACTGAAAAAATACTGACGGTAGATTTTATGATCGACAAACTATATATATAAGAAAACTTCTTTTATCCTGAGAGTATAAAATTACTTACAAAATATTTAGATATCGGATTTAAATAACCAATATGGGTTGACATGAAGCCAAACAAAACCAACCAATTAATCTTATTTGTCTTTTATACTTTGATTCGTGTTTTCCAATTTATTTTTCTTGTTTTTTTTACTTAAATACTTTTATATATTTCATACTATTTTTCTTAGCATTGTACCATCGTTTTCTTCGTCTTTTATTTATTTAATTTCACTTTGAGTGCTACAGTTCTTATACAATTGCCTCTACAGCAAAATGATATCTTTAGCTTAGTCTGCAGTCAATCCTTTTTTTTTAATCATTTCATCCCAATAAAAACAATAAAAGTCACTAGGACGTAACTTTTTGTTTTTAAGCATTTCACCCCAAGCAAGGCGGGAAGCCACTAGAACGCAAGGGGTTACAGAAAATTTAGAGCAAGATCAGATAGGAGTGATAGAAGAAAAAATGAGGGTAGTGTATAGATCAAGGCAACTGGAGATGTCGATTGACATTACACTTGAATAGCTGGATATTATAGCTCACAGGGAAACAGGAAAAGGGAAGGGAGTTCCACAGGCGAGAGGTGCGAGACATGAAGCTATTAAAGTAGAAGAGACCGCTACATTTAGGAGTTTCGACAGTGAAGGGGTGAGAGCGCGACTTGACCCTATATTTCCTTGATGGGATGAAAGCGTCGATTCCAGCTTTAACCCAGGAAGAGACTTCAGAAGCACATTCTTAGACGGGGAGCCTAAAGACTCCATCCCAGGGGACATCGCGGAGGAAATCACGGAACGCGTCCCAGTCAGCTCGTTGATCGTAGAACGAAGTTCTAGTGGTAGGAGGTTCTTTATAGGGGGTGAAGTTGAAGGAGATATTAACTGATGCTACTGCATGATCAGAGTTACGATGAGGGCAGAGTTGCGAGGCGCTGATTCGGGGTAAAGCACAGGTCGAGAAGAGAGGCTTTACCTTCCCGGTTGAAGGCAAAACGAGTGGGGAAGTTATCTGTATGAGGGAATGGGAGATTGAAAAATTGAGCGTTTGAATGCCTGCGTGGTCAGTAGTAACATTCTTAAGCCACAAGGTGTGATGGACGTTAAAGTCACCAAACACAAAAATGTGAGCAAACGGGTGGAGGGTGAGAGAGATAGCTTACCGCATTGAGGAGAGAGAGTCGGAGACACATGTATGACTGGTCTGGCGATTCGAGAGAGGACTCTCTGGCCAGAGGGAGATGTTCCTTGACGTAGACACCAAGACCGTGCATGTGGGTTAAAGAGTCTTTTCTGAGGAGAGGAAGATAGCCGTGGATCGAGAGATCAGAAGATGGGATAGACGAGATAAAGTTTGTCTCACAGAGAGCCAGTATATTCGGGCCGTTTGCAGTGAGGAAGATTTCAGACTGCAGAAGTTTGTCCTAATGCACCGGATGTTCAAGAACGAAATGTTGAGGGGTTTAGGTTGTTTTTGAGAGACTGGTTTAGGCTTAATCTTTCGGTTTTTGTAACTCATGTTGAATTTTGTTTGTAAGATGAGAAGGCCCGAAGTAAAAGAAACAGACAGTTTCGACTGTGACGCGGGCAGAGAGGAGTTGGCAAAATCTGCATCATTATGTGGCCCTAGGGCTACCCACCGGAGGTGACTGCAGTTACACCTTTCCATTGCGCGACATGGCACTACAAACACCCCGGTATTATACAACTGTTGATCAGAGGGGCCGCTCAAGACGCTACGCAAGAGTTAGGGCTCCTAACTACCAATCGGAAACAGCAACCAGAAAACTGTCAACCGTGTACCCTCAGAATGAAGAGGTGATGCCACAGACTGCACACATCACGGGAGAAACAGAGCTGCACTAATACAGAGGCCGGAGAGAGAAAGAGTACTGGGACCCCCTTCCTAGACACGAAACAAGGTGGAAGCCTCTACTCATGTCCAATAAAAGTGGGAGGAGTGTTGACCGGGCGGTAGAAGAGACTACCTACTCCTATTACAGATAACACAAAAAAAAGGACGACACAAACAGAGGGAAGGATTGGGTGGGGAGATAACAGGTAATGGGACCTGGATCACACTTGGCTATACCCTATCACATTAACTTTTAACTTAGTATAAGTCCCATTCTCTATTCTATAAAGAAATTGAAAATAAGGTTACCCGGATTATTATCGCATCTAGCCAAAGACATTTAATTTTCCATTTTTCACGTTTTTTTTTTTTTTTTTCGAACCGGGATTTCTTACTAAACTATCAAATAAGGGAGAATCATTGAGACGAAATGTCTTTGAGTGGGGGGAGAGAAAAAATAGATAAATTTAAAAACCAAGAAAAAAAATTAAAAAAAAACAAAACAAAGAAAAACGTAAATGGGTTTCTGCTAGAACGAAACTATACTCACACGGGCCAGCAAGTGGTTGTCTGTTTTCTTCCTCATGATGGTAACTGAATGTACGCCTTACCTTATGTCCAAGCGTCGACCTGGTGGGGGGTGGGGAATCAACGTCCAATCCTCCGCCCTCACTAAGTACTGGGCTTGGGAGATATGCTTTCAATAAGATTTAGAACAGGAGAAAGAAGCGGCTAGAACAATTCCAAGTTCAGACAATATATCAAGCAAAAAGATACTGTCACAACATCATTAGAATACTGACGAGGTTTATAATGAGAATGAAAGAAGCAAAGTGTACAATAACAGAACCAGTTTCAAAGAGAGAGAGAATGAGAGAGAGAGAGAGAATATGACATTCCAATTATATTAGTGGAGATCGCTGTTGAAAAGAAAGCAGGAAAGCGGAAATGCGTTTCACAAGCGAGAACCGCGGGAAAAGTAACTATTAACATTGGGCTTACGGCTACAATTAGCAATTTCAACTGTAATATTATAAGTACAGTAAAACCTAAAATTATCGGTCCCGGAATCCACAAACACCGGATTTAAATTTAAAACTTTTCAAACATTATTTAAAGGTATATAGTAAGTTAAAAACAAAATATGCGTACATATATACCGATTTACGTTTATTTACAATCATTTTGTACTGTTTTAGCCGAAAAAAGTGTTTTAAATTAAGGAACAAACGGATTTAAGGGACGATCCTCCTATTTCTTCGTTAACTAAGTTTCCACTGTACTGGTGAAATCGATTTACCAAAGGAGGAAAGCTAAACATAAACATTACAGTGAAATTATTTACAGAAAAATCACAGAGAAATTGCATTGTGTAAAGTTGTGAAAGTGACTTTGAGCCAAAAAGCCAAGTCAGGACCGATAATATTGCAGGTTCTTGTTTGGACTTTGTCGGGGATCTCTAGATATATAGCAGCAGCATTAGAACAGACATAGAGGCAATGTTCAATGCCTGGCCTAAGAGCTATAACCATTCAAAATATTAGGTTGGTGCAAAAATAATTTCGTTTTCTCACATAGTAACATATCTTAGAAAACGAAATTATTTTTGCACCAACCTAATACATTCTGGTGCGAATTGCTTTATTCCTCTATAAGTGTACTTTTCATGAGCTATTTGCAACACTCGATTCTTATCTCGTGTATTATTCCACATTTATTTCCAAACAGTACACGATTGCAGATCTGTTGAGTCTTGTATATCGAATTTTATTTATAAATTTGATACATTTCGGGTTGATTTGGTATTATAATAATTACGACAAAGATATCGTCTCCGAAGTTGTATTGTTTTTATTTCCATGTTTAAATTCTCGCTTTTCAATCCCTTGTATTTTTTCTTCATTTATGCATAATTTAGTTCTGATTTTGTGGGTAATTCCTTTCGCCCGTCGTTTGCGAAGACTGAAATGGATTAAAGTGCTTCCTTTCGTCCAGTCCTCCGGTCTACCAACTGTGCTGTTTCTTTTATTGACGTTTTCTTTCCTTGTCATTTGCATAATCGTTTTATGTTCCCCTATTCTTTTGTTCGCAGACTTTAATATTTACTTATGTTCTTCAATTCATTTTTGCACTAATTCGTCTTTCATACTTTACATTTTATTCTTGCTTTTCTTCTAGTTTTCTTAATTCCTTCACAAACTATATTATATGTTGTTTAACTTTTGTTTGCTTCGTTTTTCTTTTAAAAAAAAAAAATATTTCCTTCATATCCTCCGCTGCATTATTTTATCCAAATTTACTGAAAATATCTCCGCCAGACGTAGTTACCAAAATCTGACAAATTGAAGAAATGTCAGATTCTTCTTCTTCTTCTTCTTCTTCTTCTTCTTCTTCTTCTTCTTCTTCTTCTTCTTCTTCTTCTTCGTATTATTATTATTATTATTATTATTATTATTATTATTATTGTTGTTGTTCTTCTTGTTGTTGTCTTTGTCGTTGTTGTTGAAAATTGAACGACGATGGCTACAAAATCCTGGAAATAACTTGAAGTGCCTCTCCGTCAAATCTCAGACACTAAGCATTTTTCCGCAGGCTACACGCTGCGTCTAAGACAGTTGTTATTCGCAAGGTTGTTATGCTGGGTACGCTTCCGATGGTATCAAGGTGTTTCTGGATATTGTTTGGAATTGACCCAAGAGTTTCAATGACAATTGGCACGGCTTAAACAATACATTCCTTATTCTCTGAACATCTACCATCAAGGGAGAGTTGTTCCCAAACTTTTCAACTTCTTTACCTGCTTGTTGTGATTTCCAATTCATGTCGCAGTTATCAGACACACATGAGTACATTTTTTATGAATACTGTCATGTCTCGCCTGATGTGTTCAATATCCTTCTGTGATTTCTCAAAAGAGTTTAACATGCTCATTTTTTATTATCTTCTCTAGCTTATGTCTGTACCTTTGTTTGGAACTTTGCAGTGTGACATGTTATTCTACTTTTCAAACATCATATATTTATCAGATTCTGCGTGAAGTTACACACACACACACACACACACACACACATATATATATATATATATATATATATATATATATATATATATATGAAGGAAAATGACAATAGTAATGCTCTATCGAGTTTTAGCCTAAGCATTTCACAAACTGCGGAAAAATGACATGAATTTATTTGAAAAATGTGTTCTACAAACAAAAAAAATTGTTAGTTACTAGCAGAATTTTTAAACGATCACATATATATTCGTTTGGTCAACTGAAAAATATACCCCATTTAATTTTTATGCTTGAAGATAATTTTTTATATCTAGAAATATTGCGTGGATAGTTGTAAAGAATGATTCAAACGTTTACTTTTGATTACTTGATATATTAGTTGTGCATGTTCGATTGGGTGAGTAGTGATTCTGTTTGGAAATAATATGAGATTGGGAATAAAGCGGAGCGTAGACTGATATTTGGATAATATTCAATGGTAGCTGTCTCGATCATTTTCTTCCTGAGTGAATTATTTTCTTTTTCATGTGTGTAGCATTTTTAAAATTAAAATTGTGGTTGAATTTATTTGTATATACGACCAGTGCATTTGTCAAATTATTATCTATTACGGGACGTAATTTTGTGTTCATAGATGCGTTTTTTTGGTTGTTTTTTTTTTTTTTTTCAATTTACAGAATCACTAATCTCTAATTAACAGAATCATTCGTTTTTCAATGCGGTGGGTGGCAATGGTTGTGTTCAAAATTATTCTATCGGCTACTGAGTAGGAATAATTTAGGAATCGAATACAGTTTTTGGTCATTTATAGCGTTGTTAGTTAACATTTTCTTAATTCTTATTGATTATTTTATTGTTAGTTGTTGATACTACATTTTTTTTATGTTCATCTGTGCCTACTTGGTTTGTTAATTTGCTTATTATTTACTTAGATTATTATCAGTTAAAATTGAACAGAGACACACATAATAAGACACACCAGTTAACGAACCAACAAACCACATGAACAAAATGAACCTACGTGTAACTGAAGAACGCGTGTCCGTTAAACCGCAATTGCTTGCAAAACAATGTAATATACAAAGCCACTACAAAACCAACAGATAACGAAGAAAGACTATACATAGGGGTAAATGAAGGAACATGGAAAGAAAGAAACTTCACACACAAAACATTTTTTTAAATTAGTAAATACGCAAACAGCACAATGCTTTCTAAACATATGTGGGAGATAAAAAAAACAAATCACATCAAAAATATCATTCAAAATAAGGAAAACAACATCAGCCTGCAGCAATCAATTCAAAACTGCAAACTCTGCCATGAACAAAAATAGCCATAATTTCCATCTCAGACAAAAATAAAACTACAAAATAAAACCCAATGCAAACAGGAAACAAATTTTTACTACGCTGCTTAAAAACCGAAAACGAACAATAATTACTGAAAATAAATTAATAAAAGAATATACAATAACAAGTAAATAAATTATATATATATATATGAGATAACGATATTTTTTATACATCAAGAACAATATTGGTAAAATTTATGACAAAGTGGAAAAAGTGTAACGAACGCTTTTTCTCCATTAAGACTTCATAGAAAAAGAGCGTTGCTATAACAAATTTAGTCCGATGATGCCCCGATGAAGGACGAAAGGCGGCGTTATACGAAACCTTTTTTCACGTTATATATATATATATATATATATATATATATATATATATATATATAGATATATGTTGCTCCTTGCTGGCACCCTCCTAGTATCGCGTTGGACCCACTTTTACATTTAAAACCATCCTAATTCTTTTTGCATGTTTTTTTCTGGAAGCACGATTATGACTTTTGTGTGTATGATATTATTATGGCCTATATAATTCCTCAGGCCAGTTTGTCTGCACACTGACATTAATCTCCGTTTTCACCCCAGATCCCAAAGATGCCTGAACAGAATAGACCCGTTGAGCCTGGTCGGAGACAACTCATGGCTATATTGAATGAACAAATGTGCCACTATTTATGTTGTATGATAATATGCATTGTCCTGTCAGTGTATGAGTGTTCCGTATTCTTAATTTGACTTACCTGCTCAGTCACAAAAACTAGTTAGTGTGCGTCATTTCAACGATATTTTATTAGCATCAGTGATCACGATGTAAGCCAAGAAATTTCTCCCCTGTCACTAAGTCAGTGCAGCTAGCCTGAAACTTTTTATCCACGGCAGAATGGATCCATGTTTTTAGGTACTTTATGGCAATTTCAGTCCCTGCCATCCTAATATTTCAGCAGAAATAACGTTTTATTGGATCAAAGTTTTCACAAAATTGTGCTGTTCATATTTTTATGATTCTTAGCGAACTTTGTGATCGGTTTCGTGCTTTTATCTGACAGAAGTGACACTCAATTCATATTCTGCTCCTAAAGACCATCTGCTTCAAGGTATTTGACGTATTCACAGATGCTCTTCTGAATATTTCCTATGAAAATGTTTTTATTTTAATTATTTTTCCCACCAGCTTAAGCATGTCTACTTATTCACCTGCGACGTCTTTCAAAATTAAAATGTCACTTTTTCTACACGTGAAACATTAACCGTATTTGAGATATTTCTATATCTATATCTTGTAAAATGGTTATGAAAGCGTGCGAAAGATGCATGAGACCATTCGATATAGTTTTACATTATCGAAAACGCCGCGAAAACGCATTTGTATATTCGCAGTGGAATAGTTAATAGTTAATAGGCGAGTATATCTAACAATATTACCGATGCTTTTTTTTTCTTTTCTTACAGGTAGTTTACATTATCACATCAAGATACATTTTTTCCATTGCTTGAAATCATAGTTAATATTTCTGGAATAAAACGGAAAGAAGATAATGAATATATCTAAAAACTAGACCATCTTATAATAGATAATTAAACCTATGGAGGTTTCAGAGCACTATATCTCTTGGATCAGATGTGATTGCTTTCAAAACCTGCAGTAGAGGATGGAATGAAAACTGATTGAAACGTCAAAAGCTCAGGATGCAAAACAAAAATGATAGATATGTGAGAATTATCCAATTTGGTGGCAGGATTTATCTTCAGGAAAATTAAAATTAAAACGATATTTGAAAAATGAATCAGAAAGTGACATTCTCCTAGACACACAATGAGTGGGGTGGGGAGAAGGGACACTTCGACGTGGTGTAATTGTTAACAAGCTTGTTTCGCTAAAACAATTACACTAGAGATGTGCGATCTGTCCTCACTGTGTGACCTATGCCTTCTGTCTTATGCCATATCTAAACTAGGCTTAGAAAATCACCATCATCAGGGAGGAGAGCGTGGAGAATTAGAACATCACAGGTAAAGGGGAGAGGGGAAGGCAGTGGGCCAAATATAAGACGAGATTTTGTGAAGAAATGACCAAAGAGGGTTATAAGATTGGCATAGGAGTAAACCCGGATTTTATGAGATAGTTGTGGAGAGCCATGCTCGTCCATATCGTGAAACAGCCAGGCACCGCGAAGAGTAACAAGATACTATTAAACCATATATCGTATATAGTATTTTCCTTCTTTATTATACAAAAAATCTGAAAACAAGATTAAGTATGTCAAAATGTCATGCAATATGTGATGCAGACGCATATAATAACACATAAGTTGCACAGTAAATGATTATTTGCTCTAATGTCGATTGATGCAACAAACATTATTAAAGAAGGCATGCATAGAACCATCTTCAAGTCGTGAAAGTATCTTAACTAAGCGTTTGTTCCGATCTAATGAAGACAATAATTTGAGATCAAGTCTCCCCGGTCATTATCCTAGACAACTGAAATATTAGATATTAATTGAATATAAGAAATCTTAACGTCTACATATCCCCTGCTATTACACATCAAATTCTTATTTATATAATGTCTTGTAAGATGTACCTACTAACATTAAAGAAGACAAAACTCGAATCATCCACAACTATTGAAAGTGTCCCAAAGGATAACCGTTTTGGATTTATATCCATCAAGTATTATTTAATTTAGAATTCCCTTTGAGCAACTGCTTTTATGTCAATAATAGTTACTGAATTTTCTTTAGATAAATCGATTTTTATCTCTCAATGTAAAAAAGAAAAAAGAAATAGAAATGCTGAGAAATCGTCAAACGCATTGATATTCAAAAATACTAAATTGGCCAGAAAGTCCTGACTCACTTAAGAAAAGGAAAGAAAACAAAAAAAATCTGTATTTCTGTCTTGGAGAATTTCCGTGTAGTCCTGTATGTCTTGCTCTTTCGAGCTCCACACAGATGCGCCATCAATGCTAAACTCGAGCTGTTGTCCTCATCTTCGGCCATTGTCAGCTGATTGAATTTCGAACTGAACCCTACGTTTCGCCCACCGTGATAGATTGTTCTAATACCACGTGCCATGACTCTACAGGTTTTCCCACTATAAGTTTAACTCAACTCTCCATGTTTTTCTTCACCTCAGGTCTAGCCAGGAATTGAACTCACATTCCATTGGGTCAAGTTACTGGATTCAACCAAAGCTTTTATTCATTGGGCCATCAGTGTATAAATTTTGAGGACTTATAATCCTAATGCCTCAGTAACAATTTTTACGGGAGCTAATATTAGAATTATGTCGTTGTTATTGTTTTACTTTAGGTCTCCCTATTAATGTTTCCAATATTTTATTCATTTATAAGCTTTGTCGGCTTAGGAGATTTTCAGCATATGCGCTGATTCCTTAAGTTTTCGTATTTTCCGGTGATGTTTTCTGTTTATTATTTCAACTTCATCCCACAGGTGTGGGGATCTCGCTCCTCTCTCCATATGTGATCAGCTGCGCCTATTTTTTTTTTCCTTCGTGTTACGACTTTACGGTGTTTCTGCAGTCTGGAGTTAAGGGGACGGCTAATTTTCTCCTTTATATTTCTTGCCACAGCTGCATGGGTTGGCGTATACACAGTCCTTAATCCTGTTTCTTCTCTACGGGAGGTCTTAATCGGAATAGGTGTCTGCGAAGTGTCGAACCACTTGTGAAGGTTGTCCTGATGTTATATGGACCGCATATGTTTTAATATAATCCCTTCACATAGAGTAGGCATACCCAGGCTGTTTCCTGAGTGTTTATGCTTTTCCACGCTTCTATCCCAGTTTCCCGGAGCGTTTGTCATGTTCACAGGGTAGTTGTTACATTCTACCCCGGTGGACAAAATAAAGGGTTCAGTTCGAAATTACAATCACCTGAAGAAGTCTGAAGCGTACAACGGCCGGAACGACGTGAATATGGCAACGAAGATGAGGACAATGTAAATAATCGGAACAATGTAAATTTTGAAGGAAACTTGTATAAATATTTTGATTCAAAGCCAACGGACTGGTATCTGGGGAAAATTCAGATTTTGGCTGATCTCTGGCAGAAGATCGTCAAGAATCATGGATTTAATTTTGAAGAATAAATATTGGTGGTGCTTCATAACAAATGTGTTCTTTTCTTACCACTTCCTAAATGAGTCTGAATTTTCTGGCCAAACTAATATGTCTTATATTATTCCACAGGTTTGGACGATTTTTAATCAAGCCAGCAACTAACGTTACTACAATCATGTTCGACTTGAAAAATATTATTACATTATTTCTGTTGCATATATATTACATATATTATTTCTGTTGCATATATTGAGGTCACGGACTTTCCAGTGTTCAAAGTTGGTAACTTGATAAACAGTCGATTTTGCATTGGCTATATGACTATACCAGAAAGTGCATGCCGAAGAAATTTTCGTAGGAAGTTATGGTTAGCTTGAGATAACTCTTCATTTCTAGAGGCGATTGTTTACTCACGGCATAGTTGTGAATGAAAAAAAATACTCCCTCCTATTTAAACTTTATTTCACTATCGTACGCTAATACAAGGCTGAAGAGAATGAGGCTGTTTTACGGACGTAATGAGATGACAATGTAAGAAGTGCATATTAAGAAGCCATTTAGGATAGATAACGGTTGACACTTGACTTCAGGATGTTAAGATTGTAGAGGTCGGTGAAGCAATCTGTCGGGTTACTGGTTTCCAAACAGCAGCTCTTAAGGGTAAAACTGTCCAAAAAGAACCTCTTCTAACCAATGGATTACGAAGAGATAGATAGCATCAAGGTGTCAGTTCCATTATTTAAACGCTATAGGTGATACACGTTTAGGCGATCATGTCTCTTTTGATTCAAGATTGACAAGGTAGAACATTTTCCTACAATAGATTCCCATTGTTTACTTGCTGTCCTGCAATTGAATATATCTTGTACGGGAAAGATGAGATAGTTTCATGCCTTACACAAGGGCATTTTTGCGTAAGTGAATGTAATACAGTGATTCACCCATGACTTATGATGCACAAGATATGATTTAAATATTTAGAATTTTATCACTTAAACGTTACTATCTCCAAAAATAAAATAATCTTGTGTACCAAATACTTAGATGTCTGTGTGACACTATTTAGGTCGCTAGAAGGAAAGAAGAAAAAAAAGGCGAGAATTAAATTTAGGTGATAAGAAGCCATCACGAAAAGGACACTAAGCGATGTTATTCTTTTTTAACAAAAAAAATTGCTAAATGCTTTATACTCATTAGCGAGGAAGGTAAGGTCGCGGATGTGTCGGATTTGATTTGATTCATGACGGCGCACCGAATGTTGAAAATTTTATTTCGTTCAGGTGACCTACAGGGCAGAATTCTAAATAGATAAAAATTAATTGGGTCGCAGAAAAATTTCCGATTGGATCAACCGCAGAATTACAAAAACAAAAGACTGAGCCATTGGCTATCTACGAATATCTTTGAAAAAGGCATCTGTTTTGTGCCAGGAGCTGGGTATGATAAGAAAAGTATTTTATCAGGAATAATTAACGCCAGAATGCGATCTCATCAGATGACCAGCCACTTGATGCTAGCGAAAATCTGATTGGCGAATTCCAGGTGATTCGGCTAAGATAAGAGTCTAGGGTGTGAGGTCTCCTCGAAGAAAGGAAAGAAAAAAAAAAAAAAAGGGAAGATAATTTTTTTTTCTTCGAGCAAGATTTTTTAAACCGAGGCTAGTCTGGCCACATCCACGCTGCTGAGCGCCCATTGGCTGAATGGTGGAATGAGCGTTAGGCAGAGGTAATCATGTGAAGAAGGAGGGGGAGGTCTGTTGCGCCCCACTGAAGGTATAGGTGTGAGATACCACTGTGAGAGAGAGGGGAAAACCGTTGACACCCTCTGAGGGCATGGTGAGATAACCAATATGAGAACAGAAGAAGGTGGGAAGACGAAAGACTTCCAAAATGGAAAATAATAAAATTTTCCAGACCGAAAACAAAGAAGTGGATTGTGGGTTTAGAATTATCAAGGAAACTCAAGCCCCGACAAGCCCACCCCGGTTTTGGTCGGCGTCCATATAAGCAGAGTCGCAGCGAGTTGAGTACCACTTCGAGTTCAAGTTCGCAGTTAGAGTTGCACCGCCTCGCAGATAGCTGACTTGAAAGATTCCAGGCATCACGACCTCAACTTCTAGCCAAGAACAATTTATTTTTAAAGAACGACTTAGACACATACCACCAAAACAAGTTTTACGAATATCGCCTGAATATACACCAAGAACCAGTTTCTTAAAGAACAAACAACTTAAGATGTTAAGACTCGCCTAACAAACACAAAGTGTCACGAATCCATATAGCGGGTTGGGAAGAAGACGCAGTCCTGTATTCAGCAACCATATATAAAATAGTGTTATCCTTTTTTAACACATTTGAACTTTTCGAATTATTTTTTTATTTTCTTTTACATATACTTGTGCGGTGTTGCCCTTGATCGAACTCGGCTTGCATTACGGCCCGGCGACTGATTGATTTCGTCTGCCTAAGATCAATTCACAACGTGGGTAGGTTAGACTGGAAATCAAAACAGTTACTTCGATAACCAGACGTTGGAGGCGAGCTGGGAACGACAAGGCTGATACCGAATGTAACCAGATTCCCATCCGAATGACCAAAAGGTTCGAACGTCACATTTGGTGCCGCGACCAATACAAAGCCAGTTGGTCGTCACAGAACAGGATAGCACGACGGATGCGGCTAGGCAGACGTCACATTTGGCGCAGCGACACCGGGGGGACGTCACATCTGTATTTCTATTATAGAGTTTGATATGGTGCTTATACAAAAACAACTAACTCGACAATCGTTTGATTGCCAGAGCAGTCACCGTAAGACTAGAACGCATTCTGGCTACAGCAACGTATAAGGATATTTATAAAAACGTCACCCTATTACAATAGACTTTTCTCAGAAAATTATCTCTCTCTCATTCCCGCCTTAAAACGGCTAATAGAATTGGTGAAACGTGTAATAAAATAGTTTTCTTTTTTTAACTTCGGCTTATTATCTCATATATTCTGCATATGTATGTTAATATATTCTAGATCATAATCAAAAATACACATAAACATACACATACAAACACATGCCGCCATAAGTAAAAAAAAAGAACATAATCGTTTATGTAAAAAATACTTCGACGGTGTTCTGATGAAAAATTACTTACTTTAAAAATACTCTATCACATCACCAACCATTCATAAAGAATCTAACGTATATTTAAATACCATGACCGGTCTTGACGTGAAATGGTCCCAAAAACAACATCTGGGCAACCTCCATATAAGAAAAGTTTTCCTTTCTCCTTAATATATATATATATATATAAAAGATAGATAGATAGATATAAAGATGAAAGGAAAACATTATACACACACACACACATGCACACATACATGCACACGCTCACACACATATGTGTGTGTATGTGTGTGCGTGTATATGCGTCTGTGTATATATGAAGGTATTTATATTTTTGTGCTAAATATTTGAAATAATTATGTGGCTTCTGATTGCATTAGTGAGTACACGATTGGATTAGTGAAGACACGCTCACTGTTTATTGCGTTCCGCATCGCATAGGCGTTATTTTTTCTTTTCTTTTTTTCATAATAAAATGATTAATTACACAGGTGGACACGCTTCGGTCCTGCTTAAAATAAATCATCTGTCAGTTACTTAAAAACATCTCTTTTCGATTTGCCAAGATACCTGCAGAATATTCCACTTACATTAACCCTAGAACACTAATATGTTTATATAGTACCCAGCGCAAATTTTCCTATTTTAATTACAATTTTCAATACCTAATTGTCTTACGTAAATAATATTTTCCGGTTACTGTTAATTTTAACTCAAAGTACAAAGTTTGAAATGCCGGCCTGTTAACTATTTCAGATAAAGTTTCATATTTAATATTTTTTTTGATATTTTCAAAATTGGGTATGATGTACCCATGGGTAACAGTGGTGAAACTTTAATTGATGGTTAGTGTTCTAGGGTTAATGCTGCTGATTGCTAATGATTACTGAGAAAATTCTTTCCAGGAAAAAAAATCACGACGTTTGAGCATTGTGAACTGTTTTTTTTTTTGTTTTTTTTTTTGTAGAGACATTTTGCATTTGAAAAGATTGAGCCCAAAGATATATTTTAACTTTTAGTAAGACTATGCATATTCAAGTCATGTAATCGAATACTCCAGATCATATGCTGGGAGTAAACCATATGCATACCGATAATAATATCAGAGATTATTCGAATGCATTTAGAGACCAGACCATTAATTGTGGGTATTATTTAGCAATAGAAGATTCAGAGATGACATTATTGATGTTGGGCACGTTAGGAAAGCTACTAGATCGTGTAGTCTAAGTAAGCGAAAGAAACAAGACTAGCATTCAAATATATAATGAAAGAAAAGAAAATATTCGTTTAGTGCAAAAATAATGACGTAATAATGTCGTTTTTTGACGTTAAAAATACCTCAAAAAACGACATTATTACGTCATTATTTTTGCACTAACCTAATAAGAATGGTAATATGCGAACGACAAAATGGAATTAAATAAATAACGAAGTCTAAATATCTGGGAATTGTTTTGACACAAAATGGAAAATCTGACACCTAAGTCCCCAAAACGTATATAAATAGAAAAAAATATGCATTCCAAAAGCTGAGAAAAAGACGAATAAAAAGTAAAAGAAAAAACGAATAAGACTGTATTGAGGAGCTACGTAATATCAAACCTCATGTGTGGAAATGAATGCTGAACGATCAGCTTACAGATTATAAGATAACTGGAGGTAGCTCATTCGTGGTTATACGAAAATATAGTATGCTGAGAATTCCAAAGTCAGAGGTGGTGAGAAACGACCAAGGGCACTAATAATTAGGGCGAGAAAGAGTCTGTTGACATTCTTTGGAAGAATAATGAGCGATTGGAGAAGTTAAAAAATCAATTGACAGAAGCAAGGGGCAGGAGAGTATAGAGTTCCACCCATGTGACGATCTTGTGAATGGATGGAGGAACGGGGTCGGTCACAGGGCAGATGAATGTCAAAATGTAGCTATAGTCTACAAGAGATCGGAGGGAGTAGATATACATCATCGACCACATAGATGAAAAAATACTGAGAAATATGTTATTACTTTATTTCTGTTGCATATATATTACATATGATATTTCTGTTGCATATATATATACACTAGGTGCCAAATTATTAACGAGATAACTCTTTTTCTAATATTTTAAAAACCGTCGAATCAATATACACAGAATTTTCACACAATGTTGGCAACATTGACCTGGGCAATCACTGAAAGTTTTATACTGATCTGAGCAATGTAAACTGGCGACATATTTGTTATCAGCACGGTGATTTGGGCGTGCCAAATTATTATAAATGTGTAAGAATTTAGTGAAAAGATGGGCCGTAAAAGCAGTTTAAGTGATGCCGAAAAGAAAACTATCACCTCAGAACTCTCAAAATGTAAATCTACCCTAAAAAATTCTTAACTTCGTTAAAGCTATTTATTCGATTTTGGGGTTGATTGAGAATCTCTATGATGTTTATTCTAACTATTATTTTGGCGGGAACAGTTTTTAATTTGTATTCATTTGGATTGATTATCTTTATTTGTTTTTTCTAACGGTAACTTTATCGGGATTGGTTTGTTTATTTATTTGAATGAATTTAGGTCAATTTATTTTACTTGTTATTATTTATTTGCATATTTTCTCTTTTTCGGTTTTCGATTTTCGAGTAACGTAGTATTTTTTATCGTTATATAACAGTTATAGCTATTTTTTCGACGGACTTTTTGGTTTGATTATTATAGTCTAACTAATATTTTGGTCATATTAGTTTAAATTGGGTAACATGTGTAAATCGAATAGAAAGTTGTAGATTTTTACGTTCTACCCAACTCCCAGCAAACGATTAGCGTGAAGACCCTATCAATAATAAAAATTTCGATAAGTTAGTAGAACCTATTTTCCAGGAAAGGTAAAATGTATAAAGGTGAAAAGTAAAAAGAGAAATTAAAACTGGTTGCTCCGTCAATAAATATCAAAAGTTTCCTTATTGGGAAATGGCTAATATTACCATTACCATTCTTGTTTCTTCACGTCATTTGCTCACCATATAATCTTTATATCATACAATTTTTATTGCACAAACGATAATTTAGTATTTTGAATTGTATCGATTTGAACTTAACATGATACAAATACTAGGTAAGGTATAACATCACTATGAATGGGGTGAGTTAGTCAAACATACAAAAGGAGCAGTGAATTGTCTTTGTCTAATCGAATTTTTGATTAGTTACTTTGATAGGATAAAAGTGGATACAAAGTTAGATTTGTGCTGAAAAGTGTATCAACAAAAGCTAATATCATTGAAACATTAATTCGACTGATTTAAAGAATGTCATATAGATTATTAGCAATTTTAAAATGAAACTATCTTATTACTGATGTCAAGTAACAATTCGGAATTACGATTGACTTAGATATTCTTTTTTATGTGCAGTGTCCCTTCCGAAAATAAGGGATCAAGGCTCTCCGAAACTTACTATAGCTTGTAGCTGTTAGTGGTTTTTCTCCCTTTGCTAAGATCCCCAAGATCCGCTATCCATTCATATAACTGCGTTAGTAAGTGACTCGCAAACTTCACTTACCTCACTGGTCCTCAATATACCTCGAAATGGTGAAGTTTTCCGAGCCCTTTTTCATCACTATATATCTAACGAATTTCTTTTCCTGATTCTGAGTATAAGTTTTATTCCTGTTGGTATTTTCCTTAAGACGTCCTTGTTGCTAACTCGCTGTAGCTATGGAATATTTAGTATGCTACTGTAGAAACACATTTCTTCTATCGCTATTTTCTCCTCATCCGTGGGGAAATTGTCCAACATTCACTGCCATATAAAAGGATGGATGACATACAGAACTCAAGCAAGCTTTTCTTTGTTCGTAACGAAAAATTTCCGTTTGTCAACACCTAGCTTATCTCTGGGAATATTTCATTCGCCTTTAAGCTAGATACTAAAAAAAAAAAAAATGGTAGAAAATTGTAAACGCAATTTCTTAGTTTTTGATGAACATGAAATCATAAGATTTGAACTGCTAAACTTCCTGCTGTTCATCAATTTATTTTCGCAATACACTATTATTAGGATTTTTTTTTATCAGTAATTCGATGATTATCTCAGAAACTACAAATAATCTATGTTTGATTAGCAATAATTGAACCACACATATGCTCCTTTGCTGTACAACGTTTATAACATTAGAGACCGCGTAAAGCATTAATAAATTGAAAGCAAGTTTCACAGAATATTAATACATATATAAATATATTTGATCTACATTGACTGTTCTATTCATGATCCGTCGTAACGAACTAAGCTTAAGGTTATAGACACCTAACGGTGAAGTATTAATTTGAAAGCTCTCCTCAAAGATTATAAATATTCTAATGAGATCGATTCACGGCATCTGACATATACATGTGAATTAATGTTGTATTTAGCTTCTGGGCAATGTACGCGTCAGCGTGTAGTAATAATTTAAAAGCAACTCTCAAAGATGCTAAATAATGAAATGGATTCACTCAACACCGGTTGAGAGGGTGAAAAATATAAAGCTCAGAGGTTTGAACTCTTGACTGTGAGGCACTAATAGAAATTCTGAACTCATAGACTATAAATAGTGTATTGAGTTCTTATTTTTTCTTTTTTTTTTTGGCAGCGAATATAATGCAGTTTCCCTGTTGATGAACAAGCGATTATTAAAGTATAAGGGATATTGTAATTTTTTTTTTTTTTTTTTTTTTTTTTTACGGCATATCTCCCTCAATGGGTTATTTAATGCTGACAAAATTTTCATTACTGATATTTTTTTTCCAAAAATCTATTTCTGGTAATAATTTTCCTTCGCTGGTAATTTTTTTTCAAAAATTTATACCTGGTAATATATTTTTAAAAATGTCTTGCTGGTATATTTTTTTTAGAAATTATTTCTGGTATTAGAACCTATTTTAAAACTTTCATAGTGTCTTCAGCCCAGTTTGTGGATTAACTATTTGCCCATAGCTGGGACCCCTAACAGGTGCTACCGCCCCAGCTCAGGGTGGAATGGTAATACAGGAAAGTAAGAGGTGGTTCAACGCTCCTCAAAATCTCCTGATCAGAGGGCTTGCTGTTGGACGTAGTTTATGGATTTTTCCAGGATGCGGATGTAATTTATCTTCATACTCAGGACGGGTTGTTCTCAAAAATGATGGTGAACATTGAAAGAACATGTGAGCAACAAGGAAGATGTAAAAGAAAATTGGGTATTAGAAAGATTTTGTACTTTATCTTTAAGTAGAGCGTGATCGAATGGTTAATATCATTTGCAACTCTGATTACTCTTCGTCTCTCTGTCATACACTCAGTCCCTCTGACCTTTCTTTCATCCATTTGTTCGAGAACTTTAGACGGGAATATTTGAAATTAATGTATCCTGTGAATTTAGAATTATCTACACACTCTTTCCTGATAATCCGAGCCAGAAATCTCAGATGTCTATTACTATTTCTAAAAAAAAAAATGTAGATTATGTTCAAATTTGTTAGTCCTTGTGTCTAGAAGGTTCGTTCAATGGTATTGTCTACATCAATCTGTGTTATATCTCATCTGTGAGAAAAGTTTCCAGCATTTAATGTCAAGTATGAGGATAGATATTACTTGACATATTTGTAATCTTTACTTTGTTTCTAAAAAAAAACTGTACACGTTTTTTAAAATTATGCGAAACATATGATTGAAAATCCTGAGAACGCCTTGTGATGAAAAAAGACCTTAAAAATGTAACAATCAGAGGATATATATATATATATATATATATATATATATATATATATATATATATATATATATACGTAAGGAAAAGTAGAGATATAAAGAGAATAATCTATATCATGCGTCTAGGTGAATGCATGGCAAAACCGGGAGAAAAAAGGAATGGTATAGATTAAAAGGTTGTTGAAAACAACTAAAAACCAGAAAAATGAGAGAAGCATGGTCACCCACATCCTGAATATATATATATATATATATATATATATATATATATATATATATATATATATATATATATATATATATATATGTAAGCAAATATATGGATATAGATCCGACAGTATGAAGAAAAATATACGGAAAAAAACAAACAAAATTCCTTATATGCATTATATCTTTGTCATGTTGAAATGATAATGTTAATTATATTTTATGAATATGTCCTGAAGATGGTTTATTAGACCGAAACGTCCGACGTTGATATTATATTAACATTAAAACAGCATAATTGCATATAAGGATTTTTGTTTGTATTTTTCCGTATACTTTTCTTCAAATATATATATATATATATATATATATATATATATATATATATATATATGAAAGGCAATATTAAAAATTCTCCCTTGCATTGAATATTCATGTTGTTGCTTTTATTTTATGATTTTGAAATCTATAATCAGGAATGTAACAGAATACAGAAATCAGAGACATTTACAGTTCTGGTACTCATTATGAGAAAGGAATGCTTGGAAAATGTAATACTGACATGATGTTTTAAATGCATGGGAGGTAGACTGAAACACCATGAAGTTTAATGAGCTATTTCTACTGAAGTACAGAGTAGAGATAAGGATGACTGACAAAAAGAAAAAAAAAGTTCCTTATTGCTACAAAGAGAGTCATGATAAAGTACCACTTGAAAGAATACGGCGCATGAAGATTATGATAATGATGATGATGATTAATATAATATAGGTATCCCATAATTTATATTTAATGCCATATAGCGTTGTCAATATGCAAGATATGTCAAATATGTGAAAGGTGTCAACTGTATTCTCTCTATTCAAGAATGCAAGTGCGCACTCCTCCTCGTCTCACTATCACCCCTCTGCCTTCTCAGCAAAGGTTTTCAGGTTATAATCAACAAGAAACTTATTCTGTCTATATTTCTGAGATGAGGTATTATGTACTGTATTTACAATATGCGGACTATTGTCCTCATCTTTGTCGTCATATTTGTCACAACGTTTCGGCCGTTGTACGCTCCGGCCTTCTTCAGGTGGTTGGAATTTCGAACTGAACCCTTTATTTCGATCCCTGGGGTAGACTGTTCTAGTTCCACGTGCCATGTTTGATGGATGTTTGAGTTATCTCCTGCTAATTTTCCCTCTGAAAGTTCTCCACTGCCTGAACTCACACTCTTTGGGTCTGTCACTGGATCTAACCAACGCCTTTATCCACTGTGCCATGTGTTCTTGAGAACCTAATACATAACTTGGAAAAGGTTGATAACCCATAAAAAGACAAAAAAATCAATTAATCAAAATTATATACAACAAGCACGCCCAGTAACACCCAAACATGAATGATTCTTTGGTCATGTAGAGGGCGAACATTAGTAATATATATATATATATATATATATATATATATATATATATATATATATATATATATATATGCAAACAAAATTTATTTTATATTGATTCTTATTCGGCGTGTCTGTGTGAATGAGTCCGGAGTGTAGTTGATGTCTTGCTTTTGTGTTGTTTTTTCCTTACGTGAAATTGTCATTGACTCATTTTCTGTTTCATCGTGCCATCTTTTCCTATTGTTTGCATCTCCCATTGTGTAATTTTATCTCTGTTTTTTTTTGACAACTGGTTGTCATTGTTGATAAATCCTCTTTCTTTTGCATTTCATCGATTTTGGAGTATGTGCATCAAAGATTTGAGGGTTTTTTTTTTTTTTATTTTCTAAGGCAAATTAAAAACAAAGAAAAAAATATGCAAAATAAACATTGCCTCTAACATGGTTTTTAAAATCATTTTTTGTCCTTTTCTTCTTTAATATTTTTCAATCTAATTTCTTGTTTTAAGTCAATATTATGAAATTTTCTTTTCTTTTATTCATTCTTTCGTTGTACATTTTTGCATTTTCGAAGATGTCATTTCTCTCAAAATCCCTAAAACAACACGGGATCCATTTTTCTTTGCGAAGACGAATGTTTGAGATTATTTTTCATTGTTGTATTGGTTGATTTGTGCGAGTCGTGAAATAATAGAAAGGGTATTTGAGAATGAGACACACGATAAAAATAATTCAATTTGTTAAAAGATTCTGAAAAGTATCAGTCGCAAAAAATGGTAGTTGTGTGTAGGGAGGTAAAACACAGACACATCTCAATTACACCTGCGATACACGCGCGCAGACACAGACAGACACACGCGCGCGCACACACTCGCACACACAAAAAAAACACATATGTATATATGTATTTATTTATATACATATATTTATATATATATATATATATATATATATATATATATATATAAATAAGTGTGCGTCTGTGTAAATATATAAGACTAGTCAATTTCCTCGTTTTTCATGTAAATAAAAACGAGATTTTGACAGCAATATTTATAGTTATAGAATAATGTACATCGGTATATTACACCCGCACTCACGCCATATATGTATGTGATATATATATATATATATATATATATATATATATATATATATATATATATATATATATCTTTCCATCTCCCTTTCTCTCTCTCTCTCTCTCTCTATATATATATATATATATATATATATATATATATATATGGCATCTTTATTACAAATGACTTGCAAATTATTGTGGTTACATTGGCAGTCGTTTTTAATGAAACTTGTATAAAAGAGTGATCGATGACAAATTACAAAATTATACACACACGTCTGTCTATGAATCTACATATATATATATATATATATATATATATATATATATATATATATATATATATATGGCGTCTTGTTTTATTGCAAATGTCAGGTAAATTACTGCGACTTCTGTTAATTTGTACCGTGTCAGTCCTTTTTTAATGAAACTTGTATAAAGAAGGGATGGATGACAAATTGCAGCATTATACACACACATATATATCTATTTTTCTATTAATGTATACATATATATATATATATATATATATATATATATTAGTAATTAAGGAATATCAAACACTTAATATATCAAACAATTAAAATCCCATATATATATATATATATATATATATATATATATATATATATATATATATATATATATAGTCTTTCTTAGTTGATGTTTTGATGTATGGTTATTCTATATATTTTACTTATATAACATATATTTACGTAGATTTAAGTAGTAAGAATCAGAATCAGAATCAGATCAAAGTAGTTTCATCGAATACTACCGACAATATATATATTTTTTTATTACTCGTATATAAAAGTGATTGTTTTTATTACTCTTGCATAAAAATTGGTGTACAGACTGTCCAACATTTTTAATCTTGAGTTTCCTTTTTCCATTATTTCAACCGTCATTGGTGATTATTAGAAAGTTTAATATTGTCACTGAAAAATTTTTGTTAGTTCTTTTTTTCGAGGGTGGGCATTCCAAACTTCATTATACAAGTATTGTTCAAGAGACATATTTTACAGACAGATTTACAGAGAATGATAACACCAGAAGGTGAATAAAGATTTTAATATTTCATACGCTTCTCAAATAATTCATACGTATTTTGAATGTTTTATATGTAGGTATATATTTTATGCCCATTTTAGTTTGCTTTCCCCGAAATAAAATATTTTTATTGATTCCTGTGTATTTAACTTGGGAAATGCTTGAACACGTCTATTCTCATCCACATTCAGAATTAACTAGTCATATTTATGATCCATTTTGAATTGAGGAATATTCTAAATTCTAATCCATGATGTAAAATCCCTTCAATGTCATTACCAAGAAATCAAGATTTTCTAAAGAAAAATTAATCAGTGGAACGCCATGTTACGCCTAAATGGATATGTCGTATAAAGGAAATTATTTATAGATATTTCTTTGGAGCGTTTATACTTTCTTCTGCCAAAAGGAATATGCAGTGTGATTGTTTTATTTATTGATAAGTGGAAAACATATTGATTTTATTAATATTTTATGTGCCATATAGCGCATTATTCGTACAGTATAGAAAAATAGATAAAAATTAAACAATTTGCAGATAATGGCCGCTCATCTTTATCAGTTCTTGGAATCTTTTTGTAAATATTTAATGAGATTTGAACAAATCTTTTCTGCTTTTCTGGGATTTTCTTCCATTCTCCAGTGGTTACACTTTCTAATTTCTGAAGATTTTGTGGTGACCTACGATTCATTCAATTTTTTTATTCTTGCCATATATTTTCAATAGGATTCAAGTCATGACTCACTGAAGGTCATGGAAGAACTGTAATCTTCTTATGTGAATCCACATAGCCACTGATTTAGACTTATGATTGGAAAGTAAATCTTCAACCTAGATGAAGATTTTGCGCTGATATTTGTAGATTTCCATCCATAATTTTGATGTAGTGTGTAGATTTCATTATTCCTGTTATTGAAAATAATTGCCCAGTCCCCCTTGGGCTAAAACAACCCCAAATCCTCATCGAGCTGCCTCCATGGTTTAATGTTGCCACTGTGTATTTGGAAGGAAGTTTTCACCTTTCTTGCATCAAATCTTCTGTGCAACATTATATCCAATTTGTGTTTCATCGCTCCATATTACTTGTTTCGAAAAGCAAATTCCTTTGACCAAGAACCTATTGCTAAATTAAACCGAGCAACAATGTCACATGGTTTGAGAAGACTTGTTCATCTTGTTCGGTTTCCATAAAACCGATTTCTATTTAAACAACGTTGTATCGTGCGAATACTTACGCTGATAACCATCGTATCCAAACTTTTGGCGATATCTTTAATGATTCTTGGGTTTATATTGAACTCGCAAACAGTTTTCGTGAAGCTATAAGCGACAATTTAGGTTTTTATTTTACTTACACGAATCCTTGAATTTAAAGCGATATTTTCTACTATACCACTGATTTGGTTTTTCCTATTTTGCAAAATTCGCCCGTAAATTTGATGTATTCAACCTATTGTTCTGAAAAGTGAGTCTTATATTCCTTTTTGGGGGCTTATTAACATATAAAAACCTGGAAGCATTAGATTCTGAGAAATTGATAAAAATATTCAAAACTGATGGATATACGAATAATTACGTCGTTGACAACATATATATACATACATATATATATATATATATATATATATATATATAGAGAGAGAGAGAGAGAAAGAGAGAGATAGATAGATAGATAGATAGATAGATAATATTAGTGGTCAATATATATATATATATATATATATATATATATATATATATATATATATATATGGGGGGTTTCTAAGAGGATAGAACTTGCAGGTCTGATGAATTGGATCGTGATTACGATTCAAATGTAATAAATTATAACCATGGAATATTAGTGTTTGATCCTTATATATATATATATATATATATATATATATATATATATATATATATATATATGTATATATATATATATATATATATATATATATATGTATATATATATATATATATATATATATATATATATATATATACGCACATGAAACAAGTATTGTTAAAACCAACACAAACCTGGCAAGTGAACAATGAAAATAAGAACAAAACGAAAAGGAAAATGAAGCATAAACATAAAAGAAAGAAATATCAAATATACCTACGTAACCATTTCAACTTGCCGCGATAGCCCACCAGATCGAATGTTCTAATCTACTATCGATTGTGGCAATACACATTGCATGTTTCTCGTTGAGATATTTACTTAAACGTGCCATTGGGGTTCTTGATAAGCTCCAGAGGCGGATATGCAATGTAGTTGGCCCTGCTCTGGCGTCTCGTCTACAGTCACTTTCTCACAGACGCGCCGTCGCCTTCCTCTGAGTGTTCTACAAATAATTTCATGGTAATTGCTCCGAGGAGCTGCATTCGCTGGTTCCCAGACGTCATGAGTTCCAGCGCCTTACGAGGCTGGCATCCCGCTCTCATCCCTTTACTGTCGAAACTCCTAAATGTAGCCGTCTCATCTACTCTAATAGCTTCATGTATCACACCTCTCGCCTGTGGAACTCCCTTCCCTATTCCTGTTTCCCTGTGAGCTATAATCTCCAGCTATTCAAGTGTAATGTCAATCGACATCTCCAGTTGCCTTGATCTGTCCAATACCCTCATCCTTTCTTCTATCACTCCTATCTCATCTTGCTCTAAATTTTCTGTAACCCCTTGCGTCTTAGTGACTTCCCGCCTTGCTTGGGGTGAAATGCTTAAAAAAAAAAAAAATTGTGTTTTTCACGTCTTTAGAAGGTGCTCTTATAATTCTGCAAATGGCACTCTAATACAAGTTTCTAAAAAATATTTACTCAGTAGTGAATCTATTCTCCTGATAAAACTACCTTAAATTATTTTTCTAAAATATCTTTGTCATATTGATAACGCTTATTTTTTTCTTGACCTTATCTTCCTTCATCATCCATGTGTTGTGTCGTTTTAGGGCGCTGGTGATCATTGATCTACACAGTTTTCATTTCCTTTTGTATTTTTGCCATCTCCCCCAAACCATGCTCCCTCTCCCTCTTCCATTTACACAAGCGCGCCAGGTGATGTTGTGCGTTTCATTAGCCTGACCTGCTCTCCTACAAGTTGTCTTGCGAGTATAACATTTTCCTTCCTATCTTATTTCATTATGTACCCCGGAAAATTCATCTGTTGCCTCCCGATCTCTATCTGGAAAAGGCAGGATGTGTGTGTGTGTGTGTGTGTGTGTGTGTGTGTGTGTAACGAATGTACGGCCGCAATCTTCGACGGATTTGCCCCAAAATTTACGTGCACGTGCTCCACTTTAGCGGGAAGGCCAAGACGGTCTTTGCGCTTTCCAACTCCTATCGATAGTGGAAATAATCGATTTTTTCATGCGTCTACGGCAGTTTTCATGTAGTTTGCGGCCATTTTCTACGGGCCAGAGTGAGAGCCTATAGCTGGCTGCCACGAATGTTAACTAGCATACTAAAAAATCGATAGCTGCATTCGTCACAAGTGGGAAAAATTTAAATATGCATGGCACTTTACTCCAATTGGCTTGCTTAAACTTAACGTTGATTCTGATTCCGCAGAACTGGGTTGGGTGTGAGAAAGTATTTTTTGTTAACATTCTTTTTTCATTCGGTTTTTCCAGTTACGAGTCCTTTTTGAAAGCTGATCGTTTTGTGTTCATTTTGTTTAGTTCTTTTTTTGTAACAGATTTAATGTTTAGTATAGAGCTTAGACAAAATTCGCAGTGCGAGATAGGCAAGAAGTAAGGCATGTAGCAACATCAGCACGGCAAGGGCACTCCTTTAAAGGCAAGGAAGGGAAAAATATTTTAAGTCAAGTGATAGCGATTGTTGTATGAGTCGTACGATTTTTGAATCAAGTACGGGCAACGCCGAGCCATGCTGCTAGTCTTATTTTTTTGTCATTTTTTGCCATTGATTCTAGAACTACTTAATTGCTCACATAATCGGTCCAAAGTTTTGTCAGCATCCTTCTGTAAAAACACATTTCTGTTGCTTCAAGTATCTTCTTCATCTATTAGGACATTATCCAGCTTTCACTAACTGATTGTCCAGCTTTCACGGAGAACTGTATCTACATAACATTTCAGTACATTTTTCTTTGTTTCCTGCCATTTTTTCTGGTTCTTGTTACTTTGCTCAACATTTAGGAGGCCTCTGTTCGATTGTTTCACGATTTACAATGATTTTATTCATGTCTTTTCGTCATAACATTTGTAAACGTTTGATTTTATATATGCTTAATTCCATAGAAATCGTTAAAATTTCAAATTCAAAAATAATTATATATCCATTACCTTTATTTACATTACATGAAATAAAAATCAGCAAGGTGTATAATAACATTTCACATTACAGGTGATCTTACTAACATCCATACATTCCATTGTTCATACAGATATAGATATATATTTAAACTTTTGCTATATCTTTTGTTTAGTAGCAATTTTACGGAAACATTGATTTGAAAGATATAAGATATGGTATTATTTAAAAAAAAAAACAACGAAAAAATAACATGCCCAATTTTATAAATTTTTACATTCCACAGATTTCCATGATTTCTTGCTAACGATATGTGATGGATTTCACGTTGACTTCTCTACGGTTTCGACTTAGGACATTTATTCTCCTTCAATAAAAACTAACAGGGGCTATAGAGTATACTTTACCCTATTATTTAATCTAGAGTTGCAAGAGGAATGAATGGATTCACGTCTTTCTAAAGGGAATGTTACTGAAACAGAACACAAGCTACACCGCGGTAAACAATAAAAGACAGTGTTCTATATCTAATGAACCAAGACAGAGCAAACACGTCGCAAAGTGACACTGCATATGAAAAAATGTCCGCTACTCGAGTTTCATGCTACCGCGATCATCAGGCAAGCAGAACATTTGAACTAGGTTTCAGAGTCCTGTGATGACAGTCTTTAACACTAACCACAAATCCATATTTACTCACGAATTTCATTTATATGAATGAGTCTATTTCCATTACTTTCTGTATTTATTTTTATATCTATAAAAAACAAATGGTCACTTTCGTGAAAATTTTAAAGCTTATTGAAAATATCTTACAACATGATTGCAATTATGATATTGATGAATAAAGAAGACTCATATTCAGAGCTTTAGATATAAACCTTTTTTGTAATAAAAATGAAGCAATATAGTTTCGTATAGAGAAAGATGAAACATTGATTTTATATGTGAACTTGCGTAACAGCGCTAATGCTTTTGTTAATACCATTGCGAACATTAGTCGTTGATGTTGAATAAATGTGATAGTAGAAATAAAAGGTAAGGGCTGGTATATTTTTAATAAGCTAATAAAAGAGGTTTTGGAGTAAACAGATTGACGGTGGATAAATATGTTTTGGGCAGAGGATTAAATCTCAAGTTGGATTAAACAATCCAACTACTTTAGCAAAATATCCCTGACTTGTCGTGCCAGTACGACGTCTATTTCAATTAACATCCTGCTGTGTTTTACCGTATAATGCATTCATGTTCAGTTTCGCCTTTCTCAACAAAAGCTGTCAGGGGTTGCTACTTTTTTTATAGAACATTCCTCATGAGAAGCATCTGCTAATGTTCTTTTTTTCAGCTATAACTTTTAACACATTTAATTTTAAAAAAAACGTGGAGCATTTAGGTGCACTGAGGGCGAAGTAACCAGTGGCGTGACGTTTCTCAAGTGAAACATCTTAACACTTATATCCAGGAAATTATTATTCCAACAAATAAATACTCTTTGTAATGCAACTTTTGGCTAGATCGGGGCCAGTATTCAACTTTGAACTGACAACAGAGGTAACAGTCTATCTCGGTAAATTGTACATAAACGCACCCACATAGACTCAAATTAAAAAGGCCTTCAGCATATCTTTGACAGCACGAACTATAAATGTTTGGTGTGATAGAAACGGCAATCCTTTACAGCAAAAGAAAACAGTAAATGAATAATTAACGGTGCATTGTTTATGCTAAAAGAATTATTTGAGGTAAATAAACAGTAAGCAAAAACAAAACCAGTTTCGGTAAACATAAAAATAATAGAGGAATTTTCAAAACAAAAGCCGTCGGAGTATGCATAGCTGTGTGTGTGTGTGCGTATATATATATATATATATATATATATATATATATATATATATATATATATATGGAGAGAGAGAGAGAGAGAGTGAGAGAGAGAGGGAGAGAGACTCAGCTTTCGTAACATTTCCTGTAACTCTGCGAAATATGTCTGTTCGTTGTCAAAATTAGATTAACGAGCAAGTCAAATAATGTCACTGTTAGGAAGAAGCGAGAAAAGTGATAACGTCTTTCACAAAAAGAATATCTCTTATTTTTTCCTCTATGTTCACCACATTATTTAACAAGGCAGTGCATCCATCAACAAGTTTTCTTTAACTTTACACTACGTACAATAAGTGCTTCAGCGAGAGTGCATCCTCCTTTCAAAATGTTCGTAATTTACGAAGTTTTCTACCCCTCGGTCAGAGAATTTACAATAACCTCTACCTATCTCTTGTTTGATAGCTTTCATACATACGTACATACATATATACATGGAAGGGATAATTCCGAGGAGTGTATAAATCCAAAGAGAGCTCAATGTAGACTACAGAGCATTATAATGACAATAAGAAGCCGGATACTTTAATTATCTATTTCGTTTATAATTTTTATTTCGAGAACACGGAGATGTTCACCTTATCAGAAGAAAACCTTCTCTAAAATTTGTGTTCATTTTGTTTAGTTCTTTTTTCGTAACAGATTTAATGTTTAGTATAGAGCTTAGAAAAAATTCGCAGTAGGCATGTAGCAACATCAGCACGGCAAAGGGCACTCCTTTAAACACAGGGAAGGGCAAAAATATTGTAGGCAATGTGATAGCGATTGCTGTATGAGTCGTACGATTTTTGAATCAAGCACGAATTAAAATTATAAACAAATTGGATAATAAAAGTCTCCGACTTCTTATTCACAATATATATACAGGGTGTTTCAGCAAAATCTGAAACTTGACTAAAAGAAAAACAAATAGGTAATAAAAACAAACGTTTTACATGCAGATACCCGACAGTTTGATAAATAACTAACCTTTTTCTCTCTACCCTTTTCCAGGATGGAATATGGGAGCAGACCAACGGTAGTATATTCTATTCACGTCGGGAAGAAGTTTGCGGAAGTGATGGCCTGATTTCGGTTCAAGAGGACCATTGTCATGGATATTTGGAGGAAATGAAAAGCGTGTGAGAACAAGGACGATTTTACTGCAAAAAGAAAGGTACACAACGTTCGTTCTTTGGTCGTTAGAACAAACGAGTTCGTTGCGCCGTCAAGGAGACAGTCGACAATGATGAAAGCCAGAGCTACGCTAAGATCGCTGCTGAAATGGCTGTCACAAGTTGACGATCTGCCGAACGATCAAGAAGGACATTGGTTACTTCTCCTATCGCAAATTTCACCGCAAGCACATCACGAATGCCTCCAAGATGTCGAGGAAGGTCAAGGCGACGGCTCTGCTGAACGAGCTCAAGCATGGGTCTGCCAGAATGCTGAGGTTCTTCTCTGATGAAAAGAATTTCATCCAGGACCAGACGAGCAACACGTAGACCGACAGGTGGATCTACAAAAAAATCGCGGAGGTTCCCGTCGTGAAGCATACGAAGTTTCCCTCCGCTTTCATGGTACTTGGCGTCATCTCTAGCCAGGAGAACGTCATGCCTACGTTCTTCTTTCAAAAGGGCCTGAGAGACACCGCTGAGGTCTACGATGAGGTGGTGTGGTGAAGCCCTGGAGGGGCAAGACCGCCGCCGGACGACCCTACGTCCAGATGTTTGTGTGTCTGTGTTTGTGTTTGTGTTTCCTTAAATACGACTGACAAGGTACTGTGGTTAATTGTTTTATTTAACTTTTCTTGTGCTTTAATTTTCTTCTTATCTGGATATTAATTATGAAGATATTGTCCGTATGCTCTGTATGCTCGTGTTTTAAATATATAACTCTCGATACACACATAAAATAATCCCTACTTTCAGTTAAAAGGTAAAACAAATCATACTTATAGTGTTTAAAAGAATAGCCGAAAGCACTTGGACATAGACAATATCTGGACAATTTTTACATAATTTATTTCCAGAAAAGAAGAAATTTATAAGAACACAGGAAGAATTAAATAGAAATGTTGAATTGATAATGTTAATTATATTTTATGAATATGTCCTGAAGATGGTTTATTAGACCGAAACGTCCGACGTTGACATTATATTAACATTAAAACAGCATAATTGCATATAAGGACTTTTGTTTGTTTTTTTCCGTATATTTTTCTTCATATATATATATATATATATATATATATATATATATATATATATATATATAATATAATATATATATATATATTATAATAATATTTTTTGTTTAAAAATATGATTCCTTCGCTACATAAGAGTTCTCATGTTTCAAAAACGAGAGCCGAAATCATCCAAATAAAACACCAAAAGTAAAATGGAAAATAGTAAATAGAACAAGAACCTGTAGAACCTGGGATGACCCATGCCTTTTATGATTACAGGAAAAACTACACATCATTAAACTCCTAAATAATGAAAAATTACTAAACCATAGGCAGGAGTTAACGGTTTTTTGCCGACATCAACAGACTTTCGCATTAGATAATTAGCATAAAAAAAATAAAAAAAATAAAAAACGTAGCTGAGTAAAATTCTAAAAAGCTTAGCCAAACCTTTAAATATAAAAACCCTTTTTGTCGTCGTCAAAAAACTAAAAAAAACAAATTGAAATTCAATGCAAAGCGATCTGTATATAAAACACCCACTTAAATAAACAAATAAATAAATAGATAATCAGACAGACAATAATAAAAGACAATTCTCCAGACACATAACGACTGTAGGCGCGCCATAAAAATATCCTTCACTGGGAACCAACTAAAGGATGACCGTAAACATTAGCCTTGAAATAGATACCCTACCCAACCTTAGCAAAACCTCTCAGAGTATGATGAATCGATTGATAAGAATTAACTCCCTGACCACTTAAAGAAGGAAAATAGTCTAGCCACTCCTACAATAACAAATTGTGTAACGGGCCGTGCCTAAAAATACACGTAAACCGAGAGATACCTTATTCCTAAAATTTCGCTTGAAGATGAAACGGGACTAAACACCACAATCCAACTTACTTTTATTAATTATTTGGATGATTTCGGCTCTCGTTTTTGAAACATGAGAACTCTTATGTAGCGAAGGAATCATATTTTTAAACAAAAATTATTATTATAATATAAGCTCTACTTCTGTATGGAGCACTGTCTTCTTAAAAATAAAAACAAAAATACTAAGGAACCCCGGATTATGCACCCAACGTGTTCTTTTCTATTTTCTGCATACCTGCACAAGGACACACACACACACACACACACACACACACACACATATATATATATATATATATATATATATATATATATATATATATATATATATATAAGATGTCCTATATTTAGGGGATAAAGTGCTCCATATCAGAGATAGAGCGTGTGTAAATATAAAAGTGAACATAGAAGTCAACACTTAGAGGCGACACCCTGTTTCATGCTAGATGCAATCGTCAGGCCACGAGTGTCCTGACGATTGCTTCTAGCATGAAACAGACTGTCGCTTCTAAGTGTTGAATTCTATGTTTACTTTTACGCACACACACACACACAAACACACACATACTATTACATCAGAAAATATATTAACTCTGGAATTATTAGGTTGGTGCAAAAATAATGACGTAATAATGTCGTTTTTTGACGCTAAAAATACGTAAAAAACGACATTATTACGTCATTATTTTTGAACCAACCTAATAATTTAATTTTGAATATATGTTACATAAATTTAGACTGAAATAAAGCTAGATATACGCCTGTTTGATTTAAAAAAAAAGTTATCTGTCATTTCAGGATCTCCGCAATCATGGCTTCCCATAAAGACTTGCTTTCTGTTTTCCTATGAAATTTCTAATTCTTTTATGATTCAATCACATTTCCCCCGATTCTAATATCTTCAAAATATCCTGAAATTATTTAAAATACCTCGGTTGTCATTCTTCATTTTGTCCTATGTGTCAACTGTATATTTTCTTCTGTAAATATCAGTGTCTATTTTCTTTATCGTTACACACGTGTTCAGTTCAAAGTATTATCAACACCAATCGGTTAAATAAACAACACACACAGACCTATGTTGATCCATGTCTTTTCCTCGTCTGTAAAGGGATATGTGCAGCCTTCCCTCGTCACTCTGTTCGTTGTCTTTAAGATTACTTTCCTAATTTTAAAACTTTTTTTAGACTCTGGAATATATCTTACCCTCTTTTCATGCGCATTCTGTTTTTTCTTTACCACATATTCCGTTTTCCGCTACTTAGATTCCGGTAACTTCTTAATATTACTGTCTGTAATAAATAGTTAATATAATCCGTTGTGTTCATAATGGAAACAATGTATTCTATTATTTTACAGATAATATGATATTCCATTCAGCTTGTCTTCTGTTACTACCATGATTATGTGCTCTTTCAGACAGTATTCTTTCTGAGTCTTCAAAACAACACAGAGAAATCAGTATACATTAAGTTGTTAGGATTATTAGCTCGGTAATGAACGCTATTCTGTCATCTTGTTCACTCATTCCTCGACTCGTTGTATAGGTTAAATAATTCCAGTGAGAATAAGCATATATGTCTTAATCCTAATTATATAGTCGGGCATTCACTGAACTAGTTATTTATCGGTAAACAGGCACTTTGTCCCTAAGAAAGTTTATGTTATTTTGTTTTAATATTTTGTAAACAATCATACTCGTTTGGTTTTATATCATCATTTAGCAGATTCTCTTCTACAATTTTTAAAGCACTACTGTGGACATTTCTGCAGCCTTCTGGCAATAAAGATACCGTTTATTTTTTCGGTCCCTTCGAGTAATCCACACTCTTCATATCCTATTTCCGACTTCAGTCTTCTAGGCACTCGCTTCATTATACGTTTCGATGTGTGCATCATTAAGCTGAATGCCCCAGGAAATCCATGTTATTTTTTCAGCAGCATTCTTTGCTATCGTTTTAGAGATAGAAACGACGGTTCCTTCCAAGATTTCACTGCTGTCATATATCCATTCCAGTAACTAGCATAGAAACCGCCCTATGAGGAGACATTTAATTTAGGTCCTGCGGAAGTCTCTTGATTGGGCCTTCATCAAAATAGCTTGGAAGGAGTAGATGTAATATGCAATAATAAAACACAGAACTCAAACTGATGGCCTCATTTAAGTATTCCAATAATATTTAAGCTTAACTTTTAAAAGATCAACGATAATTCTACCGCCACTTAATTTAAAGACAGTTTCATGTACGGAGGTCTACAATTTTCGAACAAACAATTATTTGTATTTCACGGGTGACGGTCGCTGAATTTCCAAATTAATTTCCATTATTCCCAAATTTATTTACAAATTATAAAAATTGTTATTATACAAAAAATTCGTCGCAAAAAATCACGTAAAATGTCGTTGAAAATAATCGCAGTAATGGAAACTTGGGAATCCAAAATTTCCGGATTGCGCGTCCGGTTCCGGATTTATTTTTTTTTTTAAATTTACCCACGGAGTTTGCTTTATTACAAAATGTTATGTTATGTTAGGCTACGGCCTGTAGAAGTGAAGTTGAACACACGCTGAATTTTATTTTGAAACGTTGTAATTTGAGAACACTATTTTTTTATTTTGAACATAAGCTATTGAAAGTTATGGAGTTGTATCCCTTTAATTTATTTATCAGGAGAAGCCAATATGGCGCAATCTGAAAAAAATAGCAGTAATGAAATCTAAGGGAATCTAACTTTTATTGGATTGCATTTCGGATCCGGGCTGCAATGTTTTAATTTTCCCACCTACTCGACTTGATTCCAAAATGGTATTATATATTCGGCTAAGGTCTCTAGCAATAGATTTGGAAAAGTGTGACTCAGTGATTTAATTAATCGTATCGCGACCGAGTTTTCCCAGATATGACAACACGGATATTTGAATTCCATCTGATGCCGCTATTGTATTTCTAGTCATCTTCAGTCAGGATCTTACTTCAAAATTTCCTTTTACAGATTATAGGATTTTTTTTTTGATTTTTTATTTTATTTTATGACCGGTCACCCACCTCTGTTGGTGTGCAAGTATTCCATGGTTAATCATTTCTATATGACAATAATTTACTTTTTAGACTTAATCAATCCTGTCTAGTAACAAGTTTTCTGTTCTGTTATTCCTCTTATAAGTTTTGTGTATCTGCTATATATAAGTTGTTTACTCTTTCTATATATGCACACTTCTTTGTAGACCAGTCTATCGGCTTTTGCTTAGCATTTAATATTATATGGGTCACTGGTATTGTCTACTGTGGCTTTTGCATTTGTCCGAAACAAGCGACATTGCCTTCTTTGACTTTCTTTTTCGTTAGGATGGCATTCTTTTCAATATCATTACAAGTTACTTTTATTTTTATCACTTTGAATTACGTTTTCTTTCTGTCTTTATACAAATTTTCATTTTGCATATATATTCTATCTGATATTTTTACATTTTTTTTTTAACTTCACTACAATTACAATATAAATAAACAATTTAGAATCTAGAACAATGACTAAAGAGTCACATAAGCATTTCTTTCCATCTACCAATAAGCACTGACTCTTGAGTTTCAACGTTTGCACTGTTTTCTAATTTAGAGACAACCACTATTTTTTTCGTTTTCTGTTGACATGCAAAAGTCATTTTCAGCACCTGTGACAATGCAATACGAACAAGAAATGTTGACATAGCTGCTTCAAATATAACTGCAGAATGCGGAACTATGTGTTTTGTTTTTAAATGAAAGCTCATAAGGATCTGTATTACCTTCTTTGAAAGTTTTCTGAATTCGTTTTCTGTGTTTATAGAGACATGAATATGAGACAATGTTTCTTGGTGACAAATATCTGGTACGTTGACTAGCATCAAAATCAGTAGACACTTCCAAAAGTTATTTATCACTGTGGGTCGGTTTTTAGAGCGAGGCCTGATAGATTTGTTACATTCAACATGTTTAAACGCTGCGCAAATGTTTTACAATAATTTTGTCCCCATCCAAAATGTTTGAATTCATAGAGTAATAAATAGAGTAAATGTTGTTTTTAGAGTTTCAGTCCTCCATGGGGATGAACTTTGAAATGCGTTATAAATGAAACATTCTCATATAGAATATGCTTCGTTTTCTATGGCTTCTGAATGCTTTCCATATTATTTTAAGCCAATATATAGTGTTAGGTTTAAGTTGATTTTTAGATAAAAATGGTTTAGTGACACAATTCCTACTTATTAACCTACAGATGTGGGAGACGAGGTGGATTCATACTTTTCCAAAGGTCATTTACCCGTACGTTAATATAACGACCCTGGTTCATCAATTAATAATCCCGAGCCATTATCCATTACATGACTTCTACATTCAAAATGGCAGCACCTGGTATTCACATGCGGTCACCCAGATAGGTTGTGACAGGCTCAAATTTGCTTAATTTTGATAATGTTACAGAAACCGGTATTTTAATTTGAAACTGGTGAAAACTACTCTTGTTTAGAAGAAAATCTAGACTAAGTTTTACACCTTTCACCCAAGGCTCCGCCTTCTTTTGCTTAACTATATTTCTTAACGGTGAAATACCGAAAAGAGATCACAGGTAGCTTTTGTAAATAGTCGGCTTTTGGAAAAAAACGATACATGAAAATGATACTTATTTTAGTGATAAATGCAGTGCGTTTATTGACAAAATAAAGACACTTGTTGGCCATGCAAAACGGGTTTCAAAGCGAGGCTGGATTTTGAGCTGGATTTTTTAACTTACAGTGATAAAGAGAATCAACGAAAACAGCTATCAAGAAGATTAACGCCTTCAAACAGAAAATATCTTTGAAGCAATACACGTAACTGTAAAAGCCGAATCATACAAAAAAGCTGTATGGTGAAAATAAATAAAAATAATAAAGGAAGAAAATAGGAAACAATTTGACTAAATAAAAAGGATATAATTTCGAATTTAGTCAGGAAATAGGTGACTATGTCTCTTCAAATAATCCTTTACTTAGATATCTGAAAGTTATAAGTAATTGGACATTTCTGGAAAAGGTAGTCGTGTGTCTTACAGTGACCATCTCTAGAGATTAATTTCAGCCTTACTACAATACTGCGTACACCCAAAATGCTAAGGCGGACGAATATGTTTTACTCTTTTTTCTACCGAAAATATGTTGAGAAAGAAGAAGAGACATTTTCATAAATCTAAAAAAGGTATTAGCGTAAAAACAGAACAAGAAATTTAGGTGGGATTCGAACTCGGCTTACCCTTTTCATTTTCTGCATCGTAACTAATATGCAAAGCACATATGCTGTACAAAGAACATGGAAATGAAAAAGCGAATATTTGAAAGAGGTAAAGTGAATAAACTCCTACAATCTATTCAAAAGAGAAAACATCATCGAAATGAACCACTTAATATTAGCGGCAACAATGATACTTATTGAAAAGTTTCTGATTCCGAACAAAGACGAAAATAATAAAATTTGTAGACTAACAAAGATTGAAAAGCTATTTGGGAAATGGGAATGAAAACGAAAAAAAATGTATGGGAAATAACATACAAAAAAATAAATTATATGAAAATCCAACTGCCTATTGTAAATTTAAAATATAAAATGCTATACAAACAGCAGTTATAATGGAGGAAATAAATCAAAATATCTTGGCGAAGGAAGTCAGACTAATAGGTATCGACAGAGAAGAGAGAACTATGGAGAAGATAAAATGTTTTTGAATATTCTGTTTCTGTTTACAGACAATTAAATGACGAAACAACGGAAACCTAAAACAAACTTATGTGAATGGAACAAAGCGTCTTTATGTTTTTTACTAGGGTATTGGGATATAGGAAATATCCAAGGAGAAAAGCTACGTGGTTAGTCATGTGGAAAAACAATTTGGGTGAGATCGAAAATGGCGATATTTGAAAAAAAATAATTACAGACTTCATGAAGTAGAAATATTAGTGGAAATTGTTAAATGAAAGACGCAAGTTTTCGAATAAAAACTAGGGATCGAGATGAAGCGGTTCAATAAAGTTAAGGAGATTCAGTAAGAAAAGTGGAAATATCCGGAAATTTACAGCAATATCTGAAATATGCCGAGAATTAAGAGAGTGTATGAAAGACTTGGAGATTCCGCGAAAGAAGATTCATGATATTCAGAACAGCATAGAGAAGGCGGGGCGATTAAGTACACATAACTACTTAGAATCAGAATTCGGCAATAGTCCTACAGATCATTGGAGCAGAATCATCAGTTTCTTCTGGAAAATATCCATCGCTGGTGTTTTCAAGTCACTAGATAAAGAGATCCATCTGCCGGTGAACATCAGAAAAAGATAACCGTTTTTGAGTACAGGCTCATCAATCTCTCTGAGTGGCTACACATTACCTTGTTTCGGAAGGTGAAGATTTTTTTTTTCATTTTTATAATAGTCATGGAAAGATTGCTATAACTCGATATCATTTTTAGTAGTTTGGATCACAGATAACGTTCCCATATGCAAATACTGGTTAATAAATATAGTGTAATTGTTTCTTTTTAAACTTTAACACTACAATTTCAGGGATTACTGATATTGAAAGAAACTTTCAGACAATAAAAGAACAGGTTCCATGGAGGCGGGACATGACAACTGACAATGCATTTAAAATTCTAAAGATCGTAAATCTCAGGAAAGTAGAAAACCGTTTGGGAATTCCACAAGCGAGAAATGTGGGCGCTGAAACTATTAACAGAGAAATTATTGATACAATTAGCAATTTCGACAGTGTAATTTTGTGATCTAGCTGCTACTCCATATTCGTGCTTTAATTATTGAAGCCGAGATACGAGGAAAGGGTACCGAATTATTAACTGTGAACATAATTATAGAACAGACAAAGGGAAGCTACGCTACATCGGCGAGAGAGTGAATGAAACCGAGATTACAGATTAGGATACGTAATACTGTTTATTCTTTTTTGAATTATGAAAAAGATATTTAGATTATAAAACAGAAGCACCATAACACGTGTGGGAGCAATGTTCAATGCACGCACTGGTAGACATATAAATATGCAAAACATATTATAGCGTTGAATGTTGTCTAGCAGAATACATAGTAGTTGATTCAATATAACCACTATATTCCATGACAGTAGGAAACATGAGGCCAGTGAGTTGCTCTTCTGGAGGCTAGAATCAACCATGTTATTAGTCGCGAATAAGCTGAAAACACATCATGGGGCAATCGAAATAATATCAAAACAGAAACTTTATAAAAATATTAATAAATGAAAAAATTATATTTCACAATATGGATACAATACAAAAGGATACTTCAATGTAGAAATGCCTGACACTGTTAAATATATGAAAACACTTCGCGTAGGTCATGACCATTGTTTTGAAAATTGGAATCTGAAACACAAGTTATAGTACAGTCCCCAATCAAGGCGCACATCGGAAATAGTATTATGATTGGAGATCGCATATTTCCACTTATATTAAACAGAAACAAAGAAATTGTAATGTTCCTCAGTTTGGATAGTATTTTGTCATTTATAATCGAAACATGTGCAATTCTGATAACGTAAAAAATAAACGGTGGAAGACCAGACAGAAATAGATTTGCCATTTATTATATATCCGATATATAATTGCCGCCACACGCAGGCCGGATGCGAAAAAAGTCAGTTTTTATGTAAGGAGCATGCACCAGAGCCAGGTCCCAAAATGGTCCAGCCCCGGCAAATGTCGGTTGCATTAACATCGATATCACTGTAGTGTAATTAGGGATAAAACAGCCAAAGGAAGTTGTTCCCCCAAGACCGGGCACCTCTCAATTGTTTCGTTGAGCTATGACCGAAGACAAAGACACGGCCATTTATTATATATTCTTGGCTTCGAACCGAAAAAAATAATTGAAATATTTAAGAATATTTGATTCTGTTGGACTGTATTGGTTGATTTCATAAAACATAATTAATTATTCCATAATTTATTATCAAAATTTTTTCATCATTTATTATACGCGGGATTACAACCCACATTCCCTCTGTATTCAACTGGTGAGAAGTATGTTCCACTAGAGCAGCTTCTTTCCGCGAACCACTTCCCTGTGTAACCGACTCCCAACATCCTGTTTCTCCAATCACTACAATGATAACCTGTTCAAGGCTCGGATTAACGATTATCATTCACTTCTATACGCACGAATCACCTCCAAACATAACCTTCTACTTCGGGTATTGTAAATGGTGAACATTATAAAAACAAGTAAAAAAACAAACAAACAAAAACAATGATGGGGATACATTTTAGTACATCAGTAAAAATTAGTCTAGTTTATACTTTGCGACCATAAGGAATTATTGGCCGTGTTTTTACTTGTATCTGTATGTAAACATTGGGAAGAATGGTGCCTGTGTTTATATGCAATTCTTGTTCGTATTCCGTCTTGAATCCATAACTGCACAATCTTTGAATCTATTGGTAAACTTTGGTTGTGTTTATAATTCATTTTATACGTAAACATTTTTGCTTTTACCTGTCGGTAAACGATGCTTGCGTTTAGACTTGAAACTATAACTTACCTTTCGTCGTATTCGTACCTGAAAATATAAGTAAAAGCTTTTTATTTTTATACTTTAGTCCTTATGTCATTATTGCTTGAGTTTAAACTGTGAAAGCTTTATAGTTTGTAGTCTGGATTGGGCATACGTTTTTGTGACTTCAGACCTGTTTTTTTTCTCACGCAAACTCGTATATATGTAGCCATTCTTAAACAAGACAGAGAAATAATTAAAAAGATTTGAATAAATGAAACAAAATCTCTGAAATACATTCACACCAGAGAGATGCACACACGCTTTAAAAATGAAACAGGCTGGAAAATTATTTAAACGTTAGTTGTGAGGTTGATTCTTCTATCAAGATTATGTGGACTGCATCACATGTATTAGCTTGGTGCAAAAATAATTTCATTTTTTCACATAGTAACATATGTTAGAAAACGAAATTATTTTTGCACCAACCTAATAATTATTATCGATTAAAGCCAGCAAAGTATAGAATTAAAACTGAAGAATTTATGAAGAGATTATGATAAAAGTTCGAAAATAAATTGGGAATAATAAACAAAAGAAAAAAAAAACTCACTGATATACATAACATTTTGACAAAGAATACATTTAAATTGCCTTTTTACACTATTCTGTCTATTTTCCTCAGCTTTGTCGCCATATTTATTACGACGTTTCGGCCGTTGTACGCTCTGGCCTTCTTCAGGTGGTTGGAATATCGAAATGAACCTTTATTTCCCTATATACTAGTGTATAAACCTACGACATGTATAGTTGTACCTTATCTTTTGGTGAAAAAAACTGATATTTTCATATAGCTCTTGTATAATTAGCAATGTTAGCCTAAATGGGTCAAATACTGCTGTACAGGGCATCATAACTGTACTGTTACGGTTAATTAAAGGTACAGTAAAGACTACATTTCAATTTTCATATATACTCGTGTATAAACTTACGCCTTGTATAGTTGCACTTTATTTTTTGGTGAAAAAATTTGTATTTTTTATATAGTTCCCGTATAAAGCGCAATGTTAGTAACCTAACCTTGTAGTATTGGACATCGTATATGTACCATTACCGTTAACTAATAATACTATAAGATTATAGGACTACAAGGTAGGACCCGATCACGGAAATGTATGATTTTAAACTCTTCAAAAAAATGACCATTCTATAGTACGATCCCTTTTTTTGTATAAAAACATGATAATAAAAACTCGCACTTTACTTGAATGCCGCCAAAACGAAACTGCTCCCATTGACCCACCATAGAGAACCCTCTCTGCCTCCTATCAGAATGGCTGATCCCCAACTCCATGAGAGCGTCTCCCTGCGCTTTCTTGGTCTCACGCTTTCCACTGATCAGACGCGGAACTGCTACATTGAATCAATAGATTCATCTATTGCAGGGAATGTCGGTTTTCTGTGTCGCGCCAGAAAGTTTTTATCACCTCAGCCCATCCTTCAAATCTATTAGGTTGGTGCAAAAATAATGACGTAATAATATCGTTTTTTTACGTATTTTTAACGTCCAAAAACAACAGTATTACGCCATTATCTTTACACCAACCTAATACAAATCTATCATTCCTCGTTGCATTAAATATATTTGCCATATACGGTCTGTTTATCTCGAGGTCCTAGACAAAGTCCAGAGACGGATATGCAACGTGATAGGTTATGACCTGGCATCTCGTCTAAAGTCACGTTTTCACTGACGTGTTGTGGCTTCCCTCTGTCTTTTCTACAAATATTTTCATGGCATCTGCTCTGACGAACTACTTTCACTGGTGCGTTAACTGCATGAATTTAAGCGTGCTACTAGGTTAGCATCTCGATTCCATCCTTTTCACAGTTAAATGTAACCGTCTCTTCTACGTCAGCAGCTTATTCTGTCACACTTCCAGACAGTGAAACTCGCTTCGTTTTATGTGCTTCCCTGATAGATATAATCTTCAAATATACAAATGTAATGCCAATCGACATATTCTGATGCCTTGATCCTGATCCCCATCCTTCTCCTCAAACAAACCTCTTGACACTTCACTCTCTGTAACCCCTTGCGTGCTAGTGACTCTACCGCCTTGCTTGGGGTGAAATGTTTTAAAAAAAAGAGTATATAGAGTAAAGCAAAAATATATTCCCTACCCATGGAGTTCATTCAAATGTGAATAATGTAGACAGTGCGCTCCGAAACAAATTCTAACACAGAATGTGTATCATGCCAGACATTACATGGGAAATATGATCCTGTTAAAATGACTTGGATTGGTACAATCCGGAGCTATCTTAAGAAATATTATAAAAGTATTTTTTCTGAATCTTATATCGTTACACATCGTCTAATTCATGCAAGAGGATTAGTTTGTTTGAGTTTTTTCTGTTTTTTTTTCTTTTGTTTTTATTTCAGATTATGGAAGTTGAAGTTAATTAGAGTGTTAGCTGGATGTTTGAAGATGCGATTCAACCGATCAACAAAACTGAAAAACCTGGAACAGTTAAGCTACAATCTATTCAACGTTGATTGAATTTCCCTGTTTAAAGACACACACGATTTGAAACGAAATTGGAAGAATGAAAAATTGCGGAAGAATTTAATCCGTCCAGGCGGGAAGTCTGATTTGATTAAATCCACGAAAGTGATTAATGTAATCCTTTTTTTTTTTTTTTTTTTTGCCTAGTTTTATGCGAGGAAATTGTTATACATCGCACAACGGGATCATAACTCACATTACTTAGTAATGACACTTGAAATTATATGGTTACCCAATAAAGGTTGAGAATACTTTATCCTGAAGTGCTTAGGTTTTCTGGCTGTTGAAACAGGCTATTTACTATGTATATAGCTTCTATAAAATGGGGTAGATTGCAAATGTAACCCAAGCATAAACACGATACCCCCTACATTTCATAACACAGCTTATACATATACCCTGAAAGAAGTCTTATATAAATAACATAAACCCTGAAAGTAGTTTTATATCAAATTTTCATAAATTCTGTGTTCACACAGATACAAGTAAGTTAGTCATGAAATGCTCACACGGATTTTTAAGTGCTGAAATTAAGATTTCACGTAAAAGTATATATATATATTTTTTTTTTACTTTCTGTTCAAAGAAAGACTACTTAAAATATATATGACTATATTCACTGAGCATGAAAAACCTGGTAAATAATTCAGGAACGAAGGTGTTACTGCGACGATACCTAACAAAAAAAAAAAAAAACTGGTGCTTAATAAGGAACCCCCACCCAGTACAGAAGAAATCACTTACAACATCTGAACATCTGCACATCTCCATAGAACATAGGATTAGCAATAAATCTTCCAGTGAATAAGTCATTTACAAGCATAGTAAATTTTATGACACTGCCTTAAAAATAGTGGCTATAAGTTCCCTGATATCAAATATATAAAACATAACAACGTTGATAAAAGAAATAGAAACAGAAAAATGATTTGGTACACCCCGCACTGATTTAAACAGATGGTCAGTACTAAGTTAGGGCAGAATTTCTTCCATTTAATTAAGAAAGACTTTCCGAGAAAATTCCGCTTTTTAATAGAAAATCACTAAAACTAAGCTATAGCTGTACTGATAATCTGGAATAACTATTAAAAAACATAATAATAAAATTTTAAATCTATAGAAATACCTGAGTAATAATTGACATTCCAAACCAACAAACCCAGAAAATACTAACAAGTATAATTGTAGAAATTCTAACGAATGTCCATTGCAAAGCAGATGTCAAAGATACTCTCTTGATTGCCTAAGCACTATTTCCATTATAGAAAATCCAACAGTTATCTTTTTCTATCGGATGTAACAAGAATTTCTTTTGAAACTAGGTGATACCAACAGGTATTATATTTCTCTAATAAACAGTACAGAAATAGGTCGTCATTTTTTAAATATATTTTGAACTTAAATGAAGTAAATAAAACTTCTACAGTAAAATGAAAATTACTAAAAAAGACTAAAACTTATAAATCTTTAAATGAGCCGTGCTTCTTCAGCTTTACATGAAAAATTAGAGATAATCAAATTTGCTGACAAAAATCTCCCTTGAACGAGAGGAGTGAATTAACGATAAATTACAGACACAGTTTATCTTTTACTTAAAAAAGATTAAATATTAAAAAATACGTATTAATATTTCTTATAGCCATAATTTATTAGGATATAATGGTCCACCGTCTACGTCTAAGCAACTTATTTTGCTTATTCAGCTTTAATTTCCTTCTGGCAGTTGATTACTACTTCAACGCGCCGCTGGTGAATCTTATATGTATTGTTTTGTCCTAAGTATTATCGTTCATTACCAACCTTCGTGCGATTATTCTGTTCAGGAATCTTACCGGGGTTACATCAGACAAAAAATGTTTTATGATTAAATTTTGCTCTCCTTAAAATGTCATGCTTTAGGCTTGATTACTGAAGCATTCATGTTAAGCTTTCATTGAAAATGTTTCGCAAAGTATAAGTTTGATAATTTTTCAGTGACTCTAAGAGCCCTTTTGTCATTTATTGAATGAAAAGGCGTCACTCTTCTGTCAAGTTTATCATACAGGGCCAAGAAAAGACTTTCCACGCTCATTCTAGCAAACCACTCATTTCCATTCGGATTCCATATAATTTTATCTTATTTAAAGCGGTTATATATATTATAGTTATTATTCTTCTAAAATGTGAAAAAAATATTCACTGAAATTATTATACAAATAAAACAAATGTTAGAAAACGATACAAAATATATCTTCCTTATTTAAGTGACGAGATAATCTGTTCTTATACTAGCAACGTCTGCACACTTGCATATTTGCATCAAATAATGCCTTTTGCTACCATAACAATATGACATTGTTTCAAATAGGGATGCCCATGTAACATTACGGGTAAATATATCGTCACACTGTCCTTTTGTTATTTTACGCAGCCGAAAATATAATTAAAGTTATTTTAAGAGAAAACAGAACTTAATCACTCTCTATATATATCTCTCTCACGCTCTCTCTACCTTCATTATATATATATATATATATATATATATATATATATATATATATATATATATATATGAAAAAATATAGTCTTGAGATGTGCTATATTTATGGGATAAATTGCTCAATATCAGAGATAGAGTGTGTGTAAATATAAAAGTGAACATAGAAGTCGACACCTGGAGGCGACAATCTATTTCATGATAGATGCAATCATCAGGCCACGAGTAAATTTGCATATCTCATTATTTCCTGTATTCTTAAATTATGAAACAGACTGTCGCCTCTAAGTGTTGACTTCTATGTTCATATATACATATATATATATATATATATATATATATATATATATATATATATATATATGTATGTATGTATGTATGTATGTATGTATATAACCAACCTGCTCAATTTTATAAAGCACATGTGGACTCATTCTTCTAATCATGTTCGGAGTTTTACTATATCATCTAAATCAGGATTCTCACTAACATCATAAACCACTATTGGTGAGTCTTTCCTGTCTCCTATCTATTTCTCGCATCTGCTGATAAAGAACACAGGCGTGCCCGAAAATTCCGAACTTGGAAAATTAATTTCCGTCTCCAATTCTGCCATGTGGTTAATAATTAATAAATGTTTTTCGTACTGATTATATAGGTGCCCTTTCGTTTCGTTTCCCTTTGTTTTATTAGCCAACCAATATATATATATATATATATATATATATATATATATAAAATAACCAAATATTAATGATAAAAATAAAAATAAAAAATGCGAATCTAGGGTCAAAATTGACCTTCTTTAGAGACAGTCATCCACTTCCTTAGTTCGCTGCTACTACCAAACAGGAATTAGTTCTCTGTATGATGGCTGTGCTGACCGAAACTAGTCGAGGAAACTAATTTCAAAAAATAAAACGAAAATATCAATATACAATCGGGTGTTTGATTTATATTTTTTGTTTCATATATATAAATATATATATATATATTGTTTCATATATATATATATATATATATATATATAAATATATATATATATATATATATATATATATATATATATACATGTATATATATATATATATATCCATATATATATATATATTCATATATATATATATATATATATTTTGTTTCATATATATATATATATATATATATATATCCATATATATATATATATCCATATATATATATATATATATATATATATATATATATATATATATATATATATATATATATATATATGTATATATATATATCCATATATATATATATATATATATATATATATATATATATATATATATATATATATATATATATATATTTAACTTTTTTTATATGCTAGGCAACTACTCTATTACAAAATATGTAAATCTCATTATTTCCTGTATTCCTAAATTATTCTTTACATATTCTTGTAAATTCGCAAATTTCTTCGAAAGTATTTGGTAAATTTTTAAGGATCTGCAATCGTTCCAACAATAAGGAACAATTACTTTCCACCATCACAGACGAAACCTCGCAATCCTATTTCTACTCTGTCACTGTTTAATCGAAAATGATCAAATAAACTTTTTTTTCCATCAGGTTTATCATTCAGGGTTAAGACCAGCAGAATAACACGCATTGTAGCGAATAATCATTCCATTTGTATCCCATTAATATGATGTAATTTCAACTCGAGCAGATACTTCCCACGAATATCATTGTGGAACCGACACGTAAGCTAATGCATCTCCAAACACTACAATTTTAATCCCTTCAAGTGTAGTGTTTACCGTTGTCTTACCTACATATCGGCGTAACATATGACTGTATTTCTCTAAATCGAATTGCTCTCAAGCCTTGTACTGATTTAATACAATTGTAAAATATAATAAAACATAAACATTAATTATTAGTTTTATATTTTTTTACAGTTAATCTCAGGAGGTAGGACCCTCTCTCTGTTAGGTTTCATCTAATTGTATTTGATAATGTAATATTCTGATTATTCAAGGATGTTTTTAGTTATATATTCATTGCACCTGTTTCAAGTAACTATATATTAAACAAGCTTAAAACATTAATTGATTGATTCGTTTTCTACGGCTTATCAACACTTGGCAGATTATTTTAAACCAGAAAATATTTTTAGATTGTAAGAATATCTTTCAGGAGATAATAAGTATTTAGCGATAATATTTTTAATAATTAAGCAATAACTGGGTGAATTGTGGCTTCATACCATTCCCTTGGCTATCTGTGCGTAAGCAATTTGAAAGTGGAACTCGGCTATCCAAATAACAATTCCGAACCATTATTCATTATACGGGCCGCACATCCTATCTTACAGCAGCTGATATTACCAAGATGATCAGACATCTCTGTACTGACCAGGCTCGACTTAACTACTGTGATCGTACAGGAACTAGTGTTTTAAACGTAATACGGAATTATAAAGTAATTCGTAGAAATTATAAAGAAAACGATAGTGTATTTCCCAGTATCACATGAAAATATACTGTTTTGAATCTGAGGTTTGGTTTAAACAACTCCTTTGAGAATTATTGATAATATTTGCAAGACTAGGTTATTTTCAGAAATATTTTGAGGCGATAGAAAAGAAAGATATTAACAAAAGTTGTAAAGCAGTTATACAGAAGGGTTGCAAACTACTCGGAATAAGCTAGAGACAGTTATTCTTAATTTGCGAGAAGTTAACCGGAATGAGAATGCAAAACTGAATTATACAGAGTAAGACAAACAACAGTCGTAATTATTACCCACATTTTCTCCAGACTATATAACTTGATAAATGAGATAAGCAAACACTCGCTTTTATGGTTAATTTTATATATATATATATATATATATATATATATATATATATATATATATATATATATATATATATATATATATGTGTGTGTGTGTGTGTGTGTGTGTGTGTGTGTGTGTGTGTGTGTATGTCTGTGTGCGTGCGCGCGCGTGTGTGTGTGTGTGTGTGCGTGTATCAAGAAGTATCGGGACTGCTGTTATAAAAATAAAACCGAACCAGATATCATCTCGGAATTTAATCTCCTTCGAAGTAATCATTTTCTGAGCTCACACACTCTATTCAGCGCCTTTTTCTTTTGCGCACGGAAGATTTCCTGAAACTCTCATTATTATTATTATTATTATTATTATTATTATTATTATTATTATTATTTCAAATAGCCAACAGATGCCACATCGCATTTCTCTTTGGTTTGCTTGACGCCTTGAAATAATGAACACTCTCTATAAATTTCATTAAAATACTGCTTTAAATAACGGAAGTGGGCGAAAACGGTATAACTTCAAGGCCAATCTGTGTCAGGTGACGTTACCCTGCGTATTTTGCATTACCATAGTAAACGCCCCTATATTTTATGATCATTTCTCGCAAGTGACAAATCTCATATCTGCAATAAACACACACAGATATATATATTTAAATACATATAATCAAATGAATAAATATGGACAAATGTACGTGTAAGCGTTCAAATAAAATACATACACACATCCTTTGGTGCAAGAAAACAGTGCTCAATGCTAAATAACAGAGCTATTAATATACATAGTACACCACGCTGACAGTACAACTTGGAGTTTCACACCATTGTTATGTTTAGTATTACTATTATCATAATTATTTTATTGTTATTAATATTATTATTAGTATTATCATACTATTGTTATCATTGCTTTTATTATCATTTATCATTGCACAATGTAAAACTTCTTTATATTTGGTTCTCAATAGTTGAGATAGTACTAAGATAGACTACAGAACGTATTCCACAGTTATTTTGTAGTGGACAATTATTAGGATACCTACAATTACATGAATTATTATTTGTGTCATTATATTTAGTATTACTGTCAGTAACCTTTTGAGTAATCGAGCTTTTTGAATCCCTATACTTGTTAAAGACTATGTTGTTATGTTTTTTAATGATTTTCTCTAGGTTATCTGCACAACTATAGCTTAATTTAAGTGTATTAGGATTAAATATTTTACTAAGTGGGTTAGTTTCAGTGTTAGGGAAATGTTTCTTGATTAGGTTTAGAAACATACGTCCTAATTTAGATTTAATCATTAAATTGAAAGGGGGAGTGAACCAGATGATCTTTCTAGATCTATTCTTATTATGGTTGTAGTTAACAGGGTTTTTATACTGAATATTGATATCTTTGTATCCACTATTTTTAAGTGCAGAATTATAAAAGTCACTATGTTTATTAAAAACATCTTTGTTAGAAGAGTTAGTGCTAATTCTAAATCCAATGGAAGAGGGTATATGTTTGATAACTGAAGGGGGATGGTTGGAATTTGGATGAACGTATATCGGATTGGAATTAACCTTCACATATGGTTGGAAAGTGTTGTTAGCAAGGTTTAGGATGACGTCTAGAAAATCTACTTGTTTAACATTAGTAGTGACTATTGTCCTAAGACCTAAATCCTTAAATACCCTATGAATCATTTTCCTAATACGGTCTACCTTAGTTTTAGTGGAATTTTTAACAACTATATTTGGATTCTCAGTAGTTGAGATAGTACTAAGATAGACTACAGAACGAATTCCACAGTTATTTTGTAGTGGACAATTATTAGGATACCTACAATTACATGAATTATCATTTATGTCATTATATATAAAGAAGTTTTACATTGGTAGCACAATGAATACATTCAAAGAACGCTGGCGGGGGCATATGCAATCTTTCAATAACTGTGACTATAGGTACATAACTTCATTGTCCAAGTACTTTGGAACCTACAAGAAAAGAACAAAACACCTACGGTTCATTGGACATTGATTAAGAAAGCCCGGACATGTAAATCCCTATATTCCCCGTGTTACCTGTGTCTTAACGAAAAGTTTGAAATTATTAGATTTAAAAACAAGGCTGATCTCTTAAATCAGAGATATGAACTACCGGTTAATTGTAAACACCGTTATAAATTTAACTTATTATAGGGGTCGTATACTTTAAATGATAATGATACGTAGCTGTAAGTTGAATAGATTATAACTTTTATTACCTGATGGTCAATCTGACGATATGAATGTGTATGGTATAACTACATAATGTTACTCATTTTTCTGTATGTGTATGTATATATATGTATATATTTATGTGTAGTTATGTGTGTTTGTACTGCGAAATGTGTATGTTTGTATTTTAATGTATTAATATGTTGCTAAGTTTTGTATATATATATATGTATATATGTATGTGTGTGTATTTGTTTGTGTGTTTATAGATATATGTGTGTATGTGCGTGTATGTATATATATGTGTATGTGTGTATATATATATATATATATATATATATATATATATATATATATATATATATATATATAAAGTAAGAAGGTGAAAAGGAGGAGAAGGAGAAAAGAGGTTAAAAATATTGGTGTATATGAGTATGTATATGTATTTGTAGATGTGGGTATGTGTGTGTATATATATGTTAGTATGTATCCTTATATGCATGTATATATATATATATATTTTATGCGTGTATATATGTAAGTGTCTGCATGTTTATGTAGTTGTGTATATATATGTATGTGTGTATGTGTATATATATATGTGTGTAGGTGTATGTGTATGTATGTGTATGTATATCTATATATATATATATATATATATATATATATATATGTATGTATGTGTGCATGTATGTGTATGTGTGCATGTATGTGTAGGTATATATATATATATATATATATGTATATGTACGTATATATATATATGTATATATGTGAATATATGTAGATGTATGTGTATATATATATATATATATATATATATATATATATATATGTGTGTGTGTGTATGTTTGTATGTGTATTGTTATATTGTGTACCTAATTTTAATTACGTATATTTATGTTGATATGGATGTTTTTTTTGTTTTTTTTATATGTATGTTAGGATACGTGTATCTTTGTGTTTGCATGTATATGGAAGTATGTCTATGCCTATGTATGTGTATGTATGTCTGTATATTTATATATGTTTTTGGTCAAATGTCGTTGCATTTATGTGTATGTACGTATATATGTGTATTTATTACTATAGATAAGTATTTTTATGTAGATATTCATGTGTATGTATATTTCTGTATGTGTGTATGCATGTATGTATGTATATATATATATGTATATATATATATATATATATATATATATATATATGTATATATATGTGTGTGTGTATATGTTTGTATGTATGTGTATGTATATATATGTATATATGTGTGTGTGTGTTTACTTATGTAGGTTTGCAGTTGTATATATGTATATTGACACCTACTATATATGAAATTGTTTATGTGTACGTGTAGGTAGGGAAACTTGGGTATGTCATTACGCCCACATGAGTTAGTATATATTTGTGTATATATGTTTATTTTTGTGTATTGCTGTGTATATATGTATTTATTTGTAAGTATGTGTACACATATTTGTGTGTATATTTATGGGTACATATATGTATATGTGTATGTATGTGTATGTGTACTTGATACCATGGAAATGTATACGTATGTATATGTTTATGTATGTATGTGTAGATATTTCGGTGTGTATGTATATTTATGTATATGTGTGAGTATGTGTGTATGTGTATGTATATATGTATATGTATGTGTATATGTATGTGTATATGTATATATATGTATATATGTGTGTATATGTATGTATATATGTATATATATATATGTTTGTATGCGTATATATGTGTGTGTATGTGTGTGTGTGTGTGTATATACTTACATGTATATGAGGTGGACATCGTAGTTACCGATGGGTGTTGACTTTAATGTCCGTTTTTTTTTGTTTTTTTTTACATACACTATTTTAATATATTAAATAATATTAATTTTAATCATTTTTATCTTTGGATATTTACTCGCTTAAGTTAGATTTCAATAGGTTGTTAACATTCATGCAATGACATTTTCTGTCTTAAATATTTATCGGTTGGTGTATCCAACTGTCTGGGTCAATGTCTGTGGATGTGTGTGCATGTATTTATATGTATCTATGTGTATGGAAAGTGCATCCACTTTTAATTATGTATGTATGTACGTGTGTGTTGGTTTCCCTTCTCCCATTCCCCCCGTTTTTTTTTTACATGACAGACCGTGGAGATGTTCTCTGTCTTGTCCCTTTTTTGTGTGTGTATATGTCTTGGTGCTTATGTATTAGAATATGACTGCCTTTGTTTTACGCGTGAGTTTAGGACCCCATTTACACACCATGAGGATTAAATTGTATACATTGTAAAAAGACCGGATATTAAATATAGCTAAAGTAACTTCAATGAAAAAATAAATTGAATAACATATATATTTCTTCTTTTCTCCTCAGTAATTTTATAGTTGTAAACTTGATAGCGAATAAATGTTAAATTTTGATTTTGTAATTAGCAGTTTTAAATTTTAATATTAAATTTTATCATATAATTTAGTAATTATTCGTTGGAATAAATTATTTTTTAATACTAGACATCTGAATAGATATTATAACATGACTTCGTTATCGAGCTTTTTGAATTTTCCTGTACTTGTGTTCTGATTGGTCCATCTAGCCTTTGTAACAACGTTTTCCCCTTGCGTAGAATATTAATTAATTTGAAACTTTTAAAACCATTTATTTTACATTCAACGTCATCACTTGATAAGACACCGAGGGTGTTGAAACAAAATGGCTATTTTTGTAGTGATTTTATAACATATTTATGTTATAATTTTTTTTTTCTTTAAAAATAAATAATTATATATATATATATATATATATATATATATATATATATATATATATATATATTGTCATCCACAGACAGATTGTTTCGCTGTATCACAGCTTATCAGTGTAGCTAGACGTCTGGTTGCTTATAGCTAGGATTGAACCCCGGCTGAATTGGCGTGTGTATATATATATATATATATATATATATATATATATATGCGTAATGAAGCAAAATGACTAAATTATAATGAAGCATGCCTATATTATAATTTTTGAATAAATACAATTTTCTCCCCTCTGCATTGAGAACTCTTTTCAGAATAATGTGTGTGATTATTCGAATTTTCTTCCGTCTATACCAACCTTGTACTTGGTGTTATCTATATCTATCTATCTATCTATCTATATATATATATATATATATATATATATATATATATATATATATATATATATATATATATATATATATATATATATATTTATATATATAAGTCTGTCCGTATATAAATTTGTGAGAAGCCATTATTTAAAAATATTTATGAAAACATAAGTCAAGTTTATTATGTATTCATGCTTCTAGTACTAAGAATCATTGAAGTGAAATCATGCGTCATGTACTTAAATATCATTTTCCCGATAGATCCTTTCATCTGGATCTTATGCATGACGCATAAAAGGTTCAGAAATATCTAAACTGCCAGATGTATACAAACAATTTCTAAGACAACTTATTATAAATGGCTTTGAGCGAGTGAGAACATTTAAAATGGATGTCACATATCGATCGAAGTGGACATAATAGCATAAAAATAATTTCATTGTTTGTTTGGTCGGTTCAAAGACATATCAACTGTTTATGTTATTTAATGCCGAAATTTCATTTTCTTGGGTAGGTTGAATTAATAAAAATATGATATGTTATTCTGCTTCAACAATTGAGTACATGGTAGACGATAATCATCCTTTGCGCATATACATGACTTTTTGGAAATATTATGTTGGTGCAAAAATAATGACATAATAATGTCGTTATTTTACGTTAAAAAACGACATTATTACGTCATTATTTTTGCACCAACCTAATACTTACTTAGTGCCGGCATGATGTGTGTATAAAATTGTAGTTTTTTTAAAAGTTATATTTGGAATACAGTTTCAGTTCCTTTTAGTGAAAGTGTTGTCACTTTATTATTTCGCCACCTCATTATATAAAAACCCACTGACAGAAACACTTTCCACCTTAATTTTAAGAGTGTATGTCCGCTAAGTTACAAAATAGCAGATATAAAAAAAGATCTCCTAACGAGATCGCACGAGAATTCATCATCTCCTCTACTTTTCCTTAAAGAAAATCAAAACTGTTTAAACAAAGCCAAAATGGTTTTCCTAAGTACATCATCGAACGCCAGATTAGACTATTCCTTCCGAAAGTGGCTAATAACGAAATTGAACACACAGACTAAAACAATAACATTAACATATTCTAAAATATCAAAATACACATCAACAAAAAAGAAGATAAATTTTCACTTAGAAATAGCATAAAATAATAGACTACCCACAGACGACGCGAATAGAATTAATTATCTATTAAAAACTATCAATTAGCTAAACTTATAATCAAAAATAGGAACACACCCGGAAAATCAAAAGTACAAAGAAACAAAATTATTATGCCTCTTAAGGAACTGGGAACCTAATCAAACAAATTACATCGGAAAGTCTACTACTTGCATATAGAGACAATTTACCTTAAACTATCCGACCACAGCTCCATTAAAACCCATTTAAACTAATATAAAATATCTATCCGTCTCCATCCGAAACATACTAGTAGAAAATACAATCATAATAACCTCTTCCGCATCTAAAAAAATATAAAAATAAAAGAATAATAAAAAAGAAAATACCTACAATCAGTAACATTAATTAGGAACATGACCACGATATGAAAAATAAAAATCTTAATCCTAGTAAATTGTTAGTCGTCTTTAAGGAATGCTGCATATTTGTGTGAAATACACAATATATATATATATATATATTTACACACAGTGTTGTTCGATAAAACTGACTCACCTTATCCTTTTAATTTAGCTGAACTTTCGTTTCATCGGAGAAGACAACATTCTTCCAGTCTTCTACGGTGAGATTTTTGCAATAGTGAGCCAATTCAAGTCTCTTGGATTTGTTGGCTTATTAGCGGCTTAAACCTTCGTGTACAAGATTTATAGCCTTGTTCTAACAAGATTTGTAACCTTGTTCTGACAGACTGTTGAAGAGGCAAGCTCAACACCTTGCGCTTTGGTTAGACTGGCGCAATTTCTTGGATAGTTACAGTCCCATTCTTCACAACTTCTCTCTTGATTACCCTGCCAGTTCTATGATAATTGTTTCCTTTCGTCCCCTTGTTTCCTTCTTGGAGAAGGAGTGGCATCATTATGTGCCCTACGCACACCAGAGACAGTTGATTGCGATGTGATAGCAAGTTCTGCAATTTCTCTCGTACACTTGCCTACATTTGAGAGGGTGATAATAGATCCCTTAAGAGGTTCTGATCCGTGCTTGTACGCTTTCATCTGGTTTGTGATTGAGTGCCTATTTGAAGCTGTTTCTTATACTGTATGAGGCTTTCTGGAATATTCTTGAATACTCTAGATTTAATTTAAGCTGTTCTAGAATTCTCTAGAATATTGTTCTGAGTGTATAGCAAAATAGTTTTCAATATTTTTTCAAAAGTTCTTTAAATTTACCATTTTACTATTTAGAATGCGATATCTGAATCACTTTTATTTCACAGAGTGTTTTTTTTCTGAATCTCATTTATATTCAATTTTATAATTATCAGTAGAATACCTTAGGGTAAATAAACTTTTTTTTCCTAGGTGGTCGGGAAGGGGTCTTTATATTAGTAAGATTAAAAATTATGTTAACTCCAAAAACAATAGACACAAAATATTTTTAGTAAAAAATCAGGTGAGTCACTTTTATCGAACAGCTCTGTACATATATATATATATATATATATATATATATATATATATATATATATATATATATATATATATATATATTATAAGTCTTGCATCAAATATAGATCGAAATCAAACAATTATAAGATACATAAAAATAGGAGACGTTTATCAATCTAACATGTTTCACTCTTTATTAAAGCCTTGTAAGAACATAAAACACCGAAGTAAAAGAAGATATTCTACTAGTTTTACATTTATGCTGTATGAAATACATTGTTCAACTACGTATCACGTGCATTCGACTCTTTTAAAACACCATTAGTATCATTTGTGACGTTCCGATTTCAATGAGAGAGGAGACTCCAGCCGAATTTTCACAAAATGAATGAATCCCAAGCCTGCCTGAAAAAAAACGTATATATTGCTACACCGGGTGTAGCACAAAATTGTCCACGTCGTGTAAAAGCAAAATTGTCTAATTGTTGGATTAAGCCCTGAACCGTTTTAACTTAGAAATGATTAAAGATATCTTACTAGAATTCTTCGAGGATTTTATGACACTATTGTACTCTACCTTGAATCAAAAGAATGTAATTACACTTGAAGCTTAACAGACTAGTCGTAAGAAAACGATTTTAAACTGTTTTGTTTCTAGATGAATAACTCAAAGGGTTTTTTCAGTGATTCTTACGACAAATGAAATGATGATGGCTAAACATCTTATCCGACGTCCTGAAAAAAAAAGAAAAATCAGTTTAGTGCTTTGTAAGTTTTAGTGTTTTGATTTTAAACATTCGTTGGGATTGTTTTATCAGCTTTTTCGGTTATTTATTAAACAGTATGTACATTTATTTTCCTGATCAGCATTCGAGAAATATTGAACAAAAGTTGCGCCTTCTGACAGGATTCAAACCTGTATCTGCCTTGTAAGAAAAACTGATGTTAGATCGGATGTGATTAAGACTAAGTGGGCCACGGCAGATCTCACAAACCGAAGAAAGGCGAATAGTGCTAGATAAGCGGAAATTATCATTCTCATATTCTGGAATATTCTCGGACATTAATATTTGATCACCTTCAAATACTAACGAAAGCAAAGCAAAGAATGAACCAGCGATTTTTTAGTGGACACTCATATTGATAGACGCTATGTTTATTTATTAAATAGCATATTTATTTATTTCCATCTACCGGCCAGAATATTCGGAAAATCATCGTGACTGAATTGTTAAGGACGCTGGATCTAATGAGGACTTCTTCAGCTCGAGGAAGGCAGTTTCGAATTCTGCCGTTTGATGCGCGTTTATATATATATATATATATATATATATATATATATATATATATATATATATATATATTCCATCGACTTCGACGTATTAGGGTCAAGCAGATCAGTTCCCAGGAAACCGACAGCCCGACAACCGCACATGAGATTTGATTATAGGGGTGAAGGCTTCGTGCAGGACCAGCCACACTTTCTGAAGGGCCGAACAGAGAGACCTGGTACACTAAGTGTCATAAGGTCCCCAAAGGACCCTCCGCAGGTTTTCGAATTCAGAGTTGTCCTTCTCCTAGACCAGTTGCCAGCTAAGGCTATAGAACCCAGTACTCATTGACTCATAGTTGGAGAAGAAGAGAATTCACACCTTTCCCAAGGGTATTAGCACGTAAGTGAATGCAATAGATTCGTCTGCAATTCGAACCCGGCTCTGCGATTCCTCAATCCATTACTCCACCGTGCCTCTTATATATATATATATATCTGGGGCGTGTGTGTGTGTGTGTGTTTTTTTTTCTGATTATTTTTTTTTCATTCGATTTATTTAATTAAATGCTCTGTTTTTTTTTCGTTTTTTTTTTTAAAAATAAAATATATACTTTTACCGGCCTGAATGTTCGAGATACATTCAGGTCGGTAAATTTAATTCGTAAGGTTTATTAAAAAAAACTACCTTTAAATGAATAAATTGTATGTAATAAAATAACATATACAGAGAAAATATATTAGATATTTATCGAACTTTATCCGTTTCACAATATATATATATATATATATATATATATATATATATATATATATATATATATATATATTGTGAAACGGATATATATATATATATATATATATATTTACAATATATATATATATATATATATATATATTCACAATACATATATATATATATATATATATATATATATATATATATATATATATATATATATATATATATGTATATATATTGTGAAACGGATATATATATATATATATATATATATATATATATATATATATATATATATATATAATTTTCACCTAATTGATGCTATATACACCAACACAAGTCTGGAATTTGGTAGACGAATAGATATTTAAACGTTTTGTCCACTCATCACGAGGTACTTGTGAAATTTCAGGAGACATTACGGCTCTTTAAGTCTTGATGTTGTGAACCGGTATTTTTTCTGACTCGAGATGCAATTCATTAACAGCTGTTATCTTATGCATATGATAGTGTTTGCCTTTTGGTATTTCCTCTTCGATTTGACTTATCTTCCACCTGATCTAAGGATTTTGTTTGTTTAATGAGTATATAACCTCCGCTTGTTTTTATGTCAATTGCGAGCTTGTCTATTCGTCAAACCCAAGTTTCATATATACATAAATACATACAAAACTCCTATGGTTTCTCTCAAACGCTCCTATCAGCTCGAAGCGTATCTAAACGTAAATAAATGACATAATACATTATGAAATGGAAAATTATTTTAATATATTTTTTGTTTAAACGTTTTTTATAGATACAAATATTTAAGTTAATGCTCAGTTTATAATAAGCAGTATTAATTATTTAATTAAGTTTCTTCGAGATTTCTCAGATATACATGCCGTTAAATGTTATTAATACTGGCCCCAAGCACTCGTCCCCAACATCAACAACAATATATATATATATATATATATATATATATATATATATATATATATGTTACTGTTGTTGAAGATGAGGTTCTCAGTTGGAAACCTTCTGTAGTAGATAATTAATGTAATTTTCTTGTATTAGTCGACTGGAGTTGTGTATTTCTTTATAAGGTTTCTAAGAGAATATTTATCCTGATAATAGTTACCATGCATTAGATTTTCATAGAAAATGCTAATATCATTGTTTTTCTCTGCATGTTCTATGTTGCCATTGGCTACCTAAATATGGTGATCTATGAGCTAATTCGAAAAGCCGTTATTGACAAATGTTTGTTTAACATTGTTAACTTCTTTAAAGAAAGCCGCATACGTTGAGATAAACTGATGCACTCTAGTGGGGATATTTTTATAACGTCTATTTTATTAGGTTAGTGCAAAAATAAGGATGTAATAATTTCGTTTTTTGACGTTAAAAATACGTCAAAAAACGACATTATTACGTAATTATTTTTGCACCAACCTAATATATCTAAGTGGGTACTTCCAAGTAAAATTGAGGTGGCAAAACATTCTCCTCATATATATATATATATATATATATATATATATATATATATATATATATATATATTGTTTTTTTATCCCTTTTTGTTTCCCTAATTTTGTTTGCATGTCCTTTATCTTCTACTCCCTCAATCACTTTTTCCTTTCGAGGAACATATATATATATATATATATATATATATATATATATATATATATATATATATATATATATCAACTAGATTTTCCGGGAGCATATATTGTCAGCCACAGGCAAACTGTTTTACTGTATTACTGCCCGTGATGGCTAGACGTACGATTGCTTCATTGCCGGGATCGAAACCTCTACAGCAGTCAGAGATATTTCCCATAGGCTATCGTCTCATGACAGAGAGGAACGGAAATTTTAACGTTTACTATGCGAAATACGTTAGTGGCACGGAATGAAATCCGATTGAAGAGCAATGCGTTAATATATATATATATATATATATATATATATATATATATATGTATGTATGTGTGTGTGTGTGTGTGTGTTTAAAGTTTAGTTACGAAGTTTACGAGATATTTCGCGTGGATAATGTATGCGTTAAAAATGATTTCAACGCAGATGTAGAACGTTGGAAAATATGTACATATATCGATTTTCTTTATTTGCCAAAATCTATATACATTTTTTAAATTGAATATGCATTCTATGTTAAATTTAATCCTTGTGATAGGAAAAGAGACGAAATTCAATTAAAATTCATCAAGCATTCTTTAAATATCTTTATAGAAATTACTTAATTACTATTCTGTACTGCGATAGTCCACAATACTTGCATGCTAACCACGATTCCACAAGGCGGTGGCAACTACATACACTTTCATTGTGTATGTTTATGTGTAACAAATCTCAAGATGTACATCAACTTCTTTTGATTTGCACTCAGAAATAGTTGAAAATAACAATCCTTTTGCGTCCGTTTATCGAATGATTGCTAAATTTATTCTTCCACAAGCATAGACAACAGTCTGCAGAAAATAACGCTTCTTTATTGCATAAGAAATGTCTACGTCTAATTTTAGGCATAATGTCTTCGCCATGAGGAATTTATTCTGCGAATGACTTCCAAAAAAGAGATGAACCTTCTAACCTTTTGCATTTTATTGGTGTCCGTAAATAGAGAGAGTGAGAGAGAGAGAGAGAGAGAATAAGTGAGTGAATGATTGAGTGAGTGAGTGAGTGTATTGGGAGAATATAGAGACAGAGAGTTAGAAGAAGAGTAAAAGAGTGGATTGCAATAATATGGATGAAGGAGGAAACTAAGAATGAAAGCTATAAACCATTACACGATACTGGGTTAATATAGTTTTCACTTCACCTTCAAATATTTCTAGTCTTTTGTATTACTTCCTAATTTAGTTGGAGGACTTCTATCAGTTTTCATGCCATTTTTTATTCGTTTTCGTCTCGCCATTATTTTAGTTCTTGATTTCTTTCCTCTTGAGCCACTTTCCATCATGGCGGATTGTTTTAGTTTATTCTTTTTTTCACGTCAGTAATTTGTTTTTTAATCAGTCCAATCTTCGGTTTTCTTTGCAAAGTTTTGTCGTTGATCTTCCTATTTTTTTCCGCTACTGTTATAATTTTTTGGCTAACCTTCTTTTTTCTTGCATCTTTGCTCGTCGGACTGATTTCCCGTTATATATTTTCTCATTCTCATGACAGTTTTCTTTTACAGATTTGTTTTATTATTATCTGTGTATATATATATATATATATATATATATATATATATATATATATATATATATATATATATATGTATTTATGCATTTTTATTTTCAGTTATCCGTCGGTTTTCTGACTTCATTTATAGTTCAGACATTCCGAAACTCAAACTATCCACCACCTATAAATTCTCTTTATATTTGATGTTTTCAGTTCTATCTATCTATCTATCTATCTGCAACCTTCTTTTCAGTATCTATGAAAATGTTCCTGTCTTTAGCAGGAATATATCTTGCTTTGTACAATTGGTTTGTAATTATCTGTCTGTGTTATTATTTATCTATAACTATCTAACAAATATTCAGCATCTATGAAGATACCCTTGGTTTTTAGCATGAATAGATTATGCTGTGCTCACTTGGTTCACATCTATCTATCTATATATCTATCTATCTATCTTATTTTGTTCAATACACACACACACGCACACAAATACATACATATATATATATATATATATATATATATATATATATATATATATATATATATATATATATATATATATCCCAGTCATTTATCTATCTTTCACCACCTATTATCTGTGAACATACTTTTAGCATGAATCGATCTTGCTTTGTTCTCTCACTTCGCAATTGTCTATCTGTCAGTATCGATTAATATACGTATAATCCAGTCATTTTGTTTAATTTGTTCAATTACATTGATTCTATTTCTATCTCTCTATCTCTCCCTCTCTTTCTCTCTCTCTCTCTCTCTCTCTCTCTCTCTCTATATATATATATATATATATATATATATATATATATATATATATATATATCTGTGTGTTTGTGTGCATCTGTGTGCCAATTTTTCTTTCAGTATCTGTATACGTATCCTGTCTTTTATATAAATTGATTATGATAATTTCTTTAACTTGGTTTCTATCTATCTATCTATCTATCTATCTATCTATCTATCTATCTATCTATCTATCTATCACGGAAAGCGTTCGGACAAATGCATTCCTTGGTTCCGCCAGTACACTTACATTATAGCAAACTATACCCATTCTCTCGGTATTCCAAACCTGAGACTTAAGTTACAATCGAATAGTCTCTTCCTGCTAACGACTGCTCTGTGGAACCGAGTCCCTAGTGTATGTTTCATCGTTCACTACAGGTCTAGAGTTATCAGTCATCTTTCTCTGCTATCTGTAAAAACTGATGTTACTCCCGGGCATTTCACACAGTAAAGCTTAATCTGTGTGTATGTGTGTGTTACACACACACACACACACACACACACACACACACACACACACACACATATATATATATATATATATATATATATATATATATATTTGAAACATATACAAAAAAGGGAGAGAACCGATATAGAAAACTACCATGATCAACACTATATTTTATGACACACCCGCACACATACAACACACACACACACACACACACACATATATATATATATATATATATATATATATATATATATATTTATATATATACACACACTCAAACACACACAGACATATATATATACATATATATATATATACATTATATATATTTGTATATGTGTGTAAATATATATATATATATATACACAAAGATATATATATATATATATATATATATATATATATATATATATATATGTGTGTGTGTGTGTTGTATGTGTGCGGGTGTGTCATAAATATAGTGTTAAGGTATTCTATATTTATTGCTTAAAGTGCTCAGTATCAGGGATAGAACTTATGGAAATATAAAAGTAGACATTTGAATCAATAAACAGAGGCGACAGTCTGTTTCCTGCCAGACGCAATCGCTTTCCATGTATTTTGTGCCTTTGCTTCACTTCTCTCTATATACAGTGATGCATTGCAGCAGATTTAATAATAGTAAAAATTAAATAAAATAAACAAAAAATAACAAGTTCAATAAATTAATCCAAACGAGTATCTAAGTAAATAATGTAAGTAAATGAAAAAAAAAATTAGCAAATCACGCCCACCAAAATAACCGTGACATATATATATATATATATATATATATATATATATATATATATATATATATATATATATATATATATATATGTGTGTGTGTGTGTGTGTGTGTGTGTGCGCTCGCGCGTGTGTGTGTGTGTGTTATGTGTTTATGTCATTTATTTTCGCAATCGGTCAGGGTTATTCAAATGTAACAATAAATAATTTTAAATTATTTTTATTATTATTATTATTATTATTATTGTAAATTCTGTTTAATCTGAGTTCACATGTGGAAATTCGTGGAAGCCAAAAGAATGCAATAAAATAGCTTACAAGATAACATCGGCCCATTGATCATGGTAGTTTTCTATATCGGTTCTCTCCCTTGAGTTCGTCTGAATATTTGAAATTCACACAATTCATGAAATGAAAGCTAGAAATTTCTTGATTTACAAAATTTGCAATAAATATTCAACCACCATACCCGAGGATATAAAATCGGGGAAAAGTATTAGCGTAGGCTGAAACAACTTTTCATTCATCATTGAGATTAAAGTAAAAACATAACACTTTCTTTTTCTACCACAACTCAATGACACAAATTTAACAGAAAAATTATATATTCTTATTTATATACTATGGCGATTTTCCAAACGTAGCTTAGATGTAGCACAGGGACGAACGTATGGGCCACCAAGTGTGGATCGAACTCATTACTTAGCGGTAATTGTTCTGCCAAGACAAGCACGCTAACCACTACACCACCTCGATGTGTCCAACCATAGTTATTATAAAGTCATTGTTCAGCATAAATATATTTTTCAGTCAAACATTTAAGACTAATCGTCTGGCACTATCATAATTCTGCAGTTAGGAAATGTATTAATTTATGTTTAAATGGCTTTAAGATAGTTCTCTTTAAGTTTTAATGAATATACAGAAACTATATTTCAAACAACACGCTATGTGACTCGTAACTATTAGTTTCGTATTGGCACCTTAGGTACACAAACCAGTTTATAGAGGTTCTATCGGTAATAGTTCCCATGCTGAAATACCATGTATTTGATATAGATAGTGGATAAATATGTATATCTAATAAAAGATAAACCTTGTTATTCATTACGAAATAATGATCCCTGGAAAGTTAGTTTATAATCTAATAATCAAAGCATTGTTTAATAATAGATTTGATGAGGAGCATGGGATATAATTCCACCATCGTCAACATTAAGGATTCAATATACACAGAGCATAAGAACTTCCTTACGTATGGGAGAAGAAACAGTGTAATATATATATATATATATATATATATATATATATATATATATATATATATATATAATTATTTATTTAAAAATATGATTCCAACACGCTACATAAGAGGTCTCATGTTTCAAAACAAGAGCCGAAAACATCAAAATAATATTTGAATTAACTTGAGTTAAAGTAGGCTCTGTTCCATCTTCAAGCGAAATTTTTTGGGAATGACTTATTTCTGAAGTTTACGTGTTTTAATAGTATGGTCAGAATTGAAATCAAAAATTTCCATGGTAACATCAAGGGCGGATTGTTTAGAATCGGCAGGGGTGGGGTGTTAATAATTTGTATCAGTATATATATATATATATATATATATATATATATATATATATATATATATATATATATATATATTTAAGTTATAAGGAACTTGGTAAACCGAATTGGTAAATCCAAAGAGTATGAAATCCTGAGAGCTCAATGTTAGGACAGAGCTAATATGTAATGAATTTTTTTTTCATTACATACATATATATATATATATATATATATATATATATATATATATATATATATATGTGTGTGTGTTAAGAGATTTTTTATGTTTATACGTTCTTTTTGTAGATACAACAACTTAAGTAAATGCTCTGTTTGTAATAAACAGTATTAACGACATTTACCGGCATGAATGTCCGAGAAATTTTCATAGAAAATATGCGTTCTCCGACAGGAATTGAACCAGTATCCTATACGGAACCGTCATATAGCCTGACGTGCTTTAACCATTTAGCCACGGAGAAGCGTTTAGGTTAGCAATGTCGATTTTACTGTTTTTCTCAGGAAAGAAAATGTCATTAATACTGTTTATTATAAACAGAAGATTTACTAAAATATTTGTATCTACAAAAAGAATGTATAAACGTAAAAAAAACGTCTTAAAATAATTGTCGGATTTTGTCCATTTCATAATATATATATGTATATATGTATCATATAATACACATACATGTGTGAGTGTTTATGTGTGTGTGTGTGAAAGGGTAAACTTTTCTGGTTATAATGTGGATATTTTCATATACTCTAGTTTACATAATTTTGCTACACATGTTTCGGGTCATTTTACTCACTTTCGACATGGGAAACATGGATGTTTTCACATATCATTTAAAGGAATTAAGTTTTTCTCGCGTTTTCTTATGGTTAACCATTGTCTCCACTGTGTGGTAGTAATACAAATTCTTGGTCTAGCGGAAAATAATCCACTGCATAAGGAGTAATGAAACAATTAGGGTAGGTCATAGTAATGGCAAGGAATGAAGTCATTATTCTTAGCTTTTTTTTATGTTCTCTGGAAGCATTAAAATATTTCTCCATTTTTCTACATGTTGTGTATGTTTGTGTTTATGCTAGTACGTGCATATATGCCACTTCTCCATACATATAAACTGTTTTATTGCAAGGAAATAGTATATATCCATACAGACCATATGTTTAGTGTTTGTCTGTGTATTCAAGTATATGTTTTTGTAGTCCGTCTACCGTGTTTGATTTTGACAGTATGTATGTATATATTCATTCTCCATACTATGCATTGTGTTATTATAAAGAACTCTGTACAGTAGCTATATATATGTTTTTGTGTATAAATGTGTATGTTTCACGCTAGTGTGTTATAAAACTATATGTGCATGCTGTGTTTTTATGTTTACAGGGTTATGATTTTATTTGATTTGATTTGATTATGGTTTGATTTTGTCTATAAAGATTTTTTTCTTCATTTTTAGATAAAAGTAATCGTCTGATATCGTCTGATATATTGCTATAATTTTAACTTTACCTAACTAAACCCATTTAGCCAGCTTATCCTGAAGATCCATTTAGGCGAAACCAAGGTAGGTAGTTCCTGCCTGTTGAGGAATATATATATATATATATATATATATATATATATATATATATATATATATATATATATATATATGTGTGTGTGTGTGTGTGTGTGTGTGTGTGTATTTGTGCGCATATGATTTGTACAACGCAGCCATACAGAATTTGCTTAGGTTTGAAGATAAAATGAATAAATATGAAGCATTAAATAATTTAGGTCTAGTACGAGATTGCATTATATATGTAATTGATACGTTCCTATTAAGAGAGTTCACGTCCGCGATATTACGGACAAAAATATTTGTTAATGGAAAGATGATTATGCTATGTAACAATTACACGCTGTAAAAGCAGTGTGATTTTTCTCATTATTAATATATTAATTTACATACACTGTGTTTTTAAACATGCCTATATAGAATGACATGTGCAGAGAGTGTAACGTTAGTCGTCACAGAAGCCGATTTCGAAATCCACTTCCCCACCACATACACCCTTTGGTCTTGGGTGGCATTCGTTCCAGAGAAGGAAAAATCATAAATTTAACTTCATGGAGAAAGCTAATGGAAACTCGTCTATTGTCATTCCCAAGGAGTCCTGTTAATTCAAAGATAAGAAGCACAAATCTGTTCAGAGCCATGACAACCTAGTTTCTGAAGGGAAATTAACATTTAAAACACACACAGACACCCACAAGCGTAACTGTGCTATAAAAAATGTAAAAGATTACAACATTCTCTTGAAACGGTGAGACGTAATGAAAGAAATGTCTTCAAACAAAGTATTGGGATTCAATAAAGCGAAGATAAAGAATTCACAACTGAAAATCGTTTAATTACTCCTTTCCTTTCATATTTTTTAGACGTTCAATCTTATCTATGATTCATTCATTACTCCTGGTATCATATAAACCGCTTTTTGCCCTTTTCATGTTAAAAAAAAAAATAAATAAATAAATAAAAAAAATCTTTTCGCCTTTTATCTTTTCATGTAACAAATGTTTGTGTTTAATTTAACTGTGAAATGGAAAATATATCTGGTTGGAAATAAATTAGCAACAGAAATACAAAGGCGGCGATGACAAAGCCGACTTCGAAATAAAGTTGAAGAAAGACGATCAATTAATAAACAAAGGTCTCTGAGTGCCTTGCATAAAAAGCTTGAACAAAAAAAAACTTCAGTCTAATAAACGTAGGCATAAAGGAACTGATGGATTAAACGTTCCAGTTGCCTTGGAAACTAATCATGCAGATAAAAGCAAAGAGATTATGCAGAAAAAAATATTTTAACTGTGTAGATTTTTTATAAAATCTAAGCGAAACAATCAATCATAAATCAGCTAAACTAAGTTGATATAGCTCTTTACTCATTACATATGAAGCAGGAAGATATAAGCACACAGGCAATATATATATATATATATATATATATATATATATATATATATATATATATATATAAATTTATTGATAATGGATTTTTCTTTATATATATATATATATATATATATATATATAGGTATATATACATATATTTATGTATATATATTTATATATATATATATATATATATATATATATATATATATATATATATATATATATTACCCACATTTTTACTGTGATGTACCTATATATATATATATATATATATATATATATATATATATATATATATATATATATATATATTACAAAGGTTGAAATAAAAAATGAAAAGAAATTTACACATTTTTGACGGGCCGTATGAAAATATGTATATATATATATATATATATATATATATATATATATATATATATATATATATATATATATCTTGAAAAATAAAATATATTTGAAAAAAATTAAATATATATATTGATGAATAAAATCACTGAAATCACTCAACTTTTATTTATACAATATTCTTGGTATTCGTACTATATTCAGTAATGGATTATATCATGAAACGTACTGCGGAACCTACAGATGTCCTTTCATTACCCTGTTCCAGGCTATCTTCCTTTTTATCGAAAACATTATATGTTGCATATTCATGGTCGCAGTGGCTAATTTAGGGAAAATATTCCACTAGCAAGGAAATTGAAACTTGAATCACCGGATTGTTTAAATGTGTTTTGACTTTCAAAATTAACTACAATAGATCTTCCATTACCGTTCCCCTTCAGATTTTTACACGTCTTTTTTACGTATATATATATATATATATATATATATATATATATATATATATATATATATATGTGTATATATATATATATATATATATATATATACATACATATATATATATATAGATAGATAGATAGATAGATATAGATAGATAAAAAAACAGCTGAAATAAGTTGTGGGTAAGTAATCCAAGTAGATCCTATTAATATAAAATATTAAAACTGATCCACGAAAAAGACCTCTGTATACTTTTTTTAGAGGAAATAAATGAATTACATTTATTGAGATGCAAACAATTTACCTCATACATTGTTTGGATCTCATTAATTGTAATAAATCACAATGAAATTTTTAAATCAAATATAAGTTGTTTGGATTTAATTAATTGTAATTCACTCATATATATATATATATATATATATATATATATATATATATATATATATATATATATATATATATATGTATGCATGTATATATATATATATATATAGAGAGAGAGAGATAGATATAGATATTACAATTTAATTCCGAAAATTATCGCCATGTAGTGGTCTAGTAACAAAGCAACCAAATATGTGTACACTAGCACTTGTGATTATGTTCCAATTTTCGTATTCTAGAAAAACCGTTCTGATAATTGATCTGTTTTTGATCAGCAAATGATGGTTACTAATTCATGTCATACTTTTGGCAGAAATCTAAGTAAATATATATGGAGCGTGAATTAATTATAATTATTTTGTTAAGATTGTTAATTGTTCTTTTGAAATATTCGCTATATCAAAATTGCTCATGGCGAATATGCAACGTTAAAATCACTCTTTTGTGTTTTACGGTCGATTTAAGTGGAATGATTTGATATGCATTTTGACATTAGGAATCTACGCTATAAATCATAATGAACAGATAAAAATGTAGAAACATTGCGAACCCCGTAATCTCAGATCAATGAGTAAGTCTGTGATTACAAAAGTATTAGGTTGGTACAAAAATAATGACGTAATAATGTCGTTTTTTGACGCATTTTTTACGTCAAAAAACGACATTATTACGTCATTATTTTTGCACCAACCTAATAAAACTCAATATTAATATAGAAATATGAGGTATAGCATAATTTGTGCATGAGAAAAATTTCCTCAAATATGGTGCCTGCAATGTTCAATCATGAGCAGAAACAACGTCGGCTCCAGGATATATGTGTTCTTTTCAATAATGTGGAACTGTTTGGCTGGCTCATTGCTGTTAATGAAATGTAGTGATTTTCACTTCGAACCGGAAACAAAACACAAAAGCATGCAGCGAAAAAAGACATCACTACAACAACAAAATATATTCTTGAAAACAGTTTCCAATAATATTTCCATAATGGCGAATACATTGCTTCGCAAGAGGCAATTCATTGAAGAAAACAATTTTGAAAAAAATAAAAAAAAACAAAACTAAAAACACCCAAGTCCGTCAAGCTTTATTTCTACAATTTTCTTGGTATTCGTACCATTTTCAATAATGTATATCTTGAAATGCACTGCGAGACCTGTTGAAACTCATTCATCATTCTGTTCCCTTTTTCAGAATATCTTCCTTTTTATCGAAAGCATTACATGTTGCATATTCATGGTCCCAGTGTCTACGTTCAGGAAAGTATCCCAATAGCAAGGAAATTGAAACTTGAATCATCCGATTGTTTATATGTGTTCCGACCTTCAGTGTTAACTATATTAGATCTTCTTCCATTATATTATATCTTATATATTATATTATATATATATTCTTCCGTTATCGTTCTTTTTCTTATCAGGACGGTAGCTAATTAGATAAAATATCAAACTGCGGAGAATGTCTCTCTTTCTCTAGATTCATCTGCAAATATCTTTGCATTTTGCAATTTCAAAACTCATCATATGAAGCGGCTGTATCATTCTTATACCAATGATCCTTCCCGTTTCCAAACATTGAATTTTTCAGTTCTCAATCGTCCAGTTAAAAAAAAAGATATTTCTTTATTCATTTTCCTAGTGATTCCGACGTACACCTTTCTTTACTTGATCGGTCCCTTAGATACTTTCCGGATTATTGGGATGCGTTGCAATACTGCGATGTTTTTCTTTACCTTTCTTTAATTTATTAATTTTCACTCATTTAATAGGCAAGAATTTCATATTCAGAAGGCATGATTTTTTTTTTTTTGCTAAAAGACTCTCGCGGATTATTAAAGGGAAATCGTTAATCTTCCGATTAAGAATTGTGACAGGGAATATTCTTCTTGTATAAAAGCCGGTATATATGCGTTGATATCATCTCGAAAATACCAAGTGAAAGCGAAATCTTCTTTAATCCTGCCTGTTGTCCTGCTATAATCTATAGGAATAAATTCTTCTGGTTATGCAAAAGGTTTATCTTCGAGCATAACAGATACGTTTTCGTGCCCGCTTGTAATAATTATAAGTCTATCACTATTAGGTTAATTTACTATTCCCTGAAAGAATGAGACAAAATATAGCCATATAAATGTTTCTTTTTAGTTATCACTGGGGTCTGTACGAGTGGTTTAAACAAGGATGCATCCTCAGTTTAACTTCTCTTCAATCGATTTCAATAGTTGTCATCTGCTGTTGGTAAAGTAGAATGATTTGCTCATATATGTTATTCAACCTTCGACACTTCAGGGGTTTATTTGCCGGGTTTTCCATATCGAAACGATTTTCAGCTTTTTGATACACATAAACCGTATGTAGAGGCAAAATATTCCAAAACGTGTAACAGCATAATTATCAAAATGTTTAATATGTAAATAAAATAATCTAATTGAATTTCATTTTTTTTTCAGCTTTTCAGATAAGACGTTTAACGATCATGACACCTTTTGTCGTAGGAATCATGGGAAAACACTTTGAGTTATTTAGTTAAAAAACCAACAGTTTAAAATCGTTTTATGTCAGCCACACCATCTTCCGAACTGAGTAATGGTGAGAGAAAAAGATCCTGCTGGCTTTCAGTAATGGTACCAACATTTATACTCTGGCTTCCATCTTCTAAGTCCATTCAATAAGCATCAAAACAAAGGTGAATAAGTTTAAAAAAGAATGAACAGTAGAGAGGTAAACTGAACTAGGAGGTTACCACATAAATAGGGATCATCATTCCACCTTAGAACTAAAGAGATCAATTAGTAAACATAAAACGTTTGCGAAATGAATTTCAACTATGACAGTTCAATGAGCAGAGAAAAAAAAACTTGAAAATGAAATCGTACGTAAAACTTGTGAGACATATTGTCACTCCAGGAGAGTTAGTTAGGCTTGAGAGAGCGAAGATCATTTGAAATATGTGGGGAAATGATTCCGGAATAATATATATATATATATATATATATATATATATATATATATATATATATATATGAAGATAATTTCAATCCTTCATGAGCTTCTGATCCTTAGCTATTTTTAATTAATAATGAACATCTCATTTTCCTTTACGATCGAATTCATTATGACTCTTTTATTAAGATTCAAGTGTAATTATACATTCCTATTATTCAAAGTAGAGTACAATAGTGTCATAAAAACAGTGAAGAATTCCAGTAAAATATCTTTAATCATTTCTAAGATACACACGGTTCAGAGTTTAATCCAACAATTAGACAATTTTGCTTTTACACGATTTGGACAATTTTATGTTACACCCGGTGTAGCGATATTTACGGTTTTTCAGGCTGGCTTGGAATTCAACTGACTTTATAATATGTTCGCGTACGTGAGAAAAGAAATTCCAGCTAGGACCACACAAAGAGCAGTGAAAAAAGACTTAAAAATGAAATTGTACGTGAAACCTGTGACGTATATTATTACTCAAGAATAGAAAGTCATAAGTTTAGCGTGGGCGAATAAAATCTTGAATAATTTGTAAAATGATCCTAGAATAATATTTATATATATATATATATATGTGTGTGTGTGTGTGTTTGTGTGTGTGTGTATATATATATATATATATAGAGAGAGAGAGAGAGACTGAGAGCGAGAGAGAGAGAGCAATAGCGTTATAACATCAAAGTAGAATTCCAGTAATATATCTTTAATAATTTCTAAGATACAAAAGTTCAGAGCTCAACCTAACATTTGGACAATTTTGCTGTTACACACGCTATATCTACAATTTCTGGCAAAATATTAAAGACACTGATCAACTCTGAACTGGTTAAGCATATGTACGAATATGATCTTTCAGTCAAAGATTGTGTCTTTTGTAATTTTAATTCAACCACAGAAATGTTAACAGTTATTACACAAAGAGACTGTCAAGATTTAAATTAGAATGGCAAGCCCCGACTGAGGCTTTACATATCTCGAAGAGAGTTGACAGAATGATACAGCTTTTTTCATATGATGAGTATTGAAATTTCCAAATGACATATTGAACTTCTTCACCAGCGGAAATGCTATAGCGTCTTTGACCGAGTATTTGATTTGTTTCAATATTTCTTAACCTCGAAATCTTGTTGAAGGGTCACTCAATGCGGAGGTTTCCGAGGTTCTATGCTTGAAGCGAATTTACTTTTCATCTACAACAACGACATTCCCGAAGACATGGGATCTAAACTCGTTATCTATGCCGATGACACAAGTAATTACTCCTGTCATAATAGTAAGTATTTTAGGTTCGTTAAAGTTGGCAACGAAAATGAACTTCAATCTTTTTTCTTAATTGGGACAGAGAAATGATCCAAAACGAAACCGTTGTCTTTTATACATGTTACAGATCATTCTTTTTCATTTTATCAACATGGCTGATGATAACCTTCTAAAAGACATTTTAGTAATGTAAATTTTCATGTAGTTTATAAAATAAGTTATTACTATATTCTATTCTTTAAAATTGGTCTGATTTGAATCTTATGTTTTATGCACTCAACATTGGTTTCTCTGCAGAGGAAATAATATTTTATTTAAATTTGTTTTGACATCACCTAGACAATAAACAAGAAACAAATCAGATTCATTAGCGTGGGCAATCACACCGTCAGCATTGATATTATAGCCAGACGTGAATTATGAAAAATATTTTCTTCAGGAAAAAAATCATGTTGTCTACATTTCTAAGGCAGATGTTTAAGCGTAGCGGCTACTGTAGGAAAAAATGCTGATTTACTTAGACAAGATTTCTTTTAATTCTTTTTAGTTGCGCAAGCCGACTTGTGTTGTCCTATGTATTATACGGTTCATTGCTTGAAAAAGACGCGCATTCCTGATAAAATCTCATAAGTGATGGTGTTACAAATTGGTTACCCCCAGGAGAGCAACTCATTGGGCCTACACACATACAGACACACACACATACACTCTCGTTTACATCTGACATAAAGTTCACCGTTTATATTAAAGAAATTGCTAGGTCTGTTACTAAGAAAGTTGGTTCAGTTTGTCAGGCCAGACATTTTTTTTTTTTAGAATCAATAACTTTTTTCTCATTTCCTTTCACTCTATGTAACACTTGGAGTCTTCATAGCTTTATCGACTTTTCTTCGGGGAAATTTTTTTTTTTTTTTTAAATTCAAATTGGGTAAAACTGTTCATGTTTTCGATTTCTTTTTCTTCGATTACTTTCGAACGACATTGAATTCATGACTGAGACGCTTGAGTGTTGTAAAAACATGAAGACGAGTGAGTTTATTTAAAATTTGATTTGGATGTACAAAAATTCATTCGAAAATCATACATGGAAAATAAAGAAAATAAACGGGCACATCCTTTCGAAAGAAACTAAACACAATTGATCACACACACACACGCACGCACACACGCGCACACACGCGCACACACACACACGCACGCACACCCGCGCGCACACACACACATACACACATATATATATATACATATATATATATATATATATATATATATATATATATGGCATACAATAGGTTTGTCTTTGTAATTTACCACTGAAGGTGATCTTTGAAGAGGTCGAAAGCACCTGGTTCAAAGAAAAACCTATGCCGCCTCCCTTGATGAAGAAACTAATTAGGCAGATGGAAAAGATCAGTATAAAATTAAGTACAAACAATATGTCTATGTTATTCAATAATACATGTTTGAATAAAGATATGATGCATATATATATATATATATATATATATATATATATATATATGTGTGTGTGTGTGTGTATGTCTGTGTGTGTATGTCTGTGTGTGTGTGTGTGGATTGATGCCTATCCCTCTTTTATAGACCGTCCATTGAATACGACTGACAAACCACTGCAAGGTTTTTCATGAGTTCTTGGAAGTATTTTCAGGACATAATGTGTGGAAAAACTGGTCGAATGTTCTACATTTCCCAAAACCTTTGGCTATTCAGTTATTCATTATTTATTTCTTTTGTTTTTTAAATGAATATGAAAATTGTTATATATGGATATTGATGTGAATGTTTTTATTTTCCAAAAATATTCATACACAATATCCGGACGGTTTTTGCACACATTATGTCCCGGAAAAATAACACTTATATTAACGCGAGTAAAATGAATCAAAATCCTAATTTCAGTACGTTGCAAGTCGTCTTTAATGAAGCCTGCATCTGTGTCTGTATATATATATATATATATATATATATATATATATATATATACGGAAAACGTCATTAGGTCATTTCTTTACGTTAAGGTACGTTTCCTTAGCTGATATATTTGATTGAGAAAAAACGTCGAAGATTGTGTTTAAATACCTGTGTGTATGCATAAAAATGTTGTTTTATGCATTGAAGTCTATTGTAGAATATATTGTGAAAGCTTCTCAACTTTCAGTGTATACGACATGTTATGTAGGTGACTTTTTTCGCACATCTTCTCAAACAACCTAATACATTGGATATTTATAGCAAATACATTAAACTTTCTAAGGTAAATAACAGATAGACATATGTAACCCGAAAAGTTTAAAAAAAAAATATGAAAAGAAACGAAATCTGCGTACGCAAAAATTAATCATTCGGTGCCATCAGGGACCGTCCGAGCTTCATAACATAAGATTGAATTTCATAGAGCGATATTGAACGTTATGGCAGAATGCTCCGCTCAATATCCAATGGTTCGTTAGGTGTGACGTGTAACAGACTATGATTTCTCGACGTTCCGTTACTGAATTTCTGGGGTTCTTTTTACTTTTTATTCTAGTTATTGATGATGGCCAAGTTTGAATGATATTGTCTTTTCTCTAGTGTTTTGCTTACTAGGCGTAACTGATACGAGCTTTCGTACCGAAACAGAAGTTTATGAAAGTTGGAGAAAAAATTGAAATCTCACGAATGTATGCGTTTAATATTAGAGTTCACAATTCAGAAATTTTCAGTTCTGTTTGAAAGCAAAGGAATTTACAAAGAATATATAAATCACATATTTGTATTCGTTTTATATAGTTGTCTGTCCAGGATTATGCCTAAATCATAAGACGTTTACACATATTATGTATCCTGCATGTTGGTCCACCGATCAGTAGATTTCTCATTATATACATCTCAGAATCTATCTATCTATCTATCTATCTATCTATCTATCTATCTATCTATCTATCTGAGATGAGGTATTATGCACACTATTTACATTATTCAAGCTATTGTCCTCATCTCTATTGCCATATTTATCACAAACTTTCGACCGTTGTACACTCCGGTTTTCTTCAGGTGGTTGGAATGTCGAACTGAACCTTTTATTTCGCTCACTAGGGTAGACTGTTCTAGTTCCACGTGCCATGTCTAATGGATGCCAGTTATCAGTTATCTTCTGTTAATTCACCTCTCCAAGTTCTCCGCTGCCTTCACCAGGTATTGAACTCACACTTTTTGGGTCCTGTTACTGGATCTAACCAACGCATTTATCCACTGTGCCTTAATGAAATCTGTGTATGAATTTTTGGGACATCTATCTATCCATCTATCTATCTATCTATCTAATATTATTCATTATCTATGAATCTACCTTTCTTTTTACCAACATGTTTACACACAAACATGCACAACACACACACACACACACACACAAAAGCAAGCAACCCAGCCAGACACCCACCCCACACAAATATATATATCACTTTAAACGTTAGTATTTTGGGATACTCGTATTTATATAGTCATTTTAGTAATTTCTCTTCGTGGCCAAGCTGTCTAGGCGTACTTGACTACATGGTGGCTCTCTTTACTAAGTATGATGCAGGTTCAAATCCTGTCGAAATGCGCCATATCTATTTTAATAAGATTTCTTTTAAATTCAGGATGGTAGGTGAATATACAGTTTAATAACCGTAGCGACGACTCGTATACGAGTATCCAATAACCATTAACGTCTAACGGGATACATATCTCCGAGATTTATATGTAGGGCGTAGGAAAAATACCTTTTTAAAATTTGTGGGAGGGTTCCTCTCAATAAAACAAGTAAAAAAGTCCATATAAGTATATGTCCAAAAGGCCATCTTTGTACCTCGACGTAGCAACTCATGACAATTATTCAAAATGTTCTCCGCTTGTTTCTAACCACGCATGAAACTGTCGGATCATTGAATGGCGGACCTTTTCAAATAGTCCCACAGCGTGTTGAATTGTTTCGCAGCACGAACTCCTCATGACACGTTGATGAAATATCTCTGCATTATTAGTGTCTGCTGTATAAATCAAGAGTTTTGCATGGCCTCACAGCTAAAAATTACAATGGATTGAGCTGGGGGAACGTGCAGGCCACAGAACCCACCTATCCATGCATATATATATTTCATGAATTTTTATTGTTTTGCCGTGAGGAACCCACCCACCAAATAGGCAAATGTATTTTTGATACAAACTTCATTTATTAATAATAAATATTCATTTTTCTTGACCGTGCGAAATCCTTAGGAGCTAAATTGAGACTGTCTGTTATATAATTTATATATATATATATATATATATATATATATATATATATATATATATATATATATATATATATTATTGTTATACGCTATGTATATAGACACAAGTATTTAAGTAAATATTCTGTTTATAATACACAGTATTAACAAAATTTAACGCACTGAATGATGTTAATAATGTTTATTATAAACAGAGCATTTATTTAAATATTTCTGTCTATATAAATAACGTATAACAATAAAATATATTCCAATAATTGTCGGACTTATTACATTTCATTATATATATATATATATATATATATATATATATATATATATATATATATATATACGTGTGTGTGTTTGCGTGTAAATATTTTTCGGTATTCATCTGTACGAACAGCAATATGTATAGAGGAAAAATAACTGGGAAAGCACGATTTAGTTTTAACCATCACGTTTCGTCCACTGTAGACATTTTCAGAGCAAAAGACGAATTTAATTTATTTGAACAAAGTATCTCTAAACAGAAAACAAAATGATGTTTGTTACTATAAGAATTTTGAAACGATCATATATATTCATTGGGACAATTGAATATTTACGTCATTTACATTTATGATTTTAGGGAAGATGGATTTAACCACTTTGTTTTGATTTCTTGCTATATTTGTTGTGCTTTCTGGCATGGGGAATTAGTGATTCTTTTAGGAAAGGAGATATGGGAAATAAGCTTGATGTTTGGATAATATTCAATGGTGGCAGTCTCGAGGTTTTTCCTCCTCAATAAATTACTTTCTTTTATATGAGTGTAGCATTTTAAAAATCAATATTGTCGATTAATTTATTTATATATATAAGCAGTCCATTTGACAACTTGCTATTTATTAGTTCCCTTTTGTGTCCATAGATGGGTTTGTTTCAATTTCTTTCTGTTTCTCCAATGTCTTGTGAGGAACAGCTTTTGCAATTTATTTTAGATATGCTTGCTTCTGAAATATTATTGATTTGGTTGTCTGATCTGATTATATCGATAACGGTTTTGGGAGTGGTAGTAAATATCTGGATATTGTTTAGATGAGAATGATAGTTCTGGATAGATAGCTTTATGGAATTGTTGGTATTGTGGGGACCTATCTACAAATGGACTCTTCCAGACCTATATAATATGGCTACAAACTTTGAACAGATGGAGTCACAAAGTGAGGGTCAACGAGTAGTAGACACCAAGTGAGTGAATGAGTGTGTCAGGTCACCAGTGAGAGAAAATACTCTCCAGTCCACATTTAAGTTTGTACCACGTAAAACAGAAAATATACTACTAAACTTTATATCCGTGTCCGTGTTATCTTCCTATGGTTCCACACCATAATAGTTGGGTAATATTATATAACTGTTCTTGTACAATTTATACTACAGATGTTGTTATTTTTCTTACGGTAGTATATTTTGCATGTCTTTCTTCTTGCATTGTGAATGAAATGGTACGGATATGTAGATTCTTTAACGTTTTTTTTATGTATGGCTATATCCCCAACTTTCTCTCATTTGTAGTTTTAAGCAATATTTATTGACTTATAAAATCTCAGTTCCTATTTTGGCATCTTTTTTCACCAGCTCTTAAGTTTCTTGATATTTCGACCTGTCCATATTGTCTTCCGTTTAGTTTATTAATTAAAATATCTCCAAACACACTTTCGTCAATATCTGATCAAGAGTTTCCAATCGTCTTTTTTTCTGCTTCTGCTTGTAGATAGCGTTTTCCAATGTTCTTTAATACTTCATTCTTCCTCGGAAGTTCCGGATATGATATACTCAGCATCTTCGTACATTACGGCCTCTTCATCTCTTTATTCGTGTTGAAATTCACAGGAACCAAAGAATATAGTTCGTCAGAACACATAACATGGAAAGAGAGATAGAATGGCGAGAGGCTTGCGTGCTTTCGGCCGAAAAGACGTTGCAGGCTTTAAATTGATTGCTCATACACAAGTCCACGTAGACTCTTTTGTACTCTATGAAGGCAGTTAAACTAGCACTGTGCAGCTATAAATCAGATACTGATCATAAGCCCGATCTGGGTCTTGTTAAATATAGCAATGAGAGTCAGATTTTTACAGGAACGATATAATGAACTGACCATCTTTCCAGTATCTTGACCAATATAACGTATAAATGAGATGTTCTTGAGGCATGGAGTGAGCTCGAATGCCAGTAGACGTTGAAAATAAGGCGCTTCTCCCGTCCTGGGTATGACAATAAAATACATTCGCGTCCAGGGGAAGACGATAAACTACGCCCAACAGCAAGGCTTCTGATCAGGAGGTTTTGAGGAGCGTGGAACCAGCTCTTCATTTTTGCGTTCTCACGTCCCCACTGACCCGGGGTGTTAGCACCTGTTAGGGCCCCAACTATGGGAAAATAGTTACCTCCCCCACACTGGGCTCAAAACTCTATGAAAATGTTAAAATAGTTTTTAATACCAGAAATAATTTGTAAAAAAAATATTACCAGCAATATTAAAAAAAAAATATTACCAACGAAGGAAATTATTGCCAGATACCTATTTTTAAAAATTTTGTTTGTATTAAATAACCCATTGAGTTTTGTTCGACGGAAAACAAAAACGAAATTAAGGTTCTTCTTTGAATGAACATCGATCGGTCATGATAGGTCAATGTTATTATTTATAGAATCTCAGGAAAATATATTCAAATCGTGACAAAAAGGTGCGGCTCACTTAAAAAAATACATGTTTATAGAATAAAATACAATGACAAATAAAATCATATCAGTTGAGTCTTTTCGAAATGATAATCTGAAAGAGACGCAAGTCGTTGTATTTCAACACATTGTATTAATGTTAATATTTTCTTCCATGACGGAAATTGTCAACAATAAATGATACGCTATCTTTCTTTGATTTACGCCTATTATACCCACAGTTCGATCTACCCAAGTATCATTTGCATTGGAACAAACAGATAAACCCCAGTTGTCAATGAAAATCGAAAAAGAATTTCAACTTTTCTCAATTTTGCCATAGGTAACTACCTTTGATTAGTTAATAAGAGAAGCACTTGCAATGAGAAATCGTGATTCAGCAGTGGGAAATTAACTGAGCGCGGCCGAGATTCATCAGCTGTTGGTCGCTGTCTCATCTTTTGAATGGTTTCCTTTACAGCTTTGTTTCGATCTAATCAACTGGCGAGTTGAGTGTTCACTTCGTTTGCCTCGGAATAAGTGTCGTGATGAAAGTATGCAATTGTTTATTTTAAAACGTGCAGACATCTCCGTATAACTTTAAATGCAAGTATTATGTATACATGGTTCGGTCGAATATGAAGAGTACACGTGTTCGTTACATTTGTCTTTATACTTAGTATTGAGAGATGAGAAGGAATTCTATTACTGGATTTGTGAAAAATTATTTCAGATTCTAAACACTGACAAATCAAAGACTATCATATCTTTAATTCGGTTTTAGTTAACATAAATAGCGAATATTGGACGATTTCCTCAAAGATGAAGAAGAGACCCGAGGCGACATGACTGTCACACAATTTTTTGCCTACATTTCCCCTTACATCTGATCGGCTAACTACCCAGGCTGCAACAGCTTTTTTTATTATGTGCTGGGCGCAATTGAGTAAGAGACCAAAAACAGTTCGTGCCATACCAAAGATGAATGCAAAGATTATTGCAGCATTCACCAACAAGTAAATTACCCACATGAGTTGCAGGACATTCTGAAGTCGTTTGGAGCATGTGGTTGACTTCAATGACATTTTATTTATTATTCCAAAATATGTTTGTGTATTAGGTTAGTGCAAAAATAATGACGTAATAATGTCGTTTTTTGACGTATTTTTAACACCAGAAAACGACATTATTACGTCATTATTTTTGCACCAACCTAATAATTTGTGGTAAATATATCTGTTAAAATGAGGTGTCAGTCTTATTTTCCTTTATCCATCGCACACTGTATCTCATGAGATGAAATGACCGCGCAGAATCACCGTCAGAAGGCCCTCTTTTACCGATTACGTTAACCTTGCTCAAAGCACCAGATTAGATATTTCGAAATTCATATTCTACTAGACACAAGAGGAGGCACGGTGGAGTGATGGCTGGTGTCTCGGATTGACAAATCGGAGAGCCGAGTTCGAATTTCAGTTGAATCTGTTACATTAACTTACTGGATAATAATCTTCGGAGGTGTATGAATCATCTCTTTCCAACTATGGCTAAATAGAAGGACAGATCGGGTTCTGTAGCAGCTTTGGATGACAACTGATCTTCCGCAGAGAGAAATGCGGGAATAAATCTGCCCCGTCAGTCATGTATCGAAAGAAAGATGATCACCTAAGCTTGTATCACGCATGGCACATATCTGATTGACTCACTGAGTAGTCAGATGTGTTTGTTTTGACTGTAAATATTTTAGGCCATTAAGTAGGGGAGGAATAAGCTGTAAGAAGTAGAAGGAGGGTACTTAATACATCCAGTGATCGGTTGAATTAAACAATGGAGACAAAGATCATTCATCAATCGACTGGTTGGTACTAAACCAGTCTAATATTTACTTTTATACTGGTCCTGGCATCTTGACCCTGCCACTTCTCCGCGGCTGTATTCTTTTTCATAAATATTTTCATGGCAAATGTTCTAATGATCTCTCGCCCTTGGTACTCAGACCTCATCAAGTTAAGCGTACTAATAGATTGACGACTAGCCATGATCGTTTTACTGCTCAATAGCTACATACAACTGTAAGTTCTATTCTAATTGCTTTTTCTCTGATTTTTGCCTAGGAAATTCTCTTGCGGATTATTGATTCACTGCCACCTACGATTTTCAAATTTATGCTACATCGATAGCCATCCTCTATACCCCTGAATCCGGTTCTATTATTGTTATTCTCTAAAATATTTTAATCCTCTTTTACTGTTAGTAAATCTTGGTGTCTTAGAAGGATTATCGCCCTGCATGAGTTTATAAGAATAAAATAAAATGAAACGTTTCGTATTGGAAGGAGTTTTATATTGTTTTGTCATGATTATTATGATCAGGGAAGAAGATGCTTGAAACTGAACAAGGAACTGCGGCTCTGTTTACTATTGTTTGGAGAAAAAAAAAGCCTTTTTACTAAATTTAAAGAATATATATTAAAAAAATAACAGCAAATTTACATTAATTTCTATTGTTTATTGCATATTTATTTGTTTGATAATTATATTAACCGAGATGTATGTTAAAATTGTTGACATTTTTTCTGTTACTCTTAGAATGTCAAATAGTATCAAACAGATGCAGATTTATTCCCACACTTTTACAAACTTAAGTGGGAACGTGCATATGTCATATGAATACTTCATGAAATCTTGTTGATCGCAAGGATCGAAGGAGTATGCATAGTGTAATCGTGTTCCCACAGACTGCAAACATATTTTATTTTACATACTTAATATTAAATGGATCATTAAATTGGAGGCACTATGTTTTAACAGCAGTAATTTTGCCGCTTCAAAACATGACGGAATAGAGATTATTCATCTAATGAGGATGTCGTTACTCGCACCGTTCACGCTCGTTGTTGCAGTAGTCGCATTATGAATATATACATACATGTATTAATAATAATAATAATAATAATAATAATAATAATAATGAGGGCCATTCCGAGAATGCCCGACTACTGGGACGATTAGCTAATCCCTGTTGCAGACGTTCAAAACCAGCAGATCACAACTGTGGTTTATACTATAATTATGCTGAACGGTTACATTTCTGCGAAAAAGCGTGTTAACTAGCGAGATCAACAGTCTGAACAATGCCAACTCGCTTGAAACCTTGCTTGGCCACGATGACCTGTGTCTTCGTGCGAACATACGTACAGTAAATCCATATATATATATATTGATTCTATGCCAACTTTTATATTTACACACGCTCTATCTCTGATATTGAGCACTTTATTCGATAAATATAGCATACCTTAAGACTATATTTCTTCATATATATATATATATATATATATATATATATATATATATATATATATATATATATATATATCTTCGTAAGTGTCTGTTTGTGTATGTATGCGTGCGTGTTTATTTTTGTATTTGTCTGTGAGTGTGTGTGTGTGATTGTTATTATTTGACGTAATTGAGGACAATTTTGATTTGAGTACAGTATTTCACTAGCTGTCATTTGTACTTCCTTCTCTCCCACCCTGTTCATTGTGTTGAGCCTTTGCTTCGCACCCCTCTCTAAAATAATATAAATTCACAGATTAATTTTTACAGTTCAAGCAGTTTAGAAATCTTGTTATCTTGTGATTCATGTTTTATAAATCGTTTTAACATAAATTTAAACCATTCAGCAATATCAGTTTGATGAGGCAGGTATTAAAAAATTACCTTCCGTAATAAATTTATCATTGGATATTTCGATGTGATAATTATTAATTATTTTCCTTTGAGATATATATCATTTGAGATATACATATATATGCAGATACATATATATATATATAGATATATTATTTTCCTTTGAGACATACATGATTTTCCTTTGGGATATATATATATATATATATATATATATATATATATATATATATATATAGTATTGGTGGAGACGGAATAATATTCCAATAACCGGAAATAACTATTCTGAAAAGAGTGCTCAATATAGAAATACAGAATAGAGCAAATATTATTTATTCAAAAAGGATAACATGAAAATAAGATAACATCACTACAAAAGTAGCCATTTTGATTCAAAACTTCTGCTGTCTTCTCAAGTGGAGTGATGTTATAACATGTTATAATGATGTTATAATTTTGGAATAAATAATATCTATCTATCTATCTATCTATTCATTGATCCCACACAACATTATATTTTCTTATTGATATATAAATAAATACATAATTGAGAGACAGATTTATTAACTGAAGTGTAGCGATGGCTGACTGCGCAGATGGAAAATGCTGCAATCAATTTAGATGCAGTATCTAGAATTTCAAAGTCTCAAATTAATATCTACATTGCAAGACTGAAAATTTAAAAGAGGTTGCAACTTCTCATTTGGTATGGAACACTTTTCAGCGAGATAAAATCGTCAACTTGACCTTAGCTGACCTGAATCTAAGAATCTTCAAAGAATTCCTACTCGGATAAATTCTGCTGATCAATTTGGTTATTTCCCTTTTTTTTTAACAGTTCTGAATTCGTTTAACCTTTCTCTTCACGTGCAAAATCATAATTACGCCCCATTTTATGGCTTAAAATTATATTACATTTATATGTGTATCAATTTCTCATCGTCTATGTATATGTAAATAAACACACACACCCAATATCACAGATTCACACACATACATATATGTGGTTGTTAATAAGATTGGAAAGAAAAGTATTATCCTCACTGTCTATATCCTTTGCGTGCGGGCCTGCATTCACCTACACGCCCCCATATATATATATATATATATATATGTGTGGGGGGGAGGTTGTTTGACTGTGGGTGTGTGGGTATGTATGTATATATGTATGTATGTATATAATGAGTACAGACGATCTTTAAAAATCCATTAGGTTATAATTCGGTTATAATTTGTTTCATGAATACACAAATAATCATATCTTCAGACAGAAGCCTTTTTAATAAATCATTTAATATATATATATATATATATATATATATATATATACATGAATACAAACATATATATATATATAATATAAATATATATATATACATCATTTTATATATATATATATATATTCAAGTAATTAATATATATATATATATATTTACATACATACATATATATATATATATATATATATATATATATATATATATATATATATATATATATATATTTGATTAATTAATGGATTTAGATTTTCTCACTTTCTTATTAATTGCTATACCCACAGACATAACAATGTAGCGATATATGTGCACTGGAAGTTATGCAAGAAGCACAAAATTTAAACCACTGAGAGATGGTATGAGCTCCAACCTGACACAGTTAACCAAAATAACGATGCAACTATCCCCCTATCAATTCAATATAACAGAGAAGTGAAATTGAACTGACATGATATTATCGTAAAAGTTACCAAATTCAGGTAGTGTATTCTTATTGACATATCAGTAGCATTTGAGAGAAACAACCCCATAAAATTTGTCGACATACAAGGATATGGATATCGAGATTGACAGGGCGTGGGGAATGAAGTCTAAGACTGAATCAATAATAATCGGAGCGCTGAGACCCCTGAGAAAAGCAATGAACGATTTTACTAAAAGGGTCTCTGGTAACACCATCATACATACAACTTGCCCGGAAGATTGCCCTACTAGAAAGATAGAAATTCTAAAAAATGCTGTCAATTAAATGACAATTCTCTTACAGGGTATAAGCACAATAGTTTGGATCTTGCTATAAAGCAGGAAACATAAACGCACACACAAATAATATTAATAATAGTAATTATATATATATATATATATATATATAGATAGATAGATTGATAGATAGATAGAGAGAGAGAGAGAGAGAGAGAGATTTAAATGATTGCAAAAGAAAATCTTGTGATTTAAAATAAGTCTGCTCCGTAATATATAAATGAATATGTTTTAAGCAATTCACCCATTACTGGGACTGTAATCGAATGGAAACTCTTCAGAACGAAGATGAAAACCAAACCTACTTCTATTCGAAATACCAAGTTTTAAGTGATTTCTCCCCGGCTGAAGTACCGAATTCAAAATATTTTTAATTAAGTTTCTTATATATATATATATATATATATATATATATATATATATATATATATATATATATAGATAGATAGATAGATAGATAGATAGATACAACTAGTGAGCCAGACAAACCTACCTATGTTTCACCTAAACGGATCGTCAGGGAAAGCTCGGCTAACGATACAAAGAGAAACGCATATTTATAGGCGATGGCCAAAATTATACCACGTGACCAAAGAACCACAAACACAAACACCTAAGTGGGTGGGGGGTAAATATTTATTCAACAAAAATGGGGAGTGATGGAAAATAAAAAATAAAAATCTATATTTGTATATATATATATATATATATATATATATATATATATATATATATATATATACATGTAAGATTCTTACATATCATCAATCACGTAATGAAGAATATTTTCTCTCTATATCGCCATATATTCAAACAATCTACTACCATGCACATTCCCAGAAAAGATAATAATACATTGAGAATGCTTGCCTGAGATATTGTTTCTAACATTTCATTTCTTTCACTAATCTTACGATAAAACATTCGTATATTTCTATCGACAAAGTGTTGCTTTCATTTCCTAATGTCTGTAGTTTTGTAGTAATGCAGGTCTCATTAACTATATAAAAAAGGACTCGATATTGCATTCTATTTAAACCATATTAAGATTTATGATGTTTCTGTTTTTCGTACCAAATGCGAAATAATTAAAAACCGTTCTAGAATTGACTCAACTCAGCTACTAAAAATATAAATAAACACATAATTAATAAAATTTGTTCAATAAAATAATCCTTTATGTGAATATTCGATCGCATGGGAAATTAATACCCAGACCAAAAAATATAAAAACGATAAAACAATTTCAAAGACCTTATATTGATTTGACCCCAGAATATTGTTGGTCTGATCGATTCAAAATGTATCCAAAACGATTCACACAGCCAATTTATCAGCATTTATTCGATTCTTAAGTCCAAGAGCGGCAGACCAAACTCATGTACAACAGAGAAAGGTGGATTACTGGTTGCTTTTTACAGTATTTCCCTTATTTTCTAAGCGAGCGGTCACTGAAAATAACTCACAATATTTATCCATAGAATTTTTGGCTTTGCTGATATGGACACATGAACTAATATCAATCTAAATGCAAATTAAAATTTCCATTGATTTGGCAATAAAAAAAAATTAATCAATTGAGAAAATATTTCTTTGATCATTTAAAAAAAAAAAGGTGATGTCATTCTCTTGAACGAGTTCTATTGCAACTCCCTTCCTAGAAATTAACATTAATTTTCTGTTGGATTTGCATGCCAAAAGCCTCTCATTCAACCCAAATTTAAATTCCACTTTGAAAAGAAATAACTCCTCAAATGAAATCTTCATAACGTTGTATATATATATATATATATATATATATATATATATATATATATATATATATATATATATATATATATATATAAGTACATGAATCATTCATACAAAAAACAAATATAGAGGTTAATGATTTAAATGGCGCGAATACATCTTCGCAAACATTTTCAATAAGTTACACTAACCCCAAACCTGTATATGAATGATATGATCCCTGTTTATAAATTCCAGTTTCATAATGTCTTTTTTAGTTTTTACAAGCTTTCGTCTGTTCCTACAGACATCCTCAGGTATGGAAATAGATTTGTTCTTGTTTTTTACTTCTACGTAATAAGATGACAACGAAAATATAGATGTAATCCGAAAAAATGCTATGAGAAATGTGTTATTATTTTGGAACGTGCTGTCGCAACGCTGAGTTTGAATTTTGAATTTGAAGGTATACCACAGCTGCAAAGATAGCTAATCGAATGCAACTTTTTAGTATAATTGCCACTGAAAATAGCGAGAGAGTATCGATAGTTTGATGAAATCGTTAATGTATTGATGATATCGATGCATTGATTATATTTATCATATCAATTTTCGTTATGCATGTCAATATTTACACAATAAAATCCGTCAGTTATAAATGATGTTGCTAATATTTTAAATGTACAATTACATCTTCATATGCTATATAGACTATGAGTTTCAGTTATCCTCATTAAAATGCATTGTTGTTATTATTATTATTATTATTATTATTATTATTATTATTATTATTATTAAAAAATGTGCATGCAGTGTTTCAGGCGTGCCATTTTTATTATATAAGCACAAAGTAAATCAGCATTAACATTTTTTTTGTTATTTTTTTAATTTGAAAAGGAATCCAAAATTTATAGGCCATATAAACGTATTATTAATTAACACTTTACCAAATTAAATTATTGTTTTAAATTTTAACATATTTTGACATTTTATAAACTTCACGTTTCAAAAACTTTCTGTAAGTTCAATATTTCATACGTTCGACGCTTTGTGATTCTATAAACTTAATTTCTGTAGATTTATTATTTTATTCATTAAATGATTTGAGATTCTATGAACTTAATTTTTAAACTGAATACTTTATATATTAAATGCTTCTTGCTTTTATAAACTGTAATTATATAAACATCTTATTTTATAATTTAAATTATTTGTGAGTCTATCAACATTATCAGCGATTTAGGTTTTTTTTTTATCTATTCATCAGTGTTTTTTTTATTATTTACCTTAAATTCTTTATTGAATCAAATTTAAAAAGTAATATATCTTGCTTTCCAGACATATTTGTTTAATAGTTTTCCATTCTTCTATAAGTAGTTTTATTTTTTTTTATTTTTATTGATTATGGACCACTATTTGTCTGTTGTGCTATCCTGTGTCGAGAGATGCCACTACCCCCTTAACTTGATGTATTTTTAATTATATTTCTTATGTTCTTAAAATTGAAGTTAAAGTAATAAATTCTTGCAGGAATATCTATACATGTTTAATCATTAAAACCCACCTCTATAATTTAGGGCCAAAGTATATTTACTCAAAATGTTGATGCATTGCTTTCCGTACAAAGAAGGATTTATTGGTGCGGAGGTTACTAGCTATTTCGGTACTGACATTGGTTTTGAGTTCAGATATGATATTCTCGTAGACTGGATGACAAGCAAGGTTAAACAGCAATCTCTACCATGTTTTTTTTTTTTTTTTAACTTCCATTGGAAGGAAGAGAAACTAGGATCAAAAAGAAGTAGATAGGTTCGTCTGTCATCCGCTTCACACTGCTGCTCGGGCTTTTGAACAGGAATAGATGTTTTTTTCATGTTTACGATTGATTTTCCAGTTACATCTAAAGTCTTCTCATTCTCTTGCACACCTAGTTCACTCTTGCGTCTTCGTGGCATTATCGCCTTGAATTGATTTGCCGTAACGTAAACACAGCACGCAAAACCCAAATTAAAATATTGTACATTAATATGCGCTATATTAAAGCATCTTGGTGGTAACCTGTATTCATTCAAATGAAAATATATGGTCCAGGAATTTCAGTAATGCTCGGCATTTATCAACCTACATATTATTATTATTATTATTATTATTATTATTATTATTATTGTTGTTATTTCACCCCAAACTAGGCGGGAAAGCCACGTTTAAGCAGGGAGTTATAGGGAGTGAAAGTGAAAGAGAGTATTGAGAATAGGGTTGATTGAAGGAAAGACAAAAATGAATGGGATTCAAGTAGACAGAAGATGGTGATTAATGTTGATTTAAAATTTTAAAGATTCTAGTTACCAAGTAAGCAAGTAAACAGAAAAGAGTGAGTTACATAGGAGGGATGTGAAAGAAAAGAAACTGTTTGAGTAGAAGTGGCGGTTGCATTTACCTATTTCAACAGTAAAGGGGTGGACCTAGATGCCAATCTAGTAGCGCACTTAAATTCATATCGACGGGGCACCAGGGAAAAATGCTTGTCAGAACAGTTGCCATGAAAATATTTTTGTAAAGTACAAGGAAGCCACAGAACGTCGATGAGAAAGTGACTGAAGACCGGATGCCTGATGTCGATTGATTACAGATCCTTGTTTGCATTTTGTCAAGAATCTCAAGATGTACCGTGGAAGCATCATATAAGATATGGCAAGACTATTCAATACATGTACGAATGATATATTTGTAAACGGGGAAAATCTTTCTAGCTCGACATAGTGACCCACCTTTCGTGGCAGTAGATAAAAATATTTCGCCAGATCATAACAGAATAAAACACTGCACTTTCGCTGTTCTATTTTAAGTTCTTTTAGCTACTTTTGTAAAATGATCATCATCCATTTTAACTATCAGTTTCATTAAATATATCTCTACATTGTTCCCTAACAATGTTTTGAAGAAATCGATTTACATGTATTCCTTCGCCAAACATATACATCATTCTACTTGATGTTTATTTAATTATTGTCATGGGTCCTTACCTATAAATACAGAATGAACTTTTCCTAACACAATGTATACTACTGCTCTCAAGAGAGAGGGTCGAATCGAGCCGAGCTTCTCGCCTTGACGGTCGAACTCTCTGCCTCTGAACAGAGAGGAACTCGGACGAGGCTCCGCCGAAGGGCAAAGTCTCGTTCGGGGAAGTTGACCAACCCGATCCCGTTCATACGGGTTCTATGGACATTTTTTTGCCGAGCCTACGGGCTCGGGAAACCCACGTTAAACGCGGCCTTGTGCCATATGCAACCCTCGTGGCGGGGGTGGCTAGATACGCAGAGAGGAACCCGGACGAGGCTCCGCCGAAGGTCAGAGACTCGTTCGGGGAGGTTGACCAACCCGATCCTGTTTATACGGATTCTACGGGCATTTTTGGGCCGAGCCTACGGGCTCGGGAAACCCACGTTAAAACCGGCCTTGTGCCACATGCAACCCTCGTGGGGGGGGGGCTAGATAATGAATCGGGTCGAGCCGATAGTCGTTCACTCCAAACCAGACTGACAGTCATACTAACACCTTCCACATCTTGTATTATTATTTCGTGTGATATACCTTCTTTATTTCTACTCTTTTGTTCGTCTTGTTCTTCTTTGGTCCTAACCTGGACCATAACAATTATGCTACTGGTTCTCTTTAATATTTAACATTCTGCATGTAAACATCACAAACTGATAACAAACAAGACAATACAATTGAAACTATTTTAAGAATCTAGTGTCTGGTGTCGCAAATGCAACATATATAGAGTATAAATTACAGCCTGATCGAACTGAATTTGAAAAAAATTGTTTGTCTGGGAATCATATTAGATTCACCACTATTTGGCTAGCATGACCACAAACCAACAGATCTCTGATGGGAAGTGCGAATTCTATTCGTAACAAAGGTGTTCCCCTACAAATATCAGGAATCCGTGAACTGCTTGCAAAACGACATGGTTAAATTATATCTCCACCTTTTTCTGGCCACGTGAGAAATCGACGCCGCCCAATTTTATACAATAAAAGAATAATACGTCTGCGATGGCATCTGGCGCGCCATTCCATGTAGCTAAATGATATGACACGCTTACCGATCCCTTATAACAAATACACACAATTTCTATCCTCCTGTCAGACATGTGTATTTTCTTTTAATATTGCCAGTTTTAAGTGAGATACATACATATATATATATAGTGTTCATTATGCATATCCCTCTCAAGGGAAAGACGGAGTGAAAGAGAGGTATTTTTATCTATAAGACATACACATAAATAAATTCGACTAAACATTTTTTCTAAACAATGCCACACTCATCAAAAGAGAAAGTAATTTACTGCGAAGGAAAATCCTCGAGAGTGCCGGCATCGAATATCTATCTATCTATCTATCTATCTATCTATCTATCTATCTATCTATCTATCTATCTATCTATCTATCTATGTTTGTATGCAGCTGAGCACTGGCAAGATTAAAACAAAATGGCTTAAATCAAAATAACCAATATATATATATATATATATATATATATATATATATATATGAAGAAAAATATACGGAAAAAACAAACAAAAACCCTTATATGCAATTATGCTGTTTTAATGTTAATATAATGTCAACGTCGTACTTTTCGATCTAATAAACGATAACGTGACGACAACGTGACCATGTTTAAACGGAACGCTGATCATATAAATCTTTCAGTTATCTGTTTGGATAAGTCTTGTTCATATGTCCATCCTCTTTGTCATGTTGAATTGATAATGTTAATTATATTTTATGAATATGTCCTGAAGATGGTTTATTAGACCGAAACGTCCGACGTTGACATTATATTAACATTAAAACAGCATAATTGCATATAAGGATTTTTGTTTGTTTTTTCCGTATATTTTTCTTCATACTGTCGGATCTATATCCATATATTTGCTTACATATATATATATATATATATACACATATATATATATATATATATATATATATATATATATATATATATATATATATATATATATAGAGAGAGAGAGAGAGAGAGATTGGTTAGTTTGTTTTGCGGCAGATCAATCTGAGATAGATAGATAGATAGAAAGATAGATAAATAGATAGATAGATAATGAACTAATTACGCATATGAACAGACATAGACAAATAAATAGATATAAACAGACAAACTCAGGCATATTCTCGCACACATACGAGCATAAGTATACACAATCATTCTAAACTTCAAATAAAAAACATTGACCCTTTCAGTTTATTTCTATTATCAACCATAAATCTATTGAGGAGTTAATTATTAAAATAGTGGCGCATGCCTGAGTTGTTAACATATTATCTTCCCGACCATGATACACGGTTTCATAATTAAACATGACCGCTGATGACTTTTTATGTTATCGAAGGGTGCGAAGATGCTTGATTTGGTGCCATAAGAAAGTTAACATAGCACGGGGTGAAAAAAATAAAGGCCTTGATAGGTGGATCAATTTATCGATAACCTCACCAGAACGAAGTAATATGCCTTCTTGATTGAGGGATAAATATAAGAGTCTTGTTCAAACTGTTGAACTTGACATATAATTTGCTCTCTTCCGTAAGGGATATCAGATCAAAATGAGAACTCGGAGGGCTGAGTTCGAATTCCAATCGAGTTTGTTATAATCACTTACGCACAAATAACCTTGGGAAAGGTACAAATCCATCTCTTCTCCTCCCAGCTCTGGGTTGAATGGCAGGACAAACTGGGTCATTTAGCCCGGGTTAGCAACCAGTCTACAACAGAAATAGGAAAAAAATGTTCTGTCTCGTCAGTCATCTATCGAGTGATACATGATCGTCCAAGCATGTATCACGTATAGCACTTAACTGACTACGGTCGGCTCAGCATAGTTACAGTATGTAACCCAGGTAGGATGTTTAACAAATACAGACGTGCCTAAAAAGGCGTCGGTAACAGGGCTAGCCGTCGTAGAAAACAAGCATACTCGTGAATGATAAGCAAACTATTATAGTGGAGCGTAAAAGAGAGTAATGCAAAGAAAAATCTTTGGATATTTATTGATTGCAAAAAGGGATATAAGTACTTACAGACACACGTGTGTGTTTGTGTGTGTTTGTGTGTGTGCGTGTGTGTGTGTATGTGTGTGTGTGTGTGTGTGTGTGTGTGTGTGTGTGTGTGTGTGTGTGCAGCGCAAAGTAGTTTCGTCGATAACGGAACTTCACCCGAGGACGTTATTGCGGACGCTTGACTTTTATAGAATGCCAACTCTAACATTTCCGCTTCCGCCTCCGGTGTAAGCGGGTAACTATAAAACCGACACGCCGATTTGTTGGCCAATTTAATTTCCCAGGCCAGCACTTTAGTGGAACGCTCAAAAATAACACAGCGACCAGCCAAATTCTTGCAAGGATGGTCTGTAAACAGGTACTCTGTCTTGCTTCGCAATTATTGCCGATTTTATTCTCTTTACCGATGCCCGTTTTGGTCGCGTCGTCTCTGAGGAAGATTCAGGAATATATTTGGAAAGACGCTGCGTTTTATTGAATTCGTTTATTTCAATATATCTGTCTCCGTCAATTCACACCGACACATACACACGGACACACATACATACACACACACACACACACACACACACATATATATATATATATATATATATATATATATATATATATATATATATATATATATATATATATTGGTTGGCAATAAACCCTACAGTGTCTTCAGGATTTTATCTAAATAAAGATTTGTCATTCTCCTATATATAATATTCGTTTTTTGTGATTAATATTAATCAGAGATTTTAGAACAAGGAAAGAAAGGGAATTAAATTGGCAAACAAATATTTATTGCGCAAAAATGTATGTATATATACATACATATATATATATATATATATATATATGTGTGTGTGTGTGTGTGTGTGTGTGTGTGTGTGTATACTTTTTCAATTCCTGGTTGGAGAATTGTCTACTTGAACTTAAAGGACAATAACTGAGCAGTTTTAGAATTAGAAATATATATTGGGCATGTACGGTGAGCAATATACCCACATATATCAAATAAAGTATTCCAGACGAAAATACCCTATATGTTAACGGATAGTCTTATACATGATGTAGGCCGGACGTTACGATTACGTCACGAAGTGATTTATCTCCACAAAACGGTGATGAGCATCTTCTGCATAACTAAAAAAAAAATGAAAAAGAACACTACCACGGACCTCTTTCCACTTTTGAAATGAAACTGCGAAACTCCACAAGAGATTGCCACCAGCTACTTTGCGCCGTTCAAATTAATTTCCACCATTGTATTAAAACGCCCTTAAAAGTTCCCTTTAAGTTTATAAAACGAAAGATAACAGATTAATTCGAATTGGTTGATTCGGGGTTTGTTCCTTATCAACACTTTGCATGGTATTTAAAGTCATAAAGAATTTTAGATTGTACGAACACATTTGTTGGAGATAATAATGATTTAATGCTATTACATGCTATTATACATGTTATTATTTAATACATGTCTTACCAATTAACCCATTGCTGGGGAAAGACTATGTGGATTCATACATTTCCCAAGCATATATGTGTGTAAGTGGATATAACAAAGATGAAAATCGGCTGATTGACAATCCGAGTCATTATCCATTACACGAACGAAAAATCCAAACTTGCAATATCTAGTCATTTACAAAGATTAGATGTTCACAAAGCTGGTCTGTAATGGATTTGAAAACGTGGGCAATGGTATTTGTTGCCATTAAAATCATTAAAAGTGTGCTGCCAAAATATTCATGACACTCTTTGTTCAAGGAACAGACTGGCAAGATTCTCTATCTAAATATCAAATCGCACATTGATTTTAACCTTGTTCATAGACAGTGAAATTCTTTCGGCAGTTATGTATGTTGAATGTCTTCATCAAGATGTATCAGTTCCGCTAGATACCTGGTAAAAAGTTTAAATGCCAGCGCTAAAATCAGATGTCCATTTCCATCGACGAAAATTCATGGAAGATTTCTAATTCAGTCGAATACCTTCCCCAAAGGACTATTCAAGTTTCACACTCGTTGCATATTCACTATGAATGCAACAGTCGCACAATATACAATCTCAGCCAATAGTGTGTTATTGTTGCAGTAATAAACCCACAGGAGAATATCTGCCTACTCAGGCGCATTAAGTTCCTATATGTTTGGCAGGTATGTTACAGATCATATATTTAGGATTTCTTTCTATCTATCTATCTATCTATCTATCTATCTATCTATCTATCTATTGATGTAAGTGAATATGTGTATGTGTATTTTCGAATTTTCTGTGGTTTTTATGTACACTGATTAATTCTGGAACTAAAGCTGATAACAGGAAAATGGCATACAAGCTACACATTCTTGGATTCAGTGTTCCAGCTGCCTACCAAGGCAATGTTACCTGTTATTAAAAACAGGGGAGAAGAAAGCGAACGTCCCGCTTTTTCTAAGGAAATTTCAACTTGGTGATATTTACATTTTCCGCGCCATTTCCTATTACATTCGCTGAATAACTATACTGCCCGTAAACTGACGCATGCACATATCTATAAACGTACGCTCAAACATATAGGGTTCAACACCTGGCAGCTGATTTCTCCTTTTACTTAACTGTAACCGTTGAATGGGGTTAACATTGCAGGTCATATTCAATGACACGAAAACTAACAGAACGAAAATTGAATTTCCACCTATGACAAAGATCTGGTTTTCCCTCAGGGAGACCACCTGCTTTTATCTCCCATTGGGACTTTTATTTAGTACAGACCTAAATGGAACTTCTAGATGCGGTTCATCCGTAAAGATACTGATGAAATATTCGCTTTCGTGTACCGATCTAGTAAATAGCTGGTTCTTCATGTTACCCGCTAAATTTCAATGTGCTAAGTCAGACTGAAAATAGAGTACTGCACTGATATCTGGACAAGTGCTGCCCAGGCTTCATAAGTCATAAAGCCACTCTGAAGCCTTGTGCTTATTAAGTATGTTCCAATGTGCAACATATTTCTCACAGACCAAACTTTGTAAGTCTCTCTCACTCTCTAGATAAACACTATTTCCAAGGAAAGAGTTCTGAGAAACACATTCCTTAGATCCATCATT
>OZ010584.1:65848061-65863061 GCA_963932145.1 Acanthosepion lycidas
ATTTTCTATTTGCTTTTTGCAATTCAATTCATTTAACAAGATTTTTTTTGCACATTTCAAAATCTTAAAGTTTATGGTTTTTTTCTTTCTTCATCTTTCTAGAAGAATTTTTTACGACAGAAAACATGTCAGGACGGCTTCCGATTTACGCTATATTTTCTTTGAATGCTAGTAATGATATTTGAAGCTGAAAGAATGGAGTTGTAAAATTGACTAAAATTCTGTAAAAATGGATACTCTTAATAACCAACATCTAAAATAACAACACCTAATTTAGTGGCCAAAAATGTCAATATTTTATATTCGTTTTTAAAATATACATATGTAGCTTTATTGTGCATAAGATATATATATATATATATATATATATATATATATATATATATATATATATATATATATATATATATATTAGGTTGGTGCAAAATGTCGTTTTTTGACGTATTTTATAACGTCAAAAAACGTCATTATTACGTCATTATTTTTGCACCAACCTTATATATATATATATATATATATATATATATATATATATATATATATATATGAGGATTGGAGGCGTCGAATACGGTGAAACAAAGCGGAACAGTTTTATTAAAGACGCGTTTCACCTAGAAGCGAATGCTCACTTTTAAGCCCTCAGTTTAAAATGAAAGAGAGACGGAAATGTGTGTGAGGAATTTCAGAGATTAAGTGGGTAGGATCTCAGAGATTAAGTTCGTAGGAGCTCAGAGATTAATTGTATTGCATAAATCAAATGAATTACCCTAGCTTATCACCACTTAAACCCAAGACTGTGTTAGTGTTTATTTGGCTGTATGTTTGTTTATTTTATCGATATCTTGATTAGAGCCACAATCTAGAAAGCTATTACTTTAGCTAAACTCATAATCGCAGGTCTGAAAGAGTCATAATAACAATAACAATAATATATATATATATATATATATATATATATATATATATATATATCGTGGAAAATTACCTTCGCTAGTCAGGTGTGGTGACAGGACACTCCGAAGAATACAAGCGACACTTACGTCCCATAACCACCGAGCTACCACTGCGCAATTTCACATGCGACTCGCCCTTACTAAATCAGGCGAATAGTGGGAGGGGCTAAAATAACAAGTTACCAACTAGGAATTATTTGTAATAATAAATTCAGGTAACAAATACCAGATATGTGACTAACGCAGGGTCAATAATAAAATAAGCACTTAATTAATACAAACAAGATATTTCCTTCAAAATACCCTTCTTTAATATTGACTATAATACAGGCTTAAATATTCTACAAAAGAAATACATCTATTACAGTATTTAATCCGTATACAGTTTCGGAGATTATATTCACGTAAACACTGCAGAATAATGCGCACTTGAATTTGATAACGTTACATTTGGCAAGCAAGCCTTAAAATCCAGCAAAGCAAACGTCTGCATGCGTAGATAATTGAAATAGGTTCTTAGAAAAAATAAAAGCAGCTCTTGCATTCCCATATTAAATTAAAATATCCTCGAAAGAGTTGTTTTTGTTCATTGTCTAATACTCTCGCCACAAAATAAGGTAAACTAAACTTTCATTTGATTCTTCCTTTATCAACCTCAATCAAATTAATGCGCAAAATATGACAGAAAATATTTTTCGAAAAATAAAACCATCGTGATGATTATGATGAAATAGTTCTCGTTTCTTCTACGCATGATTAAAATTTTACCTTATACAAATATTGCCTGAGGCACAAACAACCATGTCTTATAAACTAAGCATTTTTATCAGTTAATAATATATCATAATATAAAATATCATATTTGTATAAACACAAAACATTTCATATGTTTATGTACACAGTTGGATATATACATACATACGCATAAACAAATAAATGATAAACGGAAAGTTTGAGAACAAATATCTTCAGTTAACACGTTCCTTAATGAAATCAATTGTATCAAAATAGACGAAAAACATGAGTTTAAGAAAGAAATGGGTGGGCGTAGAAATCAACTCAGTATTTTCACACCACACGCGGTCTACAGACCATTAGAAAATAGATTGCCGCTTTAAAGTAAATTGTGTCAGACATTGTTTATACCCTTAACCAAAGTTTCAAATGTTCTATTTCCAATAGTGTACGCTCATTACCCAGATATATTACAATTTTTAAACAATATATGAATTATTAGTGTAGTTCTAGCACGTAATTGCTTAAAAAGGGTAAAACCATTTTCATTTTAATACTGATTTGCCGTTATCTGCTTGTGAAATTTAAATTTACGTTTTAACTTACAAGTTATTTCTATTGCCTGAGGAAGCACATTTGAGTGTTGAAACATCCAACCAAATATGTAGCGATTTTAACGTTGTTTTTGTTTTAATCTCATATAATAAATAATAGCTCTACACTGTATTGAGCCCTTTTTAAAACAGTAAATGCTACAGATAGTGGAAATATATACTCCATTTGTTCTTATCATATATATATATATATATATATATATATATATATATATATATATATATATATATATATGATGAGGATGATTGATAGATAATGTGTGTATACAAAGAAAGTAACCGTCAATTTGACGTCTGAAACAGACTCTATATAATCTACCAGTGATAGTCTATGGAGTGTGGAACATTGATGTTTTGGGTGTTTTTCTTATTTACATACGCCACATACGTGTTGTGAAAATCCGTCTACCAGTCAAAAGACATTAAAAAAAATAGTGAACAAGAAATATGAAAAAATTGACAGTGACTAAACTATCCAGACAATAAAAAAATAGTCCTCATGATATTCAGCGGATTAGAATATATATAATTAAACCTGACGATACGCGTAGGTGAAACCATGGTAGGTATATCTGGCTCTTTAGGTTTAATTAGGTTTGCTCTAATTAGCGTAATGAGCACTTAGTTATTTTACTTACTCGTATCGTTTTTTTTTCTTTGGACTCTGAACATGGATGCTAGACGATTGTGTTCGGATGACGTACATGTTCTCTGTTCTTTTATTTATACACTTTTCCCTTGGATACTGGTCTGTGTATTTACATATGAAAGTACCCAGTATTCTCCGGACTCTTGTATAATTTCTTATATTATAAGTTTATTGATATTATATATATATATATATATATATATATATATATATATATATATATATATATATGTCTGTGTGTGTGTGTGTGCAAATATATAGAAAAATAGGAAAGAACACATTAGCTAAATAATCTGAAGCTCTTTAGTATTTTTGTTTTATTTTTAAAAAACTGTGCTCCATACAGAGGTAGAGCTTAAATTATAATTATTTTTTTTAATTTTTTACGTAAGAAATGTAAACACCTCAAACGCAAAATCATATGGCGCAATCCTTCTTTCATTTTTAACGTTAATATCTAATATCTATGTAGGTAAATGCAACTGCCGAAGAAATACTATATTCCTATTAAACGGTCAATGCATGACCAACGAAATTATATACAGAGCGAATATAAATTCTGTTAACAATGTTTAATTGTTCTTTGATTCCACAGAAAACCCTTGTAAATAGCGTTTTTATCATCACAAAATTACCTTAAAAATGTAAGATATGAACATAGTAGAGCAATCTGTATGTATTTCTGGTAAATGAAAGATAATAGAAGATTTTAAGTATTTATTAATTGGGGAAATTGATTCGTGCCAATGCTTATAACGGGAAAAGCGACAATTATTGTCTTTGTTCAGTTGAAAAACTAGTTATTCTAAAATAATCTAAATTATTGAACCAGAGGAGTGAATTAATTAAGATTAGCAGACAAAAAGAAACATCTGAAATATGCTATACCAGATTAGCTTTTAAAACCTTTACCTGTTCTTTTGTACATTGTTTCTACCTATATTCTCTTTTACCATTATGCTATATGTATCACTTTTTTTTACCGTTGTTTTCTGGTTATATAATTAACCATTTTTGACGGTTATTTTTCTCCTCCATTATATCTTTCCATTTTATCATTGTTTAACATTTAATTTTCATTCTTATAATTTCTTCTCTCTTTCATTTTTCTCTCACTTTTTTTGTTATCTTTACTATTTTTATGGTTCATTATTAAAAATCTGTAACATGAAGTATCGCATAATCGTCATGATTGCCAGATATATTTTGATTCAAAATGAAACAATCAATTTTAACTCTGTACCCGAAGATTGCATGAAACTCAGAGTTGTGCTAGAGGCGTGATATAATATATATATATATATATATATATATATATATATATATATATATATATATATGTATATATATGTATATGTATGTATATATATATATATATATATATATATATATATATATATATATATATATATATATATATATATATGTAGCTTTTTAAATTTCTTCTATTTTCATTTCCACATCATAATGAAAAATAGGTAATGGATAACAATGCACAATTTTGTATAAATACTTGTACTAATGAACAAATGTAGTTTTTTTTACTTCTTGCACCCCTGACGATGATCTTGAAAGAACAGCGAGAAATTAAAATAAAAAAAATTTAAACAGCTATAGGATATTTCTCTCATCCTTTAACATCAATACACAAAATGTTATTCGTGAGTATGAAAGGATTTTGTCAAAAAATTAGCAGACATAATGTCTGTAATCTATTCCTTCACACACACACACACACACATATATATATATATATATATATACTTCGTGCCAAATTATTAACCAAATATTTTTTTTCTAATATTTCAAAAACCGTTCAATCAATTCACACAAATTTTTCACACAATGTTGGCAATACGGACCTGCGCAATCACTAAAATTTGCGTACTGATCTGCGCAATGTAAACAAACTGGCGCCATATTTGTTATCAGCACGGTGAGTGCCAAATTATTAGAAAGGTTTAGTAAAATTTCCAGAATTGCGCAAACGAAACGTTTATTAATGTTGCACGTGAATGTTTATGATCAAAAGAACCTAATAAATAAGATAATCAAACAAATATTAAAAGATACAAACAAAGGCACAGTTATAAACAAATTAATAGGGAATGAGCTATTCCAGTTTTGAAATTAATTGAAGAAGTCTACGATCCATAGAATTTGTTAATTGCAGGATGTCATCTGCTGTAATGCTGCGAGATATATCCACAATTGCTTCCCACAACTCAGGCTTGCTCCTGAATTGTCGTCCATTGGTGTACAAGTCTTCGCTTCATGATGCTCCAAATGTTTTCGATTGGGTTCAAATCCGGAAAATTTGCTGGCCCCTTCATTTTTCGAGGTCCATCGAAGGCTAACTGTTTCAAATATTCAGTAGTCTTGTGAGCAGCATGTAAAGGAGCATTATCTTGCATAAAAATAATTGCCCTTCTGAAGGCAAGTCTTTGCCTTTTCATCCACAGTACAAGATGCTCCTTCATAAACGCTATGTATGCATCAGCAGTCATTTTAACGCCATCTGGTACTCTCCATGGGCCAACGAATGTTTTTCCAATAATACCACCCCAGATCATTATGCCTCCACCGCCTTGTTGGCGTCTCAAACGCTGATGGCGATTCTGTCCGTTCATTACCCAAACTTTGCCCTATTTATCTGGCCCATCAAGTGTTGCTCAAGTTTCTTCCGTGGATAAAACTTTAGAGAAGTCAATCTTCATATTGTCCTCGGTCCATTTCAATCGATTTTGAATGTGATTTTTCGTCAACGGAGGCTTCGATACAGGTTTGACTGTTGTTGCTATTTCCCTCAGATACCGACTTTTAGACACAATAGTATCCCCAATGCTACAGAAAAGCTCTTGACTGGTAAGTCCAGGGTTCTTCGTGGCCTCTCGTTTAAGTCGTGACAGGAGACGACGTGAAATAACCTTCGGCTTGCCTTTATCTGCCCTTTTGCGTACTTGTGTAGGGTCGGCGGTGAATTTTTTTTTTGATGACACCTCCCTATCATTTTAGAAATTTCTAGGGTAGATTTACCTTTTGAGAGTTCTGAGGTGATAGTTTTCTTTTCAGCCTCACTTAAACAGCTTTTACGACCCATCTTTTCACTAAATTCTTACACTTTTGTAATAATTTGGCACTCTCAAATCACCGTACTGATAACAAATATGGCGCCAGTTTGTTTACATTGCGCAGATCAGTACGCAAATTTCAGTGATTGCGCGTGTTTGTGTTGCCAACATTGTGTGAAGATTTTGTGTGAATTGATTTGAGGGTTTTTGAAATATTAGAAAAAAAGTTATGTCGTTAATAATTTGGCACGCAATGTATATATGCATTGACTGAACGCTAGAAAGGCATATTCGTATCTACATATAAAAATGTGGCCTATTTTCTTACGTATTAAAATCTACTAAAACAGATTAATTCATATCTGATTAATTTCCTCTGATCTAACATGTTGCCCAATAAAATTAAAAATAATTTTACGCTTGAACAATATTTATTCATACGCTATCTGCATAGTAGTTATGCTAGTCAAATAAGTGTATTAACTTATTAGATTACGTTTATATTATGCAGAAAGAATAGAAATATATTAAGACATTAATCAGAGGTTCACTCCCGAATCACATAATTCAACTGCCATCTTCTTTATACTTTGGTGCAACTTTACTCTGCGCCATCAAAGATATTTAACTTTTTTTTCCGTTCAAAAAATTCTGCCATTTATAAATAATTCTCTTTTATCATATCCCTGGCCCCACGTCAAGACAAGTCATGTACAAGTTAGGTATAATAATTTCTCTTTTGAAATTAAACAATTCTTGAAAGGTCGGAATTCCAATATTGAATTCAGTAAAAGTATTTCATTTGCGTTGGCACAAATACTGTTTACTATTCTTGCATTCGTGTGTAAGCTATGCCAGAATGTTAGTCAAGAAGTGATAACTCTCCTGTTGGCCTGTTGGCGAAACATCTGATATCATAGATGCCTGAATATTTCTATGACCTCTGAACAAAGCTCACTGAGGAAGCTTTATGATGTGAAATATCTGCAGATAAAATGAATTAAATTAATTTGTTCAAATATTTCCATCATATTTCAATCCTTTCATGATAATTATAATAATAATAATGTTACACTTCTACTTCAATTTCCTAATTTTTCAAATTATTTGTAATAAATTAAAATAAGCAAAAGTCGTTATTTCGCTCTATTATCAAACTCGAAAGAAAAACGTTCGTAAAAATAAATTCATGCAATCATTTATTTGAGTAACATCTGTAATTTATTTTTAACAATAGCATACAATAACAGATCAATAATCTATCCGCGGTAAATCTATCAAAATTTATCCATGGAGAACTGTACGTTGGATCTTTAAGCCTTGCAAAATTAGAACTCTTCCTCCTGTCAAAAACTGTAAGAACAAGACTATCGTATACCCAGAATTATTGTTCTTAACAGTCAGTCAGTTGCATGCCATGCATGATACGCACATAAGTGACGAGGTAGATTATTTTTCCAGAAATAGGTATCATTTCTTTTTACGGTAGACCAATTGCAATCCATGACTATAGAACTCGATCTGCTGAGGGAGAAGAAGAGGATTCATACCTTTCCCAAGGTTATTAGCATGTAAGTGAATGTTATGGATTCGACCGTAATTCGAAATCGGCTCCCTGAGCCACGATCCATTATTCAACCGGACCTACTCTTGTTAACAAATATTGTTAAATAGTTTACTATTCTATTCGAATCAGATGACAGATCTGAAAAAAAAGTATTTAGACTGTTATTATTTACATCATACATTTACATCTTTAAGACTGCATTTTTAGATATGTTGTGTGTGCGTGTTTTAATCTAAATACCTACACACACACAGACACACAAAAAAAAGAACTATTCTTTTGGATATATTTAGTGATAAAAATACTTGACAATACACACATATCTTGTACATAACTTTGAATGTTTATACAATTTTAACTAAATGTACTACAAAGAAAATAACAGTAATAATATAATTATTATGTTACTTCTAATCTCAAGTATGAGGTTATGAAAGAAGAAAGTGAAATCATTTGACAAAGTTATTCCAAGGATCACTTACCAAAGCGCAACATTATACTTCTAATATGATTTCACCAGAAAAATGTTTTTAAGCATGATTGTAATGACTAATTTTAATTAACCTTGTTACACATTCAAATAAATGGTAATTTAAGAATACAGGCGATTATCTCCCTTTGATGGAGTTAATCACAGGGATCGCATGACGGACCACCTAATGACCTCAATCGATACAATAACGATAGCGGCAGTCAAAATTTCAGTTAGTTTTACAACAGCAAAGCCGAATGGTTGCTTTATTTAGTCACGTCATGGCTGAAGCAAGAAGCTAAATCTGCCCTACAGCAATGCATGTCCATAGTGCCTTTTCCATTTCTGAATATATCTTTCCAAGATACAGAAAGAAAGTCCAGCTCGCAATTCTCCATTTGGGAAAAATCATGACTTGCTGTTTCCTGTTCGTAGGAATATGTCTTCGCCTAGGACAAAGATGAATCCGATCTCTTTGAATCTAGAGCCCTAATCATGGCTTCCCCAGATATAGGAGTATCTTCATGTTATATGTAAGAATATTCTTTTTTGTTTCTCCTTATACTCTACTCTGCTGTGTATATATGAACGATATACTATTCTCCACGTCCGATACGTAAGCATATATATATATATATATATATATATATATATATATATATATATATGTGTGTGTGTGTGTATGTGTGTGTGTGTGTGTGTGTGTGTGTGAAAGTGTGGGTGGGTGTGTGTATCTGTGTGTAGATTTGTGTATGTCTTAGAAGTATAAATGTCTCTCTGAAGACCGTGTATGTTTTTCAGGTGTACCGTTTCGTCCGCGAATTACCATGTTATAATCCGCATATAATAATACCCATAACGGGGGAAACGTAATTGAGAGAATAAAGCTTTCTACTATAGCTCTCTCCGACTATTGTAATAAAACATTATCTGGGTGACGCTGATTCAAAATATAAAGGGATTAATGTGTTTAAGTCTTATAGCATCGGGGGAAATAACATGCGCATACACTCGAGGACGCATCTTAACTTCGCGAGTATTTCTATATTTATTTTCATTGAGAATAACAAAAAATGAAGAACATTTCAAACAGAGATTTGATTGATTTCAAAATTAAAGTCATTTGCATTTATTTTTTTAATTCCATGAATTAGAGATAGACTAAACCACGCTGAATATTTGTTTACGTTGATAAGGCAAATGGTTTATTTTGATTCAAATAGAGTAAAGACTCAAATGATATAAATATCGTGACATCATCGCATTGTTTAGGGTCGATTACACTGTTATTCGATCACATAGTAAAAGGAAACCGATTTACCTTGGAATTTTACATTGGAATTATACGACAAACTTTGGCATTTAACTTGATTACATACGAATTATATGACAATTCCTGTCTGCACACAAGTGTAATTGAGCCTAAAATCAAATTACCAGTGCCCCCGAAACAACTAACTTCGCTTTACATTCATTAATAACGGAAATAACTTCAATATAGTCGTTTAATTACATTAAAAATCTGCGATGGAAATTTGTTTATTGATATCAGATCACAGAGTCCAATACAATTTCGTAAACAGTATCAACTTAAAAAAATGTTTAATATTACTTTTATTAGTTATTTCGGACATATTTTACTTAATAAATTGATGCTGAAAGTGTGAATTTCTCTTTGTTTTCCTGGTTATGACGATGAACTACATCTGGCAGCAATGATTCTGATCGGAAGATTAGAACTTTTGTGGCCTCTGGAATCACCTCTTAACTGTTGTTGTTCCCAAGTTCAGCTTATAGGGTTGGTAGAACCCGTTAGAGTCTGGGCTGACCCCTAAAATCAATATTATTTTTTTTTGGTAATAAAATGAGTAGCAATAAGATTTTATAGAATAATGAAATAAAAAGTAACACAAAAAATATTCCGTATTAACATTACCAATATTACATTTTATGATATATATCTAAAAAAAAATCATACCATTTAACCTAAAAGTGCCTGTTCTTAACTCTTTTAGAGAAAAAAAACCGTGGCAAGATGTTTGTTGGTTTCTTCGTGATTCTAAATGCTGCGTCTAGATATTATGCTAACACACACACACACATATGTATATATATATATATATACATATATATATATATATATATATATAGTAGAGCAATAAATATTTATTATACACTGTTACAGTAGAACATGTAAGTAACCACTACAACATTCTACATTTTGTTTCAAGTCATAACACAACGTTTCATCAGGTAGTTAACAATGATGGTAATAAATCTTCATTAAAATTGCAATTTATGAAACATCACTTCTTTTTTCATTATTTTAAATAGGTTTGTTTATTACAATCATTGTTAACTCTCTGATGAGACGTATATATAAAAGTAACAAATCCGTTGGTTTAAAATCCAAGTGGATCCTAATAATATAAAATATTAAAACTGATCCACAAAACGTGCTCAATGTGTTTATTATTACAGAGAAAATATTAATAGAGAGTAAAATCCCAAATCACCTCATAATTTTGAATAAGCTTAATTCGACAGACGAAAAAAATAAAATTCGTCTGTCTTATCAACACGGGTATAGACTGAGTTCGTGTCGGAATTAGAAATTTAACTGTGAAAGCTAAAAAAAAAAACAGTTGAAAAACTAATAAAGAATTTAGCCATTTCGATGTTTCTGTCATTTCTCTCTGACTCTCAAACAAATACATATATAGGTGCGTGTCGGCGTACACACACATACAAATACATATACACAGACACACAAAAATACACATACATATATGCGAGTATGCGTGCATATATGTGTATCTATGTGTGCATATATAAGATCAAATTATTGAGAAATTTCTTATATTTTAAGATATTTAATAAACTCGTTTGTACAGATAATATCACGCACAAACACACAGAGACACACACAAACACACCCACACATACACACACACACACACACACACATATATATATATATATATATATATATATATATATATATATATATAATTTTCAAGTCTTTTTCAGTTCTTTGGACTATCATTGGGGAAACTCCGCTTTCACGTGCCAAATGGATTATGGGTTGAGTTGGATCTTTTCAAATTGATTTCTTCAAGTTGAAATGATTATCCCTCCTTCAGTTGTGACCTCCTGATCCCGTTTTTCTCTTTTCTGTTCTCTCTTTTAAAAACTTATTCATCTTTCCCTAGAATGGACTTTGAAGATGGAAACCAGTTTAAAATTGGTACTATTACTGAAGGCCTGAATGATATTTTCCTCTTGCCATTGCTCAGTTGAAATGAAAATAGGGGCGGAACGGAAAACAATTCCAAACTGTTCTCTTCCTGGCTGAATTACTCAAAGTTTTTTTCATTGATTCTTACATCAAATGGTATCCAGATGGCTAAACTACTTGTCTGAAAAACCGGGAAAAAAGAGACTAGTAATACAGTTTAGTAATATGTCTATATTTGAAACATTTTACGGGACGGGCATTTATGCTGTAACACGACTTTACCATTTTTCCATCAAAGCAAGTGTATATATATATATATATATATATATATATATATATATATATATATATATATATATACCTTCAGATCTACAAATCAACAATTCGCCCTTGCATGGAGTATTGCTGCCATATATGGTCCGGAGCCTCTTCTGTTTGCCTCGGGGTTCTTTATAAGCTTCTGAGGCGGATATGCAATATAATTGGCCTTGTTCTGGCATATCGCCTGCAGTCGCTCTCTCACAGACGCGACGGCGACTCTCTCTGTCTTTTTTACAAATACTTTCATGGTAATTGCTCGAGGAGCTGCAATCGCTGGTTCCCAGACTTCATGAATTCAAACGCCCTACGAGCCTGGCATCCCACTCTCACTCTTTCACTGTCGAAACTACTAAATGTAGCCGTCTCTTCTACTCTAATAGCTTCATGTCTCGCACCTCTCGCCTGTGGATCTCCCTTCCCTATTTCAGTTTCCCTGAGACCTATGATATCTAAATATTCAAATGTAATGTCAATCGACATCTCCAGTTGCCTTGATCTACCCATTATCCTTCTCCTCATCCTTTCCTATATCACTCCTATCTGATCTTGCTCCAAATCTTCTGTAACTCCTTGGGTCCTAGTGGCTTCCAGCCTTGCTTGCGGTGAAACTGAAAATTTTTGTGTTAATTTTAAATTACATCTCCCGTTGAAGCCTGAAGAGCGGGAGCGAAACCGGTTGCTTCGCCCGTTTTTAATATGTCTCGTAATATTAAGTTTTATACTTTTATTTCGATATATATATATATATATATATATATATATATATATATATATATTGAACAAAACATATTGAAATATTAAAATATTAAAATTTTTGACACACTGGTTTGTATACGAGTATTTTTTTTACTTATTTCAATTGTATTCTTCGACTGGTTTCATCCAGCAAAGCCACTATCTGGAGAAAAAATATGCTTGTTAGTAGCAGTGAACAAAAGGAATGAATGAATTGATGAAGAAAATTAACTTTATCTGTAATTTTAGTTTGTTATATATTATTTTTAATTTTTTTTTTTTTTAGTGTAAATTTGGCCAGTTCTTGTTCAATCTCATCTAGGTTGTTATTTATCATAGATGCTGGATTGATTCATGCTGCTCTGAATCCCCTGGGCCATTTTTGACAAATATAATTGTTTCCTGGAATCAGGATGTATCAGTGTTAAGTTTGTCTTGTCATTTAGTCCTTACGAGAGTGAGTGAGTTTGATGTGTGTAAGTGTATATATTTTTATGGATGTGTGTATAAGTTTGAAGCCTCTACACCTCCGCAAACATGTCTGTCTTTTGTCGGTGATAAATGTAGGTAGGGCCTGATTTATGATGTTATATATTAATTCTATATATGTTATAAAATTTGTGATTAAGCCCGTCTCGATGGATTGTTTATAGGCGCAGAATTAATTTATTTCCATGGTCCCCTAAAATGTTTCTAATGTTATTGTTTCTGTACTGTTCTACTTTCTCAAATATAGTGAATTTGATATAGCTTTTAAAATCATGTTTTTCTAGGTGGGAATGTTGTTCTACAGGTAGTAATCTTTCGTGGGGAGCTAACTTAATTCGATTCCTATAATTATTAATTCTGTAGTGAAAGGGACATTTAGATTTTCCCATATATATTTTCCTGCATAGTGCGCCTTGTAAGAGATAAATTATGCTATGACTTCTAAAGGTAGACTCGTGAAATATTAGGAAAGTAGATTTAGTGACTGATCTAGTGAACAAATTAGTGCGTCTAGTGTGGTTATAGCATAAGATTCTTTTGTTGTTACATAGTTGTGAAAAAAACTGTTGTTTTAGTATTTGGTTTATTACAGATTACCTTATCCTCTGAAATGTGGTTACTACTTATTATATTATTAAGAATCTTAGGTCTACGTTATGCTAGTAGTCCAATTTCCTCAAAATTTTTTTTTAGGTCTGGTTTAAGAATTTTCATTATCTGGGACAGTGTAGGAAGATTGGGGTTGAAGCTGGTTGCTAAAGGGATGCGTCGGGATTTATTTTTAATCTTGTATATTAGAGTGTGTTATCTAGGTGTGGGAAATACTGTATTTATTTGTTTCCTGATTAGGTATTGTTTATAGCCACGTGATTGAATTGCTGCACGAGACTTTGAGTGTGTTTATTTAGTTCTTCATTTTTGGAACATATCCTTCTGAGTCTATGTGCTTGTGAATAGGGAAGATTCTCCTCGAGGTGTTTAGGGTGGGAGAAATTAAAATGTAGATAGCTGTGGGTGTCGGTGGTTTTAGTTTGTAGTGTCGTTTGTTGTTTTTTCTGTTTATATCTATGTAGATGCCGGTGTCTAAAAACGTTACCAATCTCGTGGAATTTTCGTAGTCAATTTAATCGAGTCGTGTACTGTGTTTAGGGACATGAGGAATTGGGTAAGTTTGTTGCCACTGCCCGTGTATACAAAGAAGATATCGTCGATATATCTTGCATAAAATACGCGGTCGCTACTGATGAAGGGAAAGATATGGATCTCCTTAAGTCTTCCCATGAAGATTGTAGCATATGATGGAGATGCAATGGTGCCTATGATAGACCCTCTTGCTTGAAGATGGTGTGCGTCATTGAAATTGAAAGCATTCATTGTAATATTAAGAATAACCAATGTAACTACATGGGTTTTATGATAATTTCGGTGGGGTGTCTTGCATTCTTCTTTTAGTAAGTGCTTTCTTAAGTGTGGTTAAGCCTTCGATGTGTTTAATGTTTGTATAAAGTGAACTTACGTCCATAGTCACTAGAATAGCATTCTCTGGCTCTGTATGTGAATAATTTTGTTTAGTAGCGCTTTTGTGTCTCTGATATAGGATTTTACTTCCTTACCTAGGGTCTCTATGTAATAGTCTGCGTATTTGTAAATTTTGGTGGTGTGGCAGTTGAATAATGAAATGACCGGACTTCCTTGGTTGTTGTTTTTATGTACTTTGGGAAGGAGATAGAAGCGAGAAGGGAGGTGTGGTGTTTGTGGGTGTAAGTGTTGTGCATGCTTCCATGTCGATTAGTTTGCTGGCAAGCATCATGTTTAGTGAGCTAGTTAATTCTTTTCGCTATACAGGAAGAGGGTTTGAGGTTTTTTGACGGCGAACTGATATATATATATATATATATATATATATATATATATATATATATATATATATATATATATATATATATTGTTGAAACTTGACTAATGCATGGAATAATAATGCAACACAAAATGTATTGAAACAAGAAAGTGTACACAATATGTACATATAGTCTTTTGTATATTCCTGGGAAGACCGTTCCTGGAATGTGTGTTGATTGAGTCGCAGTCGGGCAGAGTCTCTGGTTGGATCTCTCGATTCCTACTCTCTCTTCCCGGTACCAACCATATTTATATTG
>OZ010584.1:65865561-65903061 GCA_963932145.1 Acanthosepion lycidas
GAGGGAAAGCAAGTGCATTGGAAATGCATCGGTGGTATGGGAATTAAATATACATATCAACTCAAAAGGAACATTTTAGTATGTATACAACGGGGCATATTTTCCGATCTGTCATTCAAAATTTATTTCGTGTACTGAAAATGTTATTATAGCTAACTTTTGTTTTGAGAACGGTTGTAGATGTTGCTATGAATGTTTGTAAATTTTTGAGATTTTTAAAAATTTTCCAATTTGCAAATAATTTTTAATATATATATATATATATATATATATATATATATATATATATATGATGAAATATAGTGTTAAATTTTGCTATATCTGTAGTGTCCAAAGTGCTCAAAATCAGAGATAGTGCGTATGTAAATATAAATATAAAAGTGAACACTGAAGTCAACACTCAGAGGAGACAGGCTGTTTCATGCTAGACTCAATCGTCAAGCAGCCTGACGATTGCATCTAGCATGAAACAGCGGCAATCCTTTGTTTATGCATATTTCATTAAAACAGGCAGACATGGTACGATATTTAAGCTTTTTATTCTATTTTTCTTATGTTCGAACAAGTGGTTTCTTATCTGGACAAATAGTGTGCAAAAACTGTCCAAAAGCCAATAACAATATTAACTACGAACAAGACCAATATTTCCTAACCGTTTCCGGAAATTAAAAACATCTCTACAACACACTAAAACATTCACATAATTCAAAAACTCAATTAAGATTAAAAATTGAATCATCCCTGATAATGGCCAAAAGTATAGCCGAAAGCTCTCGGAACAATAAAACACTTGGACAGTTTTTACACACTTTTTGTCCAGAAAAGAAAGCTCTTGTTCGAACACACAAAAAATAAATAAAAAAGCTTAACCGCAGTACGTTGCCTGTCGTTTTTAATGAAACACACACACACAAACACACACACACACACACATATATATATATATATATATATATATATATATATATATATATATATATATATATATATGATCAGTTCTGTAGAATTTCCTATAATTTACATCTTTAATAAATATATGTTCATTGGTAGCAGTATAGTCATTCATTTGCACATTTACTTAGATATGTTATTTGTTGTGTTATTCACCAATTTTTAATATCTTTGTTTTTTTAAATTGTACACTGTCTTTCCTCATATGTTTCAGATGGATCTAGTGTCACTTTATGATCAAAAGCAAAAGTGTTCTCTTCCTTCCTATATTTGTATAACTTCCTCCTTCTGTACATTTTATTCTCATTATCCTTCTGTAGTACAATGTCACTGTTTTTGTAAGTCTTCTCTTCATGTGTGAGTATATTATTTTACATAAAAATTTGAGCAGTGTCTTTTGCACTATATTTAACAAGGGAACAGTGTTTACATTGCTTCCCACTATCAAAAATCCTGTGCATATTATTCAGAAAAAATCAAACGGCACGTCATCAATATGTCTATCTCACTAGTCATGAGGTATAACATTAGATGTTACGTTATCACCAGTGCGTTCAAACTGTGAAGATTTCTTTCTGAAAACTAGTATAGGAAAGGCCACGTCATTGATTCATCATACAGTACATCAGTTTTAATTGGTGTTTCGTCCTTCAGCCTTAGAGATTCCTGTCAGCTACACTTGTTTAGCTGCTTCCCTCTCCACTTAAGAGAATGGAAGCCAACTAATCAACATTGAGATGTCCGCTAATGATATAATTCTGTCCTTGTGGCACTTACTCAATGAATGGTAATTAAATTCTATTTATTGAAGTACTCAAAATATTTTACTCCCTCGGGAGTCGCAGTCATTATCATGGTATCAGATTGACCTAGTTGGTCGAGTGTTAGGCTCACAGCAAGGAAAATATATTGGTAGGTGATTGTATAATCAGTATATTATACTTATCTCATTCTCTCATTAAGTACACACGCATACATATATACACAACATAGACCCACAGACAAAACACACAACACACGACCTACGTACAGACACTAACACACAGACCCTCTCAGTCTGACACATACACACACGAACATAAAACACGAATACATACAAACACACAAACACTCACACTCACGCAAACATACACATGCATCATTTCAAACCAACAACACAAATCAACACCCACACATCAGCGTACACATCAACACACGGATGGCAAACAAAAAGACACCAATAAACATAGCAAAATGCAAACCAGCATACACATACCAACATACACCGTGAAGACATATACCAGATCCTCCACACACTGACACACGCACAAACACCAAGACACATACACGCACACAAAACACAAACACATACTAACACACACACACATACGGGGAAACAAACACAGACACCAACACACACACATCAACAAACATACACCAACACACAGTAACATTCACCCACAATACATATACCAAAACACACTCACTCATTCTCGCCCTCACACAAGCATATATATGTGTGTCTGTGTGTGTAGTATATATATATATATATATATATATATATATATATATATATATATATATATATATATATATATATATATATATATATATATATAGGTAACTATACTCGTTTCAAAAAACCTTCGAATTTTTGATTTGCCAATAATCAAATCAAACACGAAGGAAAAAAATGTTTTAAAAAAAGAAAGAGCTAGAAACATGAAAGTCTGCCGAAAAAAATCGCACAGATACAGGTTTAAAGCTCAAAGAACAAAACCCGGCATGAGTTAACAACTAACTAACAAAATAGCTAAATCTAACCGTAGAGCAGACCTAGATAAACCTAGTCAGCCAGACAAACCTACCCAGGTTTCACCTAAGCGGATATATATATATATATATATATATATATATATATATATATATATATATATATATATATATATATATATATATTAGGTTGGTGCAAAAATAATGATGTAATAATGTCGTTTTTTGACGTAAATACGTCAAAAAACGACATTATTACGTCATTATTTTTGCACCAACCTAATATATAGACAGATAGACATTGAGTATTACTTTAAAAGTTTTAAGCTTAACATTACAAGACATAATGTGAGATATAAAAAGCGGAGGAAAAAACAACAGGTTTCGCTCCTGCTTATCAAAGTTTCATCATTGGATAAATTTCAGGTAAAATATAATAAATAGGAAATATGAATTAGTCAATGATGGAAATGGAAGAGAAAAAATTGGACTACTAGAAACTGATCACAGTAAGGCTCAGTAGACACTCCCACTGCTTACACAGCGAGAGTGTGCCCGACCTGATGTAAACAGACTCCAGTATTTTCAAAGAGAAAAGTGAAAGTGTATTGGTTAAAACATAAAACAAATCCACATTAAATTCCCTAGCACACTTTCTGCTATTTATCAAGTGTAAGGTGTGGTTCCTAAATTTCACTGCGACATGTTGTTTATTTCTAGTAACAAGCCGATGAGTTGTCCTCCCTATGTAACTTACATCGTTTTCTGTTTTCATACTTAAAATCTACAAAACTTATTTGATGAGGGGGAAGATCTCCCTTACGACTAGAAAACAGAGTCGATCTAGTAACAAATAAAACAAGCATCTCGGAAGAAAATTAACAGTTCTGCACATTTAAAGACATTTGCCTAGTTAGGTTTTCACAATTTTCTCCACTCCACGGAAGTCTTAGATACACAGGACATTTTACCATACCAATTAGCTTAATTTTTCTGAAGTCATTAATCTTACTATTAATCACCGAAGTGACAACAGTGGGTGGACACCCATTATTGCATAAAGTTCTTGATATAAAGCTAATTTCACTATCGAGGAAATTTTCAGAACAAATCTACAATGCCTTATGACTTAAAGTTTTTATAAGCTTTAATTTGCGCTTCTTAGGATAAAAACAATGCCAACGCGTGTATAAACTAAAAAAGAAAGTGTAGACTTTCTCTAAACTGAGATATGATGAGATGTTGGTGCGCGATGTACCAATACACCCTAGAAAGCAAGTTTAGAATTAACCTCTCTCTCAGTGGTAAACCTCAGGATTTTAAGGGAGGAGATAAATTGATCCGCCTCAAATTCATCATTAAATAGTATCATCGACATAGCGACGATACAAAGAGGGACACAATGGATCATTACATAATCTCTTTTCATAAAACCCAACGAATATATTCGCCAACATTGGACCCAAAGGGGAACCAATGGCAATCCCGTCAATTTGGTGATACATCATATTGTCGAAACTAAATTCGACCGATGACGTGGCAAATTACATCAATTACACAAAAATTACTTCAGGAACATCTGGGGGAGACAAATAACTGCCATAAAGAAAATCACAGCAGATTTTAATTGTTTCCATGAGCGGGACACAAGTAAGCAATGAACACACATCATAAGAGCGCATGCATTTGCCGGAAGAGGGATAACTTTTAATAAGCTCAACAAAAGAAAATGAATCGTTTATAGGAAATGAACTATAGTGCTGCAAATCAGGTTGGACAACTTTAGAAAGCCATTTTGCCTCCTTATGTTGTGATGACCTTGTCATTGATAGTATGGGTCTTAAAGTTACCCACACCTTATGGATTTTTGGAAGAACGTAAAAGCGGGGTCTAATAGAGCCAGAGTCTAATTTCCTCAGAAATGTCAGGGGAAAGAACCCTACTTTTAACCCACTTCAATAGTTGGTTTTGGAATTTTATTTCTATTGAAGTGGTCGCATCACATTGTTCAACAGGCCCTAATTTTATAAATGTCGATATATCATTTAGAACTGATAACATCTTAGGAACATAATCAGTGTAGTCCATTAAGAACCCCGACCTTATCAGGTCTAGAAATGACGAAATCACGATTTGCTTTTAGAGATCTGATAATAAGTCTGTGCTCAATTTTCTAGTTTCTTTCAGAAGTAGCAACAGGAGTACTATTAGGTTGGTGCAAAAATAATGTCGTTTTCTCACATAGTAACATATGTGAGAAAACGACATTATTTTTGCACCAACCTAATAGATAACAAGTGAGCATAATTATTGAATTTTGCTCTAAGGTTACCAAAATCAGTTTCTGTGTGTGTGTTGGTGTATGTGTGCGTGTTTTGATGTCTGTTTGTTAGCGTGTTTTCGTGCCTGTGAGTGTGTTTCCGCATGTGTGTGGGTTAGTGTGCGTTACTTTCCACGGCTACAGAACTCAGTCTGTAATGCTAATTATCCGTAGCTGGAAGTAGAAGAATATTTTTTTTAAATTTCCCGACGGCATTAGCACGAAAGTGAATGCAATGGATTCGACTGGAATTCGAACTCGTGTCTCTGAACCCTCAGCCGGAGCAGTTACCCATCACTAAATGTGTATCTTTTTTTCTGTTCTCGCTATTGAGAATGAAAAAGTCAGATTAGTTATAATTATAGAAATATATTATATATAAATAGTTACTTATACATAATTTCTAAATGAAGAATCCTACTGGAAGTTATTACTGTATAAACTTTCCCACCTTACCTAATTATCTCCATGTACAATATATATATATATATATATATATATATATATAAAGAAATATAGTCTTAAGGTGTGCTATATTTATGGAATAAAGTGCTCAATATCAGAGATAGAGCGTGTGTAAATATAAAAGTGAACATAGAAGTCAACACTTAGAGGCGACAGTCTGTTTCATGATATATGCAATCGTCAGACCTGACGATTGCATATAGCATGAAACAGACTGTCGCCTCTAAGTGTTGACTTCTATGTTCACTTTTATATATATATATATATATATATATATATATATATATATTGTACATGGAGATTATACATATATATATATATATATATATATATTGTACATGGAGATTATACATATATATATATATATATATATATATATATATATATATATATATTGTACATGGAGATTATACATATATATATATTGTACATGGAGATTATATATATATATATATATTGTACATGGAGATTATATATATATATATATATATATATATATATATATATATATATATATATATATATGTATATATATCTTGTACGTGGAGATTATACATATATATATATATATACATATATATATATATATATAAATATATATATATATATATATATATATACACACAAGACATATTCTATAGGCATGAATATGTATAAATTAATACATTTTGTTTATACGTTTATCATCGTCTCTCTATGCAGCTCTCAAATCTAACTAAACTAAAAGGAAGCAAAATGAGAATTGTCTATTTGAATAAAGATTTGATTCGTGAATTTGCTGATATATTAATTATAAGTTCAGTCCCTGGTTTGGACAACTTTTATTGAACTCAGTTGAAACTGGGTGAGCATTAATTGAACAATACTAAAAGTAAGAACTAGACTATGCATCCTTTGACATGAGCAGTTTGGAATCCCATTTGTTACCTGGATCGATATACACGTAATGAAGGCTTGATCGCATATCGACCGAAACGGTGTGAAAATATCGACAAATATGAAGGCAATAGTCCGAATGTATCCCGTCCAGGGTATGACGATAAACTACATCCAACAGCAAGGACTCTAATTCAAGAAGATTTGAGAAGCGTAGAACCATCTCTTAATTGTTGGCGCTCCCAGGTACACCCTGACCCTGGCTGGTAGCACCTGTTAGAGTCCCAGCTATGGGCAAATGCTTTACTCCCAAACTGGGATTAAAATACTATGAAAGTGTAAAAAATAGGTTTTAATACCAGAAATAATTTGTTAAAAATTTATTACCAGCAATACATTTTTGAAAAAAAGATATTATCATCAATACATTTTTGAAGGAAAAATGTTACCAGAAATATATTTTTGAAAAATAAAATTACTAGCAATAAAAAATTTCGGTAAAATAACCCATTGAGTTTGATATTCCGTAAAACAAACCAAAACAATCCGAATGTATCTAATGTACATAGTATATATGAATAACGCTTACATATACTTTCATATGAGTGCTGAAACGTCAAAAGTTAATAACGTATCACATTTTTGCGTTTACGTGTGATGAGATTCCAGTGCCCTACATGTATAAAATTAATTTCTTTATTGTTTCCTTTTGTGATTGATGATCTTACTCTCCATATCTATATTAAAAATAAATGATAAAAAACATTAAAGGGGCGAAGACATTGCGAAACCAAGCAGAGATTTGTTGCAAACCTTAATATCCCTGCAATTAACCGTCTCATCACTCCGTTTAGAAATGTTAGGGGTGAAGGGATATGCATGGCGTTTCAAAGAAATTTCTCTAATGTTGGATGCAAATATATAAATAGCTACATAGTCTAGGCAAATGATACTACACTAGCTTATTATCGGGCACCATAAAATTTATTCATCAACATTATGAATTCAGAATATGAGAATTTTATGAACATTTTCACGAGTTCTCAATATGCGCCAGGCCCGACCATCTCTCCCGAAATTGGCTGACATCCAGATCCTGTTATCCAGCACAGACAGATTTTCTCTTTGAATTTTTTATGGTATGATAATATCTTCTTTGTGGCTGGTGCATTTTTAACGATGTCTCTACAGTATCTTGTTTGACTGTATTCGTGCATGCTCTAACACAAAAGATGCCTTTTCTTTTCCAATTATGGAAATGTCTATATCTGAAAAAAATAAAATAAAATAAAACATTAAAAATTGAATTTGGAGTTGTTTAAATTTGATATCATTTGAACTAGAATTGATCAAGTTATGATATTACGAAATTAAATCAATAGACCCTGTTTATCAACGTGTGCTAAGTGACCTCTCCACTCAGATAAGTGTCTCCGATGTTTTATATGGATTTTTAATAGCAACACAAGAAAGGACGGTTCTTACATATTAGTGGCTATCTATGTGATTCTAAGTACAGGTGAGCGGTATCTCCTTTGCATTAACAATCAATCTAAGTCTTCTCGACGCAATATTAAGGGAAACATGAAGGAATAAAATAATAGTGAACAGACCGGACTTATGGCAAAGTGTAATTTCTATGAAGAATGCACATTTATACAATTATCTTCAAGTGGAAGTACCTGTGCCTGGAGATAGTCCAGTAAAGACTTTTCCAAGTACCATCTGTAATGAACTGTCAAATATTGTGATCTTTTATGGTAGTGATTTCGAGCACAGTTTGCTCTTGTTGGGTGGAACACACTGGCATCATTTATACTTCGATATTTCGATAATTCAGGAAGGGCTTCTCCCCATGCTTTCCCGTTATTAAATTACAAAAGTTTCCACATATATTATGCAAAATGGCGCTCAATAACATGCTGTAAAAATGACCCAAGTTGGAGTGAACATACAAAGCTTCAAATGAGGTAGACATCCCACAAAGATGAGCTCTATTGAATGTCTCTCAGTTTAATTAGATATACCACTGCGTAAGAATAAGTTGTAATTTACTTCCTTTGATGAATTACTTTAACTTTTGCTTACAACCCAAGCAGAATTCTTGTGCATGCAGAATGAAAGCGCTCAAAGTCGCTAAGGGAGAACTAACTAATTATTAATGAATGCATTCATCAAATAAACTATTTTCCCGCCTAATTACACTTGCTGATATTTCTTTGCATCCAAATTTAGTAGGTTTATATTCATTATTGACATATATCCGTTTGGATCCTGTCCGTAAAGACAGGAACCGATATAAAATACGCGAATGTTTTGCTCTTGTCATAAAAATATTTGTAGACATATTTGCTTTAATGAAAATGTACTTAATTATTTGACGCTTTGTTTCTTTGAAATAACACACATTGTCCAAATAGTTGATCATTCATTTGCTAATTATGAAAAGAATGATGCAGCTAATTTTTCCTGCAAAGAAGCAGTATTTACGACGTTTAGTTCTGTTGAGAATTTAGAAAAATCTTTACACATCAGCATATATATATATATATATATATATATATATATATATATATATATATATATATATATATATATATATATATATATATATATATATATATATATATATATATATATATATATATATATATACACACACACACACGCGTCTGCATAAACACGCATATATATATATTAAAAACATTCTTTTATGTTTACCGTTCTTTTTATAGATACAAGTATTTAAGTAAATGCTCTGTTTATAATAAACAGTATTAAATAACATTTACATTTCGTAGAAAATATTCGTCCGTTGACATGATTCGAACCTGCATCCTATACGGAATCGCCATTTATCCAGGCGTGCCTAACCGATTCGGCCACAAAGGAGCATACGGTTGGCAAGGTCGAATTTACTGCTTATAAACTTCAATCTTCCATGAACTCGTACATTCATAACTGCTCATGGCGTATCAAATGTAAACAAATGACGTCATACATTAAGAAATTGACAAAGTCCGACAATTCATTTATTGAAGATATTTTTTATGTTTAACGTTCTTTTTATAGATACAAGTATTTAAGTAAATGCTCTGTTTATAATAAACAGTATTAAATAACATTTACCGGACTGAATGTCCGAGAAATTTTCATAGAAAATATTCGTCCTTTGACAGGATTCGAACCTATATATATATATATATATATATATATATATATATATATATATATATATATATATATATATATATATATATTAGTTTATGCAAACATAGGTAATCCGTATGGGTAGACCCGAGGAGGATGATATCCGGAGAGCTCAATGTAAAATTCAGAGCAGATATGTTTGAATAAAAACAGACCACGTTAAGCATCCATGTAATAAATTATTTCACCATAACCCCTTTAACAGGGCTCTGGATTATCAGACTTTACTTCCAAAAATTGAAATGAAAAATGAAAAATGAAAAGAAATTCAAACATTTTTGACGGACCACATCAAGTATACGTAAATTAACGAAGTGAGGAAGTGAGGTGGGAAAGAGGATATGAATGTGTCATATGTAGCATTTCAAATTCTTATTTTTAATTTTTAACTCCAATGTGTCGGCTAGATGTTGTTCGAATTTATTGTGTCTAGTCTCAAGATATAGATGGCTAAGGAGTGGAGGGGTGGAGACCGACTTTCACGGAAGAAGCTACACTACTTTCACGAGGACAGTTTTTCTTTCAAATTTTTTTGGACGCTGTTAATTCGCGTTACTTTAACAGGCATATTTGGGAGGTTATTGTTTTTTCTGTATCTAAATGTTTAAATAATCTACGAAGAAATTAATTTGAAATTCGGTGGGTTTTTGTTATTTTCTATGAAATAGTCGATTAGAAATATTCACATTTAAACATAGTATTGCTGATAGAATGGGTACAACCCATCTAAAAGACGCCTACCTACTTTTTAAAGACCATAAACCTAACTTTAAGAATAATCTACAGTCCAGACTAATAAATTCCTCCAAATCAGAGTTAGGAATAATTTCTAAAAAACATCTTAAAAAGAGTAAACACATCTATAATAACGAAATACCCGTTAAACCTTTGGAAAGACTCATCGGACACCATTAACTTGTTCCAAAAAATAAAGTATAAAAATAAAACTACTTTTATACAATTTGATATCATCAATTTCTACCCCTCAATCTCTAAAGACTTATTAGAAAATAGCTTAAGTTTTGCCAAAATCCACACTGAAATTACTGACGAAGAGATAAAAAACATAATGGATTCTAGATAATCCATACTAAAACTGAACAGCACTACTTGGATTAAAAAAAGACAGAAACAACTTTGATGTCCCAATGGGATCATTTGATCCACCTCAAATAGCTGACCTAATAGGTATATACATTTTAGATATCCTAAGTAGATTCCTTGACCCTCAAAATATATTACTATACAGAGATGACGGGTTAGTTGCTGTACCTGATACCAATGGTCCGTTAACATCCCAACTACAAAAGAAAATAATAAGAGCATTCAAATTTCTAGGGCTAAAGAATCGAGATTTCTTCCAACTTAAAAATAGTAAACTTCCTAAACGTTACATTTAATCTGAACAATAACACTTATAAACCCTTCCAAAAGGAAAACCAATCACCCATATATATAAATATCCACTCCAATCACCCGAAATCAATAATTAAACAAATCCCAAATACAGTAAATGCCAGAATAAATAAACTTTCCTCCAGTAAAACCATTTTAACCAGAGTAAATCGGAATACAATAAAGCCCTATTTAAGAGTAATTTTAAACAAACTCTTAATTACATAGATAAGTCAGTAAATAAAAAATCCACTAAACCCAAAAATAGGAAAAGGATATGGTTCAACCCACCTTTTTGTAGCATCTCCAATATTAATATAGGCAAATACTTTATAAAACTGATAGATAAACATTTTAGCAAAAATACATCTCTGAAAAAAATATTCAACAAGATGAATCTAAAAATTAGCTATTCTTGCATGGCTAATATGGAGAGAATTATTAGCTCACACAATTGTAAAATTTTGAGAGAGCTTCATGATAATCCAAAACAAAATCAGGATACAACCAGAAGAGAAAAATCAACATGCAACTGCAGAACAGGAACAGAGTGCCCAGTTGAAGGAACATGCATGACAGTGAACGCAATATATGAAGCGGCAATTTTCCTCAAAGAAAAAGTTGAGGAGAAAAAGATATATTTAGGAATATCAGCGGGAAATTGGAAGCACCGACTATACAACCATCGCCAATCCTTCAAAAATAAGTGCAAAAAGAACCAAACGGCACTATCTATCCATTATTGGAATCTGTTGGAGAGTGGCCTAACCCCACAAATAAAGTGGAAAATAATATCAAGAGCCAGAACTCCCAAAAACTTCAGAGACAGATGCAACTTATGTTTAAAGGAGAAAATCTTCATAATTAAACATAAAGATCCAGAAATACTACTGAATAAACACAGTGAACTAATTTTTAAATGCCGACACAAAAACAATCTCAACCTAAGCAGATACTCATAAAATAATCATAAAAAAAAATCATATAATAAGAGCAATTTTGAGTGTTTTTTACTCCCTTTTGTTTTTTAGAAATATTACTATGCACACAGGAACACCAACACATGACTATGTATACAACTATGGTAATTTGCTTGAACACTGAGGCACCTGTTGATGTGTACATGTATATATTTTATATGGAATAAGAAGCAGGTTTTTTTTTGTTTTTTGTTTTTTTATATAATGTGGGGGTGTACATTTAGATAGGTACCTATATATTTTGCCATAAATATGAAAGAACGGGTAATATTATATGTGTAAAGATATGGATTATGTAATTAAATACTGAGAGAGTATTCGAACACAGGCATAAGTGGATGCATGGGTGTACATGAGGATAGAGACATGTACGTGTGTAGATATGTGTAAGTGCAAATTAACGTATATGTGTGTATATGGATATGCTGCATATTATGTATATATGAATATATGTGTTTGTGTATATATATGCATGTATGTATGTATGCATATGTGTGTGTGTGTGTATGTGTATGTGTATATGCGTATGTGTGTGAAAAAATGCATATATATGTATTTATGTAGGTGTATATGGATATACAGGTGTCTTTTAATGTATATGTATATATATATATATATGTATGTGTGTATATTTATATATATGTATATATATATATATATATATATATATATATATATATGTATATATATATGTATATATATGTATGTAAGTATAAGTATACGTGTAAATATGGGAATATACATAGGGTTTTTTTTGTTTTTTTACCAATTAATAAAAGATAAAAATAAATTGATTCATAAGATTACTAAATATAAAATAGATTACTCTTTCAATGTACTATCTGTGAATTTTTCTAATCGACTATTTCATAGAAAATAACAAAAAAAACACCGAATTTCAAATTAATTTCTTCGTAGATTATTTAAATACAGAAAAAACTTTAACCTCCCAAACATGCCTGTTAAAGTAACGCGAATTAACAGCGTCCAAAAAAATTTGAAAGAAAAACTGTCCTCGTGAAAGTAGTGTAGCTTCTTCCGTGAAAGTCGGTCTCCACCCCTCCCCTCCTTAGCCATCTATATCTTGAGACTAGACACAATAAATTCTAACAACATCTAGCCGACACATTGGAGTTAAAAATTAAAAATAAGAATTTGAAATGCTACATATGACACATTCATATCCTCTTTCCCACCTCACTTCCTCACTTCGTAAATTTACGTATACTTGATGTGGTCCGTCAAAAATGTGTGAATTTCTTTTCAGTTTTCATTTCAATTTTTGGAAGTAAAGTCTGATGATCCAGAGCCCTGTTAAAGGGGTTATATATATATATATATATATATATATATATATATATATATATTCTATAGCCCCTTTTCGACTGGGGTATTCTTTGTTTGACTGTCTTGATTCACTCAGTCAAGTTGCATCTTCTATCTCTTTTCTTTCTTCTTTTTGACGGCTGATCGCCATTTGTACTTTTATATCGGTAAAATGAGAACTTCAACGAATGGGATTTTAATCTTATCTATTATATTTACATATCGACGTGTACATCTCTACCTAGATAGTGGTGTCGTAAGTTAAGTTGGTAAGTTGCCCCGAGATACGAAATTACTACGTTTGATGTCTTGAGGCGTCTAAAATCTTAACCCCACGAAGACACTTTCTAACGCTAACATTTTCACGTTCGGCTCACCCAATGAAAATTCACATCCCTATTTTGTCTATCAGCTGACCCAAAGGTTCACCTTAGAAGCTCTGAACTTTTATTTCACATTCCTTACCTAACCATAGAAAATATGAATTTTATTTCACCTCCATTATATTTAACACTCCTCCACAAACATAAAATATGCTTTCATGGATTTTATTTCAATTATTTAATCTATAATACCCGCTATAATTTCGTGTATGCAAGGTGCGCTCCATACAATCTTATTTTCCTTAGGGGTTTGGTCACTTGACCATTCCCACATGCACATATACAATTCCTGAAAATTTAACACAAACATGGGAATTCTAACCAGATTTTTACGTTTCTATAATTTATTTTTTTTAGCAAAAACACACTATCGGCTAATCCCTTTTCCCCTTCTTGGTAACTAGATTCTGTGACCCAAAGTCATTGCCTCAGAAACTATTCCGTATGCAAGTCACTCCAACAGTAAACTTGGAGCTCTCCATAATACCCTCTACCCAGGTCAGCTGCTACCAACTCTGCAATCCTGCATTTCTGGAGAGAACAAAATCCTTTGCCTCTTCACTTGAGCCTACAAGAAATTCACATGTATTTCACTGAAATAAATATATTTGTAAAAGAAAAACACAAGCACAATACATGACAAAAGCCCCTCAGCACAGCGTCAAACAATTCCATAACTGAACTACGTCTTTGCAATCTAATTTTTACACGTTAAATACACTGAGATTCACAACAAAATAAAAATTAAAACTGCATGATGAACAACATGGCCTTAGAACAGACAACTGAAGCGGGCTAATCAAAAAAATTCAATAAACATTTTTTTTAAACTGCTTCAACTTTTGTCAAAACAAAACATAAAACATCAGTCTATCGTTCAAACTGTGACCTATCTTTATTTTTTTACTCGATTCATCATCACTTTTTCAAACCCTGCCCGTTTAAACTTTTTCATTTAATTTTTCTTTTTTTTTTTTTCGTCAGTAATTCTTATTTTGGTTTATTACTTAGATCTGCATGTATGTTTGTTTGTGTGAGTTTGTGTGTGTGTGTGTGTGTGTGTGTGACAGTAGAACAAATAATATAATCTTTCTTACAAACTGTCCAATTTTTTTCATATTATTTGTATTCTACGTCGAAAAACTTCTCCGTATTTCCCACGTTCTGTTTCAACCCTGGTTTCCTTGCGCCCTTCCTTCTTGGAAGGAGCCGGTGACTAGACAACAAATAACAAAATGTTGTTTACCCACCACACAATGGGAGTAGTCTACGGTCGACGTTCATCGTTCCCTCACAACGTTGCATCATCTCTTTTCTTTCCTCTCTCTAACGATTCTGTTTTCTTAGTCGGAGGTAAAATGAGAACTTCAACAAAAGGGATTTTAAACTTATCTATTTAATTAAACACGTCAACGAACAGACGCTCTATCACCCCCACAAAATTCTTCGAAACAGAAAATAACAACGTCCGATCTCTTCGAAGTGTAAAAACTTAACCCCTAGAAAATATATTCTGACTCTAATATTCTTAATTTCGGCTCAGCCAATCAAAATCCACATGCCTATCTTTTCTACCAACTGACTCCTAAGGTCAGCCTAAGGTTTGATCCAAATAGACTGCCACTAAAAATAATATTTTGAAACTATTATTTAACATATATATATATATATATATATATATATATATATATATATATATATATATATATATATATATATATATATATTATAATTATATTTTTTTAAATAATTATAAATTAAAAATAATTATAAAATCTTATTAAATAAAAAAATAAAATAAAGTAATAATAAATATTATTAAATTAAAAATAAATTATTATTATTAATAATATATTATATTAATAATAAATATTATAAAATAATAATAAAAATAAAAAATCTTATAAAATAATTATAATCTTAAAATAATTATAAAATAAAACATTTGGGCTCTACTTGTGTATTGAGCACTGTTTGTTTTTTTTAAAATAAAATCAAAAATAATAAAGAACTTCGGATCATAAATCTAACGGTTATTTCCTATTTTATCAATATATTTACACACGCGCGCCCACACAGATATATATATATATATATATATATATATATATATATATACATATATATATATATATATATATATATATATAGATAGATAGATAGATAGATAGATAGATAGATCTGTTGATTTAGAGGTATATTCAAGCCGTCTACAAACTTCGGAGCATAAACTGATTTATTAATTTCGTATTATCAAATAAAAGCAATCTATTAGTTGGTGAAATCAAACGGTTTTTTTCGGTTACTGATATTGGATTTGATTGGAATTGACTGCTGTTTGAACTACCTACAAGGTCTGGCTCAGCTAATATTGAATTTAACTTCAATGCATATTGGCCGGCTTAGTCATATTGTAGGATTAGTACGCCACAAAATTACATTTGACACATTTTAACCTCTCCGTGTCAACATGCAATTAAAAATCGCTATGGTTCCTTACCGTCTGAAAATATTACGCATGAATCGTTTTTAATGTCTTCACACTGTCTGATTCAGTATATTGCTCACATGTATAGACATACCCAGTTTAACTTTCGCTTTGAAATCTCAACCGAAAAGCGTGAAACTACTGGTCATAGACAGAGATTAACAAGAAGTTTTTATTATTGTCATTAAAGTAATACTAACCCAAAGTTTTACATTTGATAGCAAACTGCTTACTCCGACATCTAGTGTAAAATATATATGGATTTTCCTTGTCATGTTAGAGGGCTCACTTGTCCAAACGATTCCAAGAGCGAAGCCGTCTGGTTTTCCAACTCTTGGAGGACCATCCATGGCGTTATGGTTGAAGAAGGAGCAGTCTGCTGGCCAAGTGTATGGACGTCATCATCGCGCAGAGATGTCCATCAAAATCAAATTCACGCGTACGGTCTCGTCAAACACTCTTTGTTTCACAGCCATGTCCGCCGCCACCACCACCACCACCAGGGGAAAGAAATGGAGAGAGAGAGAGAGAGAGGGGGGGAGTGTTTACAGTGTAGAATATATTTACCTGTGTTTATATAAGTTTTATCTTCTTCATTACTCATATCCAGTCCCAGCTATTTCTTGATTTTAGTATAAGATGGATATTTCTTTTTCAGTCTTCAGCAATTTTACAGATAGGTTCACCCTGTACAAGGCCTGCAGCCACTCGAGTTAGAAGGTGACGTCAAGAGGAAATTTGTCCGTATAGGAGGGGAAGATAACTGTTAATCCTAGAATTGAATACGATAAGATTGTAGTGATCAGTGAAACATCCTCCTGGAAGTCGGTTTCATAGAACAGTGGTTCGCGGGAAGAACTTGTTCGGGTGGAACTTACTTCTCACCAATGTAATACAGATGGAATCTGGGTGGCTTCCTACAATGTAAGTGGCATGTAATATCCTTGACGTGAAGCTTTGAACTGACCGAACCAGGGAATGTAGACCGTCCGAGCAGTTTCCACGGTCGTAGCGAGAGAGCAGCGAGATGCTTACCACATTCTGCCTGTGAGTTTACAAATTGGAGGCTGAAGAATAATTCGTCAAAAAACAAAAAACAAAGAATAGCTCGGGGTCGCTTGTGGATTTTATATAACTGGAGAGTGAGGTCTCGGTAGCTCCAGCCTTAATATGACAACAGTACGCAATGTTTGGCCTGATCAGGTCCTTATTAAGGTAGAGAATACCATGAGGAGACAGGTACCTACCGGGGTGGTTCATTTTGTTTATTGATTCAGGATGGTCTTATAACTGTCCAAATAATTTTAAGTGCAGGGACATAGTAATTCGTTCGCGTATTCTTATGTCTAATGATTCAAACTTTTTTTTTCTGTTAGAGAAACATCTGAAGAAGTTTAGATTCTTTCCATTTGCAACTTATTTCTAGATGGGTTTGTTTACCGAATCAGAAAGGCTTGTTCTTGCAGGAATATAGCTTAAATATTAATTATTTTGATCTGTATGCCGAGAAACACCTCTCGCCCGACAAAATTACAAAAGATCGTTACGCTTATATTGGCGGCATAACCACGTTTATAGGAATATACTTTTACTCATCCACAAAATGTAACAATATCATTGTCTCTCGCATATTTCTCTGCTAAATCATGTTCGTTGACTATTATCAAGAGGTACTGAAATCTTCAGCCCAGCCATAATTTCCATCAAACGTAAATGTACAGGCCAAATTTTTGATACCACTCTCTGGATTAAAATTCTTTTTTTTTCTTCCGTAGCGTGGTTCACACACGACCCGGTAGCCACTCGAGGTAGATAATTACAAAGGATTACAAAGTAAGCGTCATATTTTATGCGGATTTGTGGATTATAACGGTTATCCATTGACATGGATGGGTTAAGTTTGTATAGATAATGAAATAAAAAGCAGTGTTTCGCCGGAAACCAATGGAATACGGAAGGTGGTTTGCTACCAATGGCGAGGAGCGTGGGTCCTAGCCGTGAATTTTAGAACTGGTGGGACTAAGGAATATAGATCGCCTGCGCCCTTTCCATGAAAGTAGCGATAAAGTAGTAAGAGCCTTGTTACATTTGGTCTGTTGGGAACTGAGTATATGGTAAAAATTAGTTTGTTACCCACAAAGACGCAGAGACGCTATTGGTCTCTATAGTGACTGGAAAGTTAGGACTGGACAATCGTAATTTTCCTACCTATTTCATTTGTTATATCCTAGTAAGCTAGAATGTTGAAATAATTTAAACTATTATCGCATGGCGTCCAGTCATTTAGAAATTTGTTACATAAACTTAAAATCAACCAGCTCTAAGAATATTATACATGAGCACGTTCGATTTGGAAAAAAATATCTCAAATTTAAAAGAAAGTTTTGTAATAATAAGTTAAATGATCTGTTAATATAATCATTTAAGTATATTATGTTTCCTGCTTTTAATCCTGTAGAAACGAATCTAAATTATTGTGCCCAGGCGCTAGAGGAGAATTGTCATTTAATTGATAGCACTTTTTCTAGTATATGGGATGTTCTAAATAGGGTTATCTTCTGGGCAACTTGTACATTGATGTTACCTGGCACACTGTTAGTATAAATGTCCATGTCTTTTCTCACAAGGATCGGAGCTTTTATTACTATTGGTATAATATCAGGTATGATTCCCCACATCCTCTTAAACTCGATTTCCAAGTCCTTGTATTTAGACAAATTCTCGATAATTTTCATGAAAGTGTTTCTCTTAGATGGTACTACTATGTCAATAAGCATACACTTCATGATTTGTCTTTGTCTTTTTTGATAATATCAGGTTTGTTAGCTTTTCTTTCCCTGTCAGTTTGAATTGTCATGTTCCACAGGAGAGATAAATCGTTATTTTAAGTATCGATGTCTGGTTGGTGGTCATACCATCTTTCGGTGGTTTCGATTTTGTGCTATTTGCATATCTTACATTGTACTTCTGTCATTACCGTGTTATGTCTGAAGGTATATTTAATTTTTGATCTTTCCGGATATCCTGAGAAAATATGGTTGGCAGTTTCATATTTTCCAGAAATTCTGCATTTCGGGTTAGTTCAATACGTGATTATTATTATTATTATTATTATTATTATTATTATTATTATTATTATTATTCCTTTGATTTCTTTTGTATTCATTGTGTTCACATTTCCTTCCTGGTGACTATTAAAAACCTAAGATAAAAAATGGCTTCATTACATTTTCCACTGAGTATTCTCAAAAAAAATTACTATGCTCATATATATTTTCCATAGATAAAGCTCTTCGTAATCTTTGAGCTGTTCTTATGTGTATCATTTTTTTTTATTTCATTAATACATGGGCTAGCAGGAATCCCTTCAGTGAATCTGTCGGAATATTTTCCAATCACTTCGAGGCCTCCAACTACAACTTTAATTATTGATGTCTTCATCAGCCACATTTTTGAGGTTTTTTTTCAACTTCAAGATGCTTGTATTTTGATAGATTTTGAATATCTTCAAATATGCTTTACAGTCTACAAGGACTGCCATATGAATATCAAAGCGCATTTACGTTTTGTGGTCTTTCATCACAGAATCTGGGCGATTAGAATTGATTGTTCTGTGTGTGTATATTGTAACCTCCCATAAAATTGTTATAGGTCATATCCCTGTAGTCATGTCGGTGTGAAGCGCATACCAGTTTATTGTAATTTCCTTCCCGTAAAAATTGAATCTTTTCCAGTGCAAATATTGTCCCATTCTGCCATGCCGAGTTTTATATTCTCTTGGTGCTACCACTGTGAAACTCGATACAAAATCTGAAGTTGTTTCTGGATATTTATCACAGGATCTGATTATTCAGTTTGTGTACCTGTTAATTTCCAGTTAGCAAGCATTGGTTCCGTGCAATAAGGATATTAAGCATTTAACCCTGCACTAGGTAACCATTGATGGGTACTGGATTGTCAGCATCAGCTTGTTTGTTACCGGTAGAATATTGACCATGAAGAAGTATATCTGACCATCGTTTCTGCAGTAGGTATAATGACTTTATGTTTGCTTTCTTTTTAGGTCCTTTTCTGCTGCAGTAGATGTAGTTTGCACTTCTTCACCCACGTCAAATTCCATTTTGAATTTGTTGGTTTTCTTTCTTACGGAATAAAATGTCTTATTTCTTTCATGTTCTTTCACACAGATTATAATCCAGTTTTCTCTAGTTTCCGGGCATCTTTAATGACCGATTGTTTTAGTTTTGTAAGACAATAATATTTGATTTGATCTTTTGCCTACTTTGGCTCTGGACACATATAGACAATCAACATCAGCCTTAGGATGATGCATGCAGGGCATGTGAGTAGTTCATTCGTTTTTACGTCCATTCGCGTAATGTCAGCTCTAATTATTATTGTTGAAATATATTTCATTACATTGATAGCCAAAGTGTGCATGGTTGATATTGTCTTTTGTGAAGCACGCAGCTATAATATTTTTTCTTACTTTCTCTTTCATTTGGGTATTCTGTATTCTATCACCTTCGCTGATCCCTCAGTATTTATAAGCTTCTTATTGTGTCATTTCTTTAAAATGTGTGATAAAATATACATCAGTTGAGTATGTTTCTGCATTTTCCCATTCTTTAATGTTGCTTTTGTATATGTATCTAATCCAAAATCCATACCGATATCATCAGTGCAACATTATAGAATATTGAGGATCCCCTTCAAATCATTGACGTTTTTAACAATAGTTTGGCATGTCATCCATGTAGAATAGGTGATTAAACACTTTCTTTTTTTTACTTTGTATCCATAGTAATAAAGGTTTACTTCGACAGTTTGATCATATTTTCCGGAAGTCCTGCATTTCCGGTTAGTTAAATCCTTGATAATGTGATAGTAATAGAATCTGGTTGGAAAGCTCTGATCCTGAGCTACAAAAAATAGGCTTCTATCTCAGCTTTCCTCCCGATGCTCCTCAGCCATTCGTGTCTTTTCTGTTGGTCTACATCTGATTTATTCTTTCTTTTGAGTTATTTGCTATACAACGCCTTGTCCTCCTAGAGTTTCTTTTTTTTTTTTTGTAAATTTCATTCGGCAAAGGGATTCTGCATTCTGTTTTCCTCGTTTTACGTAAATGTTATTCGTTTCTTTTTTTGTCGGTAGAATTTCACCTATATGTAGAGTGCACCTTCTTTGTTGATGGAGTGGATTTGGTGTTTTATTATTTGTAGGAGAGAGATATTGTTTGTGTGAGGTATGCTTCTTATCCGATTGTTGTAGTTAGTTCAAGTTGGATTAGAACTCGGCCTCCCAAGTCTCTTAGTAAGTACAGCCTATCAACATCAGATACCGGGTACTGCATCCTCATTTGGGTAAGCATGTTTATGGTACTGGAGACCATTCTTTTAATGTCATTCAAATTCCATTTAATAATGTTGAAGCTGTATTTTACTACGGCTATAGTTAAGGTGTTGATCGCCTTCATTTTATTGGCCCCCATTCTGTTCGATTTCTATTATTATTATTATTATTATTATTATTGCATATATGATAAATAAACTCTTCAGGCAGATAAATTTCCTCTTGCAGTAAGTGAACTAGTCCTTGTTTGAAAAGTACACGAAATTTTTCGTCGATATTCTGAAATCCAGAGTGCGACCTCATAATCCTGATCTAGAGTTCATCTGTATATTAATCTTTAAATATTATAAAAAATAAATACTTTTTCATGTACTTACACTGTTCTGTATGTAATATATGTATTATGATGCATTATGTATATTTTATGGTTGTTGCTTTCATGCCCTTGGTTTATGTTTCTAGAATTCAGCATCTTCCCCACTCTGTTTACATTCGTAACCTCACGTTCATCAAATATTTAATTCCGCGTCAATCTCATTTCTTATATATGGCACTTTTAATTTTTATCCAATCAGAGTTTTGACGTTCTAAAATCTAATCTTTTTTACTGCTTATAATTTGACATTATTTTCAATTATTTTGCTTGTCCAGTAGTTTCCGTTTTGCTTCTTTTTTTTTTTTTTGACAATAATAAACAATGTCTTCCTGTGACACTATTTAGCGGTCGCGTGAAAATTAAAAGCGAGAAATAATTAAGGCGAGAAGAAGCTGAAGTAATTGAGGCAATAAGAAGCTATAACGAAAAGACATACCGAGCGATGTTATTTTTTTTCAAAAAGAAAAGTGGTAAAGGTTTTATTTTCATTTGCGAAAAAAAAGTATTATTTTTTTTTCGCGGAAGGTAGGAAATTCGTAAGACCACTGATCTGTCGGAATTAATTTATGTTTTGACGCGGCGAAAGAAGATAGCAATCTGCCCATGGCAATAATGAAAATTTCAAATTGGTCAAGTGGCCTACGAAACAGAAGCTGGGAGATAATGGTAATCAGGTCAGGTACCGACTGATAAAAACATCAGCTGGGCCACCTAAGGAAAGGGGAAGAATAAACCATTAACTATCTTTCGTCGATATCATTTGGTTTTGAGAAAAACACCTGTTTTATGTTCAGACTTAGCCATGATAAGAGTTTGTTGTCTGGACAGATTGTGGCGACGGAAGTACGTAGGCATTGAGGAGACAAAGAGATTCACTTGATCAACCCCGATGATTATTTGACGAAAATCTCGTTGACAAATTCCAGACGACATTCGGTTCAGATAGGGACCACACTACGAGTCGTGGGAGGTCTGCTCGGGAAAGAGATAGAAAGAAAGAAAAAAAGGAAGATATTCTTTTTTCTTTGAGCGATACCTTTGGACTGAGGCCTGTCTAGCCACACCACGCTGCTTAGCGTTCATTGGCTGAACTGTGGCGTGAGCTGTAGGCAAAGGTAAACATATGAGAAGGAGGGGAGACCTGTTGACGCCTCTGAGGGGATAGGTGTGAGATATCACTGTGAGAGAGAAGGGAGGCCTGTTAACGCCCTCTGAGAGGATTGGTGTGAGATACCACTATGAGAAAGAAAGGAAACCTGTTGACGCCCTCTCAGGAGATTGATGTGAGATACCAATATGAGAAAGGAGGAATTTGGGAGGACGAATCACTTAAGAATCCCACTGGAGAAGAAAGTAATGGACTTCCAAAATGGAAAGTAATAAATTTTCCTGTCCGAAAACAAAGAAAAGCCTTATTGTGGATTTAGAATTATCGAGGAACCCCAAACCACGACAAGCCCACACCCGGTTTTGGTTGGCGTCCATATAAGCAGAGCCACAGCGAGTAGACGGCAGTTAGGCAGTTAGTTAGTTAGTTGCAGTTCGGCAAACGCAGACAGAGTTGAGCTGTGAGCTCTGAGACCAGCCTCGCAGGAAGAACCACGCATCCCGACTTCGACCTCTAACCAAGAACAATTTATTTTTTGAAGAACGACTTAGAATCACACCACCAAAACAAGTTTTACGAATATCGCCTGAAGACACCAAATCCAGTTATCGAAAAACAACTTAAGATTTTAAGACTCGCCTAATAAACGCAAAGTGTCACGTATCCATACTAGCTGTTTGGGAGAAAGACGCAGTCCTGTATTCAGCAACCAGATATAAAAAAATATATATTTGTTATTCTTTTTTTAACACATTTGAACTTTTCGAGTTGTTACTTTATTTTCTTTTACATAGACTTGTGCGGTGTTACCTTTGCTCGAACTCGGCTTGCAATTACGGCCCGGCGACTGATTGATTTCGTCTACCTAAGATTACCTAAGATCAAATCATAACGTGGGTAGGTTAGACTAGAAATCAAAGCAGTTACTTCGGTAACCAGACGTTGGAGGCGAGGAGGGAACGACAAAGCAGATACCGAATCTAGCCAGATTCCCATCGGAATAAGCTAAGGGTTAGAACGTCATATTTGGTACCGTGACAACAGGATCACGTCACATTTGGCGCCGCGACTAATTCCAAATCACATTGGTCGTTAAAGGGATAGCACGACGGGGGCAGAGACAGCCCCGGGGTGACGTCACATCCGTTAACTAAATATAATTAAAATGATATGTTTTTCTATCGAACTTATATTTTATAAACATATATTACTCAGAAAATTTTATTTAAATATCAGTAAATCAAACCTCTAGTTTCATAATAGAATATGCTATTTTAATACTTCTAATTGCAATATATCAGGTCATCCCATAAGTTCTCTCCGAATTTTAACTTTTTGTTAAAATGAACGGAATTTAAAGATTATTTTATAATGTCTAATGGAGCTTAACATTATTTTTTATATTTAGATGCATTTAAACTGATCAAATTTTATTTCAGAGAACAATAAAATTAAATTTTGTTTGATTAAAACACTGCTAACATAGAAGTACCCAAGAAATATTTGAGTCACGTAATGCTTTTTGAGTTCCAGAAAGGAAACTCAGGAGCCGAAGGGGCTAGAAACATTCACTCAGTTTATGGAGAGGAATGTGTGAATGAAAGAACTTGCAGAAGATGGTATGCAAAATTCAGAGGTGGAGATTTCACCCTTGAAGATGAAGATCGAACCGGACGTACAGTTGAGATTGATGAAAAGCTTCTTGAAGCAGCCCTTGAAGAAAATCCTATTTTATCAGTTGAGGAATTGGCAGAGGTTCTCAGTTCAAACCATACAACTGTTCATCGTCATCTTCAACAACTTGGAAAAATTCCCAAACTTGGAAAATGGGTGCCTCATTAATTGTATGAAAACAACCTCAAATCCCGAGTTGGCATCTGCTCTTCTCTCCATTTTCGCCATCTTGTTTCACCTTTTTTGGATAGAATTGTGACTGGCGACGAAAAATGGATCTTTTATCGAAATGTTAAACGTCGTAGACAGTGGCTTGGTAAAGGGGAAGGACCCCAGCCACAGCCGAGAAGGGAACTTCATAGGCAAAAAGTTCTTCTTCTAAGCTGGTGGGATCGCCAAAGAATAATCCACTTTGAATTCTTACCACATAATGCAACAATTAATGCTGAAATTTACTGTCAGAAATTAGAGCGTTTGAACCAAGCTTCGAGGAAAAAAAACCTGCTCTAGTGAATCGAAAAGAGGTGATGTTTCATCAGGACAATGTGAAATCCCACACAGCAAGAATGACGTCACAAAACATCGAGGAATTTGGTTGGGAGAAAATTTCTCATCCACCTTATTCTCCCGATCTTTCTCCTTCAGAATACCATTTGTTTCGTAGCTTACAGAATCATTAGGATGAAACAGGTATTGTGACACAGGAAGAGGTTAAAACTGACATTTGTGAGTTCTTTGAATCAAAGCCAAAAGCATTTTACAGTAATGTAATTAGTAAGCTTGTTAATAGATGGAAGGAAGTCATAGATAAACAGGGAAAATACATTGTTGATTGAATCTGAAATTAAATTTAACATTTGGTCACTTGTTTTCTTTATTCAAAATTCGGACAGAAATTATAGGATGACCTGATATTATAAGTTTAATTTATTTTATCAGGTGAATATATACTGAACAACATAATAATATTTCTGGTTTTGTATTAATGTTATTATTATTATTATTATTATTATTATTATTATTATTATTATTATGTTGACTTACTGCATGATGTGTTTATGGCGCTTTTATGTTAGTCAATAATAAGCAAATAAAAATTCGTATAATCGTAATCCCGTTGTTAGATTTTTCACATAAACCCTTTCCAAAATCTAAGAATTTTATGGACAACGTTAAATCTCAGGTAAGTGCAAATACCATCATAGGTTTGGCAACACAGACTTTTTGGGATATTTGCGTGTAAGAGGTAACACGCTTACATCAACCTTAGAATTACAGTAAGCTGACAACACTTTTGAGAACAGGTTATAATATCTAAATTATTCAACATAGTATAGTGAAAAAACGACTTTCACTCTCTTCCTCGCCATGTATATATATATATATATATATATATATATATATATATATATATATATATATATATATATATATATATATGATTTGTAAAAATGTAATAAACTTTAATCAAAATTTGTAATTAAATAAATTAGAATTGTTTAATTACATTAATGAGTATAACAATTAAAATACGTAGTTTTAAGTTTGCAAACTAATTTAGAAAACAAATTGGAGGTTATATTACCAAACTATAAAAAATAATATTGTCGTTAGAAAAGATACGATGAAAAATGAAATTTAATTAAATTAATATTATAGTAATAATATTTGATATGCAAGAATTGTTTTCTCATTATATATATATATATATATATATATATATATATATATGTGTGTGTGTGTGTGTGTGTGTGTGTGTGTGTGTTTGCGTGGGCGCGCGTGTGTGTGCCTGTAAAATATGTACGAGTTCTTTCACAATGTTCCCTCCAGAATTTCAGATATGGCGAAATGAATATCAATTTTCTTTCCGAATTTTATAGAAATCCTGCACGCGATATTGCATGCAATACTAATATGACAAAATTAATTTTAATCATAAATATGCGTACAAGTACAATTCTAAAAATATATTGAAATGTAATCGTATAACAAACCTAAACGGCCGTCCAAATTTTCCAACACCGCTGCTGGTCGCTGAAATGACAACTTTAATCCTGAGCAAACCATATCCCACGTAGTGACTTAAGTTTGATCATAAGGCAGGTAAGATCGAATCGTCGCAATTATTTTCATGTTGGACTGCTCAAAGAAGGGCCATGATGTACAAGAGGAAATAACACTCGAATAAATTGAACAAAAGTAAATACTTTTTTATATCAGTCCTCAGTACAATAATTGGTTTATATTAGAGTTCGCATGCAATTAAGTATCAGCTCTGCCTGCATCTAAATCGGAAGTAATACAATCGTCGACAGAGCAACAATCTGGTTTGCTGTTGTTGGTAGAGGTTGGTACAAGGCTGTAGTCGGACGCTTCTCTTCGGCAGTCAATCCAACGTCTCCTCTCTCCCTTTTCTGACTGGCGAATTCGCCTCGCGCATTCGTATTTATTGACATAATCTTGGGGAATTTTCTTCTCCCTATCTCTCATAACATTACTCCTCACTAAAGCTCCTCCGTGAGCGTGGGTAACTTATCCACAGCCATTCTGTCTAAAATCAACTTCCAACCAGGAAAATCAACTCCAAATTCGTTGTTTACGGAAATGAAGTTTTCGCTTTACAGCTTGCATTTGCAGCTGACAGTCAATCAATATTGCTCCTTAAGTCTAGTTCACTTTTCCAGTTTTCAAACAGCTCAACATACAAATCAAGTCGTTTATGTGTGAATCCAATCTTCAAATCTTCCCATGGGTTTTTGATATTAACCATTGTCGATTCAATATCTCTCAGGACATAACACATGACTATGTTTTAACAAAACTTTCTCCCGTTTTACCATGGCAACGACAAATAGTATCACAACATACCATAATTATCGTGACATGCATCTGTCTAGACTTTACAGTCGTAGCAGAAGTGCGAAACTGGCATGTTGACTGTACCAAGCCTATATCCCTCAGTTAAGTTCAGTGACATTAAGGCGTCAAGTTTAATGGGAAAAGGAGACATATCACGTGTTCCGGCTAAAATTACGACAATGAACACACCAAATAGTTTTGTGACATTGCTGGCGGAGGAGTAACTTGTGGTCTAGTCCAACGATTCGCAAGTGAAAGATAAGATTGAATATCTGATCAAAATTTTGCACATAATATGTAGAATTATCAATTCCTGTTTTTTAAACGGATCAATGAATAACCTTGAATAAAAACGCAAGTATTCTTGCATGAATTTATGCGTTTTCCCGGCGGTATAGAATACGGAATATATAAATATGTTTCATATAGACGCTTTATATCTGAATAAAACATTCTGATCCCATACATTTTCGTAAGGTTCATAATTTGTTACTGATTGAATCATGCAAGTCTTAAGGAGGACTGTCATTAACTTGAACACCTTGGATTTGCGCTACAGAATCAAAAACGTGGAACTGTAGAAATGATTAAAGATATCTTATTGCTCCCTCTTTTTAAAATTATTTACCGTTCTCCTGATGGAAGAATAGAATTTAGAGATGGAATTCAGATTTTGAATCCTTCTAACATTACTAAATGCCTGAATGACATTTTCCTCTGAAAGTGCTACATATAATATCAATATTCTAAGTGGCATATTTTATATATATATATATATATGTGTGTGTGTGTGTGTGTGTGTATTGTGTGCATTTAGGCGGCATTTTTCATTGATGCATATTTCATTATATAATTTAGACAAGTGTTCTCTATTTATTTTATGTAAATGATTTTCTTATCGTCTGATAAGCATATAATGTATGATGTAATGAGCTGCGGCGTGATTCTCGCTTTCAGCGTCTTATATGCATGAGTTGGTCGTTGCTTGGAAATCTTCCATATAAACAGAAATAGACTATCATCACTGTTGTGTCCGTGTATTGCTTAATATATTGTAATGCAATTGTCATCTTTGATAATGGCTAATGTAAGACGAAAGCTTACATAGGATTAAAAAATGTGTATCAATATTGTGATTTTCTTTCTTCGTTTAATAATAATGTTATTAAGCTTATCTGACGTATATACCGTAAGTACGATCGACTTTTAAAATAAAAATAGTAATTGAGACACTCTAACAAACATTGTTAAACTCCATGATGAACAACTAATAGAAACAATGCCAGAATTTAAATACTGACTTAAGGTCGAGGCGTTCAATGATCGGCATGATATAAGCAGAAACTCATCAAACACACTTTTTAAACAACTAAAAATTGCCGCACAAGAACTACACAACCACTCTGACATATATTGTAAAAAAAGCTGATAAAACCAACGTTTTCGTCATCCTAAACAAACTGGATTGCAACAAAAAAACTTGACCACATACTCCATGATCACATAAAGTTTAAAACACTCATCAAGAACCCGACCAACCAACTAAAATCAAAGCTTAATAAACTTATTAATGCTAATAATGCTGAACAGAACGCTTTAAAACTCCCTAAAATTGATGGTGATTATAGACCTGGTTACATATACGGCACTATAAAAACACATAAATCAAACAATGCTCTCCGTCCTATCATATCGCAAATTCCAACTGCTGTATATCATCTAACAAAATACATTAATCAACTCATTACTCCCTACGTTCCTAGTAAATATAGTGTTAATTCAACATTAGAAGTAATCCAAATCCTAAAAATTAAAAAAACAACAACAAAGGAATCATAGCTTCACTTGATGTTGAAAACTTATTTACCAATGTCCCTGTAAGTGAAACCATTGACATAATTATAAGAAATATATACAGTAATTCATCTTTATCCCCTGTTAAAATGAATCCTATTATATTACGGAAAATACTCATAGCTTGTACTACCTAAGTCCATTTCTGAGATCATAATAATAATATATATATATGCAACGTGATGGTCTCTCCATGGGTTCAGTACTGGGTCAGACATTTAGCAATTTTTACATGTCGAAGATTGAAAATAATTTATTTACAGATTTAAAAATAAACACCCATCTACCTAAGATATGTTGATGATATACTCATGTTAGTGAAAAATACAAATGAAATACTTCAACTTCAAAAACGTTTCCAAAATACTTCTGTCCTTAAATTCACGTATGAACACAATACTGATAATAAAATCCCCTTCCTTGACATATTGATAAACACAAATAATAACAAATTTTCTATTTCGCCATACAAAAAACCTACCAGGATAAATTCGTCTACACTTAACTACAAGAGTGAATTCCCATGTTACTACAAAATAGCAATTATAAAAAATCTAATACATCGTGCAGAAACTAATTCATCCACAAAAATTTTTTTATAGTAATCTAAAGAATATAAAACGAACACTTTTTAAAAATAGCTTTCCAAATTATATAGTCGATGAACAAATAAGATGCTTTCTTAGAAAACTCGATAATAATCAAATAGTACATAATAATGCTTCTACTAATCTTAATATTAATATCCTATACCGTAATCAAATGCATACTAATTATAAACAATATGAACATATACTAAAAAATTAGTAAATACTAATATATCTACATATCCTAGCAAAAAAGAAAAAAAGTTAATCATATACTACACGAAATCTAGGATATCCAACTCAATTATTCACAATGATTCTTCTCCCTCAGTTAGTGATTTGCAAAGAAAACAACATAGTTTACAAATTCAAGTGCCCTTAGGGAGATTGTATCTCCAACGAATTAAATAATATTTATGTTGGTCACACCACAAACTCGCTTTCACGACGCTTCACACTACATTTGAATGAAAACTCTAAAATGTTTAGGTATTTAAAAATCATGCCTGGCCGCATACACAATTCCGGAAAATCCTTGTTGAAAACACAATTATAATTAAACATGAAAACAAAAAAACAAAAACTAAAAATTCTCGAAGCTATATACATAAAAAAGTTGAAACCTAACTTGAACAAAATAAACTATGAAATCTCCACAAATATCCATAAATGTCTATAATTGGTAACAGAAGGCATTGGTTTATACCAACGGCTTCTCATACTTAATACTTCACGTTTTCACTCTCGCGTAGTCATGTGTGACGTCATGAGCTGCGGTGCGATTTTCACTTCCAGAGTCTTATATGCACGATTTTGTCGTTGCCTGGAAATCTTCTATGTAAAAAGAAACAGACTATCATCACTGTTTTGTGCAGGCATTGTTTAATATATTGTAATGTAATTGTCACCTTTGATAATGGCCTATGCAAGACGAAAGCTTAGATTGCATTAAAAAATATGTATCACTATTGTGATTTTCTCTCTTCGTTTAATGATAATGTTATTAAGCTTATCAGACGTTATGAAAATAATTTACATAAAATAAATCGTCAATATTATTTAATGAAACATGCATCAATATATATATATATATATATATATATATATATATATATATATATATATATATATATATATATATAAAATATATATATATAGAAAATAGGAAAGAACTGGTTAGGTTTCAATACCCATTGTTGAAACTTGACTAATGCATGGAATAATAATGCAACACAAAATGTACTTAGAACAAAATGTATTGAAACAAGAAAGTGTACACAATATTTACATATAATCTTTTGTCTATTCCTGGAAGACCGTTCCTGGAGAATATGTTGCCTGAGTCGCAGTCGGGCACAGTCTCTGGTTGAATCTCTTCCTTCCTTTCCGGTACCAACAAAAAGTTAATTTATTGTATGTTTGTTTTTAAGCTACATTATTCAATGCGTGAATTTGATGATGTATATATATATATATATATATATATATATATATATATATATATATATATATATATATATATATATATATATATATATATAATGTGTGGTAGCTAGATATAATATAGCTACGCCACATTAGATAGATAAAATGATTTCTCATAAATATAATGATACATCTAAATTTTTGTGATAGACCTACTGATAGATAAAAGAATGCATTTTCCTAAGATATTTACGCGTAGGTCAACTGGATCGACTAGAATTCGAGTCTGTTCTCAGAGTAAGCATTCTTAGACGCTATTCATTCCACCACGCTCACGTCCATTTAGTCTTCGAGGTTACAAGAGGATAAACATAATTTGCGGTGTACATTAGAAAACTAAATGGTGACATTCGATGTAACTGAACTTATCTGATGCAATAGAAATGAGAGTTTGAAAGAGAATGATGCAGGTGTTTCAGTGATATAAAGCTCATTTAAATATATAATTTTATTGAAAAGCCCTAAACAATGGCCTCGCTACATCAAAATCCTTTTCTTCTCTCATATGGATTATGCAGCGTTTTCTATACTATAAAATCAGTATTTGAACATTAGATTTATAAAACTAATTTGTTTGTTTTTACTTTTTTTGTCATATTTAAACGATCTCATCCAGAATCCTCTGTGTTTATGTGCTGTATTTCTACCGTATCTCTATAAGAGTACATTACAATGCTTCTCCACAGCTTCCTTTCGTTTGTAGACCAAAAGAATGATTTTAAAGTTATCATTACAGCCAATCCGCGACTTTCCTTAATGGGATAGGATTGTATATATATATATATATATATATATATATATATATATATATATATATATATACCTGACAAGGCATTTTAATTTCAGTCTATATATATATATATATATATATATATATACACTTGGTCTACTGCTAGGAACATTCGTTTACTGTGTCGTTCCAGACAATTCTTCGCATCAGAAAACATGTTTCAATTTTATAAATCTACCATTTGTCCTTAAATCGAATTAAGCTGACACCATATTTGGTCTTTTGTTATCGTTGATTTTTGTTTTTAGAGTAAGGTTCTTTCTGTACAAGGCCCGGGGGCCACTCTTGGTAGATGATTAGTTTAGAGGTAGTTTGTAAGAATAGTGTGGGAGATATATAACACTATACGTGAACAATTTTAGTAATCAGATTGAAGTAATCAAGGAAACATCGTCTAAGGAATCAGTTCCACAGAACAATGGTTGAGCTGTTCAAACAAAACTGACTTCACACCGATGGAATACGGAGAAAATGAAGTTGGAATCTACAATATAATTAACATAGCTGATCCTAGAAGTGAATGTTAGACATAAGAGCACCAACAAATGTACTTCGTTCGTCCACTTTTCATGGCAGTAAGGATAGATCAACGATAAGCTCGCCACCTCAAGGCTGTGTGAGAGGGGTTAAAGGATGGAAAATTTTCGTCACCGAAAAAGACACGGAGACGGTTTTGAACTCTATCAACACTGGAATATGTGGACTGCCAAAATATGACACCAGGCAGCAATATTTTTGATAAAATCTAAAGAATATCTTGTAATATTATCAGACCTGACAAGGCATTTTTATTTCAGTCTATTTATCATAGTGATTTCCTTTGCCTTTTCTATCAATATTTTCATGGAAATTGTTCTAATGAGTTTTCAGGATATGCAACTCGATCGCATGAAGTTAGACATAGTACGTGATAAGCACATAGTTCTCAACGTTTTTTATTGCTGAATTTGCAAGATGTCACCGAGAATTCTATTCTAATAATTTCTTCTTTTTTTGTGGAAATATCTTCCGGGTTCTAGCGTGTATATCATCTAAGATCTTCGAGACTTAAATGCAAAATAGAATAACTCACTACTGTTTCCTTGAATATTTTTCTTTTATTATCATTATTTCTCACCAAACTTTTCTGATAGCCTTTCACTCTCAATAACTCATGCATCTAAGTGGCATTATTAAGTTGCCTAGGGAGAAACCACTGAAGAACATATCATACAAATGCATTGTTCCCCTCTGCTCCAGTTGTCTTAAATTTTAAATTCACTAAACCTTCTTCATTATGCATATCACAAAATGTAAAATCCATCTTTCGGATTTTACGTATTAATGCGGGCTTTCTTGTTTCTGTTATCAAAACCTCATGCCTCACATGTTCATTGCTTGGAATTCTCATTATATTTCTGTATTAACAAATCATTGCTATTTAAAGAATCATCTTTATCTCTGAGGAATTGGGCAAAGGTACATTGCTGTATAAGAGGATATCTATGACATAGCATTTCATCACTATTTTCTAATTGCTTTTCATATGTACGCGCAATTTTAGGGAAACATTCATTCACTTCTGAGGAAATATCTATATGACAAAAGTAATTATCTGAATATTGGATGAAAGCTTCAATGAGACTAACAGTATACATTGGAAAAATATATTATTATAATTACTGAAAATATGGTGTATATATATATATATATATATATATATATGAACGACTCTTCCGTCCAGATTCGACGTATGAGGGTCAAGCAGATCAGTTTCCTGGAAACCGACAGCCCGACACCGGCATATGAGATTTGATTATATTGGTGAATGCCTCGTGCAGGACCATCCACACTTTTTGCAGGACGAATACAGAGACCTGGTGCACCGAATGCCACAAGGTTCCCAAACGACCCTCCACAGGTTTTCAATTCAGAGTTGTCCTTCTCCTAGATCAGTTGCCATCCAAGGCTATAGAACCAGTCTGTCCTGCTATTTTAACCATACCTGGAGGGAGAAGAAGAGGATTCATACCTTTCCCAAGGGTATTAGCACGTAAGTGAATGTAATGGATTCGACTGGAATTCGAACTCGGCTCTCCGATTCCTCAATCCATATATATATATATATATATATATATATATATATATATATATATATATATATATATATATATATATATATATATATATATATATATATATATATATATATATACACGTATATATATATATACACGTATATATATATATATACACGTATATATATATATATATATATATATATATATATATATATATATATATATATATATATATATATAATTAATTAACGTATATCAATGACTTAAATATCATACGTAATAATTTTGATTTCCTGAGAGCTCTAAAAAAGCAGCTCCTAATTTTCAAGACCTAAAATGAAATCACAAATGAAATAGAAAAAAAAAATCCCGAGTAAAATCAGGAGATATTGCCATTAAGTGTGTGGGAAAAGGTAGAGATATATTGTATATATGTATCTATCTGTGCCACACTGTGTCTCTGTCTCTCTGTTTGTCTTTCTTTGTTTCTCCCGCTCCCTCTCTCTCTCCCTTGAAAAATGAAGGAAATCCGATCCCATATATAAACGAACACACACACACAAAAACAACCCGGGTTTTATAATAAGTATAACTCGATATGAGTTCTCCACCTTTCATTCTCGTGATGCCTCTTAATCGTGTTTTTCAAATTTATTTCGTGCAAAAAGAATTGTGTTTTTCCAATTTTTGGCGCTGTTAGAACCACCGCAAGGTAATTTTACGTAGTCCTGTGAAGTTTTTTTGAAATCGGTTGAAAAATGTAGGAAATCCGATCCAATATATAAACGTACAGACACACACACACACACACTCACACACACAATCTGCGTTTTATAATAAGTAAGACATATATATATATATATATATATATATATATATATATATATATATATATATATATATATATATATATATATTGTAATGATGCAATATGGTAATCCGTATGGAATTTCCAGGAGGATATAGATCCAGGTAGATCTCTATGTCAAAAGACAGAGAAAAATTATTATTAAATAAAAATATAAAACACTTAAAATCCAACATGTAATAATATTTATTTCACGAAAGCTCTAAATAGTAAGTGTTTTCAATATCCAAGACCGACAAAAAAAAATATCACAAATAAAGCGGAAAAAAATATCCCGGGTTAAAATCAAGAGATATTGCTATTTATTAGGAAAGTGTGAATAGGCAGAGTGTTGACCTTATTTGATAAACGGATCTCAGTATGTCAATTAAGAATGTTGGTAGAGGGCTTGAGGATACTAGAAGGGCTTAAATTGTAATTAGTTCAGTGTAAACAATCCTATTTTTTTCTGTTAACGGCCAAATTTCAGTGCTGATGTAATTCATTCAACAAATTATTTGTAAATAATATTAAAAGCGGATATTTGACGATTTCGAAATTAACGAAAATATTTTCATCAGCTTTTCATATAATAAACCAAGAATTTTAAATTAAAATACATATGAACTTTGAAATAAATAATTATTAATTATATTTAGAGAAACATATTTATCAAGGTTATATACTTAATGTCTTGAACTTTTATATCTTAGATGTATTTATTGATACTTAGTAGGATATGTATATATTTAAACTAATATAAAAGAAGTTTTGCACGTATTGGTGTTGTTCAAAATGATGACCATGACAGATTATAAGCTCTCGCCCATAAATTGTAATTGAAGTCAGCTCACCATATTGCAGTATAAACCAAAAGCCATCTTCGAATGTGTTGGAAAAAACAAAATACGCCTACGCAGTTTTCTACAACAGGGATTGGCTAAGCACCCTAATATGTACTCTGAAAACGAGACTAACTGACCATTACATATATAATTAGATTGTATGTTTCAGAGAAATTACTGATAATTTCACACGGTTTAGTAGTGTCGAATAATAGATAAATAGTCCTGATTTTTTTCAATCGTATCATTTTTACTATGCTAGTCTTACTAACATAAATATTTGAGAATGATTTTGTACATAATTCTCTGGATATAGTGCAGGTGGCCTAGACTAAAAAATTATAATCAGATGACCGCCGTAAAAATATTTGCTCTTTTACTTCCCCGCCAAAAAACAAAACAAAACAAAAAGAAACTAAACATACTAATGGCAAAGAGTTTACAAATAACCAAAATGCAAAGCTGTCATAAAATATGACTAACATTTTGTTATGATTTGAAAGTAGTCATAAATTTGAAAAGTTATTTGTTGGCTAAGTCTTTGCGAAATCATATTAGTATTCAAATTTATGACAGAATTATTGAAATGAAATGTGGACATTCATTTTTGCCGCTAGTAATTAAATGAAATTATCGGCTGAGTCATTTTTATTGTTTTATTGATGTACAGTGGAGGAATTAATTTATTGGAAGTTTACGTATATTATAAATTAATTTTGAAGCATTTTTTATGATAATATAAAGTTTCAAAATTACTGACACTGATTCCTTTTTGCCATGCTTTCAAACATGAATACATTTTAAAAATAAAATTATGCATGCATACATAAAAAAACATACATACATATATGCTTGTTTCTGTGGAAGTCTGTGTGCCCATTATGACAAAACGTTCTGCTCACTATTGGATGAGTATAACTATTGAACTCCGAATATATATATATATATATATATATATATATATATATATATATAATCTTGTACATTAGGGTGTCTTCTCTAGGTGCGGAAATTGCTTTATTTATTTGTTCCCTGATTAGGTGTTGTTTATAGCCACGTGTTGTGGATTGATGCTCCAGATTTTCAATGTGTTTATTTAATTCTTCATTGTTGTAACATCCTTCTGAGTCTAAGTGCTTGTGAATAGGGAAGGTTCTCTTTGAGGTGTTTAGGGTGGGAAGACTTAAAGTGTAGATAGTTGTGGGTGTCGGTGATTTTAGTGTGTAGTGTCGTTTGTAGTTTCCTGTTTTCATCTATGTAAATGCGGGTGTCTAAAATGTTACTGATGTTGTGGATTTTTCATAGTCAAACTTAATTGAGTCGTGCACTGTGTTTAGGGTCATAAGGAATTGGGTAAGTTTGTCATCACTACCCGTGTATACAAAGAATATATCATCGATATATCTTGCATAGAATACGCAGTCGCTACCAATGATTGGATAGATATGGGTCTCCTCAAATTTTCCATGAATATTGTAGCATATGATGGGGCTGCTATGGTGCCCATGGCACAACCT
>OZ010584.1:65905561-65955561 GCA_963932145.1 Acanthosepion lycidas
AAACGGAGGAGAGTATCAGAAAGGTAAGGACTGTTCTTAGCCAATAGGCAGATTGTATAAAGTAGTGACTAGTAGAATGTTAATGTTCCGCGCCAAAACGAAAATCAAAATGGCTAAGGCGGGAAAAGTTTCCTCAGAAGGAATATTCTGGAACATAGTCTTCTTATACTAAAGGTGCATGAATACACAACAAGGAAAAATACTCACTGCGAGGTTTTGTAATGTGTGTGTAATGTTATCTTTTTTTTTTAGAAATGGTTCGAAAGGTTCAAAAGAGGTGTATGAAAAGTTCATCAATCTTCAGTGAAGAAAAACTCTACGTTCGCTGGCAGTGAACGGAGGAAAGTTCGAACGAGTTGTTCGCATCAGGACGAGGAGATGGTCTTGGAAAAGTGTATTGACGACAGCGTCGTAGTCTCTACATTTTCTAGCAGAAAACGGAGGAAAGTTCGAACGTGTTGTTCGCATCAAGACGAGGAAAAGGCCAATGTAAAGTGTGATGGCGACAGTGTCGCAAACTCGACGTTTTCTAGTAGAGAAACGGAGGAAAGTTCGAACAGGTTGTTCGAAGAAAAGTTATAATCACACGACATGTTGAAGTTTTGCTTAGTTAAGATACTGCGGCCCGCGTATGGGTTAGGGGCACGGAATAAATGAGTTGACCTTCTAGCTTGAAAATAAGGCAGCAACTGACTTGAAAACGCTGTTCATCGGGGCCGTCAGAGAAAGCGCGGAAAAAATTCAAATCCTGTCCAAGCTGGAACCAGGAGCAACGTCGAAGTCGGCAGCAAAAGGCTGGTTTACTACTATATCAATCCGATCGTGAAAGGAAGGGGTGCAATCTGTGCGCGCGCACGTAAAATAGGTGGAATCCATGGACGATTCCAGAACTCTATTTAAACCTGGGATCCCTTGCGGCCATACGCACAATCATGGGAAAAACTTCGTGAGTAAAACCTGCGGACAAATCCGCAGCCGGTGTCCCTAAGATAATCGGATGTAATTTTCAACTTCCATCTGGCATATCCTGCAACGACGACGATGCCAAGCTGTAATGGGTTCTACCTTTCACTTGGACAGCATCGATAGCATGGAGGAAGTTGAAGTTCTGCATGGGCAAACGGCGATCTTTCATAAAACTCTGCCGAGGCCTGCGCACTTGTGAGTATACATTGCCAGCGTTCTGCTTCACACCTGCGAGACTTGGACAATCTAATATAGACAGGAGCGACGTGTAAGATTTGATCTGAGACGCATTCTTGCCATCGATTCTTCTGACCGTCTCTAGTTATACCCCGCGTCCATTTACCCAGTCGATATGCCTTTCTCTGATTGTACACCGTATGATGGCTGGGAGGATTCCAAAGACCCTTCTCTAAAGGCGACAGACCACAGGCAATTACGCACGTGAGTGAACTCATATTCGCATCAAGGTCGTCCGCTGAAGTGACATAGGAGCAATCAAGATGTGTGAAGGTGTCACCAAAGATCGCTAACGTTGGAGACACGATTTAAATCAACGGATAGGAAAGAAGAAACGGAGTCTTATCGCCGGGTAGAAGCGTGCTCGACGGAAAGAAAACACCACGATGACATCGCAGTAGAGCGTCGTCACATGCATTCGTTGCAATCGAGGTTATAACCGCCTCATGTTGGCTTGTACAGTCATATAAGAGATTCTGCGACACATTCAACGGCTGAGGTAAAAAATTTTGGAGGAAATCCATGCTCTCTCGAAACAGACATATAATGATTTTGAAAATAGACCAAAAAAACATTTTAGTCATCATGTTGTTGCGAGTATTTTTACCTTTGACCTCTCACAGGAAAACATAGATAACAATTTCTATATAAATCCATAAATTGGTTTTTAATTAAAGTTATATTTAAAAACGCTACAGGAAACGACTGTAAAAAAATCATTTAAAATTTGGATTCCGTTATTATCCTCGACAATATCTGCAGAAAAGGATTTCCGAAAAAAATCCAAAAATCATTGTGTGTGGTCCGTGTTCTTCGAGTCTTACAATATTTACCTAATATTCAAATAAGATAGCAATAAATTAACATTATTAGATATTTTATGTAGGAAATTGGCATTTAGTTTCAAATTTAGACATATTGCTTTATGATTGAATCACGTTCCATATATATTGAACTGTTTCAATGTGTTATTGAGAAAATTGAAACTTAGTTTTAATATCAATATGTTCTTCCACACTTTGACAAAGCCAGCGATATTAGGTAATTTAAGTGGATCTTCTTGTCGTGCCAAAATCGATTTCTTTAATTAAATGTCGCCGGGTTATGTATTAATATCCGTTATATTCTACGTTTTATAATTTAATTTAAATCGGAATAAAGTAGCTAATTTTCAAATTGATTTTGCAGTGTTTACAAGAATTGTAGACATGAAAGAAATTAATTTCAATTTATTTTATTTTGAAATCTGTGCAGTATGTGGAATTTTAAATGGAACACAAAAAGCAAAACGATGATTGATCTATCTATCTATCTATCTATCTATCTATCTATCTGTTCATATCTATTTATCTATCTATCTATCTATATCGGTTCATATCTATCTATCTATCTATCTATCAATCTAACTATCTATCTATCTGTTCATATCTATCTCTCTATCTATCTTTATCGGTTCATATCTATCTATCTATCTATCTATCTATCTATCTATCTGTTCATATCTATTTATCTATCTATCTATCTATCTATATATCTATATCGGTTCATATCTATCTATCTATCTATCAATCTAACTATCTATCTATCTGTTCATATCTATCTCTCTATCTATCTTTATCGGTTCATATCTATCTATCTATCTATCTATCTATCTGTTCATATCTATTTATCTATCTATCTATCTATCTATCTATATCGGTTCATATCTACCTATCTATCTATCTATCTAACAATCTAACTATCTATCTATCTGTTCATATCTATCTCTCTATCTATCTTTATCGGTTCATATCTATCTATCTATCTATCTATCATACTGTCTATCAATATAAATATCAATCTCTTTTCTTCATCTCTCTATTTTCTCTCTCCCTATCTATATATGATAAAACCCACATTATATACAGGCAAAATATTGATCTATCTCTCTACGTGCTATGGTCCGGTTCCTTGTACCATGGTGATATCCAAGGTAGAACCAATAAAGGAGAACTCAAAAACATATATGGAATAACTCAGATATATTACAAACAGGAATATATACAGAGAAGTAGAAAGTGTTAGTACGAACAATCAGATTTAGCAGTAATTGTCTGAACGCGACTATGCTTCGGACGGCCTCTGACTCGACTTACTGGCTCGCTGTGACTGACTGACAGACTGCTGACGGACCTTACTCCAGACTTCGGACTGAACAGTATTTAGTCACCATCCAACGAGGGCATAATGTGGCACAAGGCCGGTTTAACGTGGGATACCCGAGCACGTGGGATCCCCGAGCCCGTGAGCTCGGCCAAAAATATACCCTTTGAACCCGTATAAACGGGTTCAGGGTCGGTTTACCTCCCCGGAAGAGAGTACACCATTCGGCGTAGCCTCCTTCGGGTTCCTCCCCGCCCGAAGGCAGAGAGTTCAACCGATCAGCCGGTCAGCCCGTCGCCCGACTTCATGTTGAACGGTATTTAATCACCCCCCACGAGGGTATGATGTGGCACAAGGCCGGTTTAACGTGGGGTTTCCGAGCCTGTGGGCTCGGCCAAAAATATGTCTTTGAACCCTTATAAACGGGTTCAATGGCGGTCTACCACCCCCGAAAGAGACTCCGCCCTTCGCCGTAGCCTCCTTCGGGTTCCTACCCGCCCGTGGGCAGAGAGTTCAACCGATCAGCCGATCAGCCCGCCGCCCGACTTCGGACTGAACGGTATTTAGTCACCCACCACGAGGGTATCATGTGGCACAAGGCTGGTTTAATGTGGGGTTTCCGAGCCCGTGGGATCGGCCAAGAATATGCCCTTTGAACCCTTATAAACTGGTTCAGGTCGGTCTACCACCCAGAAAGAGACTCCGCCCTTCGGCGTAGCCTCCTTCGGGTTCCTCTCCGCCTGAAGGCAGAGAGTTTAACCGATCAGCCGGTCAGCTCGTCGCCCGACTTCATGCTGAACGGTATTTAATCACCCCCCACGAGACATCATGTGGCACAAGGCCGGTTTAACGTGGGGTTTCTGAGCCCGTGGGCTCGGGCAAAAATATGCCCTTTGAACCCTTATAAACGGGTTCGATGGCAATCTACCACACCGAAAGAGACTCCGCCCTTCGGCGTAGCCTCCTTCGGGTTCCTCCCCGCCCGTAGGCAGAGAGTTCAACCGATCAGCCGGTCGCCCGACTTCGGACTGAACTCCCTGCTTCCTCTTGAGGCGCTGTATTTATTACGTATGGATTTGACCATTTTGTTATTATGGGTAAAGTCCCATAACACTACGCATACATGCATAGACATAAAAAAAATATGCATGTGTATGCGTGAACGTCAGTGTGCGTGCACGCCCCTGCGTAACACTGAATTTTAAACACGAATAAAACATTTAGTTCAGTATATTAATGAAATTTAAAGTCGAAAAAGTTTTGAGAAACATTTGCTCTGAATCTAAAAGTAATAGTCAACAGCGCTTATTAGATAAAGAAAAGTTCAAACGATTTATCTCTCCCTTGTCATTGTTGGCAGATACATCATACGTCACATTAAATCAATTCATTTAATCTATCATTGATACATCCTTTTGTTCCAATCTTTGAGAATAACTGCAAATATATCCCTCTCTAATTTTATAGACGAACATTAAGATACATACACGGATTGCTTTCTAACCAATCAGATAGGCCAGTTCTCGGAGACATCCTCCATATTTTGTCCTTAATTTTAATGACGTCATAACGCTGCGAATACTTGTCTGTAACCTTTTTGTATGTTAACACTATTCTTGATTTGTGAACGTTCAAAAAACGACATTATTAGGTCATTATTTTTGCACCAACCTAATAATTTGACTTGCACATATTATTCGTTTATTTTTGCACATATTGTTCGTTTATTTTATTTTGCACATATTTTTGCACTGTTCTTTTCCTTCGTTTTGAATTGTTTATTGCAAACTTTCTTAATTCTGTTAGTTGGGAATTTCTACCTATTATATTTTAACCATGGCCAATTACTCTACAAGAGCTGACTCTGACGAGCAGCATATCGACAAAAGCTGAAGTCGTAAGGTTAAAACTTTTGAACATCTATCTATCTATCTATCTATCTATCTATCTATCTATCTATCTATCCCAGTCTGTTATTATCTATCTATCTATCTATCTATCTATCTGTCTATCATATCTGATTTGTTAACTTTCTTAACTGTTAAAATTTTGTAGAAAATAATATATCAATGTTGAGCGAACCTTTTATACCGTTTATTGAAGAGAGAGGATTATCTTGAGAGATCAACAGTCCGAACTCAAATTATACTCAAACCCTCGGCCAAATTCTCGGACTTACGATTTGTGGTAGCATAAACATCGATGCCCCAAAATAGTTACGTTTACACACTTTCACTGAAAAATATTGTGTCAAAGGTGGCGTATGTTGTAAATGCGTCTCTTCTCTCTCTTTATTTGAATTCACATTACTATCCTGTGGTATTTTCGGCAGTTATGCCATTCACCTGCATTCCAATACCCAAAACTCGTTGAAGCGAGCCAGAATGGTCTGGATGTCTGACCTGCAGGTTAAGAATCTAATCTGATCTTATAATTGTTCTTGTGATTGCTTCGTGATCCTTTTCGATGATTTCATTGATTCAAATTTAATGCTTTTGTAATAGTAAAATATTGGAACCTTTAATATAGTATTGGGGATATTGAATGTAGTTCTTTATTTATATTTTATCTTTTTTATTCCTAAGTTGAGTTCCGCGTCCTGTTCTTCATCATTGTGATTCGGAAAGGAACCAAAATGCTGAAAGTGTTTTTAGATAAAACTTCATTCGTGCTAATAGCAGGAAAGATCCATAACAGACTGGCAAGTTGTTAACACATATTCGAAGTTTGGCTAACGATAAGGCAGTTTGGATTTATAGAATTTCTTTTGTTTTTTCTTAATCAATAGGGAACTAAACGTAATCATATTTGGATCCTTACTGGACAAGATCTTTTGCTAATTCATCTTCGTAATTTCAAAAGACATGTAAGTACTTTTAATGGAATATTTTTTTTAATCTTTTGCAAGACCTATGAATTCCGTCGACCAAAGACCATCTCGCTTACCATTAGAAGAATATAGGTTTCCCATTTTTTACATATAGTATGCCCACCGTCATCTGCAATATTTGAATGAAGTACGCATACACAGAAACACACATGCGCACGCTATATATATATATATATATATATATATATATATATATATATATATATATATATATATATATATTGTGCGTGTGTGTAATACGCAATACGACTCGGAGTTTCATGCATCATGCAATTATCAGAAGCTGATTACATTCTGGTTAATATTTAGTTTTTATATCAAATTAAAAAAATAAATTAAATATCAACCAGTCCACAATCAGCACCTGACGATTGCGGGGTGCAAGAAACGCCTTGACGGATTGTAGTCGCAGGGTATTATGATTATTAATTAATATATACTTATTAGGTATATTAGGTATATATATATATATATATATATATATATATATATGTAGTGATATTTATTTATAATATATGAATATGTATGGAGAAGAATTAAAACATTGTTACTTAGAATTGGATACTCAGTGTTTTTGTCTTAGAAAAATACTTTGTTGTTTCCCTTTTAAATGAAAATAGTTTAAAAAAAGGAAAACAACAATTTATTTTTTAAGACAAATACACTGAAAATCCAATTGTAAGTAACAAAGTTTAAATCTTCTCTGTAAAAATTCGTATGTTATAAATAAATATGACTTTATTAAATATTAGGTGACTTTTTTTCAATCCTCAATTTAGTCAATAAGTATCTGTACAGAATCTTTCTAAACACTTTTTACACACACACACACGCATATATATATATATATATATATATATATATATATATATATATATATATATATATATATATATATATAGGATGTGCTAAAAGTGGATATATATTTTACAGTTTTTTTAAAATTTTATTACATCTACATTTATTTATTATTAGGTTAGTGCAAAAATAATTTCGTTTTCTCACAGATGTTACTATGTGAGAAAACGACATTACTTTTGCACCAATCTAATACAATTACATATTTTTAACGCTGTTAAAATTTTTAACTTCATGAAATGCCGAAAATCGATGAACAAGTACGTTTTCAGCTTCAACTGGCGCATTTGGGATCGACAGGAAGGTCTCGGAATTCATAGTTTGGACAGATAGAGTGGATTTCCTTGTAGACTTCACAAACGTCAGAGCGACTCTCATCTGATTTTCATCGTTAATAGACGTAGAAGGACATCCAGATTTCGGTGCATTAACCACTGTATAATTTTTTTTATTAAATTTACTGTTGTAAGATAGATTGTCAGCCGTGTTGGTTGAGTTGCTTCACTTCACGCTTTACGCACCTGCGCGGCATTTCCAATTATCCAATACTGTTTTAGAACTCATTTTATCGTTCTCGACTTTTGGCATTAATCACAATTCATGTAATAAATAAAATAAATCAAGTTCAGTATATAGATATTAATGTAACACTATACCTATATTTGGCCCATATATATATATATATATATATATATATATATATATATATATATATATATATATATATATATATATATGTATATATATATATATACAGACAGACAGACAGACAGAGAGAACTACCAAACTCCATCCGCTACATGCGCGTTGACTACAGAAATATATTAGTCTAATATCCATTCAAAAATCTAAAAATAATAGAGGCATTAATAATAAAAAGAAAAAGCCAACACCCAAACATCAACTATAAAGTCGGCCAATGTGCTGAATGTATTTGAAAAGCGGTCTCGTTCAAAACGACCTTCATGTCACGATTTGATAGGCATGATTGGATAAAATCAAACAATCGTCCTGTAATGCCATACTCCTGGAGCTTTCGTAGAAGACTATCATGGCAAACGTCTTCCAGATATCTCGAGCCACAGTGCTTGATATGCATATTCAGTGATGTCCGTTAACACATCAGCGCTAGACCTGGCGAAACGGAAGCCATATTTTTTTGTCCGAGAAGCGGTCGTGAGTAATATGATTTTTAACAACTTCCGCGTTGATTAGAGCTTTGAATACTTTGCCGGTAACGGACAAAGAGACACATAATTTTAGAGGTCAGAAGGTTCTCTTGTGTTCTTAAACCTGGAACTACTGAGGAGAACTTCCAACAAGCTGGAAAGCTGGAAGCTGCCAGGCATTTGTTGAGGGTTTGTGGAGACCTGAGGCCTGTACATTTCTTGAGGACGACGGCTGGGATTTCTACACATTCGCTTGCTTTTAGGAGTTTTGATTTGGAAGTCTGCTATCACTGATATGAGAAAGATAAGCTGCCCCGCCCCCGAGTTGGATTTCCATTAGGATAGCTTCAATATCAATCGTGTTGCATTTAGTCAGAACCTCACTGGGATCACCCAGTTTCCTATTGCAGGGAACACATGTAGAAGGCATCAAGCTGACTGATGTGTCATCGACAGAGCGCTAAATCCTTCATTATATAATAGTGACTTACTTGTCCGTATCAATTTTTACCTTTAACGAAATATCATATATATATATATATATATATATATATATATATATATATATATATGTATATATATATATATATATGATTATTTATTCGATAATTATAATACGAATGTCTTATAAAATCACTACAAAAATAGCCATTTTCTTTTAACACTTCTGGTGTCTTATCAAGTGATCGTGTTGAATGTAGAATATATATATATATATATATATATATATATATATATATATATTCGATTTTAACATATATATATATATATCCGATTTCAACATATATGTTTGATATGTATATATTCGATTTTAACATGTATATTCGATATATTTTTTCGATTTTTACACACACATATATATATTTTCGAATCTAACACACACACACACACACACACACACACACATACACACATATATATATATATATATATATATATATATATATATATATATATATATATATATATGTATTCGATTGTAACTTATTTATCAACTTAAGATTATAAGTAAAACATTACCTATACATATATTTCTTTTGAATTGTTAGGTGATTCGCTGGTGTAAGAGAAATGCAATTGTCATTTTCCTTCAGACACTCTGTACAACTCTTTACATCTTCTTCAAATTAATGTCTTTAGGAATTTCATAAATTGATACTTTATTTTTACTTATCTGTGAGCTTTTACTTTGACCAAATTTTCGTCGCTAATCCTCCACCATTTGATACAAAATCCAGTAATGTAAGTGAGAAGGTAGCAAACTCAGCATGCCATAATTCATTCAACAAATGAGTAGCAACATAAATAGTGGAATGTTCATTGTCAGCAGCAGGGGATGTATTTCCGATTTTTATCACATATTCTGTTCATAATTTCACTAAATTTTATGTGTTAAAGCACAATCGAAAAAAAATTCGAAACATTTCAAACACTGAAACTATAATGACACATGCCGCATTCGAAAAATAGGAATATTGAAATTAATATCAGTTAAGAAACAAACTTAGTCATAAACATAGAAGTAAATTTCAGATTATATTACTACGCAAGGCGAAACCTCCTAGCATGTGTTTTTCTGTTATGAATGATGGCCGGAAAGAAATTAGAAGTTGCTATTTAGAAATTAACTGATAAAATATATAGGGTGTTTCATTAAGACGGATTATATATAAGGGTGTTTCATTAAGGCGGATCAAAGTCAGCAGTAAATAAATTAATGTTATTGGTGAAAATTTATTTATTTCTCTGTTGATCTATTGATCTTGTTATTTAAGTCATGGCAAATGTCCGCTAATTATGAAAGAAAAACAAAAAAACATCATTAGACGCTTAAACTTAATTCACATCAAAATCGGTCCAAGTTTTTGGAACACACTTTACTTAATAAAAATGCAACTCTTATCTACCATAGGAATTAAAAGGATGCGTTCAAGAAATGCTAAAAACGTTTGAACACGTAACAGAATATGAACTTCGAACATTTTATTCAGAATGTTTATCCAGAATGTAAAAACACACACACACATATATATATATATATATATATATATATATATATATATATATATATATATATAGGGAATATTGAAGTTAACACTAAGGGGCGAGAGGCTGTTTCATGCTAGACCCAATCGTCAGGCTGATTGGAACATAGACGGCACAATTATGAATCACGATTTAGACACTACTAAAGGTTATGAACAAAATTGTTCATAACCATTTCACCAGTCGAGGTGCAACTGAATGCACCGAAACGAAGTTGCATCTTTGTTGTGAGTAAATTGTTTTTGTCCATATGAAAAATTTATAACAAATATTGTATATGTGTGTATGTGTTTGCATCTATATATGTGTGCGTGCTTGCATGTGTGTGTACGTGTGTATAGAGCCTGTATCGATGGAATCGTAATTTATTCGATGTGTTTATCAGTTTGTTTATAAACACCAAAGAAAAGACAAAAAATGAAAATCGATCGGTGGAAAGGAAGAATTAATCCCAAAGCGTCTGCGTCTAGTTTATTGAATACAATTTCTTCTTTTTTCCATTCCTCCCCGTTCCCAGGAGTAAAATTCGGGAGGGGATCGTTGGACAAAGCCAAATTAATCGATACATAATATGAAGACAAATACATTTCTTACAGTGCTGTCTCGCAATATACCATTTCATTTAGACTTTTTTTTCTGAATCATCGATAAAACATTTTCTGGAATTAGTCTAATGTTTCCTCAAAGTCTTTCAAACTATCTGCCTCTTTCGAACTTCAAAGACAAAATAAGTAATGGCATAGAAAAGAACCAACTACCAGTCAATATTACAAGTATTACTTTATTCCTATACTTTACCGGTACTAGTGTCTAAATCGTGATTCATGGTCGTGTCGTCTAAGTAGCAAATAATGAAATAAACAAAACTAAAATTAAAAGAAACAAAGGTAAAAGGAATAAACCTTATTTGGTCTGCTATGTTAGACGTTTGTAACTGATATAGGTGGAGACATTAATCAGGAAACAACAATTAAGTTAAAACTTTGTGATGAAAACACAAACAAAAGAGAACCAAAATATATTCGACGAAACGATGCATTACACGTCACCTACTGCTATTTAAAAAAAAAAATACTTCGGTTAATGGAAAATGTATTTTCATTATGGATCCCCATATATAATTCGAATATTTTTTCTTTCACATTTGTATATGTGTTATGGAGTGGTTTCACAGTGGAGGCTTGTATTTGTACTAAGTCGGTCCTAAAATAGGTTCGACGTACAAAACGTTAGGAACTTGATATAATAGGTAATGACGCAGAGAAATCTAGTTCTGGTCGCTGATACTTTAGGACGGCATCGACTGACTGACCGACCAACTAGGCGATATTCAGTCACCCGCCCATTAGGGCATCATGTGGCACAAGGCCGGTTTAACGTGGGATCTCAGAGCCCATGAGCTCGGTCAAAAATATGCCCTTTTAAAACCCGTATAAACGGGTTCAGGTCGGTTTCCCACCCCGAAAGAGACTCCGCCCTTCGGCGTAGCCACGTTCGGGTTCCTCCCAGCCCGAATGCATAGAGTTCAACCGGTCAGCCGGTCGTCCGATTCAGACTGAAGTCAGACCGACCCAGTGAGCGATATTCAGTCACCCCCACCCCCCCACGAGGGCATCATGTGGCGCAAGGCTGGTTTAACATGGGATCTCCGAGTCCGTGGGCTCACCCCAAAATATACCTTTTTAAAACCCGTATAAACGGGTTCAGGGTCGGTTTACCTCCCAGAAAGAGACTCCGCCCTTCGGCGTAGCTTCGTTCGGGTTTCTCCCCGCCTGAAGGCAGAGAGTTCAACCGGTCTGCCGACTTTAGACTGAACTCAGACCGACCCACTGAACGACTCCCTCGTTACTCTACTACTCCTACTTATTATAGATGTGAGAGTCTATTAACTATGGAATAGGTGTGTTCCACTATAACCATATGAAAGATATTTGTAATTTACTCTTTATAACGAATTCAAATGAAATTTGACAAGATCTGAAGCAAAATATAATCACACTGTGGGTTAAACAAATAAAATAAAAAAGAAAAGACTAAACCAAAATCTAAAATTAAACAACAAAAAAGAAATTATAGGTATGTTACATTTACTGTATTCTCACCACTTTACTATTTTTGTTACATTGAAATATAAGGGTTTAAGATGAAGGCCCGAGGACATAACGGCTGAAACGTTGTTATAGAAACTTCAGACTTGTGAAAACAATTCTGAATATATATATATAATATAAACAAAGATACTTCTCCTAGACGTAATTTACCTCCATGTTTATTATCATTATTCTTTTAAGAAGATTGTTTTTTTGCACGGTTAGGATTCTTCCACGGTCTCTTTCATTCAACGTTCTTGGTAAATATCCGTTTATGAAACGTCAAAACTGTTTTTCAAAATAGAATAATTATTTAACAGAATCGTACACGTGAAGCAGACGAATATAACAATGAATCTATACCGTTTTATTAGTATATTTTGTTTTAAAGCTGACAGTTGTATAACATCAATTATACTAAAACAGGGTCATCATTTCAGCGATACCAATCTCAAATTATTTGCCCAACATGGGGGGCATTGTTCCGGGAATACTTTCCTGTATGCAATTAAATAAACAAAATTTGCATACGTTTAATAATAATGTGTTATTGATTGGCGGCTAGGTCTGATCAGTTCACAGTTGAATTCGATGGATGTAACCGTATGTTCGCTGCTAACAGTTTCTTTCGTCGTACTTCTCGCTAGTGGGCCTCTCTGACTCGGCTTCCTATTTTTCAGTAAATTTTGTTCTTCAAAAATTTAAATGAAAATTTAATCGTTATCTACTGTCTTCTTGATTAATCTTTTATTGTTACCGTTCTTGAATAACGTCTCTCTTTTTTCTTATTATTGCACGCTCAGTAACTCCTTGTGTTTTAGTTGCTTTACTTCCATCCATGGGATGATATGATTAAAAACAATGTGCCCTGTTTTTGTGCTTACTAGCATTTTTTATCATTCATAAAACAAATAAAATATTAAACGTGGAAATGTTTGCCATTTTTAATTTACGGATTTTTTTAGCTTATTAACATGTTTTTTTGTTAATTAAAAAGAAACGTTTAGAAATCACATAATTTAAATTATAGAAACCCTATCTCTCTACGGACGATCGGCTCATTGGTTAAATTGCAAATGATGCTATCGACATTCTTAAAACAAATGATAGACTTGGCTTCCACGAAATATACTAATCTGATTTTAGACTGTCACAAGTAACAAAAATAGGCATAAAATTAGGATCAAGATCTCTTCATTAACTAATAGCATAAGTGAAATTCTGCGGAACTATCAGACTGTAGACATTTATCGCATCACCGTAATTCTAGCGGAAATTTTCCGACTTATTTTTTATGATTTTTTTTGTCACTGGTTTTATTCATAGAAATTCTTCTAAATTATGATAAGTAATATAAAACATTTTAGGTTAAAACCTCCAAAACATTTTTCTTCGTTTATTCATACATTTTATGAAAGGTGTGTACAGAGACAATAGTGTTGACGAGGGGAATTAGGAAGCCCGCAAGAGCATCATATTTTCAACGAATTGCAAAGTAAATAGAGAAGGCCTGAAAAAAATTTTTACACGCATAAATCATACTGGAGGTCAGAGAAATAGATGAAAACATAGTATCTGTTGGTTCCATCAACGGCCTAGGTTTTTTTCTTTTGTCTGCAGTCGCTCTCTCACAAACGTGCCGTTGCCTCCCTCTGTCTTTTTTACAAATATTGCACCAATGAGCTAATTTCGCTGGTTCCTAGTCTTCATTAATTTAAGCATTCAATTAGGCCGGCATCTCGCTCTCACCCTTTCACTGTCAAAAAGGTTAAGTGTAGCCGTCTCTTCTACTCCAACAGCTAAATGTTTCGCACTTCTCGCCTGTGGAACTCCCTTCCCTTTTCCTGTTTCCCTGATAGCTATAATCTCCAAATATTCAAATGTAATGGTAATCAACGTCACCAGATGTATTGAACTATCCCCTATCCTCCTATTCATCCTTTCCTCTATCATTCGCTACAACTCTAGTGGCTTCCCGCCTTACTTCGGACGAAACGCTTAATATATATATATATATATATATATATATATATATATATATATATAACTATACTCGTTTCGAAAAACCTAATAATTTTTGATTTGCCAATAATCAAATCAATCTCGAAGGAAAAAAAGAGATAGAAACATGAAAGCCTGTCGAAAAAAATCGCACAGATACAGGTTTGAAAAATCGCACAGATGCAGTTTTGAAAAAAACTCCTAGAGGAGTAAACAACTAAAAAAAGAGCTCAATACAACCGTAGAGCGGACGTAGATACACCTAATGAGCCAGACAAGGCCTCTTGACCCAGCTTTCCCTGACGATCCGCTTAGGTGAAACTGGGATAGGTTTGTCTGGCTCACTATATATATATATATATATATATATATTTATGTGTGTGTGTGTGTGTGTGTGTGTGTGTGTGTGTGTGTCATTATAATAATTCATCGAGTCCTCCAAAGCTTTCTGCATTCTGCTGAGGATTCTTCTAGACTCGATGAGTTAATATAAAGATTTGCCTAAATCTCCCAAATTCTATTACTTGCATATCATTGCCTGACCAAGTTAATGCTCTGCGATGGAGCGATTTGGGAGAAAGGAAAGTCGTTGCTCTTGGGGGAAAATACTTCGGGTTATGAATACTTGGATGAGCATCACCACGGAAATTGGGAGCAGCAGTGCTATATCGAGTCTATTTAGTTTCTTCCTCTTCACTGGGGCCCGTTTGTACAGTTGGTTTGACGCTTGCGTTGTATTGAAACGGATCGGGTTCGAATATTGATAGAGGATGCGCGCTCCCTAATAAGCCGAAACAGTTTTTCTGTTCATTTTTGTTGAGGATTCTTCTTGACTCGATGAATTACTATAAAGATTATTGTAATCTGCCAAAACTCAAATATATTTTAATCATTCTCCCCCAAACAAGGCAATAATGCTACTAAATCACTTGTGTTTACTGGGAGTGAAAGAGAACGAGAAGAATTTAGTTAAGAGAAAGGTCAATAAATGTATAGGTTGTATGGAGACAGAAGTGGCGACAGACGTTACATTTAAATTTTTGAAGATTGTAGGCGACAAAGAACAATTAAAACTTTTGAAGATTGTATGTTTCAGCGAAGCAAGAAACAGGAATTGAGTTCCACAGATCTATTAGAAAAGGACTTACGGAAAATAATTATAGAAAGGAAAGACACGTCACATCGATGGGAAAGTGACTGGACCAGAGATGCCAGGTCAGGATCGATAGCATTACAAATCTTTCTTTGGAATTTTTGGCGAATATATAGCAGAAACACAGGGCAAGATACGGCAGCAATATTCACTGCACGGACAAATGGTATATTTGTAAATAGCCCCGATAAATTCTGACGACACATGTAACAATTCTTCCTAGCAGAAGACGTAGCACTTGAGTTAATATAATCAATTCCCCTTCAAGTCAATGGAAAACGTATGAACAACAGGCCGTTGTTGGTTCTTCTCCTAGAGTAACCTCGGTGTGATGATGCTAGGCCAAGAACGGATTTCTGTGATGAGTAATATATATCAGCTCATTTTGGAGGCATTAAAATTTACAAGCCATTTACAAGACATTTTCCTTTCCCCAGTTAACAACTGATTGCAGTAATCTTCTAGAACAGCAACCATTTTTAATTTGTCGGATCATTCGGACTTCGTATTAAAACAGGCATTAATAAATGTGTCAACAGTATAAGTACATAGTAGAGAAAGAGGGAGAGAGAATGAAAGACATCGTGAGAGCATCACTAGATTTATCAGACTATTGTTTTTTTACGGGATTTATTGTATGTGTTTCATTTTTTCAAAATATTCTGGTTCAATATACTTTTTATTATTCCTGTTATTTTGCTGTTAATTTTATTAAGGTTGATTCATTCATCATTATTTCTATTATTTTAGTAATTGTCTTCAAACTGTTACTTTTTATGCCAGTGATATTGGTCGATATTCTCTTCATTATTCCTATTATCGCATTAATTGTTTTGTCCATCTTATTGTTACTTTAAATCACAAGGCTCTGGGTCGATACGAATTTAATTATTGTTAAGATTTATTCGATTTACTCTCGCTGATTTTTCTGACAAGGTTCGATGTCTCTAAATGTTATGATCGTTTGAGTAAACAGTGTGAAATTAGATGTAAATTATTAAAAGTTGACAAATTTGAAGATATTCAATACTTCTGGGAATTTGAACTTCACCGAGAGTATGTTTATACACACACACACGTATGTGTGTGTGCGTGCCTGTGTGTATGAGTGTTTATGCGTATGTGTGTGTGTGTGTCCGTCTGAGCGTGCATGATTGCACCTGTAAATTCCATTTTGGTGGACTATTAATATATTAGAGAATTATGTTGATAAATTATAACATTTAGTATGATTTATGACTCGACTGTATGCATGTATGTATGTATGTATGAATATATGTATGTATGTATATTACTATCGATAAAAGGCAGGATGTGTGTGTGTAACGAATGTACGCAATTTTTGACGGATTTGCACCAAAATTTACAAGTACATGCTCCAAGTTACAGGGAAGGCCAAACCGACTTTACATTTCCCAACTCCCAACGATAGTGGAAATAATCGATTTTTCATGGTTCTACGGCAGTTTTCATATAGTTTGCGGTTATTTTCTACTAGCCAGAGTGAGAGCCTATAGCTGGCTGCCACGAATAGGCAGGAAGATTCTATTGGCCAGCGTGAGAGCCAACAGCTGATTGACACGAATGTTAACTAGCAAACTAGTATGCAAAAAGAATCGATAGCTGTATTCATCACATGTGGGAAAAATTTGTATCTGCATGGTACTTTACTCCAACTGGCTCATTCGCTTAATTTTGTTTTAACATTCTTTTTTCATTCGGTTTTACGAATCCTTCTTTAAAGCTGATCGTTTTGTGTTCATTTTGTTTAGTTCTTTTTTCGTAACAGATTAAATGTTTAGTATAGAGCTTAGAAAAAATTCGCAGTGTGAGATAGGCAAGAAGTAAGGCGTGTAGCTATCAGCACGGCAAAGGGCACTCCTTTAAAGGCAAGGAAGGGCAAAAATATTTTAAGTCAAGCATATATATATATATATATATATATATATATATATATATATATATATATATACTAGCATGATGGCCCGGCGTTGCCCGTGCTTATATATATATATATATATATATATATATATATATATATATACATATGGTCTCAATATCTTTACATTTAATAAAGTTACTACTTTATTTATATACATATATATATATATATATATATACATATATAAATACATACACACACATATATATATATATATATATATATATATATACATAAATACATACATATATATATATATATATATATATATATATATATATATATTTGTGTGCTGTCGAGAATGTACAAATATACAAATATAAAATCACATGTAAAGAATTGGAATTTGACAAAATTTGAAAGCATTCTGGGTATTCTAGATTCTCTTATAGTATATTTATGCACACACACACTCACACACACACACTCACACACACAAATAAACGTATGTCTGTTTGTATGCCTGTGCATGTGTGTATGTGCTTGTAAATTCAATTTTGTTGTACTAGTTGTAATGACTTCAAGAATAAAGTTGATAAAAAAAGGGTATTATTTAGGATGCAAGCTGATGTATATCTTAACAACATCTTTAAATTATATTCTAATATTGGTTTTTACTAAATATCCCCCTTTTTCTTGAGGTGCTTGTAAATTCACTTTTGTTGTACTAGTTGTAATGACTTCAAGAATAAAGTTGATAAAAAAGGGTATTATTTAGGATCCAAGCTAATGTATATCTTAACAACATCTTTAAATTATTTTCTAATATTGGTTTTTACTAAATCGCCCCTTTTTCATGAGGTGCTTGTAAATTCAATTTTGTTGTACTAGTTGTAATGACTTCAAGAATAAAGTTGATAAAAAGGGTATTATTTAGGATCCAAGCTAATGTATATCTTAACAACATCTTTAAATTATTTTCTAATATTGGTTTTTACTAAATCCTCCCCTTTTTCATGAGGTGCTTGACATCAAGTTCGAGTAGGTACATATACACAAATTCTAAGTCAGCTCTAAAGAATTAGATGTCGATGAAATTTCAACGCATTCACCACTTTTGTTAATTCAAGTTTCTCTAACGGTATTTTTATACTGACGCACACACACGCATATATATGTGTGAGTGTGTGCGTGGGCGCGTATGTATGTGCTTTTGTGTGTAAATTCAGTTTTCGTTTACAAGTTGTAATATCTTTAAGATTAAAGTTGCTAAAAAAATGGATTATTCATGAGTCAACGCAATGTACATCTAATACTGTCTTTATTATCTAATAATAGCTTTTACGAAATTGACTCTTTTTTAAGATGTGTTTGACGTCGAAGGTCGAGGATTTAAAAATGAAAAAAAAAATGCGCTTTCCGCTTTTAAAAGCCATTTTCAAAGGAACGCTTTTGTTTTGCTGATAATAGATTTGGACATTTGAAATTTGTTCATAGGTTACGCGTGAAATTTAATATATAAGAAAATTTTTAATATAGTTTTCGAAATTATTTCCTAACGTAAACTGAGTATTTTTAATACTGGATGTATTGCCTTTATTTACTATAGTTATTAGGTTGGTGCAAAAATAATGTCTGTTTTTTACGTATTTTTTACGTATTTTTAACGTCAAAAACCGACCTTATTTTTGCACCAATCTAATATATTAATATCTTTTCGTATTATATTTTAATTCAAATACGATTACTATCCCCTTTTTTCAACTCAACTTTATTTATTAAATATTGCAATGATCCATCCGTTACTTTTCGCCATGAAGCTGGAACTAATGGTTCATTAATAAGAACATTGATACTTTTTCACTATTCTTCTGAACAGTAGAATGTGTATTATATGCAACCAAATAATGGCTATGACTTCGAATCGATAGAGTTCAAATGCGTTCGCAGATAATTAATTTACAAATTACAGAGAAGTGAGTTTACAACGACAAGACAAGTGTGTTGGTAGACATTGTGTAAATTATGGACATGTTTAGTTTGTCCAGTTTTGTGTTTATACTCGTGGGGAAAGAATTTCCAATGAGTATAAACATAGAAAGCTTTCTCTCCTTATGAGTAAGAGCCATCACGACAAGGCGCTTGTCAGTAACTAAAAAAAAAAAAAAAAGAAACTCATTCCTCTATGTTTAATTTGATGTGACAGCCGAAGTCGACACAGAAATGTGACTATATGTTATTCAATAACAACTAAAATGTGTTAAAAAAAAAACGACTGGATGCGGAAATATTCTGTGTGTACTTAAGCTAATTAAATGATTAATTATTATAATTAAATATTATTGATTTCCCTTTTAAAATCGACTCACATACGCACGTTTAAAAATTAAGTAAATAATAATGTAGCTAATGTCAGTGTCCTAGGTAACACATTTTCATTTAATTTAAATTTTGCTGCTTTTTATTCCTCCTGTTTTTTTTCTCACCATTTATTAGCACGTTTATTACTTTTAGATCCAAAGAGCATTAAACAAACACAGGGTAACAAAAATAAATTATCCTCTTCCGAAATGATAAGTTCTGTAAAAACGACCCGAGGCTGGTGATAGAAAAAAAAAAACATCAAAAACCAACATGAACATATTCTATACATTTTATGCTATATCCCCTCGGGACGTTATTGATCGTGTCACCTTGAAGATACCGTATTCAAGGTGAATTGTTATGTATTCATTAGAAAGTTAAGGGTATGGTTACCTGTTACTGTCGTCATGGTTTTCAAAATAGAGATTTTCTTTCTCTTAGACTAGCAGCCACTCGAGGCTAGAAAACCAATAAATTAATATTGGATAATTTGCCTCATGACAACTTGAAGCGATATGATATACTACTATTACTTGATATAAAATTAGTAAGCATAAGCTGTCGTAATATGTTTTGGTGAAGTAAACATATAGTATGGAAGGTTATAGCTATATTGCTAACTTTTTACTGAGATTTTGGATTGTGTATTAAAAAACGGCCTATAAAAAATGATACAGTAATCCGATAGTTCTTAGACATAGCGAAAGACATAAACAATAAGCTAATCAAAATTTATTAAGCACATTATCAAATATCAGCTGCTTTTTCTAAACATTAAATTCAAGCAGGTATGTAAATTTAACTATTTTTCTGTGGAGTAAAAGACTAAAAAAATCACAGAAATCCGAAGACACTTGGGAATAGCGAAAGACGTATTCCATAAAGTAAGCAGAGCATTAAGAAATTAAGAAAATATTCCAAGAAGGAAAAAAGAGCGTTGTTCTCAGATGTAATATTTAATCTTCTATAGTGCAATGAACTGTGAGTAATATCAATGATGAACGAGAATCACGAAGTGATGATAGCTTAGAATATCATGAATAGATCATGAGGGAAACTAGGAAGTTTTACAGAAAATAAGAACTAATATTAAATATATGCAGGGTGTCATGGTTAAATTGACGCCATTTTATATTTTTAATTTCGCGCATGTGCATTGTTTGCTTTTGTTTTTTCTCGGCCGCACATTATAGTATAGACGGTTGGGTACCATCTGTGAGAAAGAAAAAAAAAAGATCACCATAATGCAATTCATTCCGTCAGTAATTTTCAAACGGCATACTGTACTGCTTGGCGTTCGCTCCAATACAAATATGTCGGAGTGTAATGATATCACTCTGAGGACAGTGCAGAGGATTTGGAAAGAGTTGGATGTGTTTAATGGTGATTATGAAAGTGTTTGGAGTGATCACTAGTGATGGCTATGTTATTCCTCCTTTCATATTTCCAGGTGTCAAAGACTAAACACGGAAGACTACATCAAGAGTCATGGTGAGGTTGTGCTGCCCTGGGTCAAGATGGTGGCTGCTGGAAGACACTATGTCTGGCAACAGTAATCTCCACCATGCCACAAAAGCAGGAAAAACGAGTCATGGCTGTCAGACAATTTCTGCGACCGTACCATCTCTTATATCTTAACACCTTATTCCCCAGACTGTAACACCATTGATTATTATGTGTGGGGAGCAGTTGAGCGAAAGATTAACAAAACTCCTTGTAAAACCAAAAATAAACTGAACGCAAGAATTATGGCAGCATTCACCAACTTAAACAAGGAGACCATCCAGAAGGGATGCAGGAGATTCGGAAGTCGTCTCGAGGCCGTAATTGAAGCCAATAGCGATTTTATTGAACAAATGTACCCTTTAGTATTTCAAGATATTTGTTAAAGTGAAATGTCAGTGTTATTTTCATTTTTGCATAATTTAGATGACAATTTATCTACCGCACACAATATTTGCTGAAAATAGATAAATTTTAGATATGCCATAAGGATAGTGATTCTAGTGTATTTAGCAAATGCAGGACATAATTTATTGATGCCATCGAAGGAGTGGGAAACACTGAGTAACTTACTTAAAGGGTCTGTGCGTGGATGGCCCAACAGCAACACAACGTAGGAAGATTCCACGTTATTTACATGATAACAGTGCATTGTTTTGTTACACACTCGTATGAAATAAAACGATATTTGCTATTCTTTTGGCAACTATACAGGGAACAAAGCCATCATTCAGGAAAGAAGAAAGGAGCTTACTGAATTCCCAATTGTCACATCTTCCAAAAATGTAAATGTTGTTGAAGTATCTCTAAACCCAGCACAATGGTTACAGTGTAAAACTATTTAGAAAGAAACTTTAAGAGATGCTTTAGGAATCCTCTTTAATTAACAGGAGAAAAAAGACAAAACACGTAACAAATTATCTGGGATCTTCAACATTAAAAACGACTTCCATTTTAGCAACTAACCTGAAAAAATAAATCTGAAGATAAGGGGATCAGTAACTATTAGGTTGGTTCAAAAATAATGTCGGTTTTTGACGTTAAAAAATACGTCAAAAACCGACATTATTTTTGCATCAACCTAATAAGAAATTCGATATATGAAACTTAGCCTCATCTACATTTTGACAACTTGTTGACAGTATCGAGATTTAAAAAAAAATATTCCAAAATTAGGTATATGAATAATCAATTATCTTTAAAAAAAAAATATGTGTTAATATGCTCTATGATGTCATGCCATTTTTTAATTTGTTCATCAAAATAATTAATTCTTATTTTTTATCATAGTTTACCTATATAAGCGTAATTTAAATAAGAAAAAAACATTCCTGAAATAACAATATATACATTCTTTATTATTACAAGGCCTGTCAATTATCTATTTAAAATAATCGTTCGTGCTTTAGCTGTTTTACGACTAAGTAATTTAATTATGCTATTTTTGAAAATGTATTTATGTAAAGTTGAGAAGCTGTATTAGCGTTTAACGATGACGAGACATCGCGTCTGATATGGCTAGATATTATCCATCCTGCGTGATGTCATCTCATTTGGTCTTTCATGGTAGGTCGAGCTTCTCATCAGGCAACCATACTCTCATCTCTATGATATTAGATTCTTCGACGCCACACTGTTTGTTTCAGGATCACTTGTAGTAATAGCTTCTTTGTGGATGTTCTCAGCCTTAGAAGAAAACTCTCAGTTATTTGCAAACACTAGAATTGCTACATACTATGCGAAAAATTCATAGCTGTTTCAGAATTTTACTTCGCTGTTAGAACCGCACAATTTTAGCTAGAATCCTATATTTTTATTATTCGACATTTAAAAAAAAAATATTTTATTGTTTTAATAATGTTCTCATTGATAGTATCATTAATATAATTACCGGTTGACACTGCGTTTTATACAGGCTGAATCAGTTAGCCTATCATCAATAAATGTTCTTCTTGTAACTCTGCAATTCATTTAAGAAAAGAGAACAAAGTCCTCACCTGCACCAACAAAAACATTTGCACAAAGTAAGCATTTACAGCGTCGAATGAAGAAAGAAATACATATAAAATACTGTGAAGATTCTCAGCGTGCGGCACGGCTCATTTTAGGCAGGGTTCATTTTAATCAGGGGTCAAGGCTAATAGCTTTTCCAGAAAGGCATTTTCTTAGTAATAATAGACACCTCACTCGAATGCCTATCAACCAACCAACCCTGCGAGCATGCATCCTCAGGTACTCTGACTGGGGAGTGAGAAACTGACCAAGAAGAAGCTGGAGGTAATCAGTGACAAACACTCTCAGATCCCACGAGATATCTCTCCTCCAGGCCACTCGCCTTAATGCTGACGGACAGCTGTGTCTCCCCGCGACGCTTAACAGCACAAACGCAAGAAAAAACCTAACTCTAAAAGAACTAAAACGGAAGGTGACAGTTCAAAGAAGTGGTACCTGAAATTTATGATGTATTTCATTAAGTTTCTGCTCTCCTACGGCAACTCGATTTAGAAAATTTCTCCAAGGACATCAGTGAGTAAACGATTATTTTCTGGGTCATGTCTATGATCTATAGGCGGGCTCACTTGCCCGTTAACGGGCAGGTGGCATACCAGAAAGTGCTGCAGTACACCAATACACTATCAACAGAGCAGTGTTAGATCATCACCAGCTCCCTTTGTAAATTATGTTTTAATGAGAATTAACAGTAAACAGAGACGCTACTGCGGCTTTTTGACTTACGCGATGCTATTACCAGTCCAAGAGAGATCCACTTAAATGCATACAGTAAGTTTATCCCATCCACCATTTCCAAAAACTCCGCCGATAACCAAAAAGAAATTGCTGTGCCATATCTTCGAAAGACCCCCACCAGCTACTTTCTCTTTAAGGTGTTTAATTCAAGGCTATTCTTCGAGCTTTATGCTTGCTGTGGTGGATCACTTTAATTTCATTAGATATATAAACGTTTAAAAATCACTCACATGTAACATTAATACGTTCACCATGTCGTTATAATTTTCGATAGACGCATCTTTTCATTCTTTAGAGGAACGCTAGCAACTTATAAAATGTAATGAAAGGAAATATAATACCACAAAATATTTGGCTCATATTTTTCTGTTGAAATAGTTATAGCACAAATTAAAGAATTACTACACTAAAAAATAGAACATTGATCATACTGTTATCAATTTGTTATCTAAATTTTATGAATTTAAGAGCGCCACTAGATTGTTGGCATGATTAATACTAAATTTGTATCTTACAGTTGAAAGGTCCGGATGTAAATGTTCTATGCTAACAGTTTCTTCTCCGTAATAATGTTTTATTTTTCTCCGATTCTCTAAGACTCAGTAACACCTTGAGTTTTACTGACGTTATTGCCTTGCTTTAGGTGAAATAATATAAGCATACGCGTATTTTTAAAAACCAACACTACAGAGATCACAGTTACAATAAGATTTTCTTTAATTCTCGTCTGAGGAAGGTCAAGGGGAGATCAATATTACTCGGTAAGAAAAATATACCACGGCGCCTTCTTTCATGAATTTCATCTTTGAGTCAAGAAACTGATTAGAGAAATAGAAAGGATTATTATGAAAATAAATACACAAAATGTCTATTTTATTGAGTGAAGCATGTTAGAATGAATATATAATGCCTATATACATACATACACACACACACATATATATATATATATATATATATATATATATATATATATATATATATATATATATACTTAAGGTGTGCTATATCTATGGGATAAAGTGATCAATATCTAAGATAGAGCATATGTAAATATAAATAAAAAAGTAAACATTGAAGTCAACACTTAGAGGCGACAGGATGTTTCAAGCTAGACGCAATCGTCAGTTATATATATATAACTGACGATATATATATATATTTATATATTATACATATATATGTGTATATATATTATATATCCATATGTATAATATAAATATATACATATATATATATGCTGATATATATATATATATATATATATATGATACAGACAGAAGAAACACACACACATATATATATATATATATATATATATATATATATATATATATATTATACATATATATGTGTATATATATATTATATATACATATGTATAATATAAATATATACATATATATATGCTGATATATATATATATATATATATATATATATATATATATATATATATATGATACACACAGAAACAACACACACACACACACACACACATATATATATATATATATATATATATATATATATATATATAAACTTATAAAAATACCTTATATGAATTTCTCGAGTTTTATATGCTGTATCCCATCAAAATGATGGCCGATCATGTTTTTCCTTAACATACTGTCACTTATAACGCTCACCAATTTTTTTTTTACAATTTCACATTGTTTCAGTTTTGCCATTCCTTGACATAACATCGTTAGATAAGTTATGGGCTAATTTTATCAGCTTCATTTGCCTTTACAATGGCGAGTGAGTGTTAAATTTACAAATGCATCTTTTCTTAGCTCACATTTCTTGGACAAGTAATATCTTATCATTATTATTATAACTATAGATGTCTTTTTAGTTGCCATCTTTCTTAAACTGTCCGCGTTGCTCACCATTTCAGATTGGACAGAAATTTGACGAGTAAAGATATTGTATAGCAGTTGACTATATTTATTTTTATTCTGATGAAACATCACTATCACATAATATTTTGTTTAGATTCTGAAACACATCACCCTTTTTTCCAATTCACTTTCGAACATATTATTCCGTTTTTTTCCTTTTTTTAGTCATCCCAGAAATTGTAAAAGTTCTGTAACTGCCAGTGTCTAACGTCTCAGATAATAGCTCATAACCTGCGCTATATATCTTTTACATGCTATTTTCTTATAGTTAATGATCAATCCATTCTTCAATCTTTCCTTTACTGTCTAGAATTTCTTTCAGTTTTCGTACTGAGACTGCCATCAACACTGTGTTATCTTTGTGTTTTACGTCACGCAAAGTTTGCCCATCAAATAATAATAAATCCAGGTAGTTTTACGGCTTCGCTTAGGTTCGTATCGTATCATTAAAATTCGGGGAGAAAATGCATCGTTACCGTAGTCATTTTCTATTTTTGTGAAAGTGATGAACTCGCTTTGTATTGGAATGCTGCAAGTTTGATCTCATTAACTGTTACTGATTATTGTAATATATGTCTTGTATAAATTAATTTTTTTGAGTACTACATAAAAGACACTGAGTTATTCAATACTAAATGTTCGAATCTCCTGTAAAATTTATAGATTGTTATGCAATAGTAAAAAGTCATACACTACACTCATAAAGGCCTATACAAGCGCTTCATATCAGACTTGCAAATATCCGCGGAGATATATATTTTTATGCATTTCCGGTGAAATGAATTTGCCTTTTCTGTATTCAAGTTTAAAACAATATTGTTTTCTAGTATCATCTAATTTTGTTGTTTTTTTTTGTTTTTTTTTATGCTGGATTAGATAGAAAATTAATATAAATTACATACTTCTTTCAGAAAATTTAAGAAGAGTAATAAGTAATATTTACGAAAACAAGGAGATTAGAATAGATAAAGTAAATGGAACTTCGTTTTCAATAAAAACTTGCGAATGCGTTGTCTGCTGGCATAAAAAAAAGTTTTTTTTTTTTTCTGATGAAGGACAAGAACGTGACAAATACTCGTAAAGTGCAAGCGTCTGAGTTCATTGATGAGAAAGAAACAATGCAGAAATAGCCTGACTCATCTGAATGATATTGGCTCAAGCTCAATACTTGAAGCCTGACTTATGAACTAGTCCGTAAAACACTGTTCAATTCGTGGGAATGTTTAGCCCCATAATTTAGTTTACAAAATATGGGATTTATACATGCGAATTGTCAGTGGAATTCAAAGTATATTTTCGTTTAATGACGGCATCCGAGACTCAGCCATATATATCTGATAATATAATAATTGCACTTCATATATATATATATATATATATATATATATATATATATATATATATATATGTATATATATATATATATGTGTGTGTGTGTGTGTAAGAGCAAATACGTGGAAAATTATTATATGTATGTAATTATATTTACTGAAATTGCCATCCATTGGCACAGAGCCACGAAAAAGATGGGAAAATTGTATTAAGTCACTCATCAAAGTAAGAAAATAGCGCTTGATTCGCAAATATATATCCGAATACTCATCATCACACACCCAGTGCGAACAAGTTCCAAAATGGCCCTTCCTATACATACATATATATATATATATATATATATATATATATATATATATATATGTGTGTGTGTGTGTGTGTGTGTGTGTTTGCGTGTGTGTACTTGTTTGTGAGCGTGCATATATATATATATATATATATATATATATATATATATATATCACTAACCCATTTAGGAAATAAAGGGTTCAGTTCCACATTCCAACAATCTGAAGAAGGCCGGAGTTTGCAACGGCAGAAACGTTGTGATAAATATGGCGACAAGGATGAAGACAACAGTCCGAGTAATGTAAATAATATACATAATACCGCATCTCAGAAATATAGACAGAATGTGTGTTTGTGTGTTGAATTCAACTGATAAGATATATATCGTATTTTCTTATATTTTTTCTTATTTTTTTTTATTTTATTATTTTATTTCTAAAAAGTATAGTATACTACAGATAGCAGAATTTATCTCAGAAAATGTCACCATTATATTCTTGTTAATGACCGGAACAGTGGAAATTATTCAAGAAAAAAAAAAAAAAACTAAAACAAAAAGGAAAACAAAAGAAAAACATGAACTGTGGGTTGTTTATCCACACTTTTTAAAATTAAAAAATATATATAATTAAACAGACCATACTTGTTCGATTTTAATGAAAACATTTTATTTTAATGTTATATGTTTACACATATATTTATTGGTCGACTCTCTTTTTTCTCTCATTCGATTTCTCCTTTCAGATGTGAACTATACCATTGTTTTATTTTATTTTTTTTACCTCATTATCATTACAGCTTCTTTTTCTTGGATTTCACTATATTCTATGCGTGTTATGTTCTCTAAGAAGTTATCTGTTCACGTCTAGCACTTCCGAATTATTTATTTTCCAACGCCTTAACGTAAATTCAATGTCCTTTTTCCATAAATATTCTCAAGTTTTTTGTTCTGGAGAACGTTCATCTTTTTTTACCCCTACTTTACGAATTTAAGCGAAACAATAGATTGATATTTAGGTCTCACAGTTTCACTGTTGAAATTGTTTGTAATGTCTTAGTTTTTAATTTTCGGGATAAGAACTGAGACATTACTCTATTTATTGAACAATTTAGTTCATGCCACATTGACTGATACACTCCTACTAATTGCCATATTAGTTTAACACGCACTCTCATGAATTTTCATAAAATTCAACCTTAGCGTTGCGACTGCCCGTCCCAAAGTTTGTATCCGTTATCAATAACACATTTCGAAAAAACATATTTCGATTCGCATTAGATTTTTTCGTCTCGGATGCTACCTGAATTTTACCAAAAACAAAAAAAAAAAAAAAATCCCATGCCTTAAGATAACTAAAGATTGCGTATTTAAGAAAGACCATATACAGCTTATAATTAAAAAAAAGGATCATATCATTCATCGAGTGATAAGTAGATTATGCATCTTTATAATTTTGTTAGCGAAGGAATTTCACCATTTTATAACATTAACTTTACTAATTTACTTTTTGTATGAATGATCCATTGTAATATATATATATATATATATATATATATATATATATATATATATATATATATATATGTGTGTGTGTGTGTGTGTGTGTGTGTGTGTGTATGTGTGTGTGCGTAAATATATATATATATATATATATATATATATATATATATATATATATATATATATGCATTTTTTTTCTATATTATTTATATATTGTATATGCTTAGTAATTATTGGAAATGACCAATAGATAGCGCTAACATATTTAGTTGAATTTATGTCTTGCGATTTATGTGCTTGCGATCCTGGATTTCGCGCTATTTGCGATCGTCAGACAAACTCAGTCTGACAATCGCAAATATCGTGAAACCCAGGGACACAAACTCACATCAATCCAATTTTGTATATATATATATATATATATATATATATATATATATATATATATATATATATATGTGTGTGTGTGTGTGTGTGTAAAGTGGACATGGAATTCAACAACTTTGAAAAAAGACTGACTATTTCCTTATTAAATATTCTAGGATATCAACATCAACAGTATGTTTCTGACGATTGTGTTTAATCATGAAATAGAATATCGCCACTGTCTGTTGAATTTAATGCCTACTTTTATATTTGCATAATCTCTCTCCCTTATGCATATACATCTATACACACACACACACACAATCACACACGTGTGTGTGTGTGTGTGTGCTTGTGTGCATGTACGTATGCATGTATGCATTTATGTATGGTGAAAATTCAACTCGCGTTCGAATACTACCAGTTTTCTGACATCTTTTGATTGTCTCACTGCTCATGACATTACCCATGACTCATTATTCCAGCGATGAAGTACGTTTTAAACCAAATATTTTACAAGCAAATTTGCCAATTTCTTTTTGAAATATACGCTAGTCATCCTAGTTTTAGATTGTAAAGACGTGTATGAAGAATTAAGTCAGATTTGAAGTTTATACGTGTTCACTTTATGCACGCCGTAGAAGCTTTAATAACCTTTACCCAATAATTAGGCGTAATGTCTCCATGTAGCATGCAAACATTTTTGACTCTGTGATCCTGTCATTCCTATCTCAACGCCTTTAATACCAGTCGTCTTCATTATCTTCCGAGTAAACATTACTGATACAGGATCTATATTAACCTTTTTTAATGTGTCCGCGTGGCAGTATTTGTAGCGTTTGGGTAGCTTACACAGTGGTTGTTAACCTCCCAGCAAGTAAACGTATAGTGCCTGTTTTGAAAATCGGTAAACGTAGCAAGTTTCCAATCCACCTTTGTCTCCATATTATAATCATGGATTCCTGATTCGAAATTTTATATTTCTGAAGATTACCAGATCGTTTTTGTCTGCTATTGGTTGGTTACGACTCGAAAATAATACAAGATAAACGACAATCCATAACGGATTATTGCGCTATCTGATGGTAACCATATCCTCTTCTCAAGTTTGCAATATGCATCAGAGGTCATTGAACGCCTAGGGCTATTTACTCATGAAGATGTCAAATACTGCATAGCGTACTGCCAAGGAGAACGAAAGGTTATACAAGTTTTAATTTTTAACCAAGACGTAGGACTGATGGCTGCGTATAAATCTTGCCAAGAGCTGGTTGATGTATGTCTACTGTCTAATTTAGATTAATTCTATGGTCAAATTTATCGCAAACATCAGTAAAGCAGTCGATCAGTTTTGGAAGACCGTTCTTTGTGAGTATATCAAGATCACACTCGTTAGCATAGAATGCGTCACGAATCAGATATGAACGCTATAGAATCAGCGAGAAGCCGGCGGATCTTGAAAAGGTGTCCAGCTGTTATGTGGCAGAGTTTAATACGAACATCTCTGTCAACAAAAGCCCTACATAGAACTGCAGTAAATACAATTTACGTAACATGTAGGTGCTAAAACATCATGCGGTTTGATACCAGTTTCAACTCTGATTGGCTGTAACAACTCGTCATTTATAGATGTAAAGTCTTTCATGCCTTGGAAAGAAAGGATGAAGCTTATAATCAGCCAAGCTTCCGAAGTATACATTTTGGTGCTTGCACATTGTCAGTAGTTTTCATGAGATCGTTTAAATAGTGATAAATGTCTAGTAAATCTGCCTAGAATTAAAAATCATGTGTTGTTACTGCAGTTTGGATGAAACCGACACTGATACAGATATTCTATTTACTGCCACTTAATTCAGCAGTCGATTAGGAAGTATCCCTACCAATATTTTTCCAATTGCTGACAAAAGAGTAATCGTATGAAAGATATCACGGATATCATAAGAACTCCTCTTAAACGAAGAAAGAGGAGAATTGTATCCATTCAGTTTAGCAGGAGCAGGATTCACCTACCATCCACGCTCCTAAGATCATGAAAAAAAAGCATTTCTAAGACCATTTATTCTTCCTTTCTGTACTAGTTTAAGAGCAATCCTATATCTACAAGTTTATTTTTTCACAGTTTACATAATCTTACCCTAAGCTTACCCTACCCAAGAGAGTGAGGAAATATAGATGTAGTTACGGTCATGAGATCTTTCTCTGCTGCAATCACCTCATAACAATAGATTGGTGGTAGTGGGCATTTGATTAAAGTTGTCACCGTTACATCCGGCGTACTCAGCAATGTTTATCGTTCTTAGCCTGTAGCGGAGTCACGACAGTTCATGGGTACCCATAGATGGTGAGTAAATAATGGTAGAGGTATTTCGTGTCACCTTTGATTGAATTATTTTATTTGTATGTTACGCCATGCCATTTCTTTGTCCCCACGTAGTCGTCGTTGCATTTTCGACATAGATTCTTGAAAATACATCTCTAACTTCATATGTGAATGTACGGCTACTAAACAAAAAAATAAGCTTGTCCACTGCAGATTACTCTTCCTGCGGTATATCCAAAAAGAAGCCAGATTGTTCATCTTGAACCAATTTTCTTCGTGCTATACAGACACACGTAGAAACAGCGGCTTGAAAAAGTTCTTTAATACATTTTCATCACCGTTCTATTGATTGCACAGCGATTCGGATACTGGCAAGCATTTCTTTAGTCTCAATTTGAGATACGTATATATTTTTACGATCTTCACACAACCATATTTCATTTTCCGCTTTTTGGTAACCAACACCATAGCTAGGAAGAGACTGTACAGAACACTGCCTAACTCATACTAGAGACCGATTTCCCATTTAGTGATCATATCAAGAGAAACTTGGCCAGGGTGCTTCCATATCACTTTGTACTTAGCTTTTTGCAGGAAACACTCATTGGTTTTAATCAGTCTTAGCTATTTTCACATCTAGAGGAAGAACATAACCTTTTTTATTATATTTACACAGCCCCATGTATCATAAACTCTTCTACCACGGTAATTACAGGTATATTAAAATCCCACATAATTACCAGATTATCATTCTTATTTATTTCTGCGGAACTTTACGAGAGCATTTAGGGTTGTGAGGAGATTCGAGGCATAAATACTTATGAAAATCATTAATTGGTTTGGCTGAAGTGTCAAACGAAGTGATATTATCCGATCCGAGAAGACATGCGATCTAACAAGAATCAGTTCTACCAAACACGCGACTAAATACATTCTAACGGCAAAGCCCAATCTAGAATCCTGGAATTTAATTAATGGACACTCTTTCTAAAATTGTTATCCAGACGGTGACTGATTCAACTGCACATTATCGAGAATGTATTTTCCTGGGAGGACAACAATATCGACATCAAACTGAGAGAGATTTTTTTATGCACGTGCAATTCAACGCACTGTTTTGCACATGACAAGTCGAGTAAGCGCCGTATGCACTCCCCATCATTTTGTAGCTCTGACGTCATTGATTTGGAAAATTCATGATTTGAATTGTAACTCTTCCACTCCCTGGTGGGATTTCGCGCAGTTGGACACCAAATCGAGTATTTCTCAGTTGAACCTGCATTTGGCTCTTCACGAAGTTTCATCAACTCTGTGTCAGGTCTTATTCTAATCCTGCTGGGCGTCTATCCAACATGGGAATTAGAAGAAGCTTAGGTGTCCAGATAGTCGCTGATGAGCCGAATATTTGTCAGAGAATACTGGGTTATATGATATCATTAGAAGTTGTAGATTGCCCTGATATAATATTTAATTTAAAGTATAGCAGTATAATACCCGATATATATATATATATATATATATATATATATATATATATATATATATATATATATATATATATATATATATATATGTATATATTAGATAAAATGGATTAAATCCGAAAAATCTTTTTATATATTTTCTGTTCATGCGCAAGTTTTGGGGATACAACTTATCTGAATAAATGCTTTCATTTTTTCTTTTCTTTTTTTTTTTTTTTTTTTTTTTAAACAGTATTAGTTACATTTACCGGCCTGAATTTTCGAGAAATAAATTGTATCCATAAAAATAACTTAACATAAAAATATATTAAATGATTTTTCGGATTTAATCCATTTAATCTAATATGCTGTCATTATTTAAGTTATGTCACATTTCGGAGAAGAAATGATATATCGAAAAAAGGTCGTTGAAGATGTGTCTTTATAAGCAGTAATTTGAATTTTGCTAACAGGGAAGTTCTCTGTAGTTGAATGTTTAACATTTCGTCAGGCTATACGAAGGTTTCCGTATGGGATAAATTTTCGATTCCTGTCGGAGAACGCATGTTTTCTACGTAATTTCTCGAACATTCTTGCTGGTAAATGTAATTAGTACTGTTTAAATAATAATAATAAAAAAAACAAAAAAAACAGAACATTTTCTCAAATAAGTTGTATCCATAAAAATAACGTATAAATAGAAACATAATTTAGCTCTTGAAAATATATTTCAATTGAGCACTGTTGAATGACAAGCTAATTCTAAAAACAACAGCCACCTGCGTTAATGCGAATCTCTTCAGTAAAACGAATGGAGAACTCCGGCCGATTAACATTTGTTTACATTTATAAAAAAAAAAAAATGCTAGATTTTTCTACCTTATTCTGTCGAATGAACATAGCTCAGTGGTAGTAACTCTGACTGATACCGAATCGGCTGTGTTTCAATCCTGTCTTAATGCATTCGGTTGTCTAGACGCACTGAAGTGTTGTGATACAGCAAAACAGTAATGTCTGCGAATATATATATATATATATATATATATATATATATATATATATATATATATATATATATATATATATATGTGTGTGTGTGTGTGTGCATGCGCGCGCATTTTTGTGTGTGTGTGTGTGTGTGCTTATATCATGTTCTGAAGAGAATTCGGACTAAAGGGATCGTTTTCAGATATATCAAATTTTATTCATAGTTTCAGTCTAAGCAAGGTGATAATGCCATAATGTCACTATGACGCAAGGTGATAATGCCACCATTATTTAAAGCGTTAAACTACATCCAACAGCAAGGCTTCTGATCAGGAGGTTTTGAGGAGCGTGGAACCACGTCTTAATTGCCAGTGTTCCCAGATACACCCTTACTCGGGGTGTTAGGATCTGTTAGGGTCCCTGCTATGGGCAAATAGTTAACTATTACCAGCAATACTTTTTTTGAAAAAAATATTACTAGTAATACAATTTCGAAGGAAATATAATACCAGAAACATATTTTTGACAAAACAAAATATTACCAGGAATAATTTTTTTATCGGCTTTAAATAACCCATTGAGGTTGATATGCCGTATAAAAAAATAAGCCAAACCAATCTAAACTGAAGAATATATATTCTGTTGAATACGAATCTATCCCTAAAATGTTACCGACATTAAATAACCCATCGGAAGAGATATGCTGTTAAACCAAATAAACCAAACCACAAAAGGCAAAAGAAACCATATCAAGGCTATGAAAAAGTGATTGAAGTTGAGATGCCAGGTTTAGATTGATTATATTCCAAACCCTACTTCGGATTATGCGAGATATATAAGCAGCAGCAAACCAGATATGCCACCATTAATAATTCTTAATAGTAATAGAGACAAAGAATAGAAAGTAATCAAAAATTAAATAAAAAAATTAAGATATGTATTAGAAATAAGAGAAGATAATCGTTAAATATATATATGTTCAATCTTGTAGTTGCTTTTAAAACTGAATAATACATAATAGAATATAGTCTACGATATAAAAAGATAATAAAATTAAACAATACAAATTAAGTTTCAAGAAGGAAAACATCTCTGTTTCGTCTTCAAAAATACATATTCTCTCTTTAAAAAAATACGATACAATATAAAAAGGACACATGGCACAGTGGATAAGGGCATTGGTTAGCTCCAGTGACAGGACGCAAAGAGCGTGAGTTCAATACCTGTTTAAGGCAGTGGAGAACTTGGAGAGGGGAATTAACAGGAGATAACTGATAACTGACATCCATTAGACATAGCACGTGGAACTAGAACAGTCTGCCCCAGTGAGCGAAATAAAGGGTTCAGTTCGACATTAGAAAAAACCTGAAGAAGGCCAGAGCGTACAACGGCCGAAACGTTGTAATAAATATGGCGACAAAAATGAGGACAATAGTCCGAATAATATAAATAGTGTGCATAAAACATTACCTCTGAAATATTGACAGATAATAAATTAAAAAGTCGTACCTGTGTATGAATAAGTTCAGAAATGGCATAATATGATATATTAATTTTCCGAATAAAAATTAAATATATATATATATATATATATATATATATATATATATATATATATATATATATATATATATATATATAAATATATATATCTGCTTGCGTGTGTCGAGCGTCAAAAGTATCATCCTTTTTTTCGAACTGATTTAGTGACGACAATCGAGTAGTTATAACGATCGACAGACCTAACACCAGCAGACATTTTATTGTTTGCTGTACTGAAAGTTCGTGTTTACCGACACAAACCTTTAACATTTCCTAAATAAAGACAAATCAATTTCTGATAAATTTTCTGGAATTAATGTTAAATATATTAAATGGATGTAGAAATGTTGCTGATAGTGATTAGCCTTGTATTAAACATGAATGAGAATATCCTAAACATGTTAAATATCTCGTTAGTCCTAACAGATTATCATCTTTTGATACGACGCTAATTATAAATTTTCTTGAACTATCGTTGTTTATTTTTGTTCAGTAAAAATTAATAAAAAATGGGGACGTTATATATATATATATATATATATATATATATATAAACAAATATACTCCTAAGGTGTGCTATATTTATGGGATAATGTGCTCAATATCACTGATAGATAAATGTAAAAGATACTAAATCTAAACGTGAACATTGAAGTCAACACTTAGAGGCAACAGGCTGTTTCATGCGGGACGCAATCGTCTGAGGCGACACTCTGTTTCAAGCTTGACGCAATCGTGACATGATCAATGCGTCTAGCATGAAACAGCTTGTTGCGTCTAAATGTTGACCTCTCAATGTGTGAATATATATATATATATATATATATATATATATATATATATATATATATATGCATTTGCACATGAATCCGGAAGCCCTATGTCTCTGCAAGGGTGAATACCTGTTCTCCATTACACGCGCCCTCTAACAATCATGTTTATTTCTCCAATATCAACGAAGACAAAAAAATCCAAATTTATACTGCAATACACAAATTTTTAACTTCAGTTCATTCGATTTAAAGGATTTTTTCATTCATCTGTTAAATATAACCCTACGGCGACATATTCTGCCTGGCCTGCCCGGAAACTCAACCATAATTTCATTGAGTATATAATATCACATTTAGCATTTTCTTTAAATATAAAATAAATAGTTCAAGACAGCTGTAAAATATTATAAAAGCATATGCATATGGAAACGCAAGTAGATAGAATATAGGAAATGAATATAATCGTTGGCAATAGCGAAAAAAAAGTTTTAATTAGGCTAATTGGTCAGGTGTTCGTTTATAGATGAGGGGGAATTGGCCAAGCTAAATTAAGCAAAGTCGAAATTACATACGACTAATGTGTCTGCTGTCACGTCTCAACTCTTCAAATCGGATATATATATATATATATATATATATATATATATATATATATATATATATATATATACATACATACATATATATATATATATATATATATATATATATATATATATATATATATATATATATATATGAAAACATATTACCATCGAAAAATTAGGAACCTATAAGTAAATAATATTTAAGAAGTCATCACACACAACGCGAATTACTCTCACGCACACACCAGATCGCATTTCAGGAGTTATTGAAGCAAGCCTACTAAAGCACACATATTCTGTGAATATTTCATATAATAAGCGTACTTATACACTCATTCGTGCATAAAAAGACACACCCAAAATCATACATAATGATACATAGTTGTATCAGTAATTCCAAGACCAGTAAGGTAAATTCTTACAAAATGTGTATTTATTTTCAAATTAATCTCCTTTATTGTTAACGCACTTACTTTATTAGCTATAGTTGTGGTGTCTTCCCACTAATGAGGTTACTGTGGACTCTTCCACTCACCATAAAGTTAGGAGGAAAAGTAAGCCTCGGTGGATCAGTGGTATAGACTGAACACTGGTCAACCGACCCCCCCAAAGTCGTGTAACTTCTGTTGTATTTACTGTTCATTACACGATTTATCTCCAACATCTTGTTTTGTTATTTCTTAGTCATTTACTTGGTCACAACAGCGACCATTCATCAAATAAATTGAACATCGTAGAGAACAGAATTTACATCGTATTTTAACTCTAAAATATTTCATGAACTCCTTCATATAAATAAATATATCTACACCAGTCCTTTAATTATAATATGCGTCTAAATATCTGTGAAAATGTACACATTCACACACACACATATAAAAAGGTTCACCCGTTTGAGGCCATTAATTGAAATATTTAAAATTGGCACAGACATATTTGTTTTGCACGTTAATAAGAGAAATGTACTATAAATGTTTAAAATGGGAGACATGATTATCTGAAATTCGATTATGACAATAAAGAAGAAAAAAATATGATTAATTTTTGCTCTCGCCAGTATATCCTTCTTTAGCCTTGATTACTTCATTCGTAGCCATAGTTTCTCAAATTTTACGTTAGATAATTAATTACATTCTTTTTTCAATGATTCTCTCTAGTCAAGTTCACACTATGCTAATTCTGGGAGTTGCTTACAAGTTTTGAACTGTAGTGTATATGTGTATGTATGTCCGTATTCAAACACCAGCGATCAATCAATCATCACAATGCAATATTCATACTAAACTTACTATTGTATATAATATACAGTGTAAGATAAAAGAAGCGCCTAGATTCTAGAAAGACTTGTTAATGTTGTGTCTGATTATTTTCTTTTCTTTTCGAAGCCACTTAAGACATTTTAACGCGAGTAATTGGTTAGATAATCATGCCTTTGATTGATTTCACCTTTCCCTACTCTTTTATACAAATAACAAACAATGACAACTATAGGATAAAAAAAAACAACTCCACCACAACATTCGACATATCTGGTATAAATATTCTGTCATTGTTTTTGCACGTGACATATGGATTCATTTTGAAAAATAAGTATTCACTCTAATAATATGTTTACACTTTATTTTCTTATATTCATCTGCGAACAATTTCATGCTTGTGGATTTTAATGCTCATCAATTGGTTTATTCATTCTAATCATTCTCATGTATTACTGATTTTTAATTTTTCAGTAGCATCTTTTATTGGAGGTTATAATCTTAAGAGACAACACTGTTCAGAAAGAAACCGTGAAGAACTATTAAACACTGTAGAAAAAGCAAATAGTATAAACATTAACTGTTAAGAATAATTCAATGCCTGAATAGTTATTTTCTAAGCAAGGCCGAAAGTATGGTGTCCCTAGTGAAGATCGAACTCACTTTCCGGTCGTAACTGATCTAGCGAGCCAAGCCTGCTAACCATTATACTACGCCGAGGTGCCAGTCGATGAAAAGGACAGAAACGAAGGCGCGAATATCCTTGGGGAAGTAGACGTGTAGCGTTTTCACGAATCTACCTACCTCGACATGGTACAGAGTTATGAAGGCAACTGTAATACATAAATTAGGAGATGAGTAGAAAAAACGAAAGACACCTTTCCAAAAAGTGGGTAAAGAATTGGGAAACCCGCATTTATGTTTAGAAACGAAGACTGCACTGGAAATCTGTTATTGTCTACATATTGCAGTGAATGCTAAGAAATGTCTGATTTAAGAACTGCCGATGAAAGTTGTAGTAACATAGATGAATTTTTATGAAGTGTATGAAGTAAAAATGAATTACCGCCAAATATCGGACAGAATAACCGACCTGGTTTGGCTGTTTAAATGGATGGTAGAAAAAAATGCTGAAGGAAAAGAGGTAATATTTTCAATATAAATAAATATTTAGCATTCATTAAACTAATATTTATTGATCCGGTTAGTTGAAATTAATAAAACCTTTTTATTAAAAATGTTCTTTGCGAAATTAGGCATCCCCAAGACATAGAAGTGCCATAAGGCATTTTAGTCTTGATAAAAGTTACATTTAAATTCATTTGATTTTCGTAATGTAGAAGGTTAACAATTTGATATTTTTACTTCTAGTTGAGTAATTACTTGTATGTTTCATTTCATGTTTGTTGTTGCCATTATTATTATTATTATAATTATTATTATAATTATTATTATTATTATTATTATTATTATTATTATTAAACAAAATGATTGACGTAACTCTTCTAATAATTTGCAAAACTTAGAGAAGAACAGGATTTTCGAAATCAAAAGGGAAATAAAGACATGGTATCACAAACGACTGTAATTTAGACGAAAAAATAGACAGAATCTATGGAACTTTCAATGCTTATGTATGAAATTAATTACATGTGCAGAGTACGAACGTCCTAAACCAGTGGAAGGAGCAAAACAACAGGCGAGTTACATAATATGTATAGTAAATTATTCGATTAATTGTTCTTGCTAACATATCAACCAAGGAAAATGTTCAAGATAGTGACCAATCATGTTATATATGTTTTTGTCGCACAATATTCACGCTGGCTGAGTTTGAATCGTTTTTTCTAATTTATTGCTACTACAACCGTTTTCATCAAGACAAGTTGCGTTTGTTCAGAGACACGCAACACCCCCTTGCAACGGGGTCACATTCTTGATCTCAAGCATCAAATAATGTATCACCTTTCGCAGTTGCCTACATTTTGTGGTGTAACCACATTTAGTGATCCGGTCCTCAGGGTCTTAGGACGACGATTAACCACGGCCTAACTCTACGCATCAATGTCTCTTGTCACACTGCGCTTTGTCTAAACTGCTGGAAGGCTGGGTTCAAAGTCTTGGAATAAGAAATTGTGTGTGGCAACTGACGTGAATTCCAGAAACATTTGACGCGCTTCTCAGTCCAGGTTGATTATCTCCCCAAAGCCATCTGCTTATATGTACTTCGGCCCAAAACTGGCATGGAACCGAAAGGTTCTGTGAATTCGAAGATTCCCAAATTTTTATCAATTCAAATAAGGCTTTCATTGTTCTTCCTTTCTGCATTCTGAAACAATTTTCTACATTTGGAAAATTATCCACCTTCTTGGGAAGTGGTCAGAGGAACTGCATCTTCCTTAACTCCAACCTGCTTTACTTCATCACTCGCACCGCTACTTCGCAAAGACGGGGCCAAATTCTCCCTCTTCCTTTTCGGTATTCTAATATTACTCACATCTCAAGACTGGTATAATTCTATTCCAGCCATTAATTTTAATTCTCAGAATCTTGGCCGGGACCCACCTGCCCAGCGAAAAAACACACACAAAACAGATACCCATCTCATTTTGTCCTTCCGAGTGACAGATAAAATTTATTCAAAACAAAGAGACTCTCTGTTTTCCATCCCTGAGCATGTCGCAGCGTTCAGCGAAAACTCAAACCAGATCACCTCGTTGACATGACATGATTAATTTTCATAACTTCAATCCTAAGGAAATGTGTTCTTTCCCTGTTTTCGTTTTCGTCAACGAAAAATAGGATTCTCATCTGCTTTTCTTTCTGATAATAATGTGTTTTTCTAATTTTTGCAGGAAGAGATACATTGATTTCCCAAATTTGTTTTCGATCGCATGCCAGATTCTCGATTGATAAGAAAAATAAACTGTAACGAGAGAAGAAATCCAGACGCCCCATTCTCACCGTGCAAAACGTCACCACTCTCTCTCATTCTATCTGCCAGCCTATATTCCTTTTTGTGGTTAACTCTCCTTTCCCGCTGCTTAGAAATAATGTTTAACCACTTCCCGCCTCAGTGTCACAGACCTTTTTTTAATAATTTATACTTTTAAGAAATGTATTGTAAGCATAACAAGAAGACTGTCATGCTGTCGAAATATTATTATGCATTGTCAAACACCGTGTCTTTTCGTTTTTTTAAATCGTGCTCTTGTTTAATTATTATTATTATTATTATTATTATTATTATTATTATTATTATTATTTGGGCAAACAGCTTAAAGTAAAAATATATCTTGACTAATCGCTATCGTTTCATTCCGTATAAGTGCACATCGCATTAAACAATCTGTTTATCGTCTATTTAAATTCTTCAATAGTTTTAATTTTACTTTTTAATGCATACATTCTTATATATGAATAATAAGTAACAATTTCGTTTCCGAACTGTCGGTTTGATTTCGCAAAAGAGAGATGACTAAATTTGTCAAATATAAATTAACGCTTGGTTAATCTTTCAAAAATGCATTTAAAAGCTCCAATAATTTTCAAATTTAATAATTCATAAGAAAAACACTTGATTAATTGTAAGATACCATATTTACCTCAAACCTAACGTATATATCTATCTATCTATCTATCTATCTATCTATCTATCTATCTATCTATCTATCTCAGACTTCCCATGTTCTGTCTGTCTATCTATCTATCTATCTATCTATCTATCTATCTATCTATCTATCTATCTATCTATCTATCTGTATCCATATATATCAGGCAATATCTTCTATTGCTATTTAATAGCTATATCGTGTTTATGTATATTAATGAATATATACTGTCTCAGTAAATATTTAACTATATCAATTGATATTTGCCAATGTGGCGGCATCTATCTATCTATCGATCGATCGATCGAACTATTGCTATTTAATATCAATATCATAGTTTACTATTTAATATATATCTGCCTCAGTTAATATTTGAATATAACGAGTAAGATTTCTGTCTCAGTATCTATCTATCTATCTATCTATCTATCTATCTCAATTGGTTAATAACTATCGATTTACCGATCTGCATAATAATTATTCATTCAGAAGTGGCACCTGTTTTATAAAATTTACATTTAATTGCTTCCTCTCAAGTCTTCGAAATCAATAAAAACTTTGCCTAAAAGTTCTGTTTCACACGTAGGAAAAAATAAAAAAAGTGAATCTCCTATACTAAATTAATTAAAATGGTTATCAGAAACGTGAGATTGAAGCGAGAAGATACTTAGACTCAGTTTAAAAACACTAGTGGTAGCTATGTATTTGTTTCCCAAAGAGAAAATATCTATTACAGAACGTCTTTTAAAGTACTCTTCAGTTCATACAGCAGAAAAATGTAAACTTTTCTCATTCATCTTCATTTCCAAAGCAGGCATAAGTGAATATGCAGGCATGTGACAGGCGATAAAATGACTTCCTATTTTCAGAAATTTGCATTAAATTTTACGATGATATCTTTATTGTTGGAAGTTTGTTTTTATTGGGATCTTGAAACAGTGCACTTAGGTTTCTTACAAAGTCACATTTTCGTCTGACAACTATAAAGCTCTTTCAAAGGGTTGTCATTCCATCTCTAAATCATACTGCCATTTAGATAGCTACAGATTGTAGAGGAAAATAATGCAATAAAATTATTCAATATTAGTAAAGATTGTTTAGTTAATTTACACGGCGAGACAGCAATTTCTTCAGCACACCTTAAACGGCATTGGGATAATCAAATATTCTAGAGTGGTCTATATACATACATGCAAACATACATACATACATATATATATATATATATATATATATATATATATATATATATATATATATATATATATATATATGTGTGTGTGTGTGTGTGTGTGTGTGTGTGTGTGTGTTTTGAGCTCAAGTGCATGGGTAAGTCGGAGTGTGTATGTTTAAGATAGTTAGCATTGTGATAATATTGGAAATGTATCGCCGGCTATTCAAGGTCATAATAAATTTAATTTTATTTACGGCGAAACTTACCAAGGTTTTTTTCCTAATAATGGTATATATTCTGATCCATTGCTTTGTCCTCCAACTTTACTCTTAGATTTATATCTATATCTATCTATTTTTTCCAATGAAAATGCCAATGAAATCATATTTTAACAGATGTATATACAACAATTATCTTCAAATAACAAAGAGTAAATTCTTGTGACCTTTACAATTAGAAAAATACAACCAACACTAAATAAGGTTAGTCATGGGTATTGCAACAATGTTTATAATAGTCTATAATAGCAATATTTAAATTGTAATTATATATATATAAATTACTATATCACAAATTGAACTTACCTACCTTACATAAAACTTAAACCAATAACCAAAAAAATGCTTAAGATCTTTAACACTTAATTTTTAAATTAATTATCACGGTGCTCGTTCATACGTGTTTGCAATTATAACAGCGCCTTTCATGCATAGTTACAAAACAAATTAGCAACTATTAATTAGATTAATTCTGTGTTTTAGCAATTCAACACTGAGGAGGATCTTGCAGTACATTGATATTACTTGGGAAAATTGAAAGAAACGAAAAACACTATTGCGCCTTCCTTAATAAATTTAATATCAACATTAAGAAGTAGATCAGAGTATTCGAGAAGATTAAAATAAATAAGTAATTACTATAAAGAAATGAATATATGTGGTTTAAAAGATTTGAAACATGACTTCATAATTTTAAAATAGAAATGGCGAGATATAATCGGGAGACCTACGTTATTGACCTTCTCGCGCCTTGATTCCAATTTAACTTTGATCTTTAAAAATATAAATATAATGTCAATCGTTATCTTCTCTCTTCTTAATTTTTGTTTATTTTTTTTATTATTATCTCTATATACCAGTAATTTTTCATCTATCATACAGTCTAACATTCACTAACGCCTTGCCATTTAGTTGCTTTATTATTTTGCTTGGGTTGAAATAGCCAAGTATAGATATCAGTCAGCCGGTCAAGTGCCATACGTAATACTCGCTTGTGGAATCACGTCTCCTTAAAATTCATGGATAACTCGGCAGGAGATTTTTTTAGAAATTGTTTGTCATTGGCAATCCAGGCAATAGTGTGACTGCTATCCAGCTCATGGCTGAGGGGAGTAGAGATGAATTATTACATTTCTCAATAATGTCCCCAATTCAGTTCCTCACTCCCAGCCGTTGCCTACTAACACTACACAGTATCTATATTTAAAATTTATATATATATATATATATATATATATATATATATATATATATATATATATGAAGAAATATAGTCTTAAGTTGTGCTATATTTATGGGATAAAGTGCTCAATATCAGAGATAGAGCGTGTGTAAATATATAAGTGAACATAGAATTCAACACTTAGAGGCGACAGTCTGTTTCATGCAAAATACAATCGTCAGGTGGCCTGATGATTGCATATAGCATGAAACAGACTGTCGCCTCTAAGTGTTGACTTCTATGTTCATTTATATGAAGTGTTTAAACAAAATATTTGTAGTGATTTTATAACATTTATTTTATAATTTTTCAATAAAAAAGTATATATATATATATATATATATATATATATATATAATGATATTCAATCTGTACAAACCCTAGAGTCACTGGAGGTAGAGGTTTACAGAGAGACACGCATATATCATTCTCATATAAACCCTTAATTTGAACAGGTGAAGTTTGAAGTAATCAGGAAAGAATAGCTAACTTCATAACCTTTTCAAAATTATAAGTACATGCATACTTATTTTGTTACCGTAAGCCGACTTTGAATTATTACACTTTTATGACACTTATCTTGGCTGACCTATCAACCACCTGATGAACATTCATGAACGTTCAAATGACATCCTCGCTTTTGTATATAAACAAGTGCAACGAAATAAATCCTACACTGTGTTGATAAAGGCCCTCAGGACGAAACGCGTCTGCTAAGAATAGTTTTCGTCTTGTCTCTTCTTATTCATTTTGTTCCTTCACACATACACTCAATCTGAAAATAATTTAAACAAACACGCAAGCAATCGCTCACACACACATATATATATATTATATATATATATATATATATATATATATATATATATATATATATATATATATATATGTGGAGAGAGTTTCGGACGTCATTTTAAACGCAGACTTATAGGATATTTTCTGGGGTTTTTACTACTCTTTGTCCATTTATGCATAGGATTTTCGACGCAGAAGCGAATTTGGATATTGGATATTTTTAAAATCATTTCTCATAGACGGACAAATACTGGAAATTTATTGATAAAGATATATATTTATGATTCCATGAATTTATGTATTTAAGTAAGTATATTTTGTGTGCTTGTTTGATAGAGGGAGATCAAACAGTCATACACATACATGTATATACCGTGCATGAGATTACTTCTATCAAACTTAAATACATACAAAAAATCATTTTGATGAGCGAACTAGACAGAGTAGATCAGCGCTTTTCCCAATCAGATAATGCTTCACTTACTCTAAATCTTAGTCCGTAACTTTTCTTCAAGCCAACCTACTTGTCTTATGCACAAATATTTCGTTCTTGATTCAAGTCAAAATGTCTGCATTGACGTTTTTATAGGCATGCTTCTTATATTTACAAGATGGCTTCTCTCCAATATTGTACCATAGTATCTATTAGGGTGGTGCAAAAATAATGACGTAATAATGTCGTTTTTGACGTTAAAAATACGTCAAAAAACGACATTATTACGTCATTATTTTTGCACCAACCTAATAGTACACTATATAAAGCATTTTCAATTTAATGAATTTTTTTCTCGTTTTTGTCTACGTTATTTATAATGCAGTGGGGTTTATAATCTGTTTGAAGTTGAAATCACGCAAAATGTTTTATTTGGATGCATACCCATTAAGCACACACATAGATAAGCAGGTGCATAACTGAATGACAAAACAAAAGAAAATTCCTATGTGACACCTTTTGTCCCTTGAAGGAAATTCCGTCTTATAATTGGATTATCGAGTTAATATTGTACACTAAATACTCAGGGACACTTAGCTTAAAAGTTAAATTTAAAATTTTGTACGTCTAGTCTATCTAGAAGCATAACTTAGCCGAATGCATTGTGTTTTCAGATAACTTTCTTTAATTTTATCGTTATTGTTTTTGTTTTAAATATCTGTAATTGTAATAGCAGTACTTATGTTATGAAAAGAGATATCTAGTATGTTCATGGGCGTAAATTTAGCAAAAGAGTTTCTAAAATTAATGCACTTCCAATGCATTTTCTCCTGGAGGAAATTTCGCTTTTAATTAAAACTGCATTACTAAAGTTGAAATTATGGCCAGAGTCCGGTTTAGATCTAATGAACTGATTATATCGATTTTTAGGTGATCTCTTTCATGTTTATGTATTAGGTTGGTGCAAAAATAATGTCGTTTTTTCTTTTAAAGTTGAACGTCAAAAAACGACATTATTTTTGCATCAAGTTAATATTATTTTATTTGAATTCTTAAGTTTCGCCCATCTTTTTCTTGGGATATATTTTACAGTCTACTTTGTAAATATCTTCATGTTTATATTGTTTATTTATTGTTTTTTTATCATTATTGTTTTTGAAATAGGTACAAATCATTAAATATTTCGATCATAATTTTTATGTATGTTATATATGTTTAGATATATTATTTTTAATTGTAGTTACAAGTGAAATGATAGGTAATATTAGGTACCTTTATTAGTAATTTATCTGTATTATTGCTGTAACCTAGGGATGGTTACCGAATAGAATAATCACACGAAGGTTGGTATGAACGATATTACTTAGGACACATACAAGATTCGCCAGCGGCGGGTAGAGGTTGTAGTCGATTGCTAGAAGTGAGTCAAGTGAATTCTCCAATGAATCTCCAACTGCAGGATATCTACCAACCGCCACACTCGGTCACACGTGGCACAAGGCCGAACTTAATGTGGGGTAGCGAGCCCATGGGCTCGGTCAAATTTCCCTGTATAAAACGAGGTTGGGTAGCTGCTTCCCGAGACGAGGTTCTGCCCTTCGACATAGCCTAATCTGTAGATCCTCTCTGCCCGGAGGCAGAGGGTTTGTCCAGCACAGCCTCCAACTCTAGACTAACATACAAGTAGGCAATGGACAGCGGCTCGGATTGAGGAATCGCAGAGCCGAGTTCGCATTCCAGTCGAATCCCTTATATTCTCTTACGTGCTAATACTCTTGGGAAACATGTGAATATTCTTCTTCTCCCTCCAACAATGGGTAAATAGCAGATCAGACCGGGACCTGTCAAGTGCAGAAAGAAATAGCAACCTACTGCTTAAAAGAAATCTGCCACGTCAGTTATGTATCGAAAGATACATAATCGCCTAGGCGTGTATCACTCATGGCACATAACTGACTGACTGATTTATGAGAAGGGGTGTATAAACGTTATCGGCCGTAGTTATGCTACAAGAATTATTTTCTTATTTTTATTTCTCTGAAGTTTGAATATGAAATGTTTGGAATTAAATAGCCAGCAAACGATTGATGAGCTGTAAAAAACTAAAATACTTAATAAAACACACAAACTGAATCATTTTAGTACAGTTATGCATATAAAACATTATCATTTTACATTTTATATGTGACTATTGCAATTAGACATCTGTTTAAATCATTTTCGGAAAGGTTTAAATTTTCTAACTTCTCTGTTTTCATTATATGATCTGGAGATTACATATCTGATTTCCTCTGTATAAATATATTTTAACCGTGGTTACCATATGCTTGAAACTGTTATTTGGATATTGAATATGAAACAATAAAAAACATTAACAGAAAAATTTTGACGATTGAATTCATCAAAATCCTTTTGACTGATTTCCTAATACCAATAAGATGCAAACTTACTGGGATGAAAAGAAAATGGGAAGACTTTCGATGTAACTGGAAATGAAATCCTAAACAGAAAACAAGGGATAAATATCTACTCCTGCTCAAAAGATCCTGGGAGGGTTGCGAATCGACTATTAAGGAAAATATAAAAAAAAAAAAAAAAAGATTCAGCGGAGTCATTAGAAATATAGAGTTGAAGTACACTTGAAGAGGAACTAGAAACCTAATAAGGAAAGAAGTGTTAAGCATCTAACGGGCTGGTGCATAATTATCAGGCGTTTTTATAACAATATCTATTATGAAAACAGAAACATAACAATTCAACAATAACATTTTTAAACGGTTATACGGGAGCGTATGATTATCGACGCGCATTTTTATAACCCGAGAAATAAATTTGTTTATATAAAAAAAGATGTAAACACAACTGCAATTATAATTAACATATAACTTGCCTAAAAAACGCCTGATAATTATGCACCAACCTAATATATTTGAGGAAGTAATAAAAGTAGTGAATAGCATTTCAGAGTTTGGAAAGAGTCATAAGAAGTATCTATATCTATATCTATATCTCTGTCTGTATGTATGTCTGTCTGTCTGTCTCTCTCTCTCTCTCTCTCTCTCTCTCTCTCTATATATATATATATATATATATATATATATATATATATATATATTAGGTTGGTGCAAAAATAATGACGTAATAATGTCGTTTTTTAACGTTAAAAATACACACACACACACCCACATACACACATGACCAAAAAGCCATTGGAATCTCATAACAAATGTTCAAAATATCCTTTGCTTGCTTTTACACACTCATACAGCAATCGCACTGCGGACACTTTCAAATACTCCCACTCAGTGTCGAACGTTTTTGCTGGCCCCAATAACACGTTGATGAAGCATCTCTGCAAGTTTAATGTCTGCTGCATAAACCACTTCTTTTAGATGCCCCCACAAAAAAATCCAAAGGGCTAAGATCGGGGGAACGAGCAGGCCATGCCACTGGTCCTCCTCTACCTATCCATCTATCGGTACATCGCGAAACATGTGACTAAATGTAATTGAAACCTATCATTCATGAACCACATGGTTCTTCATAACAGCAGGGGTACATCCTCTAGCAGGTCTGGAAATTTGTTCAAAATAAATTTGCTACAATCGGCTCCTTTAAGACGTGCTGGGAGAACATATGGAGTTACCAGACGGTCAACTACAATTCCAGCCCACACATTAATCATAAACTGATATTTATGTCTAACCTGTATTTTACAATGGGGATTCCGATCCACACACAAATGATTTTTGTGTTAATTTGTTATTCCGAAAACCAGACTGGAGAGATTAATAACGGATAGACAGTTTATGCAATAAGCCATTAGCAAATGTCCCCCACTGATGAGTGATCAGGATGTGAAAGACCTTGAAAACGTTGCAAATGATACAGTTACAAGAGCCGCTCTTGAAGTACCTTTCATTCGATACAATGAAATGTACGACATGCTAGGGCCACTTGTCGTGTGCTGATAACTGAATCGTCTGTAACAGCCTGTAAAATTTGATCTTCGTGGCCAGGCGTACGAGCGGAACTCGGTCTTCCTCAATCCCTAGTTTGCGCTGCCAGGGACCCTTTCTCAGCAACGCGAAGATAGACAACAGCAAATGTTGGATGA
>OZ010584.1:65960561-65973061 GCA_963932145.1 Acanthosepion lycidas
AACTGTTTGAAACACTATTATTGAACATAAGCGTAAAACAAAACCGGTAATAATTATAGTTTTATTTCCATAAGCAATAAATGGTGAAATGATTCATAGGCGAAAATAAAACCTTGAAATTATAACATCAGTCAAGTGTAGTCTGCGCAACGGTAGAATAGACTTTGCCCTCGTTGTCTTACCAAACAAGCGATATTTGTTACTGGCTTGCCTCGACATAGACCGTTCAATGTCTAGCTGCTGATTCTCACATTTACCGGATGTCAGTGTCAACACACGACATAGATAAGTGGTTAATATATCAGGGATTAGATTGTGCACTTTAGACGAAAATCGGATGACGGGTAGATAGGCAAACAGCTATGGAAGTGCGAAGAAAGGGAGAATATAAGAAAAATCTGACACGGTTATTTTTGGGGTTACCAAAGGATCATTCGACGTAACAAAGGTGACTAAACTAATTGGAATTTCCATATTAAATAAGATTGTCCACATCGATGACCAGGGAATATACAGAGATGATTGGACTAATGGTGATAGCGGAAAATAAAAGACGCAGTGATTCCATCAGAAAAAAAAAATAGCTATATAGAATATTCATCCACATGGCATTTATTTTTACTGTAGATATCATCAAGAAGGTTTTCCAGTTTTTGAACACAGAATGAAACCTGTCAAACGGAACAATCTCACTTTTCATGAAACGGAATAGGGTTCAAAGTTATATCAATACGACCTCTAACAACCTATCGAATATAAATAAACAACTCCCATTAGGAGTGTAATGTAGGCTGTCTCAAATTTCTTCCAAATATCGAAATACAAAATGTATAACAGTCATCTATATTCACTAAGTGTCTATAATATCCGCTGTGCATACAATTATAAATAAATTGCCCGTATTAGAATATGACGGCCACATATTGCCCAGTTCACCTACTATTTACCTTGATCTCTTTGATAAAATCCCCAAAAAAGAATCAGCAATAATATTGGTCCTGATCTGGCGGATCAGCTTCAGTTACTTTCCCATTGCTTTAAGGTTTCCTCTCTGTTACGTTTTTGTAGATATTTTCATGGTAATGTTTCCGATGAGATTTCGCCATGATACCTTAACTTTTTAAATTTTAGCGCAGTACAAGACTGGCATCAAGATCTTATCAATTCGGCCTTGAACTGTTTATATGCAGCCGTAAATTCTATGCTAATAGTTTCTTCTCCCGATTTCTCAAGAAATTTGTCCCGTTATTGGACACAGAATGAAACCTGTCTAACGAAACCATCTCACTTTTTCGTGAAACGGAATACGGTTCAAAGGTATATCAATACGACGTCTAAACACCCATCGAATATAATTAAACCAATCCGATTAGGAGTGCAATATACGCTGAATATACGCCACCTGTTGTCCAGTGCGCCTGCTATTTACCTTGAAAGAAGCCAGAAATTCACAAAACCCACAGACCTGTATTAATTGACGAAGACTCAAGTTTAATAAGCAATAATTCAATGTTTGAGAGATTTAGACTCGTGTCTGAGTCTATACAAGGATAGTTTTTAGAAAAAAATATATACATATATATCGATCTCCCGCCGATATTCGACGTATGATGTTCAAGGAGATCAGTTACTAGGAAACGGAGAGTCCGACACCATTACATGAGATTTGATTATAGATGGGTTTTTTTTTAAGAACCATTTTGAAGGGCCTAATACGGAGACTTGGTGCACTACCTGCCACTGGGTCCCCAAACGACCCTCCTCAGGTTTTGAATTCAGAATATATATATATATATATATATATATATATATATATATATATATATATATGAGTGGTCGTCCTTGGCATCACTTGCTCAGCAGAATGTCCTTGTCGAAGCTGTCTCGTCGGATAATAATCACAAATAATCACCTTCCTTAGTGACATGTGCTCTCTCAATGTCTAGCTGTTTTTTGATGGCATATACCATCCACTTATTAGTGGGTCTCCCTCTTCATGTCAATGTAAGATTCCTATGGTAGGCGTATATCTCGAAAGCATCAATCCCCTGTCTCACCCTCTTGGTCAGTGTCCATGACTCGCATCTGTAAGAAACGAGGGCGAAAGCGGTGGCTCGAAGTAATTTCTGCTATATGCTGATGCGTATATTCTGACTATTTTATTAAAACAAATACCTATTCTCATAAGATTGTAGTACCTGTCATATATTGAGAGAAACAATCTTTCTAAATTTTGCATAGCCTAAAAACACAATATTAATTTATCTGCATGCCACTCCAAAGCAAAAAAAATTGATTTCTTTCCAGCAAGTATACAGTCAGTATTTTTTCTCAAACAGGAATTTGATGTAAAAACAATTTAAGTGTCGTTTCGCTTTCTTCTGTATGTTTAAGAAATTAATGATTAAAAGCCGGCGTTCCGTAGTGAACGTTGATGTCGGTAAGCAAATTCATCCGGAAAAATAAGGTTAGAAAAAAAAATTAACACTTGGTTTTTGTTTTTGTTTTCCTAGAGGTGTTATTGTGAAAATAACAATAAATGTTTCATATCGGGACGATAAAATTAAAAATTATTGAACCATCTGGCAACCGCGAAAATATAGTTCGAATTATTGATTTTACTAATCTCTAATTCATACGCAAAATGTTTTAGAGATATATCTTGCTTGCTAGATCATCATAAATAAATGGTTAGATAATAATACACAGAAATATGTATATATAGTAATTTAATAAGTGTAGCTTAGGTGTGGTACAAGGTCAAAAGTAAAGAGGATCTAGCGAGGATAGAATTAACTACTTAGTCGTAACTGATCTACGGGGACAAGTTTGCTAGGACTTAGTGCCCCTAAATGATTTTCTTAACGTAGCTTATATGTGGCACAAGACTGAAAATGTGGAGCGATATGTGGGGACCAAAATCACACCTCAGTCATAAATAACCTTACTACTCATTATGCCAAGTCGAATTGTCATTCACACACACACATAAACAAACACACACACACACACACACACATATATATATATATATATATATATATATATATATATATATATATATATATATATATATATATATTACAGCAAAAAGTAATTGCTCCAACAAGTCGTTCTGTGCGCGGCTATCATCAGTCCCTATGTGTCTGGCTTGGACCATTGTATTAAATTTATTATCAATATCAGTTCTCTTCTGTTGATATTTGACAGCTTGCAGAAAGCGGGGGCGTGGCGAACCAAGTGATTTTTTCGTGTATCCGTATTACTAATGGTGATCGCGTAGACAGCTTACTTTAGAAACCACATTTTTGGAGGGCCATTTCGTATAGTTCTTTATTTTTATTAAATAATTTTTTCATCGGATGATAGTTTACTAATCATCGTGCAAAAAGTAGTGGATATTTGTCTTAGGATTGCATCGTGGTGACTGGGACCGAGATTCATACAGTTGGGGGATTTCTTTCACTTTATCGTAAGGTTTAAAGGTTTTAGCATTAAGTTTAAGGATGATATATAGGTAATCAAATATTTTAGGTTAGATTTTAAACCCAAGGAATTTGAAGGCCCCGATAATTTTTTTTTGTATATATATATATATATATATATATATATATATATATATATATATATATATTAGTGGAAATATTATAACAAAATGAAAATAGATGGCGGGTGACGCTGTCAATTTAAGTGATGTTTATGTTGATAGACTGTACATGCACACGGAAGAAATGTGACAATGAGATCTTATTACATATATTGTTTTGTGTATATAGTTTGTCCGATCTCATTTCGTTTCTTTCATTTAACGTTGATGACCTGCTCCAATATGGAGATCTTAGCCACAAACCAGTCTTGATTTGTGTACCTTCCTTCCATAGATGGATATTTCAGCATTGTAGATAGTGTTCCGAATGCACTCTGAAGAGTCATTGGAAAGGGTCCCCAAAAACGCCTATCTAAAATATCTAGTTTTTATCGGTAGAGATTTTTAGTTTTAACTTTACCTTTGAGGAGTGCAGGGAATGGCCAGTGTCGTGGTCTGTGCTGTGGTAATCTCTAGTGTTGCAGACGTTGTTTAGGGAGTCTCGTCTGGTGATCACCATGTTCAGCTGATGCAAGTGATGTGACCTTTGATTTCACCAGGATACTTTGTACTAATCCTTGTTCTGTAAATAGATGTTTGTCATACAAAATTTATGATAGTAGCTGAAAGCTAGAGTCTTTGAACAATCTCATTCATTGTCCTATAAGATGGTTAGTTTACACATTTGGCCAATGAACTTTATCAGCCCCCACCCCCGCAATGAGGTCTCCCATAAGATAAACTCATCATCAGCTCTGTCAATTTAAGTGTAGAACTTGTCTTTGATCTCGGACGCGAATTGGAATGTTGATACATACATACATACATACATATATATATATATATATATATATATATATATATATATATATATATATATATATACACAAACAAATCCAACTCCGTGTTCACTGTATTTATCAAAAACTCTATCCACCCATTCGTCCAGTGTCTGGATGTCAAATTCCACACTAGCCGGAGCATTAACTTATAACCCGTAAAATGCTCTCACCCGTCTCTCAATGGGTGGTTAGTTTGCAGTGACCTCTCCAGGCCGCCAACCAGGGCGAAGGTATATGGAGCACATGCGCTGCCCATAGCACATGCATCCCTTCTGGACCATGCTGACACGATCTAAAGTAATACAGGATATTACATTTGGGATCGGTTTGACTAGAGGAGTTACCGTAAGGTTTTCAGTATGGACAGACAAGCGTCTTCAGGGCTCCATCTCGGTTTTTCTAGCTGCATTTACTTCCACAGACATTTCCGTATTTATAAATAACCGCTAGACAACAAGGGAATTAAAACCAGGGGTTTCCTTCCCCTAGATGAACTTCTTCCCGAGGATGACGAGCTTTATCTATTCGAAGTATCTAGTTATGAGGGGCCAGTAGTCCGCCTTGCCCCTTCTTCAGTCTGGAGATCGACTTAGCTGTCAGAAGCTAGTTGAGATGCATGCCATGGGACTATTTTATAGATAATGGGAGCTTGAGACTAGTCCCCCCACTATGATACACTTTGGAACATATATAATATACATATATAAACAAGCTATATATTGTGTGTTTTAGAAGGTTTTGAAAATATAAGTATCTTTTTTAAACCAAAAAATGTCAAATTGAAAAATTGTCGTATATAAATCAACAACGTAAAAATTTGATAAATAGAGAAAAAGGTTTTTGCTTACCGAAATTTATATTTATCACCTTTACTTTTTCTTCTCTTGTTCTTTTTATTTATTTGATATTTTAGTGGTTAGTATTCTAAAAATAAGCGTAAATTGTGAATAATGACTCCATAATCACCGATTAGTTTGTACTTAAATCCCTATTTCTATTTTCATATTTTTCTATCTGCTATCTTTTTTCCAAGTTAAGAATGTTTTCGAGTTTGAAATTCACTATTTATGCACGGCTTTTTAATATTTATTTTTCTTTATTAGTTTTCGCATTTGTAAACCTATCTTGTAAATCATTTGTCATAAGTTAGTTTTATCAACATTTTTATACTAGCTTTCATTCTATCTATTGATATTTGAGGTGTCATTAATTTTAAAGAAGTTATATATATTATTTTTGATGTCATGAACAAATAACTTCATAATTACATAATATTTCAGTCTTAAATCGCGAATTATATATTTTCTTTTTATTTCGGATACGTTTTCCTACAGATATTCAACTCATCTGTTTGATAGATGCTATAGACGATCAATTCCATTTAGATTAATGTGTGATTGAAATTAATTTTCAGAAGCCGTTAAAATACCAATAATTAAACTGATTAGTATTGAGAAAAGATTTTAAGTAGAAATTCTTCTATAGAAACTTATTCCTAAGGTAAGATAACCAGAACATTTACAGATATCAAAAAATTGGGTGCATTACAGCCTTCATTGACATGCAGAAACCGGGAAAATTTTGCCAGGCAAAGATATAGGGGACACAAAGTAAGATCCATTGCGGAGGATAGGCACTTGATCTTGTCTAGCAAAAAGAACAGAAGAAAAACAGCTCCCCAACTAAGTGCTTAATTTAATTCTACACGTCCATATCCAATATCTTTTATGACTCTTAAGAGAAAATGTACTATAGACTGATGAGTCCCTATTTGAGCTCTTTGGTATAAATGAAGATTGTGTGTCAGAAGAAATCATTCCGAATAATTGAGTTAAATTTACAATATGTCTAAGTTAAGCAGCGTGGTGATACTGTAATTTTATAGGGATGATTTGCAAGTGAGATTACTGGATATTTTCTTCAAACAAAAGGCATTAAGCAAAAGGAAAAGTATAATTCAATACTGCAGAGGAAATTAATTCCTTCTGGCTGCCGCATTATTGGACAAAATTTTGTTTTGCAACAAGATAATGATTCAAAAGAGAACTCAAAACTGTGTAAAATTATCTAAAATCAAAGGAAGATAAGATAATTTTGAAAATAATTACTCCCCCACCCCCGTTAGTGTGACCTATTCTGGCACAAATTGATCGCAATTTTCGAAGTGATCTGCCTACTAAGTAAAATTTGTTTACATATTTACACACTGCTTTCTAATCACTTCCAGCGACATATTTCCCAAGTTACTAGAAATAATACCAAGAATTTGGCCTGCAGTAATCAGTGCTCGTGATGATTCTTGGATGAAAAGAAAATATAAATTTGCTTTAATTGAAATTACAATTATTTTATAATCATTTTGATTTAAATTATTGTAAGCAAAAATAGAAAAAAATAAATTTATTTTTTCAAGAAGTGACACTTCGGTAGTATACATATATATATATATATATATATATATATATATATATATATATATATATATATATATATATATATATATGTATATATATATATATATATATATATATATATATACACATAAACATATATATATAGATATATACATATATATATATATATATATATGTGTGTGTGTTTGTACATACGCGTGTGTGCGTTCGTGTGAGATAGGGAGATTGAATGTTAAAGGTGAAATGGAGATCAAATATGTATCGGGATCTGGTCGTATGAGTAAATAAAGAACAAATAACAAAGGTATATCAATGTAACATATTTCACTGTTATTAAAGCTGCGTCAGAGATTGAGAGAAAACGGAAAAAAGACACTCTACGCCACATACCCATCACAAATGCCACAAAATATTGAGAAACCGCCTAAAAAATTTCAAGAAAAAGCTTTCTCGACCTGTCCACAAAATTATAAAAAATATGCACACTAATCATTGACCACTGCTTTTTCCCTTTCAAAAATATGTTCTACAAGTAAATATTCGGTTTGCCTGTCAGTGGTTTTATTGCTTGACTTTTGCTAAAATTCTTAGTATTCGGTCTAATTAAAGACATAAAGCCAAACAGTTCTAATTACCTAATTAAGATATATAGATGACGCCCTCTTATTATATCCGCAAGATACAAATCCATTATACATAATGAAACTCAATAATGTTGAACCTACCATAGAATTCACATACGATTTTGAAATAAACAATTTCTTGTTTTTCTCGACATCTTATTAATTCGCAACAATAAGAAATTGGATTTTAAAGTTTATCGTAAACGCACTAACAAAAACGACCTAATCAATTTCTATTCCCACCACAACGAAATAATAATATCTGGACTAATCATAGGATTCTACCTGAAACGTATGTAGCTAGGAATACCTAAATTCAGAGGATAACTATATATTGAGAAAATATTCAGTCTTATTCACTAACCACATCATTTCATGCTCAGTGCTAAAAAGCATACAAAATCCAAAAAGCCAAAAGCACATACCACGAATTACTAATCCTGCACTCCAACACTCTTACTACTCGCAAGCAAATTAGTCATCCTTAATATTAGGATCAGCACCATCAACTCCAAGACAATCGCTTAAATAATTAGGAAAAATAATTAATCCAACTTCAATTGAAATGACGGAATATATCGAAGAAATCTTTTTCAATACAAAAAAAAAATGTGGGAGACATCACGTGATCTAAAAACGGATCTAAGAACACAAGACTGATTAGCGTTTAGATAAACGATACGTTTCGTATATTATATTAATGTGAGAAAACGACATTATTTTTGCACCAACTTAATAGAAACTATGCTGGACATAACTTTGAATCATTAATGCCACCCTAATTTATAAACATAATTCTTTAAAGAGAAAAAAACTTTGAAAGTTTAATAAAAACATTATTACCAACTATAAACACACACTTAAACCATTATATTATATCGCCAACTTTGATTCCATTCTTAAAGAAACTAAATTATCGCAGTCTGACACAAAGAATGCTTACTTAAAAAGATTAGCTCCATATTAGAATAAACTCCCACCACGCTGTGAAGGCTGACCGCACAAAGATGAAGCCATTCGTATAACTACTAGACAGACACACATAAAGAATTACGAATTAACATTACCATCCGTTGCTCGAATTTTCATAAACATTCAACGGGATGTCATTCCATCTCTAATTCATACTCCGATTTAGATAGCTACAGTTTGTAGAAGAAAATAATCCAGTAATAATAATAATAATAATAATAATAATAATAATAATAATAATAATAATAATAAAATTTGATAAAGTATCTGTCGTTGGGGACAGAAAATTGAACATTTGTCGAAAGTCACTTGTGCCATGCTCCGAAGTTGTAAGAAATGGTAAATGTAGCATCTTTGAATGATACGTTTCCTGTAGTTTGATATGATTCTAAATCCTATTGACTCAAGTTAATTCCTTTCTTTTCAGTTCCATTTTCTCTCCTCTTTTTTTATTTTTTTTAACTTGTATTTCAATTTTTAAGACCCCCCTACCCCGACCTTAAGCGGACATCCGTGTCCATTTTTCTCTTTTTTTAAAAATTTTTTCTCTGACCCTAGGCATCCATATCTCTGTCGGTGCGTGTATATGTACATGTTTGCTAACATCCCCCTCTCTCTCTCTCTCTCTCTCTCTATATATATATATATATATATATATATATATATATATATATATATATATATATATATATATATATATATATATATATATATATATAGAGAGAGAGAGAGAGAGAGAGAGAATGTACATGTGTATGTATCCGCATTGACAGGGATCATATTGTATTATTTTTTTTTTCATGGCTACAGGTGTAATTTTCCTACAATGCTCTGCCCTTTGACTATCATCTCTTTGAGTGAAAATTTAAAAATATATCTTTAGTGGCTAGTAGGTTGAGAGATGACCGGAAAAGTCTAACTTTTATTCCCTTGCTCCTACCCCTTTGTTGAATGAATTCTTTGATATTCCCCCTACCAATCTGTAGTATAAGTCCAGCCTACCCCATAAAATTTCATAAGTATCTGTCCTTGGCGACGGAAAATTGAACATTTGTGGAAAGTCACTTGTGCCATGCTCCGACGTTGTAAGAAATGGTAAATGTAGCTCTTTGAATGATACTTTTCCTGTAGTTTGATATGATTCTTAATTCTTTTGACTCAAGTTAACTCTTTCCTTTTCAATTCACCATTTTTTTAAATTTTTTTTTTTAAAGTCTATATACTAAATTCTAATTATCCCCCTTGGAGTGGTCACTCCGACTTATACTAAGTTAAAACTTAGTATCGTCTACCCCACTGACTACTCCACTGAATACCATACACTCTTATGAACTTTTTAACTTCGAGATATTAATAAAACCACAATCTCATTGTTTGGGCGTGCTTCTGGACCTTCTTCGAGACTCGTCCTAAAGCTGGTAACCTGAACATAATTACCCCTTGGCGGTCAAGGTTAATACGCAAATCTCTACCAATTTCAATGAATACGAATAATATTTCATGCCGAATCGGCCGTCAACCGGAACAACAAGGGCCGCGTCCCTCAGAGAGGAACCAGTCTGAGGACGAAAAGTATGTCACTGGAACAAACTCTTCCACACACGAAGAGACACTAGGTCACCAAACCCAGATTATTTCCAACCTTGGACCAAGTGACTCAATACCAAATCGACTAATAAAAATTAAACGAACGAAATGGAGCCGCGAAGAGTATCGACAAGTTATGACATCCTTCTTCACTGCACTCGAAAACCCAGCAAAGAACACCACGAATCAAACATATCAAATATGGAGAAGTATGGTGGGAAATGATATAAGACCTAACCTCAATCCAAACATGCTTGCCAATGTCCACAGTGATATCATGCGAAACAACATACTCTCAAAGGCAGAAATAGATAATATAAAATTAGATATAAGACAAAATACTATGACCCATCACTCAAACTCTATTGTGACGAATGTAGAAATAAGGAATGCGACAGAGTATGAGGTGGACGCTAAAGCGAATGAAATACGAAATAATCTCCCAGGAAATGAAACCCAAGACCCTACCTTAGACACAACCTGCAGTTCTCCAGAAATTGTCGCTGAAGATGACTCCAGGTACATTAAGTTAGAATTCCTTGAAAATCACGAAGCTGAAATCACCGAAGCGAAAAATGACGTCATCCAAGTATTCAGCAGAGTAAGTTTCATACAATTGTCAGACAGAGACCAGCTCCCGAAAATCCATATGACAAATCCCAACAAGCACATTGTGAAAATATACAATGCTGCCCTGGAAACACTGTTAACAGATAAACCACCGGGAAACATCACAGAAGTTAACAACGTCATATACGCAACAACTCTAGCAGCGACTCGGAAGCTTGGGGTCCAGACAATAAATAAAATTAACAGACACAGAGAACCAGCTTGGAAAACCAAACTGATACGAGAAATAAAACAAATCAGATGTGAGCATTCTATATGAGATGAGCTCACCAGAAACCCTAATATTTCCACACGTAAATCCAAAAAGATCAAGCGGAAATATAGCATTAAATCCCTAATTGATAGTTTCTGTTTTAGCATTTCTTTGATTGATGGAAATTAATCAAAGAAATGCTAAAACAGAAACTTCAGCTAAAGGCACAGAGAACTAGACGATACGAAAAACGCTGTAGGTTCTATCGCCAAAATAAAATATTCCGAACAGATCTTAAGAGATTTTACAGGGAAATTGGAAAAACACCTATACATGTCGAAAGGCCACCATCGAATGATAATGTACAGACATCTTGGGAAAATATTTGGAGCAGCCCAAAGGAATATAACCCAAATGCAGAATGGGTACGGCGTGAAGAAGAACGACTGCTGGATACACATCTGCAAGAATGGGAAAATTTATCTACAGATGATGTTAGGCAACCTCTAACGAAATCCCAAAAATGGAATTCCCCAGGAAATGACAAGTTGCCCAATTTCTGGTTGTATCATCTCTCATCTACCCATGGAATTCTTGCAAAAACTTTATCAACGCTTGTAAATAATCCCAATAAAATCCTGGAATGGGTTACTGAAGCTATTACATACCTCATGCCAAAAACAACTGAAACAAACGACCCGAAAAATTATAGACGGATAACATGTCTCTCCACAACGTATAAGTTGTTCACGTCTGTACTGACGAACCGTACTTATTCCTTTTTCGAAACAAACAGCATTCTCCCACTGGAACAGAAGGGATGCAGAAGAGGTTCATATGGCTGCAAAGATCAACTTATGATAAATAAAATGATCCTGGAAAAATGCAGGAGACGACGCAGAAATCTAAGTGCAGCGTGGATCGTAAAGCCTTTGAGAGTGTTCCAAATTCTTGGATCCTTAAGACTTTGGAAATGTACAAAGTCTCCCCTGTCGTATTAAATTTCCTTAAGCACAGCATAGGAATGTGGAACACCAAGCTATACCTTAGTCACTGCCATATCCAACCGTCTGAATATCCGACGAGGAATATTTCAAGGAGACTCTCTGTCACCCCTTCTGTTTTGTTTATCCTTAATCCCTCTTATACATGAACTGAACAACAATAGCTATGGTTACAAAATGAATAAGAAAATATTCAATCACCTACTCTACATGGATGATCTCAAACTCTTTGCTAAAGACGACAATGAGTTGAAAGGCCTCCTCAATATGGTAAAATACTTCAGTGACGACATAGGTATGGACTCCGGATTAGATAAATGTGCGAAAGTAACATTCAAGAAAGGTAGAATTACAAAAACACCCTTAATAGATTGAGATTTTGTAACAAAGATTTGGGAATTGGAGCATGATGAAGCATATAAGTACCTAGGAATTAGCGAAAGAGATAGCATGCAACTCCCCCCAAATGAAGGAAAAAAAGAAAAGAGTACTACAGGCGTGTACGTCTGGTGCTAAATACTGAACTAAACTCAAAAAACAGAATATCAGCTATAAACACATTGGCTGTCCCAGTGGTGCATTACAGCTTTAATGTCCTTAACTGGACCATAGCTGAAATTAAGCGAATGGACGCCAAAACGAGAAAGCT
>OZ010584.1:65978061-65990561 GCA_963932145.1 Acanthosepion lycidas
TACTACCATGATTTATGGCTAATTCAACAAAATGCGTATTGCATTTTGAGTTCAAAATAATACTTATATAAAAATGATTTAATTATACTAAAGGCCCCTCTAAGACAGTTGTGAAGTACAGAAAAATATCAAATAAAAGTATTGAAATTCCTTAAAATTAACATTGTATTTAGTATAATCCCTTTGTATGATTAAATGTATTCTAATGTCTTCATAACCGGATGTTATCAAATAGCGACACTTTCTAAATAAATGTTAATTAATTTAGACAGGATTGAACAACGCACCTACCTATAACCTACTGTCTATATTTTATGCTTTTCTGCTACAAAAATGACCTGTTTTCAATTGGTTAATCTGAACATGCCCCTACAACTTTGAAAACATATCACCCTCCCTTTTTAAATCTTAAATAAACTAACGGATTGTTTTTTTCATCATGAATTACCAAACATCGCCTGATATATATTTAAGGGTTAAAGAGTTCAATATGAGGGAGATAATATATGCATATTTAAAAGTGGACATTGAATTCAACGTCCAGAAAAGACAGGCGGATCCTGCTAAACGCAATTTAGGCCATGAACTGAACAATTACCATGAAATATTTATGGAGAAGGCATAGCGAACCTTCTTTGAACATAGAGTGCAACAAAAAAGAACTTGATCAAAAAGACAGAAATCATTCCATTTAATTTTCTAAAAATTGTAGTTAGCTGAATACCAGGAAACTTGAAATTAGAGTCAGCAAAGAGAGATGCCTGAGGAGAAACATGTATTTCATCTATCACACTATGTAAGGCAGTAAGGCTATTATGTCACAAGTGGCTATCGGGTGTAAGAGAATAAGAAAAATAGAAACATTATTAAGGTATGAGAAATATAGAAGAGGAATTAGGAAGAAAATAGATAAGGATTGAGATCCCATTTAGTTCTTGAAGATCAAACTTGGTTAGAAAACATACAGGCGGAAGAGAGTTGCATAAGCGAGAATAAAGACAAAAGAAACTGTTAGCATAGAAACTAGATTACATCTAGCCAAATCATCTGTGAATTAAGGAAACTTTGTCGCCATTCTAGTACAGCGCTTACATTTTTAAAGTCTAGCTACCATAAATTACGAAACATCGCCTGATTAAATGGAACAATTTTCAGTTCTGAAACATGATAGCTTTTGTGTAGCGATGTCAATATTTTTCAAATAAAAATATTATATATATATATATATATATATATATATATATATATATATATATAGTTTTGAGCTATATTTAAGGGTTAAAGTGTTCAATATGAGGGAGAGAATATATACATATTTAAAAGATGACATTGAATTCAACGTCCAGAGAAGACAGGCGGATCCTGCTAAACGCAATTCAGGCCATGAACTGAACAATTACCATGAAATATTTATGGAGAAGGCATAGCGAACCTTCTTTACGGCGGTGGGATAGCCGAGATGCAAGGGTAGGAACAATAGTATTGCTGATCCGTCTTTGGGTATTATGAATAATCTCCTAATACACACTGCTGTAATGGATAGCGGCTCGGACTGAGGTATCGGAGAGCCGAGTTCGAATTCCACTCAAATCCACTGCATTCATTTACGTGTTAATACCCTTTTGTGTAAATAGCAGGACAAGACTGGTTTCTATAGCCTTGGATGGCAACTGATCAACAGCAGAAAAAACGGCAACCTACTGCGGGAAAAAATTCTGCCTCGTCAGTAATGATTCGAAATATAAATGATCGCCTACGCGTGTATCAGGCATGGCACATAACTGACTGTATACCCATTAGGTGTATCGGATGATATGTAGCAGCATTAGTCAAAACATGAAAGAAGAGAAACATACTTTCTTAGCAACACAACTGGCATTGTAATCTTTCCACTTTAGGTCATTCGGGAATGTTATGCGGAGAAGGCGCGCCGTGTCTCTCAATCTCGCATTTGTGTTTGAGTGTGTATATTTGGAAACTGCAGGAAAACCTTACGAAACTTTTAGCCAATTCTGGTGAATAAGATGGATTTGACGGAATTATTCGGAAGCCGTTAGTGGTTGTGCAAGCACGAAGGCATAAGTCAATATACCGAGAGTTTGAATTCATTCACTTTGTCCAAACTGCTGATCATGACAGATTATCTCAAAAGATGCAAATAAGCTCCTCAGTATAGGCGAAGTATAATCTACAGGTTATACCTCCTTGGTTGCAAAAGGAGAGAAATCATTCATATATCTATGAATACAAATGCATCTATACATACCCAGCATACGGTCAAGTCACTGAAAATTCCGAGACTTCAAATGTACACAACACATCAGTAAATAGTGATATATATATATATATATATATATATATATATATATATATATATATATATATATATATAGAGAGAGAGAGAGAGAGAGAGAGAGAGAGAGAGATTTTTTATGTTTATACGTTCTTTTTATAGATACAAATATTTAAGTAAATGCTCTCTTTATAATAAACAGTATTAAACAACATTTTCCGGCCTGAATGTCCGAGAAATTTACGTAGATATTTGTATCTATAAAAAGAATGTATAAACATAAAAATGTCTTAAAATAATTGCCGGATTTTACCCATTTCAATATCTATCTATCTATATATCTATATATCTATATATCTATATATATATATATATATATATATATATATATATATATATACACATGAAGATGAAGCGGAAATATGTTGAAATTAATGACTGAAAAAAAAATGTTAAGCGGTCATCTTTTCTATCAACGCTTATCAAACAGGATTGTTGATAAGTTTAAAATTATAGATGATAATAATAATAAATTATCAATAAAAACGAGAGAAAACGTTCCAAAAATACCTTTTACATGTCATCTCACGAAAAAGAAGAAATAAAAAAAGAAAGAAATAGATACATTAGATAATTGTTTGTCTCGGTGTTTCCCGCTTAAGGGAAATTTTTTTTTTTCTTTTTGAAACTACTTTCCACCATATCTTCGTCTTCTCTCGATACTTATGTTTTGTTCGATTAAGAAATTATATATTATTTTATGTGTTAGTGTTGGCCATTCTCCCTGAAGCATTGATAAATTAAATTCCAAATCTCTGCCAACACCGTATCTGATTATTTGTCGAGATTGATAGCGAATTCTATGAAACTGACACAGTATTCTGGACAAGAACGTGTCGAGTCCTGCTCGCTCGAATTGAAATGTGATAAATGATGTTTTATCTGCTGTGAACTTCCATTACTATATCCTTTACTGGCGCTTACCTGTTTTAAAAGTGTCGATCACGTGAATTTCCTGTGTTAATAAACTGCATGATATGCGTGTAGCTGTCCCGGAACTAACCAGTTAAAAGACATTGACATATTTGCCTCCTTGAAACGAAAATCTATTTTATAAATTACCATTCTCATGGAACTCAGAATTTTGACGCGGAAACAGAATTTGGTATTCTGAAACTTTGCTATTTTATAGTATTATCAACCAGTTCGTACATTAATATGTAATTCTATACATTCTATTCTTGTTTAACAGATGGACTATTTTGTTTTCGTTATATTACGGTTGTTATACAGGGTGAGAAAAAAAGTCGCGCACTATAAGTGTTAATGGATAGGTCGAAGAGGTCATGCTGAGGTCACCTGACTTTACACCATAGGTGTATTTTATATGAAATGCAATATATTTTATATTTGAAATTAGATGTTTACCAGGCGCGCTCATGAAATATTGAGGAATTTAAAGAAAGAATTAAATATGAATGCAGTAAAATGAGAGAAGAAACTGTTCGACATGTTAATGAATCAGGTAAGTACAGATCTGAAATGCGTTTTGAAAAAGAAGGAATACATTTTAAAAACCACAATTAAATAACGAGTAAATACAATTTTCATTTTTCTCTATCTCTCTATCTGTAATCGCGAGTATGAAAATTATGATATATTTTTTAATAAGGCCGATGCCGAGTATTACAATTATATAAAAAATAAATAAATTTTAAATACCACAATTAAATAACGAGTAAATACAATTTTCATTTTTCTCTATCTCTCTATCTGTAATCGCGAGTATGAAAATTATGATATATTTTTTAATAAGGCCGATGCCGAGTATTACAATTATATAAAAAATACTATATACAAACTCAGGCAAAAGTCGTACATCATAGAGATCTAGTTGAGTGGCAACCGAAATCACCAGACCTCACACCCACGGATTATTTTTCTATGGGGCCATTTGAAATCAGTTATTATACGCCTACTAGAAATATTGATGGATTTAAAGAAAAAAAATATATTAATGCAGTAAAATGACAAAAGAAACTCTCCGACATGTTTATGAATCATGTGAGCACAGAATTAATATGTATTTTGAAAAAGGAGGACGTTTTGAACAACGCATATGACAATTAAATAACTAGTACATAACATTTTCACGCGTAGTGGCATTAATATTTTGGATGGGGTAAAATCGATTAAAAAATGTGTATCCAAACTTTCAATAGATCATCCCTATGATGCGCAGCTTTTTGCAAACTGAATATCAATTAGAACTGCTACCAGAATAGATTTATGGCGGCCAGAGTCTTAACGATATTAGATAATGAAGAAGGTAGAATATTGATAACAGATACAGAAAGGAAACTACAGGCGCCCATACAGAAGTTCGAAAGCCAGAAGAAATGACTGGACATCCATTGTAAGAAGACAGTCTATATTGTTGTCAGCTAAAGGAACAGACCAACGTTAAAATTCCATTTGTAGACACCAAAATCAAGCACGTACAAACATTTAAATATCTAGGAAATGTTTTAAAACAGAACGTAAAATGTGACACCGTAAATCAAGAGTCGGCAAACTACGGCCCGCGGGCCGAATCTGGCCCGCGAATGCATTTTGACCGGCCCGCGAGCCTGATTACCAATGACTCTATTTTTAACATGAGAGACGACCTTCAAATGAAATTTGTTATATATCATTTTCCATAGAAGGTCTACACATCTAAGTGTACTAAAAATATTAGTCCATCTGCCACTTAGCTTTCATGAGACTTATTTTACCAAGTTGCGTTGCTTACGTTTAATGTCAAATAATGGATACATATTTGATATGACCCTTGGCTACATTAAAAGATAACAGAAGTGAAAGGAACGATAAAGTGAAAGAGGCCAGGGAGGGACTGACATGCGAGGTAGCAGAAATCTAAAGACAGTTAACCATCGCGCATTATACATACATGCCTCATGAATGTGTGGATGATACCGCATGTGTACGTACGTAAATGTATGTTTGCAACTATTTGTACTCGTGTGTATGGGTATATGTGCTTCGTTTTTGTTTGATGTGTGTGTGTGTGTGTGTGTCGTTCGTTTGTGGAACAATTTTCAATAACAGTTTCAAACCTACACGTCATAATTTCATCCATTTCACTTCGGTTGATTTTTTTTCGCTTTGAAGTATTTTGACGTTCCTTGAGGAAAAGTAATTTTTGTTAGGTGTTTTTTTAATTTTAGATTTTCTTTTGTTTTCTGATTTCTCAATGTATATTTTCATTATGGTTTTAAATATTTAGGTTGACAGGGGGTCTGCATATGGAATTTTCCTTAATTTTTCATTAATGGCCTTCGTCTGGACCGCGACCCGTCATTATAACACGATCCGGCCTGCCGGGTCGAATGAGTTGGCGACCCCTGCCGTAAACAAATTAGGGAATTAGGATAGAAAATAATGCCCTTTAAAAGCAAAATAATATTAAGAAACAGGGACATTTTGTTAGAAGCAAAAGAAAGAGTACATTTTTGTTAAGTAATATCGGTCCGCCTATGTGGCAGCCAATACTGAACAATCACATCACAGATGACGAAGAGACTAGAGACAACAGATATGTCAAGAATATCATGGAGCGAACACATGTGCACCGACAAAGTTTTAGAGAAAATTGTATCCAAATGGGAAATTTATAATTAGCACCAAAAAGTGAGGGTTTGAAATTTCTAGGGTACATAATGAGGAAGGAGGGCTTAGGTAATTTGACACACACATGAGACACTGAAGCCAAGAGGAACAGAAGAAAGCCTTTCAGAAATATATGAATCCGTTTTTTTTTTTCGAACAACTATTTTGCAAACGGCAGGGTATCTTTGGCTGTCGAGCATTGGTCGACAACTAGTAAAGAGAGACAAAAATTAATTCAAAACGTGTCTTATCTGGAGAGATTAATATCTAGCACCATAGATCTGGCTGATGTTAGGCTATGACTCAATATTCAACTGGAACTGACCAGCTTCAACAGACCGAGAACCGTAGTGCATTTTTTAAAAATAATAAAATATAAAAATAAATAATATGGTATTATATACATTTCAAAATGTTATTCTTTCAGAAGTGATTTAGAATTAAATGTATATGTTGTGGATATATTTATTTCAAGTATTAAAATAGGCGTAACATGTTATATTGAATTTAATTTTATGGACGGAAGATGCCATAGTCCATAAAATCCTGCAACATTTGGCGAGAGACTATCGGTGCCGTTCTAGCATTAAAGTGAATTGTCCATTAAACAGAGTTTTATTTCACATAACCATCAGTAAATGGCGGGAGGAATTTTGATATAAAGTTGTCAATAAGAAATATTCTCATAGAGCTTTATTAGTTACCATCCAATTTTTGGGGTTGGTTAATTTAATGCATTAAATTTTTATACGTCATATATTTCGTTAAGCAAAATTAAAGTTTAATTCAATCAAAAAACTTTACGTTTATTTTCCTCTATATTATTAATCACACATTTTTTTATAAAAAAACTATTGAATTATCTGCAGTAAATTTGTAAGTTCGAAGTTCAAAAATTTACTAGACTATGTAGAATATTTTCATTATGAAAATAATTGAACAATTTTTTATAGGCATTCATGGATGCTATCGAAAGAAAAAATGGTACTCTCGAAAATTGTTTGATGCATTGAAACAACATAAAAAAATTGTATGGTTTCATAAAATTAATTATATAAAAATGCCATATTTAATTCCGTCACAGACCCGATTCCGTTGATTACGATGTAATGATTTTACATGATTTTTGAGAGAAAATATAGCATAATTTTATCATATTTCTTTTATAATTTGAATTAATTAGAGATAATCTGTCAAATTCAATAGACAGGATACTAAATTATTTTGTAAAATTACTCTACCTTATACATCATAAATGATTATTCTTCATAAAAACATTATGTCTGCATAAATAAAATATATTTACATTGAGAGAAATTGTCACTTTTAGACTTAGTAATAATGCCTAGTCTACATATATATTGTTGAACATTTGGTGTATTTATAGGTGTAGAGTAGTCAGTACCGGTTACCTAGCGCGCGAATATATATATATATATATATATATATATATATATATATATATATATATATATAGTGTATATTTTGGTAGTAACTTTTCATTAATGCATGTTTAATTAAACAATATAGATAAGTTTTGTCGATTTATTTTAATTAGCTCCTTTCATAAACTTAATCACATTATCGTTGACAGACGAAAGGAATACACCACACTGATACATGTTTAAATTCAATCTAAGCTTTCGGCTTACATAAGCCATTATCAAAGATGACACACAGACGAAACTACAAAAACAGTCCGCCTTTGCTGCTTGAATAAGCTCAAAGTAACGACAAACTGATATTTACGATACAAGGAAGCGAAATCGCGTCGCAGCTTGTGACATCACACATGAGCACGCGAGATTGAAAAAACGAGAAGTATTAAGTATGGGAAGCCATTGTTATAAACCAATGGCTTCTGTTATAATGTTATTATAGGCATTTAAGAATGTTTGTGGAGATTTCATAGTTTAAAATAAACTATGAAATCTGCACTGACATTCTTCAGGTTAGGTTTTAACTGTTTTATGTATGTGGCTTCAAGGATTTTTAATTTTTGTTTATTGTTTTCATGAAAACAATAAAGAAATATTAAAAATCCTTGAAGCCATATACATAAAAGTGTTGATATATATATATATATATATATATATATATATATATATATATATATATATATATATATATATATATTGAACAATAAAAAGATTAAAAAATTAAAATCTTTATACACACTGGGTTGTAGATTAATATTCTTTCGTTTTTCTTTATTATTATTTCATTTAGATTCCTCGATTAGTTTCGACCAAAAAGCCCATCATCGGGGGGAGAAATATTTCTGCTTGCTGGTAGCAGTAAACTACATAAATGAATGTCTTGATGGAGAAAATGAACTTTTGTCTGTAGTTTTCATTAGTTTTTTTTATCTTTTTAACATTAATCTTTTAACATTCCTTGTGTTGGTCAAACAGTCTCTTTTAAGTTGTTATTTGAGATAAGAGCTGGATAGATACATGCTTCTCTGAATTCTCTGGTGAGTTTGACAGTTTTAATGAACCTGGTGAGGGGATGTGTCTAATATATATATATATATATATATATATATATATATATATATATATATATATATATATATATATTAAAGAAAGAACCTAGACCGTTGATGAAACCAACACACACTATGTTTTCACCTATTTCTTTCGCATCCAATATGTCTTATGCTTGTTAAGATTTTTTAAAAAGTAAATATTCAAGGACTTTGTCAAAGCAAAAATGATGACTTTATTTTGCAACATGCATTTATAAACAAAATTGTAAATATTTTATATATATATATATGAGTGTCTGTGTCTGAGAGAGAAATAGAGAGACACAGAGAGGTAGTGTGTGCATGTGTGTGTGATAAAAAATATTAAAAATGTTTTAACGTAAGAAGGAATGCATGGTGGCCAGCAGAAGTAAAAGCGCGGCATGCAAATTACAAATTGGGGATACCAAAAAAACAAGCAATTACAACAATGTAAATATCTGGGAAGTGTTTTAAATGAGGACGGAAATTGCGATACTAAGATGCGAAGGCACATTTTGATAACGTACGACACCTTCAAAATGGTAAGTAAAGTATTAAGAAGCGGAAAAAGAAAATTTGTTAGAAACAAAGAAAACAGTAATGAGCTGTTACGGAATATCACTGCTCCTATATGGCATTGAATGCTGAATAATCTCCTTACAGATGGAGAAGAGACTTGAAGCAACACAACGTTGTCTACAGAAGGATGCTGAGAAATTTATGAACCTGCTATAATGTTTTAGACAATATAAAAACAAAAAAGTGCACTTAAATCTAAAATCAGAAAGGTACAGTAGAAGATTCCAGAGCACATATTGAGGAAAGGTGGCTAGGAAAATTTGATACTAAAAAGACAGATTGAAGGTATTCTCTAGAGTCGACATAACTCATAAATAACTTAGCGATCTAAAGTAAATAGATGGTAGAACAAGATTTATGAGATATAACAAAAAGACAAAATTTACTAAGAGCTGACTAGGGTGGGAAATTGTGGAGAACAACGAACGTTAACCTCATGAAGGTACATGGTCTATAGAATTAAAAGTTAATTTTTAGAGGGGATAATAAAATGAACAATAAAATTAAAGGAATGTGAAATTTAACGCCTTAAATATTTTGTATGAATATGTAGGTTAACAACGTTAAAAAAAAAGCATAAGGTAAGAATATAATAGTTAAAATGTACTTAACGAAAGCAGAAAGGATTTACAAGAGATCCATGATCGATTACATCCTGAAAAGAATTGCCATGACATAAACGAAAATTAACACCATTTATAAAGTTGAAATTAATGCGAAGTTTCAGTATTGACCCCGAATATATATAACAATTATTGATCATAATATAACGATACGAAGTGTAAGTCAAAATTCCGACCTCAGATGTTTACACTGTAACCGCAGCAAGGAAACTGGCGCGATCAAGCTCAAACTTCGACCGGCTGACCACAATAGTACGAAATATAATCACCCATGATATGTTATGAAAATGCGGATAAACTCTGACATACTCTTGTACTTTGTATCAAAACGTGTTGAGGCAGATATATTATAATTAATGCGTCTACCAGACCATGACTAATATTAGGGAAACAATCAAGACCACAGGTCATATTTGAATACAGAATCACGTTAAGAGATCGCAAAGACAAAATGCTTTCAAGATCGTTCTTGCTGCTTGATTAAGGTAACGATTTCCAGTTGAATACACAGCCTTGATTCATTGCCTCTTTCTAAACACCTTCGTCTCTGATGCAGAAAAGGACATACTGTAATTGGTATAAAGATAGTTCTTAACTTGACTAAGTGCAGTTGGTGTGGTTGTTTCAGTGATTTACTCAATATAGTCTCTCACCGCAGCGATGTTGACAATTGAAGTAGAGGGCAAAGCAATATAAAATTGCCGACATTTTACTTGCCTCTCTATGGAATGAATGTACTGCAGTGAGAGATTGACATAAGATGTGTATGCTGAGCTTTAATTGTGTGTCAGCGATTATCAACACACAGAATATTTTATGACACGTTGTAAGAGTTGGACAATATTGAACACTATCTATCTATCTATCTATCTATCTATCTATCTATCTATCTATCTATCCCAGCCTGTTCATATCTATCTATCTAGCCCAGTCTGTTCATATCTATCTATCCCAGTCTGTTCATATCTATCTATCTATCTATCTATCTATCTATCTATCTATCTATCATCAGGCATTCAGATAATTTACAAATAAAGAATATATATGTTTGTGTGTTTACGTGCATACGGACGCGGTTGTGCGAAATGGCAAGATGGCGCGTAAATCCGACCCATTACTCGCCCCCACATGGACTAATATTGGAAAACAGAGGAAATGGTTGAGGTCACAAAAGGATGGTTTTCTCCAGCAGAGATTTGCGTTTTGATTTATGTGTGCATATATATATATATATATATATATATATATATATATATATATATATATATATATATATATATATATTGCATGAATCAATCATACAAAAAGTAGATTAGTAAAGTTAATGATATAAATAGCGAAAAAAATCTTCGCAAACAAATTTATTACAGTTACATTAACCCACGAAACTCTCGAATATTATGATCCTTGTTTTTATTAACTTCAATTTGTATATGGTCTTTTTTTATTCTGCTAGTACTTTCAGCTATAAACACAGTCATCCTCAGGTATGGACATTAATTTTTAGTAAATCCAGGTAGTAGCAGGACACGAAAGATTAAATGCGGATAGAAATATGTTTATTTAGATGTGTTATTGTTAACGGATAGGAATTTTTGGAGCGTGCAGTCGCAACGCTAAGGTTGAATTTTTTTGAAAATTTAAGAGAGTGCGTTTTTTACTAATATGGTATTTTTAATTTTTTTGTTGTTGTAGGAGTTTTTCAGTCGATGTGGCATGAACTAAATTGTTCAATAAACAGAGTAATGTCACAGCTGTTATCCCGAAAATTTGCACGTCGGATCAGTTCTTTACAAATCAATAAAAAATTTGTTTGCGAAGATGTCTTCCGCCAATTATAGCATTAACTTTACTAATCTACTTTTTGTATCAATGATTCAAGTAATATAATTTGAACTGCACCACATATTTGATATATATATATATATATATATATATATATATATATATATATATATATATATATATATATGTGTGTGTGTGTGTGTGTGTGTGTGTGTGTGTGTGTCTGTGTGTGCGTGTGAAATGGATTAAGTCCAACAATTGTTTAATATAACTTTTCTTCATACGTCTTTTTTTTTTTTTAAATACACGCAATTTATATTGTATATGGGCTGTTTTTCTTTTCATTTTTTTAAATAAACACTATTAATTAAATTTACCGACTCTAATGTTCGAGAGTTTGCGCAGAAAATATATGTTCTCCAACCAGAATCGAACCTGTTCTCTATAAGGAAGCGTCAATTGATCTGATGTGACATTCAGCTATAGAAAATTGTCCGGTTAGTAGCATCCAAATAACTTTATTACTAAATTTCGTCTCTTGAGCAGATATGATTTTTCAGGAAAGATCGTCGAAGATTTGTTGTCTAAAAACAAATTTGGACAGTATTGTGTAATGTGTTTCCACCATCAGAAGGACGTTTTCGGTTTAAAGTAAAGGTTTATTGGTTTAATAAAAATATTACTTTAATCCAACGATGCTCTTTTGATGTCTCAATTTACACCGAATTTTTCCCATTAGATCATTCAATTTACTAATAAGTGTGTGTGTGTGTGTGTGCGTATGCGTGTATGTGTTTGTGTGTGTTGTGCGTGTATAACTTGGGTTTATATGATGCGGTTCTGTGAGGTCATAGCACCCGAATATGACAACAGAACCAATGTCTATATGAAATGTAATGTGTGATGATTAGTTGGAAATGTAATTTTCTTGAGTGTGAGTTGCTTTGTTTTAATGTAGTTGGCCTCCAATATCTGAAGGTTCTTTTTATTGTGTATATGAGTGAGTATTATTGCGTTTTCAACTAATATTATGTAT
>OZ010584.1:65993061-66068061 GCA_963932145.1 Acanthosepion lycidas
AGTTCGAAGCCAGAGTCACGCACTGTAGCTATTGAACAGAAATACTTGTGTGTGAGATTAATGTCCTGATTCCAAAAAAAAAAATCATTTATTTTTTCCTCTACGTTTTGTTTTGATAGACTTCCGTACCGGCCACAAACAATTGACATAATACACACCATTAATTGGGTGGGCGTTTTTAAGTTAGGTAATAAACACGATGCCGTTTGCATCCAAGCAATAGTAGGTCATCCTTCCTCTGCAAATAAAACGACCTTGGTCTTCTTTGAAGCAGGTGAGGAGAGGTGTCTCCACTGCATGGATTGTCTCTTTTCATCTTCCTCAAAGTGAGAAAACCAACGGTCATGCTGGATTAGAAAACGTTCAAAGAAACCCGTTGAATCTGCTATAAAGAATGTCAGATCTTTCCGTAATGTGATCAGCCTGGTGCACTTTTAGTTAGTTGTCATAAGACGTGGTACCCACCGAGCAGAAACTTTCGTCCTGCCATGTTAATTGTGCAGACTATTCTCAAACTCGTTCAGGCAATATGCTAAATAGCATTAGCTATTTGATTTGCAGTCAATCCTCAGTCATTCATTAACATGTGGTTAACATGATCAATGTTTTCCTCAGTGATGGCATTTGAAGGACGTCTAGATCTTTTATCAGGTAATGTCCATCGTATGACCAATAGCAATCTTTATATACCCGCAATTGTGTGAAATCTATCCTTAAAGGCACTATTCAGACTTTGCTTGGTCATCGGCACAAATTAAAATAAATAAATAGACTCTATAATAAATAAACGAAACATCTGCTCAAACACAATTATCCATAACATCCGTCCTGGGTATGAAGATGAACTACATACGCGTCCTGGGTGAGAGGATAATCTACGTCCAACAATGCCTCTGATCAGGATGTTTTGACGGGCGTGAAACCATCTCTTAATTGCTGGTGTTCCAAGGTCCACTCTGACCTGGGGTGGTAGCACCTGTCAGGGTCCCACCTATGGGCAAATAGTTAACCCCCAAATTGGGTTCAAACACAAATTGTAAAAATAGGTTTTAATACCAGAAATACTTTATAACAGTTACTACCAGCCATACATAAAAAAACATATTACAAACAATACAATAGTTGTCATAAGACTTGGTACCCACCGAGAAGAAACCAATCGCCATGCCATGTTAATTGTGCAGACTATTCTCAAACTCCTTCACGCAATATGCTAAATAGCATTAGCTATTTGATTTGCCGTCAATCCTCAGTCATTCATCAACATCTGGTTAACACGATAGATGTTTTCCTCAGTGATGGCAATTGAAGGACGTCTAGACCTTGTATCATCTTCAGAATTCTCCCTTCTTCTCTTAAATTCAGTTAGCCACACTTGCACTGTTAAAGCTGTGGTGCCTTCAACTAATATTGCAACCATGTCGTTTGTGGCTAAACCCCTTTTTTGCAGGTACCTGATAACATCACTATGCCAAAGTTAGCCCATTAAAAAAAAAAAAAAAAAAAAAAAAAACTTACTACGAGTTTCTTTTGAACAGACAGATGCCAGTTTACCTGAAAAAATCCTATGCAATTATTAATAAGAACAGTTGAAAAGAATGTTTGTAATTTCACAACTATAGTATCAATCATTCATATTCAGTCAATAAACTTGTCAAGTCACCCTCATAAAAAAGACTGCTATAGTTTTTTTAACATTCTACAAAGAAGAATTGAACCAGAAAATTTATACTCCCATTCAATTGCCACATCTATTACATATTCTACAGTAATAATTTTCTGAATATTTCTTATAAAAAATTACAATAATTTGTATAAATCTATAAAGGGAAAACGAACCACGGACTTTATATCTTCAGCCCAATACTCTTTCTGTCAAATATGCTAACACAATAACGTTATCAGTATTGAATATAAAAATAGAGTAAAATAAATTAAACGGCCTTTTAAAACCATTAAAAGGAGAAAGGGTCACAATTTTTTCATGTTTCATATCCAGTGTTTTATTTCTTTTCCACTGTTATTTTGTAAATTGCATTATTTTTCTCGAGTCTATTTTACGAACCGCAAACGATGGGGAATAATGAAGAGAAGCAAAACAAAATGGCAGACATTTTTACACACAAACGTTAAAATCTGTACTTTTGGTGTCAGATCTCGAGTCGATATTTTAAGCTTTCAGCATTTAAAGATTACTCGGATTATACATGATCTGCTGAAAGTCACTGCTAAGTATGCAACCTTAAAAGCTGCAGTAAAGGAAAGAAGTATTAGAGACGTGACATAGAAAAACAAAAATAAACAAGGCCATCTCTCAGAGAAACCTTGATCCCATCATCGCTACCTGCTTTCGTGGAGTACTGATAATATTTAAATTTGTTTATTTTATCCTTAGTATTATATTACTTTTATTCTTTTTCATTTCAAAATGGAAAGATATTTCATTTTCTTTGCATTGGCATAGGAAAATACCAATTCCAGCACAAATGTATAGACGTTTTTATTATTGCCAGCTTAACCTTTCTCCACAAATTTAACATCATTTCATTGAATGTCGTCACTCAATCTTTGACAGACACGAACTTCAAATCCATTTGAATTCGAGAAAGTGATAATTTCGAAGGCAGGTCCAATAATTTTCGCAGCTGCAATAATAGCCCTTAATTGTTTTTTTAAGGATTTCTCAACACTTTGTAAGATATTTAATGCTGAAAAATATTTTGGATGGAAACAATAATTATGGGCGAGTGAATATTACTTTAACAATATTTTTAGAAATTCTTTATATTTTTCCAAATACATGTCCGATTATTTAAACCATAACTGGCGCTTTATCATCGTTATTCTCTGTTTTCAATTCTTCTGTTATTTAAAGTCTATCTGCTAAAGAATGTGCCAGTATTCATCGCCTTATAGGAGGATCGCCATTATGTCATAATTCGTCACCATTTTTTTGTTTTTAACGAAATGAAGATATGTCCGTAAACATATTCCAATTAAATAGTACATTTACACTAATAATATTTACGTCTTACAAAGCATCTTTATTCGTCTGCCTAGAGTTTTTTTTTTTTTTTTTTTTTTTATAACGTTCATCTGTTAGTTATGTGCCATGCACCATATACGCGTAGGCGACCATGTATCTTTCGATACATGACTGACGAGGTAGATTTGTTCCAGGATTAGGGTGCCATTTCTTTCTACGATAGACCAGTTGCCATCCAAGGTCTGTCATGCTATTTACACATAAGCTGTGGGTGAGAAGTGGGTTCATATCTTTCCCAAAGGCATTAGCACGTAAGTGAATGTAATGGATTCGACTGGAATTCGAACTCGGCTCTCCTCCGATTCCTCAATCCGAACTGCAATCCATTATTCAACCGTGGCTCGTTAGTGCACCTTGCATAGGTGAAGAAGTTCTTTTTCATAAAATTTCATAGTAATTTGTTAATGTGTAGTTATTTTCTGTGACGTGTCCTTTCATGCCTTGAACATTCATGGCTTTTAGAAAGTTTTCTTGTATTCTCATCGCGCTCATTTTCTCTCAACCATTTATATAAGCTCATGAGGTCGGTTAGTCGTGAGTGGGCCAGCCTGTTGTTGATTTCACTATATCCCTAACTGTCATATTGTTAAGGCCCCTTTTTTTTTAAATATCTCTCTATATTTCTGAGATGATATATTGTAATTATTTACGCTATTTACATTTTTCAGTGTGTTGCCTTCATCTTTTTAGCCATATTCAAGATTTTCTGACCGTTTTACGATCCGGCCTTCTTCAGGTGATTGAAGTTTCGGACAGAACCCTTTATTTTATCGACTAGGTTAGATTGTTCTAGTTCCACGTGCATTGCTTCTTATGGATATATATATATATATATATATATATATATATATATATATATATATATATTTCAGTTATTTCACCATAACTCAACTCTTTGAGATTTTCTTCAACTCAGCTGTGGCCAGGTATTGAACTCACAAGTCTTTGGGTCAAGTCATTGGCATACGCATTCATTGCCTGGGTATTATAGGGTTCGATTCGAAATTCCAATTACCTGAGGAATGCTGGATCATATATTGGCCGAAACGTTGTGTATGTGACACCAACAGTAAGAACAAGAGTCCGAACAATATAAATAGTGTAAATAATTATTCTCTTTCTTTATCATGTCATGGAAATTTTAATGGTTGCTCTAAGATTGGAAATGTCAGATTCTTTCTTCCTCATTTTTATTAAAAAGTCCTGCTCACTACCTTGTTTTGACCGATTCTTCTCTAGAAACGCATTCCTTTTCCCTTTTGTCTATGAATTGTCCCAAATTCACTTCAGTAGTAGAGCATTGATATTGTATCGAAATTTCTATCTTTTTTCTAACGATATTATCCTGTTTAATAGTTCTTTGATTAGCTTTTGTCAGAAAGAAACTTTCATATTGATGTCGTGAGATAACGATATATAAATGTTTTTATATCAAGAACAATATTGTGAAAATGTCTGACAAAGTGAAGAAAGTTTTCGTGTGACGCGTTACGTCTGTTAAGACGACATCGTATTAAATTTGTTATGTTCGTGGGATTAGACATGCGCCCAAATGAGGGATGCATAAAAAAATGTTATTTATTTTTAAACCGGCTAGATTAAAAAAAAACAAAAACAACAAAAAACAAATAAGTTATCAGCATCCCTCCTTCGTTCATATGAGAAGATGTACCAACATGGCACACATAGTCCGATGTAGTTCTAATGGATGAAACACGTCACGCGAAAACTTTTTGCATATTGTCATCAAATTTTCCGCAATATTGATGTTATTCTTGGCACCTAACCCTTTCAAAAATATCTAAATGCTTTTGAACGATTGAATCCTGTAAGTATTGATGAAAATGGTCTGTCTTCGAGCTTTGTTGACTGGCACTACAGAACTCTGAACAAAAACAGTACCAAGAGAAAGAAACCATATCAGGTGGAGACATTCAAAATAGCAACAGATAAAATGGATAATCTTGAACAGAATGTGATGACAATTAAAATGCTGACGTTCCACACTACCTTTAAAATGTATCAAGAATGAAGCTTCCCGCATTCAATACTGGGTTGGGAGGCAATAATATATACTAAATTAAAGAAACTTACTTTCCTAAAAAATTGTTTTAAAAGTAAGAATTTATAAATTTCTCCGGACAGCAGTAGTGGTTCTTCGGTCAAGAAATGCCTTGTTTCCTCACGAGGAAACGGCTAAAATATTATTACCGCTTGAATTTCTTAATTTCATAAATATTTACAAAGCGGAAACATGCTTATATACTATAGAAGTAAGCCTGCATGTGTAAGTTACAATGGACAACAACCTGTTTTGCTGATTGGAGAGTTGGTCTCAAAATTCATACAAATGTCAGAAAAATTCATTATCCTTGCGTTTTTTTAGTAAATTGGAATGAACAACATAATTTTAATTCCCAATATTTCCTTGAGCAATGTCTGAAATTCTATTACTATATCATATCAAAATAAAATTGAATTTGTCAGTCAATATAATTAAGAATCCAAAATGATTCTCCGATCTTAAGAAGCACGGATAGAATTACTTTCTCTATTGATATCAATCACCATTACAACTTAAATAATCATTGGTTTATCTGCCGATAAATTAGTTTGCAACTATAAATCAATAAATACTATTTTAAGTATCCAATATTCTAATGGAATTATTCCCACAAGTTTTCTAAAAAAAAGTCGTCCGATTTCGTTTGAAAAATTATTTCTCCAAATCTGATTGGATAAAATGTCTGCTTTGAAGCACTTGTTTCAAACTCTGGTCTAGTATCTGATTACGAATAGTCTCATGAAACTAGACCAAATTTCTTAAAAATTGTTGTTACAATGTAAAATTTTCATATGATATAGAAATCATTCGGCACCTCCTATGAATATGTAGTAAGTAGAAGATCACATATCTATGACGTTATTAAATTTTCCAAATGAAAAATACCTACTAACATTTCTAAAGAATCTGATTTAATCTGCAGACATTAAACAAACTGAGAAGGAAGAGACGTTTAAAAATACATTGCGTTGTCTTTGTCTAAAATTATTAAAGTTCAACCAATAACTTTTTTTACTGTAGATTTCATTCTATGTCCTTTTCATTTGTTTGACTTATGCGTACACTGTAAACTTATATTGAATAGACATAAATAATCATGGTTATTTCGGAACACTTTGACATGCATTCAGTATTGTGCTTAACTTTAGAAACATTCCAATTTTATAAGGAATTTAAGCTAATCATGGAACTTCATGCGAATGGGGTATATAAAAAAAAACTCATGATATGTTTAAGATTTTATTGAATAAAATTTGTAAGAAGAGTTTTTCAAGTATTGTCCGTAAATCAATGAATATAATTGCAGTAGAAAACGTGGGACAAAACATTAGAAAGAACAGAAAAACACATGAAATAATTAACGTTATGACACAGTACTGACAGCAGACACTGAAAAGAATTTACAAAATCTCCAACAGATGGTAGCGACGGAGAGTGAGAAGAAAAGACGAAGCATAAACTACGGAATTTTAAATATCTGGGAAGCGATTTGACAGAAAACGGTAAGTGCGACACTGAGATCTGTAGACGTATTGGGATGGCGAAATACACATCCCAAAAGCTGGGCAGAGTACTGCGTGACAGGGGGATTTATTTGTTACCAAAGAAATGAATACTGAGCTGTTACGTGACATCTGTTTTTCTTTACGGCAGAGAATGTTGGCTGATTTCCTCAAGGATGAAGAAGAGAATCGAGGTGACAGAGATGTGGTTCTACAGAAGGATGCTTAGGATATCACGGACCAAGCGCGTGAGCAACGATGAGGTATTAAAAAGGAGGCAAACAAGGAGAAGACTTATACCTAACATCAGGAATAGGCAGCTGAATTTCTGGGACATATAATGAGGAAGGAGGCCCTGGAAAATTTGATACTCATGGGGCGAATAGAGGGGAAGAGGAACAAAGGAAAACAACGAATGGCATAGCTAGCGGGCTTAAGCAAGTGGATGACAGAACGCGGTATGGGAAAGTGGCAGAAGGAAGGAACTTGTTGAGTGCTGCAAGGGAACGTGGGAGGTTGAGAGCCATGATCAACTACCTACTGAAAGGACATGGGACATAAAAAAGAAAGAGCTTACAATGTTATTATATTATTATAGGACACTGCCTTTACCAGCTAAAACCTCATAAATAATCTCCTTCGTGTTTCCCACGAGGGTTTTAATGAACTGAGATGGTATGTAATTCTAAGCAGTATAAATGGTCTACCTTATCTCATATACGAAGTGACACTGTCTTCAATTTGAGTAAACCTACCGTGAAAGATTGCCCCAAGTGGATTCTATAACGTTTAAATCACGAGAATCAGTCAGCCAACTCATAGCTCCGTTAATACGCTGGCGATAACGTTTCTCCACAATTTCCGCTTCTTTGTAGTTCTTACTACATTTTTTTCATTTTGTTATGTATCATAAAACCTGTTTTGTCATCCATCAGCAAATTGTCACTAGGCAAATTATGCGTAGGTCTGACTGTCCTCTTGCTTCAGTTTGTTCTGAGAGTATCAAATTTGCCTAGCTCTCATTCCTCATTATCTGTCCTAGAAATGCAGACTGTCTCTTCTGGTTTTCCTTTCGTTTTCGTTTTCTCTAAAACTTCGTCGTTGCTTACATGTTCAGTCCATTGTATTCCCATCAGGTAGCACCGTATATCTGTTGCTTCAAGACTCCTCTGTAAGGAGATTGTTCAGAATATACTGCCATTTAGGAGGGCTAAAAAAACAAGGGAACTAACATGCCAAAACAGGGCCAGACGGAATAATAATACAAATGCTCGCAAACGTAGAGGATTTCGGCACAGACAAGATCACAGAAATGATAAAGGAAATCTAAATCAGTGGCAATATAACCGAAGATCCAAGCAGATCTATTTTCATAGAATTGCCAAAGAAACCAGGAACAAATGAATGTGAACACCAACGGACAATCAGTCTCCTGAGATACATAACAAAACTCATCATTCGAATTTTGATGAATGGAGCTCTAGAACATTGTGGCTTCGTGAAAGATATCACGCCAAGGAAGGCGATATTTGTGCGCAGAATATAATCAGTAAGAACAATATAAATACGAAATGACATGTACCTGTGTTTTATAGATTAGCTGAAGGCGTTCTATAAAGTACGTCACAAAGATTCGTTACAGCTGCTCAGCAACCTTGACATATTCGGGAAAGACATTAGAAAAATCAAGAATACATACTAGCAGCAAACCGCCTGCATACGGACTAAAAATGTGGAGATGTATAAAAATAGAAAGGGTGAAAGACAAGGATGTGTCTTTTCCCCTGATTTATTCAACTTATACAGTTAAGCAATTTTAAGAAAACTAAAATTCCTAATAGTATTCAGTAGTGGCGGCCACAATCTTAACAATATAAGTTATGTAGACTACACAGTGCTAGTAGCGGACGCGGAAAGGAAATAAGCGTAATAAAGAGTTCAGTTCGACATTACAACCACCTGAAGAAGGCCAGAGAGTACATCGGCCGAACATTGTGATAAATATGGCAACAAAGATGGAAACAATATTCCGAATGATGTAAATAGTGCAGTTCTGGACACGTTTCTCTTTTCTTAATGAAACATTCTTACTTTGCTTACTTTTTAGAAGACATCTTCAGTTACTCAATGACTGTTCGGATTTCAGTGTCGCACTTTACGACCTTTGTTAAATCACTTCCCAGATATTTAAATTGTTGTTTTCATTTGTTCCTTTATCTACAATTTGTAATTTGCCTGTTGGGATGGTACAAAAGTGACGCTGAAGATGCATGGGCCTCGATTTACATAGTTGATTATGATGTTAGCCTCCTATGTTAGAACTCAGTTAAAATTCATTATTTAATTTCTTTATGACATTTCACTTTAGGAGGTGGTAGGTAAATATGACTAAATATAGCCGTTACTTTCGCCATATCGCCTAATCTACACTGCTATTTATCCAGAATATTTTGTGCGAAAGTAAGTGCAAAGGTCTAAAAATCATCCTCTGATTTAAATTCTCATGCTGATATCATCTTACACTGACCAAACACCCTTGTTTGAAATAACTTTTAAATCCAAACCCATTTCTAGTTTGTAGAGTAGCAATTCCTTGTATACAGATATGAAGGGTAACCCAAAGAAATGCATTCACTTTTTCGCTTCCTATAACTTTTAATTTTCCTTTTTTCATAACCAATGGATTTAATTATATTTAATATTTAATTTAAACCGTTAATCTTAATTGTAATCAATAAACATTAATATCTCCTAAGTTTAACCATTAAAGTTGTTTACATGTCAGAAAACACTGCATGTATTATCATTTCAAAGGTGAGTATATTTGGGGGTGGGCAGCCTGTATAACAAAATAAATAACTGCGCGATTCAGTGCAAATAAATAATTTAATTTATTATTTAATCTGTACCTGAAAAGGAGAAGGAATCTAGAATCGCCAACCTATTGCATTTGCCTTCAAAATACAATTGCATTACTTCACAGGAAACATGCTATGGAAATTTAAATATCTCAAAGGCTAAAAATATTTCCGATATTTAACTTTTATTAATTGTCTCACTGAGAAATCTGTGGGGATTTATTAGGTCTTATGCTGAGGAAATTCCTAATCCCTTACATCTGTCGAGGCACAGTCATTTGTAATTTTGTCCCAGGGTGTTTTTCTTCTTCTTAGATGCCGAAAAACATAGACACATCTGATATAAATATTACGAGCTTATTGAAGTCAAAAGTAGAATGAAAACCTAATGATTACTCACTATGAACCTCGGGAAGATTTGATAAATCAGGACTATTGTATAGATTCTATTGAACTAATCAGTTTGTCATATTTGTTTTTGTAGTCACACACACATATATATATATGGGTATATATATATATATATATATATATATATATATATATATATATATATATATATATATATATATATATATATATATATATATATATGTTGAAAATAAATATTTGTTTTCTTTGGTACAATGTCAGAAATATACGCTTTGTTCTGGCACAAGTTTAAATATACGGGGCCATCATTAAGGTTTGCACATACTACTAATGATATGTGTGAGAAACCAAAATATTCAAAGAGATGGCAATGATCTTTTGAAATTGTCTGGCACGAGGGATTGCGTCTTGTATTCAAATGTTTCAAAAGCCGCTCTGTCTATTCTCGAACAACCAGTTAAATATATATTAAACATGTGTTTGAATATTTGACAAAATATGATGAATTATATAAAATAAAGTATTTGGAGTCTACGTTAAGGTATTGTTTGGCATTTTATCTCAGTTTTGATATTAAACTTCCATTTTTTGCCCTCTCTCTCTTACTCTCTACTCTCATATGGAAAATCTATTTGCAGAAATATTTTCTTTTTGCCTTACTTAGTTTTTTTTTTTTTCTTTCTTCTCCTCTTTTATTTTTACCGTTTTTCAGAGATTTTTTTTCTACTTTTTTTTAAGTAAATTTTAAAAAAGAATTTCTGTGTTCTATCGTCTTCTTATTTTCGGCTTTCCCAAATGAGTTTGGTCACTGAAGTACAATAAAATCTGACATAGCCTAGAGAATATGAACATTTGTTTGAGAGCATGGAGTTTGCTATGTGCACGAATTGAGCTATTGGGAAATCGATTTTCGTTTTTGTTCATTTCGGAAAATTATTTTCATTGAACGCTTGGATTCATGCGTAGTTATACTCTATTTCATTTTACCAGGATTTTAAACAAAAGGCCACATCCCTGCTATCCTACGATAAACCCAAAACGCGGATAAATGAGCTCTACAGAACAACATATTTCTAAAATGACACCATATCCCTCGATAACGGCATTGTTCTTGTTGAGAAGTTTTACGTATAAGCAATTCAACAACTATACTATTCAGCTGTATATACATCCAACAGAATAGAAACTTAAATAAAAAAAAACTAACGTATGTTCATCCTTCAATTACAAACATGGGCTTCAGGTGTAATGGATAAAGGCTCAGAATGGGAAATGAGAGAGCCGAGTTCGAAATCCACTCACGTTCGTTGAATTCACTTATTGCCGGGAAGGTATGAATTCATATTCTCGCCCTGATATATAATAAATAGCTAATTCGAAGGAGAAGAGAAAATAAACGATGCAATATTAACTGTACACAAATACTGGAACCAAGAATGCATAAGTCGGTAATTAGAGAACAGGATTTTAAGGGCATTCGCACTGCTGATGTCTGCAAGTGTAGTGTGAAAAGTACCTGAGATTTGTTGACTAGCAAAACTCTGATGACAACACGGAAATATATTGAATGTTATTGTTACTGTTGTTGTTATTATTATTATTATTATTATTATTATTATTATTATCAACTTACATGTAACGTCCAGCATTATTATAACAAATAAAAAGAAAATCTTTTAATAGTGATTGACATAGTCGTATATTGTCTTAAAAACATTCTTGCGAAGATTTTTTAAAACCTGGATCAATAAAAAGAAGTGAAGGAATTAAAAATATAATCCAATTAAAAACTAAAACAGTTCCTGTTGGGCTGCATCATTAAGTCCAAGGACTCAAGGAGAAATCATTATATATATATATATATATATATATATATATATATATATATATATATATATATATATATATATATATATATACGCTTATGCGTGTGAGTGTAATGAAAATAAAAATTATTATTATTATTATTATTATTATTATTATTATTATTTTCTTTGTTTTCTGGCGTTTACATATTTCTTTCCCAGTCCCGCCCAAGTCCCGCCTAAATGGCATCATGACACTTTCCACTGACAATATATATATATGCATATGCATATGTGTGTGTGAGTGGAATGAAAACAACAATTATTATTATTATTTTTATTTTCTTTGATTTCTCGCGTTTTCATATTTCTTTCCCGGTCCCGCCCTGGGACCTAATGTTAGAAATGGCATCATGACACTTTCCACTGACAATATATATATATATATATATATATATATATATATATATATATATATATATATATATATATATATATATTACATAGATAAATCCCTTCGTAAAGCGTGGGCTGTAATTGTAAGAACATTTTTTTTTGTATCTCTTTGAGGCATGGACCTCAAGGAACCCCTTCAATTACTCTACTGGAATCTTTTCCAACCAGTCGTAGCGCTCCAACTACAACAGGGATTGTTGGTGTTCCCATATGCCATATTTTCGAGATTTCTATTTCAAGGTCCTTGTATTTTGACAGCTTTTTGATTATCTTCAAAGATACATTGCAGTCAGCAGAGACTGCCATATCAAGAAGGAGACACTTTTTTGTTTGTGGTCTTTAATAACAATATTTTGGAGGTTGGTTTTGAGTAACAGGTTGTATATGCGTAACCGGGTCTGGGTGGTGTTCATACCATTTTCTTTCAGTTTCCTTCACGTAGAAGTTGCAGATTATTATTATTATTATTATTATTATTATTATTATTATTATTATTATTATTTCTTTTGGTTTCGATTGTATACTCATTTCCTCAGGCGTCTTAAAACCAGAGACCTAAGATCAGAAATTCCATAATATCATATTCATACACATTTTACATTAATAATACCCTACGTAAGACGTGAGGCGTACTTGTGACAACAATATTTTGCATTTCTTCAAGGCTGAAGCTTCCAGGGAACACTACAATGAGTCTATCAGAAACTTTTCCAATCAAACTGAGGTCTGAAATCCCAACTAGATTTATTGACGTTTTCAAGAACTACATTTCTGAAATTTATACATGAAGATCGTAATATTTGGTAGGTTGTGGACAATTTTCAGATATAGATTATAGTCTGCAGGAAATGTCATGTGAACAGGAAAATACATTCTGTATTTGTGGTTTATTTATGTCTGGACTATTAACTTTGATTGTTACAGGTCCTATGTCTGTAATTAGGTTTGGGTGGCGTTCGTACCAATTTCTTACAGTTTCCTTCCAGTAAAACATGCATATTCTGCAGTATAGATATTGTCTCATCTTGTCATGTCGAGTTTTATATTTGGTGAATATTTATACGTTGTAAATTCATGCAATTTGGTAATTTGTTTCTGGATATTCATCACAGAATTTGCATTTTGGATAAACACAAATATTTTTGCTTGGTAATTTCTAGTTAGCAGGCATCGGTCCTGTGCAGCAAGAATAAAATTTTCGATCTCAGCTTTTAACCCTGCACTACGTCACCACTGATGGAAACGGGATTTATTTACATTGACTATTTTGATACGAGAATAGTATTGACCATAAACAGGCTTATCCTGTCATCGTTTCTGCATTTAGTCTATTGCTTTTCCTTTTGCTTTATTTCTTTAGATTTTTTTTCCCTCTGTACTATGTGTATTATGGTTTACTTACACTTTTTCATCAACTTGAAATTCCATTTTGTGTTTGTTGGCTTCCTTTCATACTGAATATTATTAATAATATTTTATTATTATTATTATTATTATTATTATTATTATTATTATTATTATTATTATTATTATTATCACCTTTCAAAATATAAGTACTTAGGCGTAGTAACTTGACGAATGAAGCAATTACATAGAACGACTATTTCAATAAAAAAATATAAAAGAAACCTTCGTATTGTTAACTCTTTAATGCACATCGTTCCAAAAATGGGCCCGTGTGCATTAATGGACAATGAGTAGAAGATAATTATTAATAGCAATTTTTTTTATCATCCAAGTAAACCCATTAATATCTGAAGTAGAAAGAATATGTACAGGAGCACCGCTACATAACGAGAAAAAAAAAGCTCTCCGTAAAATAGGCTTAATAGCTTTATAAGAACAACCTTCCCTTACTTCAGGCCTAAAATGAAAGATTTGAAAAGTATTTTATTACGAAGAAAATCATAAAACGTGGCAATAATGCTATAACTACTACTACTACTACTACTACTACTACTACTACTACTAATAATAATAATAATAATAATACGCAACTAATAATACAATAATAATGATGATAATAGTATTAGCAATAATATTAATAATAAAAATAATTGTCATTGTAGTAGTAACCATAATAATTATAGTATTGGCAACAACAACAACAATAATAATAATTATTATTATTATTATTATTATTATTATTAATATTATTATTATTAATAATAATATATTAGTAGGAACAATAATATTAATAATGATAATTGTAGTAAGGTAGTAATATTAATAATGCTATTAATAATAATAATAATAATAATAATAATAATAATAATAATAATATTCAGGTGAATGGCTTTATCACAAGGTGCATTCTTAGGAAAAAATATTAGTCGAAAGGTTCATGAGATTTTGAAATTCGAAAGCCAATTAACTTGACAAATTCATTGTGAAGATGTTAAGCATTCGCCAGGTAATTTCTGTCTGAAGTTCTGTGATGTTTATTGATCCTTATTTACACTATTTATATTTAGACTACTGTCTTCATCTTTTTTGTTGCTGATAACAAAAACAATGATGCTTCATCTTTTTTGTTGCTGATAACAAAAACAATGATGAGGACAAATAATATTCCAAATATAAATAGTGCCAGCTTTCGTCAGATGTGGAGCATTGATGTTGCATGAAAATATAAAATGAAACTTAAGCTAGGAAAAAAAGCTGAATAAATGTGGATTTAGAAAGTTTTTTTAAAATAAATTATTGGACATTTAGTTGACACAGGAACCCACAATTGCTGATATCTTCTACTCGTTCTCGAAGACCCGTTGAGGACTGCCTAGAAAAAAAATGAAATTCCAAGTTAGATTTAGAAACCTTAATGCATCACTAAAAAAGCATATAAGTTACTAAATAATTGCAATGTACTAATAAGGAGTCTTGCCGTTCATTCAAATGAACCGATGGTCATAAGATCCTCTTCACTGTAAGGCAAGTACTCATAGTAATAAATTGTTGGAAACTGAATGTCTTGTAAATAGTTCTGAGACTTTTGAGAAGTTTTTCTCCATAATTATTTTCTACATGACTATTAGAATAACAAACTATTGGATATAATACATTTCTATAGTTTTACACTTATTTCCTCAGCTCTTAGTTAAATAGTAGGTATATTACCAATAAATCATTGCCATCTCCATTGTTAACGGAATATTCACCCAAAAATAAAAATAATTATTCTTATAATACAAAATATAATTCGTCTTTAAGTAAACTACATAAGGTTGATAACACATAAAAAAAACAAATCAATCCATCAATATCTATATTGTATCACTTCGATATAATTTGAAAGCTATTATTTCAACTTCAGTTCATAGTTATGAAATATAATGAAACGTGCCATATCCCAAAAATTGCAGACGAGACTTGCATTGTCAGCTATGAGTTTATGTAGCGTTTATTAATAGTCACTGTATTCACTAGCGAAAAATGTTTGGTTAAAGTAGTTCTCGAAATGACGTTTTAATACTAGGTTTTTAAGCTAAAAATGGCTCCAGAATGTTATGTGTTGCATTTCAACTTAATTCATCCTGCCGTCCTCTGTAATTAGCAGTCAGCGCTATTTCTAGTAAAATCGATTTTTGACGCCATATTTAGTACGCTTATAATTTTATGAGGCTACAGTTTGGCTGCTATTGACATAGTGATAAGCGAACGCAGAATGCGGATACTCGCATTGTTCTTTATTTGGAGGCTTAGTTCTTCCTTGTCACTTACATATCAAAAGATAATTATTATGAAAGTATGTATAACCAAATATGTTTGCGTATTCTCATTATATAGATAGATATTTATGTATGCGTAAGTGTTTGTATAATATTGATTTTTGTATGTAGATAGTTCATAAATCCGAGGAGGTTTTGAGGAGCGTGGGACCAGCTCTTAATTGTTGATGTTCCCAGGTCTACCCTGACCCCGGGTAGTAGCACCTGTTAGGATCCCAGCTATGGGCAAATAGTTAATCACGAAGCTGAGGTAAAAAGCATTATGAAAGTGTAAAAATAGGTTTTAATACTAGAAATACTTTGTATTACTAGAAATAAATTCTTGAAGGAAAAAACTATTATCTGCAATATATTTTAGAAAAAAATATTATCAGCAATACATTTTTTAGAATAATGTCGCCAACCATACATGGTTGAGGGAAAAATATTACCAGAAATAGATTTTTGATAAAACAAAATATTACCAGAAGAAAAAAAAAAGTTGTTGGCATTAAATAACCCATTGAGGTTGATATGCTCTAAAACAAAATAAAACATATCAATCACAACTACGTTATCATAATTGAAGTATATAATAATGCCCCAAATCTCTATTAATATTATTTACAGACTAATATCATTTCGATCTTGGCACGCAAACGTTTTAAACTTCGACCATTCCAGGGCTCTTCACTTTGTCGGTCCGCTTAAACTTCTGTGTATTTTGAACAACATCCTACATTTAATCAACTGGGATGGGTTATTGACATTCCGTTGTCCCTGAGTAGATTAAACGAATCTCGGTCTTATTTGGTAACGCTCAATTACTGTAAGTCTTAGTTCTACTGAATCAGAGTCAGTACTTCACAGCCTTGCAATTACCTTCACACTTAATATGTTAGCAAAGCCAAAATTCTCTTGGGTCCATCGGTAACGTAGAATCTGGAGACTCAAATTTAATGTTCTTTTTAACACAACTGCTTCTGCCTCTGCCTCTGCCTCTGTCTTGGTCATTAGTACTGCAAAGTAATTTCTCAGTGTCTAATGGATCTGAGACTTTACTACCAAGGTCAGGTATTGAACTCGGTTACAAAGGAACTCAATGAACAATGTTTTAATCTCCGAGTAACAGTTTTACATTTTTATAATTTTCTGTAAATTATTAATCGAGAAAGACAAAGTTACATTGTAAAAAAAAAACATTTCGTCAAAGATATTGAGGTTCAAATTAATTTAAAGTAGCATTTGAAAATTGCTGAATATAGACAATAAAATTATTGATAATAATAATAATAATAATAATAATAATAATAATAATAATAATAATAATAATAATGAAATGATTACTTAGTCAGGAGACAAAATATATTTTCATTTATTTATAAATTAATTTATAACCTAAAATAAATAAACTTAACATGTGAGTGCATATATATATATATATATATATATATATATATATATATATATATATATATATATATATATATATATATATATATATATATATATGCAGTTTCTCTACGACATATCTCTTCAGTGTGACTAGACGTATGATTGCCTTAAGCTAGAATGGAAACGCGACTCACTTGGCATCAGTCGGAGATTGTATCCTAAGCTATTAGCTCTTGGCTGGGAGGAAGGTGAATTTTTACTTATTTATTTTAAATAAAAAATACATTTTTCAGAGTGATATATATATATATATATATATATATATATATATATATATATATATATATATATATATATATATATATATATATATATATATATATATATAGTGTCATCCACAGGTAGACTGTTTCGCTTTATCAGGTCATCAGTGTTGGTAGACATTCGATTGCCTTAAGCCAGGATCGAAACCCGACAAATTTAGCATGACTAAGTTATCGGCAGAGGTGAAGTTGAACTTTTACGTATTTATTTTGAATAAACACGCCGGTCACTCACATTGCACGATTCATAGAACTTTCCATTATCAGCAGCCAATAGCACCTTATATATATATATATATATATATATATATATATATATATATATATATATATATATATATATATATATATATATATATATATATGAAGATTTCTCCGAATTAATCAGTAGAGAGACAATATTTATGAATAAAAATGACAATAGCCAGTTTTCCTATTGTCATTTTTATTCATATATATATATATATATATATATATATATATATATATATATATATATATATATATATATATATATATATATATATATATATAGTAATGAGGAGGATTTGATAATTATAGTAATTGATTCATCGAGTCTGATAGAAACATCAGGAAGCACTGGACGGCCGTTTCGTCGAATCAATTAATTCTTGCTTCCTGAGGTTTCTATCAGACTCGATGAATCAATTAATATAATTATCAAATCCTCCTCATTACCTTGTGTGTTTATCATCGCTTGAACCAGCTTCTAATGCTCCAGTTGGAGCGGCTTGGTGAGAGTAGTCCAAGAGGCTCAGTCCTATGGTCAGAGAGAATCTCAGTAGAGTTCCACCACGGAATGTGGGAGTGAGCAGCGCTTCTTAGAGTCTGATTTGCAATATCTTCGTCACCGAGGCCCGGCGGAGCAGTTGGTATAGTGTTCGCTTGCTAACCTAACTGTCGGGGTTTCGATTCCCTCGGTAGTGGATGCGCACTGCTGATGAGTCCCAAATATAGGACGAAACGGCCGTCCAGTGCTTCCTGAGGTTTCTTTCTGACTCGATGAATCAATTAATATATATATATATATTAAAAAGAAGAGAGGTGTCCGCAAACGTTTTTGGTTGTAATGTGGATTTATTTAGAAAAAAAGATTATGCTTTGTTTTCCATAATTTTGCTACACATGTTTCTGGTCTCGCTGCCATCTTCAGGTAAAAGCGAAGATTTCCACATATTATTAAAAATAATTAATTTTTTCCTTATGTTTTTCAATGTTAAATATTCTTGATATGAGACATTCTCTGTTTTTGTGTTAGTAATCCGAATTTTTTTCTTGAATTTGCAATGAAGTGTTCTGCGCGAAGGGTCATAAAACAATTAAGGTTGGTCCAAGCGAAATTCATCATTTCGCTTGGACCAACCTTTTGCGGCACCTCTCTTCTCTTCTTTTTAATATTCACACTTTTCTCTCGTTGGTGTGTGTGTGTTAAAGTTAAAATAGTTCAATTCTGATTAGTTTATTATAGCATACGAACGCAAACTGGAAGATATTTGTGTTGCGTTTATTATTATTAGTAGTATTAGTATTATTTTCAACATTATTATATTTCGATTTCTTCTATGGTCACTAAGTGTCTTCGGTCTTTCCAATAACAAGTGTGGGGAAAGACCTAAGGCACTTAGTGCTGTGTTGTATATGTCGACATTTCACGATTTTTTTCTAACTCCCATAGCATCATTAGCGACAACGTTCTTCTTAGTGCGTGGATTTTGACAGTCATGCTCAATTTTAATCTTCCTGTCTGTGAAGATGGCTTAATCCCATAGAATTGCGATGTTTTCTATTATGTTGGTGCAAAAATAATGTCGTTTTCTCACATATGTTACTATGTCAGAAAACGACATTATTTTGCACCAACCTAATACATCTGTGACTGGTTCTTGCTGATGTTCATACAGATGTCTGTTAACATCTTTTCCAAAGTGCGTGTCCAATGTAAATATTGGCCCTATATAACGTAGCGATTTTTATATAAACCTGTCGCAAGTAAAGAACATCCTATGTCTATAATATTTGTCGCAGAGCCTGTATTTTAGATCCATGCTCTTATGTATGATATTTGCCTGAAAGCTCTTAGTGAAAAGGCTCTGGTCGTGCACTGCAAGAATAAATCCTTTAATCTTAATACTCGTCAACATCGATGCGTGTTAACTTTATGAACATCGGCTTTATTAGCACGTTCTGGATATTGGTCATGCAGAGATTTGCATTAATTCATCTGTTCAAATATTTCTCCTTGCCTGTCTTTTTCACAATTTTTGCGGCAACAGTTGATTCTAGGGTATTTTTACAGAATCTACTAAATTGAAATCTCGTTTGTATTTACAACCCTCTTTCATTTTTAAATATTTTTTCTTTGTTTTCGTGTTATTTGAGGAATTGTTTCGTCTAGTCCTTTTTTGTTGCCATGCATGCTCGTGTACCAATTGTTGTAATCTTGTTCAACAATTCTAGCTGAATAAGACCTCTTCCATCTTCTTTACAAGTTATGTATAAGATGGCCTTCATCGCTATTTCGTTGATGCATGTTATACTTAGAAAGACGTTATGCTATTTTCCAATATATTCGTCTGACGTTTTCAGTTCAGTTCAAGATGTTTAAACTTTATTGAATGAAGTCTATTATGGCTATAATTCTGCACTTAATATTAGTCACACCCTTCTGTAGTAGTCTTTTCGCAATATTTTTTTAAATTTTTTGCGGTTAATTCTTTCACCATTATTTACACCGAGGTTCTTATAAGCTTCTTGCTTTAAACTTTTGATTGTTACCCCAAGGTCTTTTTTTTAGCATTACGCCCCTAGAAACGCGGGAAGCCAGTAGGATGCACGGGGTTGCAGAAGATTTGGAGCGAGAACAGATAGGAGTGATAGAAGAAAGGGTGAGGAGAGGGATAGTGGATAGATCAAGGTAACTGGAGATGTCGATTGACATTACATTTGAATAGTTGGAGATTATAGCTTTCAGGGAAACAGTAATTGGGAAGGGTGTTCAACAGGCGAGAGGTGCGATGTATGAAGCTATTGGAGTAGAAGAGACGGCTACATTTAAAAGTGTCTACGGTGTAAGGTTTTTTGCGGTTAATTCCTTCACCATTATTTACACCGAGGTTCTTATAAGCTTCTTGCTTTAAACTTTTGATTGTTACCCCAAGGTCTTTTTTTTAGCATTACGCCCCTAGAAACGCGGGAAGCCAGTAGGATGCACGGGGTTGCAGAAGATTTGGAGCGAGAACAGATAGGAGTGATAGAAGAAAGGGTGAGGAGAGGGATAGTGGATAGATCAAGGTAACTGGAGATGTCGATTGACATTACATTTGAATAGTTGGAGATTATAGCTTTCAGGGAAACAGTAATTGGGAAGGGTGTTCAACAGGCGAGAGGTGCGATGTATGAAGCTATTGGAGTAGAAGAGACGGCTACATTTAAAAGTGTCTACGGTGTAAGGTTAAGAGGGGGATGCCAGCCTCGTAGGGCACTTGAAGTCATGGAGTCTGGGAACCAGTGAAAGTAGCTCAGCGGAGCAATTACCATGAAAGTATTTGTAGAAAATACAGAGCGAGGCGACGGAAACGTCTGTGAGAGAGTGACTGTAGACAAGATGCCAGATCAGGGCCAATTATATTACATATCCGTCTCTGGATCTTGTCAAGAACTCCCAGGTAAACAGAAGGTGCACCAGACCATATATGGCAGCATTACTCCATGCAAAAGCGAACGGTTGATTTGTGTATTTGAAGTATCGATTCCGGGGAGAAAAATTTCCTGGCGCGACACAGAGAGCCAACTTTCTTCGCGGTGGACGATGCAATTGACTCAATGTATTTGTTACATCTCAGGTCAGCAGTCAACGTGAGACCGAGCAAACGCAGCGAGTTGCTCTCAAGAAGGTGTCTATCAGGCATTCTAATGCGGATGGGGGGCAGGGAAGGATATCTATGGTGATTAATAGAGAGTAGTTTAGTTTTCGAGGCGTTGAAGTTGACCAGCCAGTTCTTGCCCCAGTTAACAACCGATTCGAGGTCCATTTCAAGACGAGCGGCCAGGTTAGTTTTGTCACCGACACTAGGTTTGTTAGGTGGTTGATTGTAGGGATCCCCGTACAGTTGTGGATTTAGCATCTTTATCCAAACTGAATCCCATTATATTCTCATTACTGAAACATTTTATTGCTTTCAGGGAATCTTCAAACTCACCTGCAGGATTTACATGTATAAATAAAATGAAGATAATCGTCCAGAGTTACAGCCGTTGTAGTACCTTTCATCATGGCATCGAGTGGTTCCCATTAACATAAACGATAAGTATTTATTATGAATTATAAATTTTATTTTATGGTTGTGTTTTATCAACTATTAATTATTAATATAAGCTGTTATGTTCATATAGTAATACGGTTGTTTTATTTGATGATATATTTTCAAATTATATATAAGTAACGGTCAGTACACAATCAACATCTGATGATTGCGTTTGGCATGAAACTCCAAGTTATGCGAACGGTGTGGGATAATATGCATATTTATTAATATATACATTTATGGCTCTGCTATATAACATCGAGCACTCTGTCAATAATAACAGCACTTTATGTGCAACTGATATATTTACACACCGACGCACGCACATATATATATATATATATATATATATATATATATATATATATATATATATATATGACAAATTCGATACAAAAACCTGGGAAATATATTAATAACATTCTAAAAAAATCATAAAGAAAGATACGGAATAAATATTTACGGATTTTTTTAAAAAGTAACTTATTTTATTTTTTTCTAATTACGTGGAGGAACGACAACTTAGAGGAAAAAAACAAAAAAAACTATGATACATTACTTAAGCATACGCACAAATACGCAGAGACATATTTCTTTCTTGTGTTTCTGGATTTGATGAAGACTGGAAAGGGGAAACGTTTTGCAAAATTTCTGAGAAACTTTTTCGTGATTCTGTATCCTATTTTAAACGCACGCATGCATGAACAGACACAACTCTCTCTCTCTTTGTCTCTATCTCTGCCTCTGTCTGTCTGTCTGTTTGACTGTCTGTTTGACTGTCTGTCTGTATGTCTTTCTCTCTCTCTCTCTCTCTATATATATATATATATATATATATATATATATATATATATATATAACATTATTGAAATTATTACAGAGTTTTAAAAAAATGCCTTCCTTTGAAGGGTTCGTTATTCACTGGCCCCTGTGATTGTCGGAAAGCAGCCTATCACGAGCCTCTTATTCCTGTACTACCGAGGAGTCAACACGGACAAATTTAGTTTCGTAAAACTCAAACAACAGGCACAGGGTGTACGGAAATGGAGCATCCAGGAACACAACGTAGGAGAGAAGATATCCCAAAACAATTGTCGCAATGCTTCCAAAAAGTGATTCACTGATTAGGGTGACATCATTATAGAAGGAAACTCCTACACATTTGAAAACCCCAAAACGACATTCATAATAAATGAAAACTTATATTGCAACTTTGAAAATGTGATTCATGTTCTGAAATGCACAAAATGCAATAAACCATATATAGTTATAAACCAACAACAGAACAACAGGACCTCGCTACACAAAAGAAACATAGAATTTCCAGACAAGAGAAAATTTTTTTGTATCACAGCGCATCTTTAAATGTAACCAGAGTCAATCTAAAATTATACCAATATATCAAACAGACAAGTATTCTTACCTACAAATACAAGAAAATTTAAACAGAACTACATAGATCATAACCCCACACGCAGAAACACACAACGTGCGCGCATGGTGGCCAAATACAGCGATCAAACCACTCGCACGCATCCACGTTCACATGCCGGTATCTGTGGAACACACACACGCGCACACACAGACACAAAGACACACACACACACGCACACTTAAACATATATATATATAATATATGTATAGAAAAAGTTGCAAATTAAAAAAATAATAATGTTTTTTTATGAAAGTATTTATTTATTTATATATATATATATATGGTATTTCAGATTGACCTCAGAAATAACTGTTTCTTTGTGTATTTAGTCAGCATCTTTTCATTCCCATTCTTCATACTTCTCAAATTGACTCTCGTGTGGTCATGTGTGACGTCATGAGATGCGGTGCGATTTTCGCTTCTAGCGTCTTATATGCACGTGTTTATCGTTGCTTAGAAATCATCTATGTAAACAATGACATACTATGATCACTGTCTTGTCCGTATATTGCTTAATATGTTGTAATTGACATCTTTGTTAATGGCTTAAGTAAGCCGAAAGTTTAGATTGTATTAAAAACAAATATGGATCAATATTGTGAATTTCTTTCTTCGTTCAACGATAATGTTATTAAACTTATCAGACGTTACGGAAAATAAAATTATATAAAATAAATAGACAACAAAAGTCTATATTATTTAATGAAACGTATATGAATATATATATATATATATATATATATATATATATATATATATATATATATATATATATATATATCCAAACAGTACTGTCTGAGAATGACATAATTTAGCTTTTGAAAATATATTTTCATTTGAGCACTGTTGACAAGCTAATTCTAAAACAACAACCACCCGCGTTAATGCGAAGCTCTTCTTCACTGAAATGAATGGAGCCCTCCGCTCGCTGGGTATTTGTTTACATTTGTAAAACTAATACGCTAGATTTGACTGACTCATTCTGACGAGTAGCTCAATGGTAGGAACTCTTACTGACACCAAATCGGTCTGGTTAAATCCTGGCTTGAGTCATTCGGATGTCTAGGCGCAATGAAGAGCTGTGATACAGCGAAACAGAACTGTCTGCGAATGACCCTCAGACACACACACATACACACACAAATATATATATATATATATATATATATATATATATATATATATATATATATATATATATATACCGAGCAGAGAGGATCCCCAGACGAGGCTATGTTGAAGGGCTATGTTGAAAGACTCGTCTCCGGAAACAGCTTCCCGACCCCGTTTTATACGGGGTCTACGGGGGATTTTTCGCAGTCCTGCGGGTTCGGATACCCTACATGAAATTCGACCGCGTCGGACGGTTGGTAGATATCCAGCAGTTGGAGTTTTGGCTCCTCCTGTGCTGGCCAATCTCTCTACCCAGATGCCCAGATGACGCTTTATCGAATGGCAGAGTCTTGTCTCGGAAAACGTTTTGGGAAATTTCATAGAATTTCTTACCCGACCCAGTTTTATACCGGATCTGCGGGGAATTTTTTACCCCGCATTAAATTCTGCAGGCCTTGTGCCACATTTGACCGCGTGGGGTGCTTGGTATATATCATGAAGTTTGAGATTCATTGTGGAATTAACTTAATTAAATTGTAGCTGTTGTCTACCTACGCGCCACTGGTGAATCTATGTGTTGTCCGTGTGCGAAGTATTACCGTTCCTTACTAATCTTTGTGTGCATATTCTATTTAGTAACCTTCTCTAGGTTACAATATATATATATATATATATATATATATAGATAGATAGATAGATAGCTATCATTTACAACACATATCTATCTATTATATGTTTACCAGTGAAATTGATCCAATCGCCGGAACAGAAAAGGAACAATTTCAAAAATATAAGAAAATCTCCACACTCTCACTACAAGTTATATTATTTTCGCCGTAGAAGAATGAGTTCATCCCAAAATATAATCTTGTCTGAACAACATAGAAACGTTAGGAAACCGTAAGACATGAATAAATCCAATAACCGGAAGATAAACCGGAAAATGAAAGCCATCCTCACTCCTTATTTAGTGATAAGGCCAAGAAAAGATACGCCAGTTTAATTTAATAATGATAAAATCGTGAAGTTTCGATCTCATTAATTTTTTGCTAACTGCACTGCATTTAATTTACCTGCTAAATATATCGATATCGAACAAGAAAGCGATAAGCTGTCCCTGAAGTAATATCACCAGTATAAAATATGCAAAAAAAAAATTTTATCCCATTTTTTTTAAATAGGAAACTTTGGTATTTTATCTTGGGTATTAAGAACCAAATATTTTGAATTTCAGTTTGTGCTGTGCAAAACAAAAGAATAAAAAATATTTCAGAGAAAATTAGCTATTCAAATTTTAATCCTGAATGGAAAATTATGTTTAAAACAATTATTTACATTACAGAATCCATTTAAATCAGACATAGCGTATGCGTAGCATATTTATATGGGATACAAATGATGATATGGGTAACAATTTCATTATATCTTCTTTTTAATGCGATAACCCTTGCTTTTGGTGCTACTGAATGAAAACACTTATCGGGTTCTTATTTGATCATATTCAACTCCAAAAGCTTTCTGATAAAACTTAGATATTTAATTATACGAAATGAATTCAACTTCATGGCGGATCTATCCTTGCGAAACGTCTAGTTGCATTCACGGAAAAAGGAAGAGTTTCGAATATGTATATGAGTTAATTTCTCCACAATTTGAAAAATTAACGCTACGCCAATATATTTCTTTTTATTCGATATTATGCTGTAATAAACTAATCAGAATTAAATCATGTTCAATACATACACATCCATCTGACCAATGAAAATATAGCCCTATTTGTCTCTTTTTGGCAAAGTACTAGATACTCTAATCAACGCTGTATTGGTTAAGCATCTTATTCCATGCGACCGCCTTTCGGATAACCGATATGGCTACCGTTTCCCCAGGTCTACAGCAGATGTGTTAACAAGCATCACTGAATTTGTTTATCAAGTTTTAGATAAGAAGAGTGAAGCTCAGGATGTGGCCCTAGGTATCTCAAAGGCGTTCGTTTATGCATGCTGACATTCTCCGAAATCTCAAGCGATAGGGTGTCTCTCGACGGCTATTTTACCTGATCCAATAAATCTAAAAAATCATGTAATGAACGTCGTGTTGAATGGCCACGTTTTAAGTTCATTTCATATTAATGTAGGCATCTCGCAGGGTTCTATCCTTTCACCCGCGGCTTACCTGATCTTTATGAATTACCTTCTCGATGTCATTAATTCCCAACTATATATCTATGTAGATGACACAATTATTTACTCCTGTCGTAGTAGCAAGTCTGTTAGGACCGACAAAATAGAACTAGCTGCAGCTCTCCAAAAATAGCTCAAATCATTGGTTAACTTGGATAAGGAATGGGGTGTATCGCCTCCAGCCCAAAACAGCTTTCCTTTAATTACCAAAGAGGGTCTTTTCTGCTCATTAACAACATGATTGATAGCAAAATCTAGGAGAGCAACAATTGTGCCTTCATAAATAAACATTTTCCGCTGATATGAAGAGGTGTGATAATACTAAATTTATTGTTGGGTCTACTTGTTAAGAAAGTTGGTTCGGTGTGCCGCTCCAGACAATTTTTCTCGTGAGAATCCCTGTGGTACATTTATAAATATTCCATTCTACCTTGCATTGAATACCACCTCCACGTCAGGTCTTGATAATATATATCTCATCTTAATAAAATTCAAAGAAGATTCAGTAATATAATCGAAACTTACTTAGCGTCACGACTCAAGTCACTTTCCAACCAAAGGGATCTGGCTTTCCACTGTCTTTTCTAAATATACTATCATGGCAATATTCCTGATGAGCTGATCACCCTAGAATCTCAAATGTATGATTTTAAGCATAAAACTACATTGACAACAAGGTCTCAACTTTCTCCTATTGAACTATTAAGATAAAATAGCCAGTTCTATTAAAATAGTTTCTCATTCTCATACTTCTCACCTGTGGAACTACCTTTACAATTTATTCTTTCCTTGCCAGCTACAATCTTCAAAAATAATAATTGTCCATCCCTCAAAGTATATAATATCTAAAGTATACTTTAAGGCAATTGAGTTTCTTTTTGCCAGGTTCTTAGAAAACAATCACTGGAAACCCTTTGAGTTACTTAGCTAAAAAGACAACAGGTTAAAATTGTTTGAGTCATGAACAATGGCGAGAGACATTGACTTGAGCAATTATACCAACCGTCAAAATCTGGCTTATCTCCAAAGTCCATTCAATAACCATCAAGGTAACTAAGGCAATAGAAGAGAGGACAAGTGGATCAGGATGTCACAACAGCATGAAGGATCATAATTTCAACTTAGAGTTTAATACATACTTATTTTTCAATTACAATCAAATAGTTTTATAAAAATCTCGAATAATTCCAGTAATATATCTTTAATCATTTCTGAGATACAACGGTTCAAAGGTTAATCTAAAAAAATGGACAATTTTGCTGTTATACGATATATATATATATATATATATATATATATATATATATATATATATATATATATATATATATCGTATAACAGCAAAATAAATATATATATATATATATATATATATATATATGTGCGTGTGTGTGTGTGTGCGTACACGCACGCGCGCATACACACACACGAAACTTCTCTCTTAAACATCGTGAAGAAATATTTTTGTCTTTCATCAGCATGCCTGATATCAACTTCCAGCAGAGTATTCATTATGCCTTCATGGTTTCACGTTTTTTCCTGACATTTAGTGGAGTGACTATATTGAATCAATTGCTATTTCTACTTCTAGTTGCTTCACTGTTTTATGTCAGACAATTTTTCTGGTTAGAATCCATCTGACACATTTATAAATCTACCATTTCTCCGGGCATTGGATACCTTTGCCATATCTAGTCTAGTGATCCGGCTATATATCTCAGCGTTCATGGGATAATCCAAAGTACATTCTGTAATGATCTTCAAAACTTAAAATGCAACATCAATTGATATGTCCTGTCTTCTTGAAAACTGTTCTTTTATTGTCTTTTCTCCTTACTAACGTTTAGTAATTTTCTTTTACCTCCAGTATCTCCTGGCGTTTTACTGGCTCTATCACCTTGCCCCTGGTTAGATGACTAAAAAAATGTAATACATTTATAATGTTTAATAATTTGTATTTAATGAATATGTTAATTTAACATTCGGTTACTGTGATATATTCTATTTAACATCATTCAAGAATTAATAATTATATAACTATATATAACCACATAGGTTTTATTGAAGATGATTGACAAGTCACTACAGTTAAGTTTGTTTTTATGTTATGATTCTTGAATTTGTACAGTTTTTTTGTGACTGTAATCTCTAGTACGATTGCAAAAATATAAGGAACATTAGTGAAGAACAATTTCAATAGCTTTATTGTTTCTATAGTAATTAATTATATATATATATATATATATATATATATATATATATATATATACATACACACACACATATATATATATATATATATATATATATATATGTATGCTATAAATAAAATGACAATTCAAAAAAAGATCTTAGATTTTGCCGACGCGTTTCGTCTTCCGACTTTTTCAAGGCAAAAATGAAATCGAAATGTTCTTGTTGTTATTGTTACATTAAAAAAAAATCCAAATTTAAAAAGATAGACGCTTCTGTCTAAGCCTTTTTTTCTGGTTAATGTAAATTACATTTATAGTAAGAGATTTTTCTTTTTTTTTTATAAAGGTAATTTACATTAACCAGAAAAAAGGCTTAGACAGAAGCGTCTATCTTTTTAAATTTGGATTTTTTTCATTTTTGTAACTTAAGAAGTATATGTATATGTTTGTAGGTGTGTATGTGTATATGGTTTTTTTTTTGTGTGGGTATATATGAGTGTGCGTGTATATGTACAAATATGTACAAATATGTATGTGTGTATATGCAAAAATATGTTTGCTGATTCCTCGTAATAAGACAGTGTGGATATATCGAGATGGAATATACATATGAAGACGCCTGCTGACAAAAACACAGGAAAATGGAAATAGATCTAAGAACACACAATAGTCATTAAAAAGGTAAGAAAGCCAATAAATCTTTCAAAAATTTCTCTGACCAATCCTAAATATTTTATAACCCTTCACGTCAAACTTTTCACTGCCAAGTTAAAGAAAGACATTTGGATCACTAACAAACTAAAAAGAGAATTTCTCATATCGAGAATATTTAACATCGAAAAACATAAGAAAAAAAGTATTTCTTTAATAATATGTGGAAATCTCCACGCTTTGTCTGATGAAGATCGCAAGACCGGAAACGCGTGTAGCAAAATTATGGAAAATAAAACATAATATGTTTTAAAATAATCCACACTAAAACCGAAAACTTTTTCGGCTTCACTCTTCATTTTAACATACACACTTTTCTTTCATTGGAACTACTATATCCTCTTCCCTTTTTACACACGCTGATATATATATATATATATATATATATATATATATATATATATATATATATATATATACGGTGGTATTCACATGTAAATCTCCAATTTATATATAGTGGTTGATACAGCTAGAAGCTAAACATGATCTTACCTTTTAGCTGAGATTTCTATATTTTTAATTTTTGGATAATCCCCATGCAGTACCTTTTTCCCGCTCCTGAGGGTGCTAAGATTATTGCCCAGTGGCTGATGAGTCCCGAAAATGGCAAGTGCTGAAGGGGCTTTGGAATTTATGCGCGTTATGACAGTTAAACCCAATTTAAATCTCAACAATGTGTCACATCTGTCTGCAACATGGCCGCCAGTTTAACAACCACAAATCATTACCTTCTTAAAGCCAATACTACGAGAAATATAATAGTGGATAATTGAACTAATTATACTTTAGGACAAATACTATGTTTAATAATGGTGAATAAAATGTTCAAATTTTATTTGTTTTCCTATCTTTGTTCAAGTGTTTTCGAAAGACTCTATCATTAAAAAATGAATATTGGCAATATGTCACGCAAAATACTGTGGCCTACACTCTGATAATTTCAGCTTCAATTCATAGAATCCACGTGTTGTATAATAGGAATCATGATTAAAACAGGCGCAGCTTATACTCACCAGAAAAAATGTGTAAAGATTTATATCTATTATTATTATTATAATTATTATTATTATTTAAAAAAAATCTTTTTGTTCTGCATTTGTTTTAGAAACAGAAGTCGAGTCCTCACCAATAGCATATGGCGAGTGAAAATTTTCTTTTTTTATTTCCACTTAACGATTCAACAATTTTAATTTATCAGTGCTATATTTTTCCTTCTCCAGAAATTTGCATTTTTTCAGTTATTCAAAATCATTTGCAGAGAGGTTTTCATCATTTGTTCAACCAGTGTGATTTTTGTTTCTTTTCATTCATAATATCTGGTTATCTGCTTATATTCTTAAATCTGTGTTGATAAAAATTTGATAGTATGGTCAAATCTGCCACCATTCACTACAGACACAAGATGATGTTCTTACCAGTTTGCAGCTGTTTTTTAATCAAGTAATAATGGCTGATATAACAATGAACATATTTTAAGCATATTAAGCGTTTTTATACGGTCTTTAACATACGTGTTGTGCATGAGGAAAAACTACATCAAGCAACAAAGATTCTGATCGGCTGATTGAAGGTTTTGATGATCATGGAATATAAATCTTAACTGCTGTTTTTGATGGGTCCACCCTGACTCGAGGATTTGTTATGGTCCCATCTATGGGCAAATAGTGTAAGCCAAACAGAGAGACCATGAAATTATAAAATTATGTTCTTATAGTAAGAACACCATCACTACATTTTTTTATATAAATAAATATCAACAACACCGATTTGGTGTTGTCAGTCAAATTGGTGAAATGACCAACATTATATTTTATTTGTAGTTGAAGCCATGAAAATTTTCAAAACTATTTAGCTTTCGGCTTTAAATAAGTCATAGAGATTAATATGCCGCTAAACAAAATCAAGCATCGAATAAATCTGCATGAAAGAACTATTTCATGACATTTATACATTTCATATCCTAGAATTTCTTAAAGAAATCCAATTGTATTCCAAAATATAACTTCTACAACACTACAACATTAAACGCACATACCATTGTCTCTAGTAATTATGTCCACAAAAACATGTATATGCAAATAATGTATTCAACTGTGAAAGCAAAATGACATATATCATATTTTATATTTAATATTTATTACTTTAATCTGTCAAGAAAATTAAATTTCTGTATAAAATGACGAATAAGGAGTTGTTATAGAGTCAGACAATAAAATCAATCAATTAATCACTTTAAAATACAATCTTCACTTTGGAAAGATAATTTATTAATGCATGATGGTTCTTTCATTTAAAAATAGCTCTGTATTTTGAGTACTTGATACGGATCGAATAGGGAATTCGATATATGTTATGCTGAACGCACAGCAATAGAGTCTTCCTATACGCACCCATTAGAAATCATCTTCGAAGCTATGACTATACTAAATATCAAGGCCACATTATATCGGTCTACAGAGCCGCTCCTGTTGGGGAAACTGAATATCGAATCATTTCGAAACGGTATCAAAAGAAGAACGTAGATTAAATGGGAGCGCAAATCTATTTTATCTATTTTATCTATTCCTGTACATGAAGACACTGATCACTTAAGTATGCAATACCTCAAACCCAAATGTTCCTGCTGGGTAAAACGATAAACTAATCCGCCTCCAAGACCTCTGATCGGGTGGCTTTCAGAAGCGAGAAACTCCTCTTAATTACTGTTGTTCCAGGTTCGTCCTCACCTCAGTGGTAGCATATGTTAGGGTGCCAGCTATGGTCAAAGAGGAAACCGCCAAACTGGAGTTAAGGCATTAAGGAAATATGAAAATATATTTTTATTGTAAAAATTTTCGTAGAAAAAGGTGCTGAATACGTCGTGAATCAAACCAAACAAAATCAAACGTTTCTACCCATAGAAAATAGCCTATTTTGGTATTCCAACCGTAAACCAGTGTAATGATGAAGAGAGTGTCAAAATTATCAGCTATTGGCTATCATTGAATATTGAATAGAAAATAATGAAGGTCAGAAAATACTTAGAATTAAAATAAAACAAAAACAATAATATTGTTTAAAAATTTATTTATGTTAATATATATATATATATATATATATATATACACACGCACACACACACACACATATATATATACACGCACACACACACACATATATATATATATACATACATATATATATATATATATATATATATATATATATATATATATATATATATAACTCAAATATATGAGAGAAGACTGGAAAGATATTACTGTGACAAAACATACGGACATATAAAAAGTGCTCAATACAGTGCCCAGAAAAAGGAACCTACAGAGAAAGCAAATACAAAAAGGTAAAACTATATTCTAACACATTACCTTGGTTTCGACTGTGAGTTCTCGTCAGGTGGCTAGGTGAATTACAATCGTCATGGGATAACATAAATGCTAACATAGGCAAGGAGAGAAATAGTGGAATAAATAACAAATTCGGATGAGAGACGCGTAATATACATCGTTGAAATTAATCTAATGGTGCACGGCGAGAAAGCAGATAGTAAGAAACAGTTTGGTTCAATAATTTCCAAGATATATGGACAGGGAGAATTCCAGCTTAAACAAAAAAAAATAAATCGAATATGTAACTACTTTTTTAAGATATTCTGTAATACAGATTTCCACTGCAAAACTTGCGCAAGCACAACTTAACTGCGCATTTTCTAGTAATATGTAAACATCGAATGAAACTGCGGAAATTGAAGCCAAATTGCAAACAAAAGAATCCTGAATCACCGAAACGTGAAGGAAATATATATTGACCGTGTTAAAAACAGATACAATTGACAAAATTAATATAGAAACTCGAAGAGGATAGCGCTAAGAGAATCTTTAGCAACTGTGATAAAGGTATCGGGAGTAATCTCCCTTGTTTTATGATTACCTTCCCTTGGAGAATATTTTCGTATGTAGAGGACTATAAATAGTCACTACGCTGGTATAAAATATTCTAAGCAGAATAAAGCTTACTTATGCATACTCATGGTGTCTTTTATCATTATAGTAACATCAGCAATGTAGATCAGAAATTAAAAAATAATAAAAGAATGGATGAGAGATTAAATTCTCAGTATGTTAAAAACGAAATAAAAATAAATGTCAATATACGACACATAATTTAGGACTCTGTAGAAAGACATTAGGAACAAATGCAGACAGGCTAAGAAGGCATGCTTTGGTTGTGTGTGTCTTCTTTTACAGAATATCAACCTCAGTGGGTTATTTAATGCCGACAAGATTGTTATTGCTGGTAATAATTTTTTTTTCAAATATGTATTGCTGTTAATATATTTTTTCCAAAAATATTTTAATATTTTTCCTTCATTTATTGCTGGTAAAATCTTTCCTCAAAACTGTATTACTGATAATATTTTTCTTCAAAAATGTATTGCTGGTAATAATTCTTTAGAAAGTATTTCTGATATTGAGACCCATTTTTACACTTTCAAAGTGTTTTGATCCCGGTTTGGGTGTCAACTGTTTGCTCATAGTTGGGACTCTAACAGGTTGGACCAGAAAACAACAACAATTAAGAGTTGGTTCCGCGCTCCTCAAAACCTCCTGGTTCGAGGCCTCGTTGTCGGATGTAGTTTATCGTTTTACCCAGTACGCGGATGAAGTTTATCGTCATACCCAGGACGTTATTAATAATAGACGGTAAATAAAAATGGCACAACAACAAAATATGCAGAATTAGAAACAATGAGTAAGATATGTATAGCAGACATGCGTAAAAATTAAGAGAACAGTGGAAAATACATGATAGATTGCATAGAATCAAAAAGTACACAGACATATTTAGAAAGGAAAATAATACAGATATGGAAGGAATACATAGGAGAAGTATAAAAATCCGATGTGGGATTTACACTGACCAAATTGATTTGAAACAAATATAGACAGGCAGCGAGACAAAGACAGAGAAAGGGAGAGTCGGGTACAAGGGAAGACAAAATATAGAATAATATTTTGTTGGTTGCTCGTGTGTTTATTTTTTTAACTTATATCTTTTCCTATTAATGAGCGAACTTAAAATTTTTACAGACAGTTGGATTGGACATTTGAACTGGTCGTTGGCAGAAACGCTTTTTATGTTTTGAACAGAAGGTTTTTAGATGAGTTATTAAAAAATGGAAAGATTGAATTTGTATAAGTTGATGGAACACGAACACGAACACACATTGTTCAAGATTTCTTTTCAAAGTTCTCTTTGTTCGTAGCTTCAGCGGTATATCTTCCTCACATATTTTACATTCTCCAGTGAAGAAGAGAATGGATTCACCTGCATTGTGATGCCAGCGATTTTTTTAAGGTGAACACTTTCAATAATGTTTGCGGATATGGGACTCTAACAATTAATTCCAGTCCATTTAAGAAATAATGCAGATCTTAAGAATACAATGTTAAGATAATTTGTTGGGTAACACAATATATATAAAAATTATTGTGCGACAATATAATGTCTTTTATTATTTTCTTCTGCATTTATAAGAGATGTATCCTAGTAATTTTGTTTTATATTGATTCTGAGTGCTTAGATAATTGTCGTTCCAGCTCTTATTTCTCGTTTTGTATTTGCATCTGCATATCAGGTGAGCTGCAATTTTCGCAAAGTATTTCGATTAGGCAAGTCCACATAAATCCACCACACATTACTCAGTGACATTTTCTAAATTTCTTTCATTCCGGTAATTAGACTTCCTTTAAAATTTCAATCCTATTCCATGTGTTTTTGTGCTGCTTAAAAAAGTTCTGATCAGTGCGCACAGGAATTTTAGCCATGTTTCACCTACTTTATTTCCGAAGAGAGGTATCGAAAATTTAAAAGGATTTTTTGGCAATTAGCTTTGATTGTTATATCTGTGTTTTGTCAAGGCCCATAAAATTGTTAGAGGTCCTATCTCAGAAATCTGATCGGGGTGGTGTTCACACGAATTTCTTTCAGTTTTCTGTTCGTAGATGTAGATTTTCCAGTAAAGAGATTGGCACACTCTGCCGTGCCATATTTTATAATCGTTGGCTTCCAATACCGTGCAACCTGATACAAGATGGTTAATTGTTTCTGGATATTCATCACAAAATCAGAATTTGGGTCAAACGCAATTTTTCCGTATGTGTGCTTTATAATTCCTAGTTAAGAAGAATTGTTCCTCTGCAGCAAGGATAAAATCTTCGGTTTTAGCTTTTATCCCTGCACTTCATAGCCACTTATGGGTACATGGTTTGCCTGCATAAGCTTGTTTGGTACGTGCAGAGAATTAACTGTAAAAGCGTTTACCTTGCTATCGTTTCTGAATCGAGTCGGTTGTATTTGTTTTTGCTTTCTTTTTTAAGCCTTTTGAATCAACAGTCGGTGTAATGTTCTTTATAGTATTTCTTCATCCATTTGAAACTATGTTGAACCTGTTGGTTTCCTATATTACTGAATAAGTTCGCTTAATACTTTAATGATATTTGAAACTTATCATCATCCTGTCTTCTGTATTTTAAAAGTATCTTTGAGGGCCAATTGTTGTAGTTTTATAAAACAGTTCTAGTTGAACTATTTCTCTGCCTCTTTCAAATCTGGGCATATACAGGCGATGAACATTAGCTTCGGGATGATGCTTGCGGTGACATGAGAGTAGCTTTGTTACTTTAGTGTCCATTCGCTTAATGTCAGCTAAGTTAAGGATGTTGAACATGGACAGCCAAGGTGTTTATGGCTGATAACCCGTTATTTGAATTCAACTCGGTATCCAAAACCAGACGCACACGTCTTTAGTATCCATCTCTCACCTTCTCCTTCATTTGGCTATGCTGTATTCTATCTTTACTAATTTCTAAGTACGTATAGGCTTATCTTGTTCCAATTGCCTAATCGTTTGACAAAATCTAAATCTATTGAGTGTGTTTCTGTAATTCACCATTTTTTGAATGTTACTTTTGCACATTTATCTAACCCGAAATCCCTACCTATCTCATCACTGAAACATTTAACAGTATTGAGGAGACCCTTCAACTCATTTTCGTCTTTGACAAATACGTGGGGATCATCCATCTAGAGTAGGTGATTGAATACTTCCTTGTTTATTTTGTAACCATGGCTATTGTTTAGTTCATGCGTAAGGGAGATTCACAGACAAAACAGAAGTTGTGACGGGGGTCTTCTTGAAAGATTTCTCTCGGATATTCACGCGGATGCAGATGGTGTGTCTCTGGTGCGATTTAGTTATAATGTGGAGTTCCACGTAACTATGCTGTGTATGAAACTTAATATCAAGGGGGAGAGGTTGCATATTTCCAAAGTTTTAAGGATACAAAGATGTGACACACTATCAAATGCTTTACGGTAATGTAAAGCTGCTTTTCCAATTTCCCTGTAAAAATTTTTAAGGTCTTTTTGGAATATTTATTATTATTTTCATTTTCTTTGCTTTCTGGCGTTTACACATTTCTTTCCGGGTCCCACCCAGGAACCTAAGGTTAGAAATGGCATCATGACACTTTTCACTGACAAAAAAATAAAAATAAACATAAAATAAAAAATAAAAAAATAAAATAAAAATTACATACATAAAGCCCTTCGTAAAATGTGGGCTGTACTTGTCAGAACAATTTTTTGTATCTCCTTGAGGCATGAGCTTTCAGGAATCCCTGCAATTAGTCTACTGCAATCTTTTTCAACTAGTCCTAAGGCTCCAACTACAACAGGAATTGTCGATGTTCCCATATGCCACATTTTCGAGATTTCTATTTCAAGGTCCTTGCATTTTGACAGCTTTTTGAATATCTTCAAAGATACATTGCAGTCAGCAGGGACTGCCATATCAATAATGATGCACCGTTTTTGTTTGTGGTCTTTAATAACAATATCTGGGCGGTTGGCCTTGATTGTTCTGTCAGTGTGAATTGTGTAGTCCCATAGAATTGTAACAGGTCCTATCTCCGTAACCGGGTCTGGGTGGTGTTGATACCAGTTTCTTTCAGTTTCCTTCCCGTAGAATTATTATTATTATTATTATTATTATTATTATTATTATTATTATTATTATTATTCCAGCAACGTCACTATCGCTCTTATTATTTACATCCGTGTTCTCAAAGTAACCAATTTCGTTGTTAATGTTCTCAGAAAGAATATTATTTAAAATTTAATTCTGAAAAAGAGGAGTCTGTATTTAGAAAACACAGAAACCTATTCCGTTTGAGACCCTTTTATCATCTTCGCACAAACGTCTAAAGTAAACGTTTATTTTTCAAGGCGCCCAAGTTGCTACCAAATGTGACACACGTTTGAGGTCTAACGTGCGTTCAATGGCAATATCCTGCAAAAATTGCCCAAGCTCCTACGACACTTCTTGTTTTCGTGACGCCTCAGGCACCCGGCTACCTCCCGGTGTAGATGTTCTGTCTGCGGTGAAGAATCCCTGCAACTTTATAAAGTCCAATATAAACGTATGAGGATACTGGACAAAGTCCGACAATATATTTATTAAAGACTTTTTTTTATGTTTAACGTTCTTTTTATAGATACAAGTATTTAAGTAAATGTTCTGTTCATAATAAACATTCAGGCCGGTAAATGTTATTTAATACTGTTTATTATAAATTAGAGCATGTACTTAAATACTTGTATCTATAAAAAGAACGTTAAACATAAAAAAAATATCTTTAATAAATATATATATATATATATATGTAAGCAAATATATGGATATAGATCCGACAGTATGAAGAAAAATATACTGAATAAACAAACAAAAATCCTAATATGCAATTATACTATTTTAATGTTAATATAATGTCAACATCGGACGTTTCGGTCTAGTAGACCATCTTCAGGACATATTCATAAATCATAATTAATTTATTTCAACATGAAAAGACGATGGATATAAGACTAAGACTAATCAAAAGAGACAACTGTTTGATTAGTTTTACTCTTTTACTCGTTTTATATTAACATTAAAACATTTTTGTTTGTGTTTTCCGCATATTTTTCTTCATATATATATATATATATATATATATATATATATATGTCTATATTTCTGAGATGAGGTATTATGTACAGTAGTTACATTATTCGGACTATTGTCCTCATCTTTGTCTCCATATTTATCACAAAGTTTCGGCCGTTGTACGCTCCGGCCTTCTTCAGATGGTTGGAATTTCGAACTGAACCCTTTATTTCGATCACTGGGGTAGACTGTTCCACGTGTCGTGTTTAATGCTAATTTTCCCTCTGAAAGTTCTCCTTAACTGGGTATTGAACTCACACTCTTTGGATCTGTCACTGGATCTAACCAACGCCTTTATCCACTGTGCCATGTGTCCTTGAGGACATCTGGGTATGAATTTCTGGGTATTAGAAACCTAATGTTTTCAGCAACCATTTTTACCAGTGCTCATATTGCAATTTTGCTGTTATCATTTCATGGTTTTACCAGAGCTCATATTGCAACTTTGTTATCATTGCTTTTTTCTGGCACTCCTTATTACTGGTTCCCATATTATATTTATTTCTATGCTTGGTCTGCTCAGGAGATTTTTGTGGCCTAGAATATGTGCTGATTCCTTAAGTTTACGAATTTTCCAATGGTGTTAGCTGTCTATGATCTCAACATGATCCCACAGGGGACGGTAATCTCCCTTCTCTTTCCATATGTGGTCAGCCACGCCCGATTTTTTTTACTTCCCCTCGCATTACAGCTTTCTGGGGTTCTTGAAGCCTTACCTTGAGGGGGCGGCCTGTCTCTCCTTTATATTCCTTTCTGCAGCTGCACGGGATAGCGTACACACAGTCTTTAGTCATGTTCTCCTCTATGGGGGGGTTCACTCGAGAGAGATATCTGCGAAGTGTTGTCATGCTCTTGAAGGTTGTCCTGATGTTATATGGACAGCAGATCCTTTGTATTTTCTCTGATAACCCCTTCACATAAGGCAGGCAGACTGTTTTCTGAGTGTTGTTGTCCTCCTCCTCCTCTTGTACCCGCCTATCCCAGTTTTTGGGGGCTGCTGCCATGTACCCAGTGTAGTTGTTACATTGTAGGGTACTACTTATACTGACCAATTCTTTATCTAACGTCTCTGGGTCGCCACTTATGAATTTTTCTCGGTGTTGTAAACAAAGGACGATCCCTTTCTTTATGCTGTATGGATGGTGGGAGTTGAAATTGAGGTACTGTCCGGTGAATGTTGTTTTACGGTAAACGGATGTCTTGAACCCATTCTCTCTTCGAGATATTAGTACATCCAGGAATGGGAGTGTGTTGTTGCTCTCTTTCTCCATTGTGAACTGTATCGAAGGTCTTATTGAGTTCACATGGTCCAGTAGAACCTGGACATCTTCCTGGTGTGACCAGAGTATGAAGGTGTCATCTACGTACCTTAACCATATAGTAGGCTTTAGAGATATAGATTCTAATGCCATTTCTTCAAAGTATTCCATGTATATATTCGCAATTTCTGGTGATAATGGCGAGCCCATTGCCATGCCCTCATCCTGTCGATATATGTGTGATCCCATTCCGAAGTGTGTTGCTTGTGTACAGAAAGTCAACATCTCAATCAGATTATCTATTGGAATACTGGTCCGTTCTTCTAGGGAAGAGTCAGAGGTCAATTTCTCTCTGACTACTGAGAATCCCTCCTCCGTGGGCACCTTGGTGAACAAACTCACCACGTCCAAGCTCACCATCTGGTTGGATAGAATGGGAGTACCTTTGATTATTTCCCCGAAGTGGGCGGAGTTTCGGCCATATGAAGGAGACTTTCCGATCAATGGGTCAATTATATCTACAAGGAAGCGACTCAGACGGTGGCACACAGAGCCTTGGCAACTAACAATCGGCCTGAGCGGAATACCGTCATTGTGAATCTTAGGGAGGCCGTATATGTGAGGTAGCTTGGTGTAACGCTGCGATAACTGCCTATACGTCTTTGGTGCGAAGTGATCCCTGTTCTTGATTAGGATCTGTGACAGTTTGCGTTCCGTTTTCATAGTAGGATCCTTTTTCACTTTGATAACTGACATCCATCAAACATGGCACGTGGAACTAGAACAGTCTACCCAAGTGATCGAAATAATGTGTTCAGTTCGAAATTCCAACCACCTGAAGAAGGCCGGAGCGTACAACGGCCGAAACGTTGTGATAAATATGGCGACAAAGATGAGGACACAAGTCTGAATAATGTAAATGCTATATATACATATATATATATATGTTGTATATATATATATATATGTTGTGTATATATATATATATATATATATATATATATATATATATGTTGAAACTCATGTAATGACCTCCGTGTAAAAAATTCATTCTTCCATTATCAAGGAACGTAAATAAAAATTTGTTCTGTAGGCTTGTCCGATGTAATGAAATGTCCATAAAAAACTTAGCGAAAAATCTAATTTATATTTCTATCATTTATTTTCTCAGTTTAGTTAAAATTCATAATAAATAAAAAAATATTTTGAATATACCAAATATTATTTCGACTAAATTAACATAAATAAAAATAAAATGGAGTTACATTCCCTCGATCCATGCAATATATTTTCAATCAATATATGTTTTATGTTATTTTTTTTACTAGTTTTGGTGTGAAAGGTAACAGATGAAAAATTATACGATTCCATAGTTTACTAACGAAACAATATTCCGAGCATTTAAAATGGTTACTTGGTCTCTTGGTGCTTTATTTAAACAAAGAAGTCTTTAAAAAAAAAAACACTTTTTTTACAGTCATCTCTCACTTATATTGTTACCAACTATTTTGTTTTACATTTTTGTAACAAGTCATTAATTGAAGATAAATTTAATAAAAAAAAATCAGTGTTTGTTTCATCGTAAACAAAAATAGCAGCTAATTTATCTCAACTGAATTATTCAATGTCGTCTTCCTTGTCTTCAGGTGAACATTAGCTAATAAAAGAGAAATGTGCACGAGAGCGGCAAAACCATTTGACATTTTAAGGAAAAATATTAGATGGAAGTGTTGCAGGATATCGTCTACCACCTACACTCCTCTGTGACTCCTTCTCACATCTGTTCAGGTGTAGGATTGGCCTTCACAGCCATCCCCGTCTTCGCTACCAGAGTGGAGAAAGGGATAAGGAGTGAGCTAGACAATGCCGATACTCGAATACGAGCGGGTGCCGACCACCTGGAAAACAATATTTCACCAATGTAATTGCAGAAGTTTAAGCTGTTGAAAAACGTTTAAATAGAGGATGGAATATTATACACCGAGATCCGAACACGCATTAGACGAGCAAATAAAGTGTTCCAAAGGTCAACTATGTTGCTGAAAAACGATAAAAAATCGGTTGAAGAAAAGAAAAAACGTGCTGGAATGCCATGTCCCATGCGTCTTCTTATATGAGGGTAAATACTAGAATGAGGAGAAATCTAGATACCGTAGAATTGTTGTCCACAGAATAATGCTGAAGATTTCACTGACATAGCGACTCTTAAACAAAGAATTCTTAAAGAAAATCGCAACAAAAGAACCCTTCTACTCAGAATCAGGAAAAGACAGCTGTAATTTCTAGTGCATAATGAGGAAATCGTTCTTGGGGAAATTTGCCTACACGTGATATATTGAGAGCAAGAGAGATAGGAAAAGCATCGTTACTTTACCTGGCAAGCTTGTGTGCATGAATGGCAGAAGCAAAGATCAGGAGTCAAAGAGAGAAAACCTGCTATGTGACAAAAAGGCGTAGGACATTGTGGAAAATCATACACCCTTATGCCCAGAAGGAATACGGCACATGGAAGAGGAATCACCGTACCTACCAAGCAGGTGTTTCTTCAGTGAAATACTAACATTGGTCAACGGTGTAGTGGTAGAGATTTTCTTCTCCAGAATCTATCTCACTCATTTACATGCCTAACTTTAATCCATCCATTTATAAGTTTACTATTCTTCTATTAATCTAATGTTGCTGTCACATCTGGTATAGGGATTCTGCTCTGCATTTGCAGATTCTGGATAAAAAACGCAGATGAATGTGCAATGTTATTGATCCTAAACTGGGATCTCCGCTTCAGACATATTGCAGCTTCTCTGTGTTTTTTCTATAAATATTTTCTTGGTAATTGTTCTGATGAGACTCCCTCTTTGTTACCTACACTGTATGAATTTAAGCCTAATAATAGACTAGCAAAAGTTATCATCATTATGTAGTTAATACAGCTAGATATAACCGTAATTTCTATCCTAAGAGTTTCTTCTCTCGCACTTTTCGTATATGAAACACTCAATTAGCTTCTTGATTTCCAATCGATTTTGATAATTCAAACCTTGAAATACATAGATTTACGTATATTCTTGTTTTCTTTTGTTCTCTCTCCTGGATGGTTTCCTTTTCTCATATTCTCTCGCACACAGTAACCCTAGCCGTTTAGCGGTTTCTTGTTTTGCATATGATGTAATGATTTAACTAGAAAAATTCTTCAGAAGAAGGTAATATATTTAGAAACTATATCCACAGTTAGATTAGTTCTGTTTCTTTTCAGTGATCCGGATCATAATTTCGTGAACCTCATGCAAGAAGGAGATTATTTTACCTGATGTACGATAAATATTACGATATAACAAACCTACACACAGAATATGAACAGTGAGAATACGGAAAATTGTACATTTTATGAGACATAAGAAACTACAAGAATATGGATGAATAGGCGAAATCGTTCGTCTATATTTCTAATCTATTACCCGATTTACATTGTTCGAGATGTTCTTCTTATCTTTATTATCATATTACCGACGTTTCAGACAGATACTGAATACACAACCCCACGCACAGATGGCACACTTGATTAAAACGCTGCTTGAAGTAATCCAGTGATATAACCAAAGTGATTTGAGTTCAATACCTGAACACAGCAGAGGGGGAACAAAAAGATCAGTTGCTAAATGGAAATAACTAAAAGCTGGGACATCTGGAAGAGACATGCCACGTGGAACTAGATCAATCTACCCCAGTGGATGGAATAAAGATTTCGGTTCGAAATTTCCACGTATATCATTTCAAGAACACCAGAGAGTATAAGGGCCGAAACGTCGGGAATATGGCAGTAAAGATGAAGACAACAGTACGGATAATACAAATAGTGTAAATAAAAATCTTTTCTCATGAAAACTGTAAGTAATATATTTAACATATGCAATTCTTATGGTAACCTGTACATTATGTTGCATGAGAAAGAAATGGTGGAATTGAACTAGATGCATAGGAGGTACGTAACGCGTAAAACATATATTTTAGATATGTAGGCAATATCCGAAGATTTAATCAAAATTTGTTTGAAGTATCGCAAGCATTTTTGCTACAGACGATGGCGCATCACCTGCTCAGTGATATATTGCTGTCTGTCGACTTGGAGCACCGACAAGAAATATAAAATATCGTATCTGGCACTTAGATCCAGTGACATATATATTACAATCTTTTCATGGCGAATATGATTTGGATCCTTTCGTATATATTCCTGAACATCAAACACGCGTCAAAATGAATTTCACTATGCAAGAGCTATGCTGTTATCGGCTTGCAATATGAGAAGATGTTAATCCAATATATATATATGTAAAATTATATGATTTCTGTTAGACAATTCTGTCCGTCACACCCTCTAAAATAGGCGTATATTGACTGATCGAAACCAAATTGCGAAGAAGTTTAATTTAGAAAGAATTTTACAGAGAAGCGCAAACAGGTGAGTGATTAAAAAGTACGGTTGGTTTAACTAGGGTGTATAGCTTAGTACAACAAATTTTCAATATTTATTTTCAAGCATTAAAAGTTTTATTATTTAACATACTAAATACTACCACTTTTCCAAAAACGATTTAATGATTAAAATAACAAATGCTTATTGCTTATTTAATAAATATGCAATATTGTCTTTTAAATACATTATTTTCTTTAAGTTTATATATATATATATATATATATATATATATATATATATATATATATATATATATATATATATATATATATATGTGTGTGTGTGTGTGTGTGTGTGTGTAAGAATCCAGTTTCCAGTGTGACCTGCGTTTGCTAGAACTATAAGCAAAGACCTTTGAATTTTGGAATTTGGCTCTAGAATAAATATTTACGCATGTAAAATTGTATGTTGCATGCTCAAGAGTAAAAAATCCAAATAATTTATTCTTTGCTGTTAATAAGGGAAAAAAACTTATTTTCGTAAAATGTATCGCTTAACATGAAGTCCTATATAATTAAATTAAATTTAAGTTGGGGTTTTGTCAAATTATTTATCTAAACAAATCAACATATTCGAATTTCATCGTTTGGTTTGCGACATTGAAACGTAGAGATTTTTTAATCTCGATACAAAATGTAAGCAATAACTTCAACAATATTACATACTGTGAGGATTTCAACATGTTTAAATGTGTTTCAAAAAATTCTTGTATGTATATATTTGAGAAAGTCATTAAACATGACGTAGTCGACATTTAAGTCAATTAAAATTTATTAGAATTCATCAAGATCAGATTCGTGAATTATTTTTCAATAGTTTAATTGATATGCTTCATGTTGAAATTTATAAAAAGTTTCTTTCAAAACATTCTTTTTCAGAAAAAATAGCATCCTGAAGTCCAATACTTTCCAGTATTGTTGGGTTTTCTCTTCTTAAACTTTCATTTGTAGTAGTGTGGAAAGTTAATTATCTTTATTATGTCATTATTTTCTCTTCTAGTTACACATGATATCCTTTTTAGTTGTTGCTGATGTTGAAAGTCCTCAGGTTATGTGATTTCCGCTATTTGATACAGTTCTTTGAAATAAATATCGCCAAACCCCAAGTTTCGAAGAAGGTTGGTTTTGACCAAGATCTATAGCTTTCATTTGCTCAAAGATATATTTTAGCCATTGTTCTCAGAAAGGAGTTGAAGGCAGTATATATATATATATATATATATATATATATATATATATATATATATATATATATATATATATATATATATATATCTGAATAAGATTTTTCTGTGCATGATATCCATTAAAATAGTCTTTAACATACTAAGTTATTTAAGAACATGACTCGAGTTTACAGTTAATCTTTTAATTTGCTGGTATTCCTCAAAATAGTACGCACAATTAATATTGCACCATGCTAAAAACTTAAAGCTTCATTTTTTTATCTATTTCTTCTGGGATCCTAAATAGTCTCTGTATATATGAAGGATCGAAAAATCGAGTTCACCTGCTTACGGTATTGTATGACACTCATTTTAAAGTATTGCTGGCAGCCATTAGAAGATGACACATCGAAGAAGGCGTTGATTTTATCCATATTATTGAATTTCTAAAACCCAGACGCCTCTAGAAGCGCATGTTGGTTATTTAAAAACAGTAGATATAATAAATAATCCGAGAAACGGTTGATAATATCGTTTTTACTGCGATTCCAAATCTGGTTAATGTCGAGCATTAAAAATGCAATTGTTGATAATCCATGGGATAATTGGTGTACATAATCCGATTTTTTTGAGAACCTGACTGTCTTCTACCTCTACTTTAAATGTCTACTACGTCATGTTCAATGACTTTACCAAAAATATACGTAGAAGAATTATTTGCAGCACATTGAAACATGTTGAAATCTTTAGAGTATTTAATATCGTTGAAGTTATCGCTAACATTTTGTGTCGAGATTCCCATATACAGTGGAATATCCGAAAGAATTTCGTGTCGAAACAACAATTAATATAAAGAGTTACCGTTTTAAGAGTTGTTTATCACCTGAAATCTGATGATTCTAAATTAAGTACTGGACACTTTGAAGCATATAAAAGTCATGTTCAACCCTTAATTTAAATACAAAAATAAAAGTGTCGCAGATGGACAGAAAACATAAATCCGCTAAGGTGAAACCTTGGTGGGTTTGTTTGGCTCTGTAGGTTTAACTAGGTCTGCTCTACTGATTGTATTGAGCACTTTATTTAGTTGTTTTGGATACTCGCATCGTTTTTTTTTCTTTGGGCCTTGAAATCGTATGATGAATGATTATTTTCGGTTAACGTACTTGTTCTTGGTTCTTTCTTTTTATACCTTTTTTTCCCTTTGGTATTGAATTGTTTATTTTCAAATGAATACTCCGAAGGTTTTCTGAGCGCGTATAGTTTCTTATACTTATAAGATTTCTATTAAGTATATATATATATATATATATATATATATATATATCGTATAGTTTATATATATATATATATATATATATATATATATATATATATATATATATATATATATATATCGTATATTTTGTAAGCAGGTTTTCATTAAGTCATGTCTAAGTGAAAGAAAATTGTACAAGTTTTGTCTATTTCTTTTCAGTGGGAACTTTTCATATTAACCGGCCAGCTTCTTAACATCCTTATTAAAAGAAGAGTGAAAATTACTATGTCGATATATATATCCATTTATTCCGACTACTTTCGACACCACAATGTCATCATCAGAGTTTTGTTTCTTCTCTGACAAAAAAATGTGTTCATAATTTTGTAAGACAAAATTGTTGTGTTCATCTGAAAGTTTAAATGAAAGACCCTAAGACTATGTACTGTGTACGATTTACATTTCACGGCGTAAACATCAGAGGAAGTAACTAAGTTATGATATGCCCAGATGATTTAAATAAAACTATTTAAAATTATTAGTTAAATTCTACATATTTTAAACTATCTACTGTAAACATTTTAAAACATTTGTGCAGTATTGATAATTAATTTTATTTAAGGTTGTTTTCAATTGTTTAATATAGATTGCTTCTAGCATGTCAGTTTATTTTTTTTTATTTTCATGAAAATGTATAGATATATTTTCAACAAGAAGTTTCCTAAATTGTGAATGCTTTAATTAAAACTGACAAAATCAGGAAATTCAGAAAAATATTACCATATATGGTTCGGTGCCACTGCTATTTACCTTGATCTCCTTCCTAAGATCCAAAGAAACAATATTATTGGTCCTGATCTGGCGGCTCGGCGCCAGTGGTTTCACACCAGCGTAAGGTATCTTCTATAAATATTTTCATGGTGCAAGAAATTATTTAACTTAAGCGCAGCCCAAGACTGGCGTCGAGATCTCATAAATTTACAAGATAAAACAGCTAGATATAGCCGTAAAATCTATGCTGTTTCTTCCCTCGCATTTATCACTTCTGGAACTTTATTCTGGTTTCCATGCTTTCCGGCCAACTTAAATCTGGAAAAATTTAAATGCAATGTCAATCCGTATCTGCTGTCCTGATTACTCTCTTCTCTTTCTGCTCATTATTATTTTTGAAACTATTTATTGCACAACTTGTAAGGCCTTTTGTTTTAGCCGTTTCAAACTTTGCATGTTGTGAAAGCGAATATATATATATATATATATATATATATATATATATATATATATATATATATATATAGTGTAACCCGGATATAAGAGAGATGTCGAGACCGGAGAAGTATCTTATATCCGGGTTTGGTCTATTTTGTTTAGGTAAGTATGGCTCTAGTTTGGGACCAGAGAAAATCTCTCTTATATCCGGGATACAATAGATAGATAGATAGATAGATAGATAGATAGATTTAATACTTCAAATATATTTAGATTTGGAGTAAGCTATTTATTATATTTGCATGATCAATCCAAATCAAATTCGTAAATAATTATATTGAATATACTACAGCATGATTAACAGAACGATGTTACGGTTTTTTGGATATATATGTATATGACTAGGAGATTTATTATGATTTGATACATAATTGTGGCACAAAGCCGATGAAGGGGAGGGGTAAAGGCTGGTCCAAACTAACTATCCTATACCTAGCTAATCAGATTCACGACCCATTCATACGTTACAATTTACCCATTCACCACAAGAACTCATCCATCACCAATCTTTCTCTCATGCACCATAATACCACATTCTTACCAGGGGGTCCTACAAAAAACGCGCCCCACACCATAAAAAGTTGATGATGATACACATGCTATACATTAAAATTCTAATAATGATAGAATGAGAGGGGAGGGGAGATGAACCCAATAATCAACTAAAAGTAACATAAATGCAAACTAAACATAACATATGTTAGTAGGGGACCGTCCAACCCTCAAAATAGAGAAGCCGCTGTATTCTGCCCAAGGGACAGAATCAAGAGGCAACTCTCGCTAAGAGAGTGGGAAAACGGATAAAATATTATGCGGGAATGGGAAGATATAAAGCTGACCCAGTCGAGATATAAAGAAAGGCCCAAAAACAAACTGGGGAGGTTGGGAATCTCGACTTGGACCATAACCAAAGAGTAGCCGGGTTACAGGCCAGGAACAACACTTACTCTCATTAACTAGGTACACTTAAGCTTGTCTAACCTAACCAATGGGGGGGGGTTCCACAGGAAGCCACCCCGATGTGCAATAGGTTGACCTAGAAGAGAAAATCAAGGCTAGCCCCGGTCACACGAACCAAGCTCGCCTCTTTTACCCACCTTTCGCCAAAGACTGTCGAATGCAATCGTTTTCTATCAGATCTAATCTTCGTTTTGAGCTGATGCTCAAAGAATTGGATTAGATGCTGATGAGAAAGACGGTTGCCCCGCAAAACTTCCTCCTTTCGCGTCGTCCAAATCACCATTCGGGCCGTGGCCAGCAGCGTCAGAAACACCATTCGTTTCACCCCGGAATACGGGGGCGACACATTGTCACACGCGTATGCGCGATCAATGGACACAAGCTGTTCGGGAGCGAGACGAGCCGTCAGCTCGCCGACATGGTCCCATAAGGGGCGGACACGGGGGCAATGGTAGAAGGCGTGCGAAGCCGTTTCTTCTAAGCCAAGACCACACCGTTCACAGTCTGGCAAATCCGCCAAACCCCATATGAAAGCCTTGTCGTTGAAAGGCAGCCGATTCCGAGCCAATCGCCAGGTAAGCGAAAACTCAGGGTTACTGAGGTAATCCGCCGCTGGCGCCCAAGACCAGTAGGAGCGATACTCCTCCTCCGACAAGCCGAGCGTATCACGTAGGGAATCCTTCGCGGGCACCTCCACTAATCCACGATAGAAGACCTTCCTAGGCCGTGAAAGGTCACTGGACAGGGGAATGGCCTTCAAGGCCGACAGACACTCGCGGATGAAATCCGACTCGTCCCGGGGTTTACAACGGCGCTCAACCCTCGAGATGGGGGGACTGATGGTAAGGCTAGGGAAGGCGTCCTAAGAATCCCCTCCAGAATCGGATCTCTCCCAGTCAATGCGCGGCGTAGGAAAGCCAACCTAGAGGCACGGATGTGACTCAGCAGGTGCGGCATTCCCATCCCCCCATGACACGGACGTTTAGTGCAGACTCGTCTGTCGACCCTGTTCACGCGTCCCCTCCATAAAATGGAGGATAGCGATCGCTCGAGCGCCTTCCAGTGGGTCTCACAGAGAGGAAGTACAGACAATCAATAAAGAATCAGGGGTAAAATGTATGTAGCACACACCTCCGCCCTGCCCTTCACGGACAACCGCCGTCGATTCCAAGACTTGCCGGCAGAATCGACCTTTGCAAGTACTTCAGACCAATTCTTCTCCAGCTGGATGTCCGGTCCAAACCACACTCCAAGAATGCGGACAGGTCCATCCGTCCAACTGAAGCTGCCCGGAAGAGCGACCCCCTTCCAGGCACCTAACCGCAAGCCGGAAGACTTGTCGCGGTTTATCTTGGCCCCTGTCACCTTCCCGTACCGATCAAGCGCCTTCTGTACCGCCTCGATGTCGTTGCCGGACGACACGAAAGCGGATACGTCATCGGCGTACGCGGAAACACTGGCTCGAGCCCCTCCAGGAACGGCGATTCCGCGTAGGGCCGAACTGCCGGTCTCGTCCTTCAGCCGGCGAAGGAGAGGCTCCAACGCCAAAGCATAAAGGAGAGGCGACAGCGGACAACCCTGACGAACCGGCCTAGACAGCACGAACGCGTCCGACAACCTTCCGTTCACCTGTACCACAGCACTGGGGGATCGATACAGGAGGCTAATCCAGCGGCAGAAGTTGGGTGCGCATCCAGCGGCCTGCAGGGCAGTAGCAAGGTAGCGATGGTCGACCCTATCAAATGCCTTGGACTGATCCAAATTGATCAGCGCGGCTTGCTCGTCGTCTTTAACACCCTCTATGATCGTGCGGATCAGATGCAGGTTGCTCTGAATTGTTCGGCCCCTCACAGAACAAGTCTGCTCAGGTCCCAACAGAGACTCGGCAACTGACTGCAAACGCTCCTGCAGGATCTTGGCCATAATCTTTAACTCTGTGTTTAGCAGAGTTATGGGCCTGTAGTCATCTAGTTTCCCCCCAACACATTTGCCCTTTTTCAACAGAGTGATCACGCCCCTGGTGATCCGGTTGGGGATGGACCCCGACCGAAACCAGTTGTTGAACACTGCAGTCAAAATCGGAACAAAGATGTGGGACAGCCTCAAGTACAATTCATAGGGCAAACCATCCAGACCGGACGACTTGCCTCTGCCGACCTTCTTCAAAACCGCGTAGACTTTACCCTCCGTGATCTCTCCCTCGCAGCTAGCCGCTTCAGTCGGCGAAAGCTGAGGAAAGTCAGCCAAATAGCTACGAAACTCCTCCTCACGGAGACCAGGCTCCTTGGTAAACCGGATCTCGAAATGGCGCCGAAACGCCTCGCACATGTCGTCAGTGGCCCGAAGAGTACGCCCCTCCGGGGATTCGACTTCACGAATGTAACGATCGCCACCTCGACGGACCTCTTCCCTGCGCAGATCTGCCCCCAAGTTCACCGCTTCGGAAGACATCTTGCTTAACTTATGTCTAATTACCTGACCCATGTACCGCTCGCTATTCGAACGATCCAGGGCCTCCTTAGCTAAGGCTATCTCTAGGGGATCCCCCCCAGCCACCGCCCGGGTGTAACTAGCTTTAAGCGTATTCACCTTATCAGCTCTATCTAGAGCGAGCCGTTTGCCGAAATCAGTGGTGAAGGTCCTAATCCTACACTTAAGGCGCACCCACCACTTATTCCCGATAACCGCTCCCACTAGCTCCCGCTGAACTAGTCTAATTAGCTGTTCCCGAAAGTCCTCCCTGTCCAGTAAGGACAGGTTGAACTTCCAGTACCCAGCCATTCTAGGCCTACAGTCTAACGCCACCCGGGCACAAACGAGTTTGTGGTCCGAATAGCCTACCCAGTGGAACGTAGGGCAATCTAGTAGATCTATGTCGGATCTTCTAACTAACATTCTGTCAAGGTAGCTAACTACCTTGTCAAAAGGCCAATTAAGAGCCCACGTCCACATTTTCCCTCCGGGATAATCGACCCGGTATCTATCGACGAGACCATAATCGTCGATCAGATCAGCCAGGCTACGATCGCCCCTTCTCCCTCTAGCTCCACGCCCCCTGTCTAACTTGGGGTCCAGGATATATATGTATATGACTAGTGAGCCAATCCAGATGACTTAACTTCCTTTATAGTCTACCAATAGAAGGTTAACCAATCAGAAGCCGCAGAACATTGTATTCGTCGTGTATAAAGGCGGCCATCTTTGTTTAACCTACCGGAAGGACCAGTGCTAACTTGACAGCCGAAGAGGATAGAAGGAAGAACTACGCTCTGTTAAGATATCCACTGCGAACCTGAACTACGCTTTCCTACTGTCTCCGAAATATTCACTGACAACCTCTGGATTCTATACTCGAAGACGACCGTCATGAAAATGTCTAACAGTATTCGTTGTGTATAAAGGCGGCCATCTTTGTTTAACCTACCGGAAGGACCAGTGGTAACTTGACAGCCGAAGAGGATAGAAGGAAGAACTACGCTCTGCTAAGATATCCACTGCGAACCTGAACTACGCTTTCCTACTGTCTCCGAAATATTCACTGCCAACCTCTGGATTCTATACTCGAAGACGACCGTCATGAAAATGTCTAACAGTATTCGTCGTGTATAAAGGCGGCCATCTTTGTTTACCCTACCGGAAAGACCAGTGCTAACTTGACAGCCGAAGAGGATAGAAGGAAGAACTACGCTCTGCTAAGATATCCACTGCGAACCTGAACTACGCTTTCCTACTGTCTCCGAAATATTCACTGCCAACCTCTGGATTCTATACTCGAAGACGACCGTCATGAAAATGTCTAACAGTATTCGTTGTGTATAAAGGCGGCCATCTTTGTTTAACCTACCGGAAGGACCAGTGGTAACTTGACAGCCGAAGAGGATAGAAGGAAGAACTACGCTCTGCTAAGATATCCACTGCGAACCTGAACTACGCTTTCCTACTGTCTCCGAAATATTCACTGCCAACCTCTGGATTCTATACTCGAAGACGACCGTCATGAAAATGTCTAACAGTATTCGTCGTGTATAAAGGCGGCCATCTTTGTTTACCCTACCGGAAAGACCAGTGGTAACTTGACAGCCGAAGAGGATAGAAGGAAGAACTACGCTCTGCTAAGATATCCACTGCGAACCTGAACTACGCTTTCCTACTGTCTCCGAAATATTCACTGCCAACCTCTGGATTCTATACTCGAAGACGACCGTCATGAAAATGTCTAACAAACGACTCACGTTACATGTCTCTGAACATGGATCAATCAGGTGTCATTTAAAAATACATGGAGACCTACGAAAATCTATCCGAAACATAATAGTTGGTAATAAAAATATAATAGCCTCATCCATACACACAAACACACACTCACACAGACACAGACATACAAACAGAGACACAGACACACACACAAACACACACACACACACACATATATATATATATATATATATATATATATATATATACAAATACACACACACACACACACACATATATATATATATATATATATATATATATATATATATATATATATATACGTGTGTGCGTGAAAATATAATTTAGGGAACATACTATGATTCATTCCTTGACGCATAATCAAATATATCTATTCATTGAAACGTTTTCTATCTGTCAAGTTTCTTTATATATATATATATATATATATATATATATATATATATATATATATATAATGTGTGTGTGCGTGCGTGCGCGTGTGCATATACATATATATGTGTGTGTGTGTAAGATTTCAGGTAAATCCATATATGTGCATGTATAAACACATCAGCGTAAACATCATTTAGTCTGATGAACTTCTGAAAGAGGAAACGCGTAGCACCATTTTTTTTTCTATTTTGCATCTGAAATAACAATGAATATCATTTTGAAATTTTTCTTCTAACTTTGACTGTTTAGTATTGAATAGATAGGGTACTGTAGAAAGGTCCAGCAATAATGTAGCTTTCAGTATCAGTTCTGAATCTCCATGGACATTGGCTGTTATTACTACAAATGCTATAGTATGTATTGTTATTATATTATTATAGGCTGCAACGGCGACCCAAGAGTAAGATCAAATAACAAATTTATCTTATCGCTCTTATACTTATCTCTAAATTTATGACCTCACCTCTATGAGTGTATTCTTAGAACTTTCATTTTTGTCGATCTCTTCTCAAGACTGCAAGGCTGTTGTAAAGTCAGTGAAGTGACGTTAATATCATATATTAGTTTTCTGAAACAGTACAAGTAATTTTCTATGTTCTTGCTCATATTTATTTCACTGTGCCGGACGAATATTATCTACTTTCATTTTTTATCTTTACTTCATTGGTCTATGGCAGCAGGACATGGATATGCTAATAATTTCTCCGCTAGACCAACAAATGCATCAAAAAGAATACGTACAACTGTTACCGATTACCTAACGCATTCTATAGTTAATAGCTGACCGATTGCATCCATGTATGCTGTTGTAGATGTTTGCTTAGGTAAATTTGTGTTTCTTCAACATTCACAGGGCCCACCTAAGCTAAGCGGACCTTAAAATTTGTTGGAGAAAGTGCATTATATGTCGCGTTCAGAACAAGTCCAGTACGCTCAAATCTTCTGTCATAATGACTTATGAATTCGTGCTTGCGCAACCATCGACGATTCTCAAATACTTTCGGCTATCAAATGTGGCTCACAGTGGACTACCTTTGGTTCGGCTTTCAAGAGTTTTTCAAAGGTGTACGGTGTGATAGCCTCCACAGACCGCTAACATAAATAAATCACTTTCTTGAATATTTGACAAAGATGGGATTCTAACCCGGGTCTCATCTTCCGAAAGTGAACTATCTAAACACTTACTAACTGGCCCATAGCTATATCAATATTATTCGAGCAATAGTTACACATAGAATTAACGAATACCCGGTAGTATGACTCTTACTGGCTTGGTTTCATTTGTTTTATACGCCATATCAGCACCTGAATGTGTTATTTAATACCGACAGTTTTTTCAGGATAAAATATGTATTTCTTATAGATCATTTTTAATTGACGTTAATTATTCGGATTATTGTCCTCATCTCTGTTGCCATATTTACTCCAACGATTCGGCCGTTGTACGCTCCGGCATTCTTCAGATGGTTGGGATGTCGAACAAAACCTTTTTATTTCGATCACTCAGACTGTTCTAGTTCCACATGCCATATCTAATGGTTTTTGTCGAGAGTCAAATATATCGCTGGTAATATTTTTTTTTTTAAATATGCATTGCTGATTTTTTTTACTATAAATATGTATTTTTATTAGTTCATAGTGGATTAATGGGGAGTTAATTATTTGACCATGACCTGGGAACAAGAGTAATTAAAAGCTGATTCGACGCTCCTCAAAACCCTCATGATCAGAGTGTTTTTCTGTCGGATATATCCATCATAAAAAAAAAACAACAGTATGTCGAATAAGTAAATAGAAAACACTTCAATTACATTGAAGCATGAGTGTGTTATGACAAATTTAATATAGGAAAAATGAAATTGAACATAGTACAGGCTGTGCCAGAGGTATTTTGCTCAACACTAAAAATTGCTACAGAAGAAAAATCCCAACCTCAAAACTTGAGCCATGTTCTTATATAGCTTTATCATACGTTCATAATTATATCATGCATAGCGCTAAACCCGTTCAGAAATATCTAAACTGCCAGTTGTATACAACCGCTTTCTAAGATGAATGGTTTAACAAAGCTTTTGGGAGAAAGAAGCTGTGGGTGTTTCTTGGCAAAGATTATACGACTTTGAACCTTGTGGGTTGGCGTTATATTAGTTTGGTGCAAAAATAATGTCGTTTTTTGACGTTCAACTTTATGTGAGAAAACGGCAATATCTTTGCACCAACCTAATAGAATCACAAACCAAGGAATGTGCCAAATAACAGAAAACCACTTCACATGTGGACTACAAACAGCCGCAACAACTAAAATGGATATCACATCTAACTCCAAACGAAAATAATGAAATAATTAATAAGTTGACATTCCACACAAATACAAATAAAAGATTAGTAAGGATACAATCATCAGTAATGGAAAGTGTACGGTAAATGCTACTGGATAATAATCAACCTATTTTCACAAAAAATATTTCAGTAGAAAGATTTTATATATTTCAACAGGAAACAGTACTGTCTTCTCGGTCAGCGAATGACATATGATTCACTAGGTATAAACGGTCAATGTTACTATTACCATGAACATTACTATTAGGATAATGTATTATTAGGTTGGTGCAAAAATAATTTCGTTTTCTCACATAGTAACATGTGTTAGAAAACGAAATTATTTTTGCACCAACCTAATATTTTCTTCAATTTTAATTATATAAGAATATCAACCCAATATCCATTTCTAGTGATTATCTCGACTCTCATATTTCTAAAGTTTCAGCTAGCGTTGTTTATATTTAATTTAATATCATGTCTATTTTTCTATGAATAGGATATTTTTTATCCATCTGATTTTCACTTGTACTGATAATGATATCATTTCTTTAGCTGTGTTTTATTTAATCCTGACGATGAATTTTATACAGTGAAGATTTACTGAGAGAGATCACATGACTATTTACTCTTCCTTGTATGTTTTCTGCTGTTACCCGGTTTCCCATACGCCGAATAAATACTTCATTGTGACAAGCCGTGGAAACACCGTTGTTGCTCCATATCTATGTTACGAACTTAATTTAGTATTTCGTTTTCGCAGGCTCATATTACCTCTCTTCTGTTCGTATCCGGAACTTATTTGAATATTGTTTGCGCTGTGTTCCAGGGGATTGTGATTCTATATTTTCAACTTGTTTACTTTGCCATATTTGTAAACCTCCCTCTGATTTCTGATGCTATATCAATCCAATCTTCCAGGTTGTTTTTCTCTTTGACAGAAGAAAACAATGTAACTTAACACAAAGGAAGTTAGCGCGTTTTTTTTTTTTTTTTTTTTTTTTTTCATCCTTTTTTACAAGTCAGCGAGCATTTCACGAGTATAAAACGAAGACAAGAATCTAAGGTTAAAATCTCTAGCGAATTGCATGCAAGATTATTAACATTTTTTAGAAGTAGCACTGAAACGAATAGTTAAAAGCTTATTCTTCTATTCATCAATTCCTTTATTCACTTATTCTTTTATCTGTCTATTCTTTTATTTGCTTTTAATGCCTAATATTAAAGATTTGATTTTGATATATTTTTTCTTCAGAGTAAATCCACCCAACATTAAAACTAATTATTTATGAGTTATGGCAGGTAATATATGAATAAAGCATTTTCCGTATATAACCAATTATAGTTTTAAAACTAAATAAAATATTTGGCAATACTAAAATACATCAATGTAGGTTTGTTAAGATATTAAGTACGTCATGAATATTAATATTTTCGTCATTTTTTTTTTTTTTTTTTTTTTTTTACCCAGGGTATAATCGTTTACTTTCATGGTTTTAATAAACGAAATTTCGATTGTAAAACTATCACTGTATATTAATTAAATGGTTATGACTAATGGCTTTCCTGATCATTAAGTTTCAATCAACATATTTCCATAACTGATGTCGGACATTTTTGTGTAAATCATTATGGATACGTATACACACCAACAGCCACATCACTTTAGAAATAGATGTTGTCATCTCCGACCTATGCCGCATCCAGTAATGCTCAAAGACCTTTGAAGAGAATTTCTTATTCTGTTCCAATTCACCGAGGACAAATTGAATGCTGAACTTGGGAACAAAATACGTCTTAAATATACCGGGAGGTTACGCGTTGAAATCTCTGGCGAGAAGCCACCGTTATATTTTCGTTGTTAGCTCATAAACCTCATAACGAAATCAAATACTTTATTTAGGAAAGAAAGCAGATTAAGAGAGACTGTATAAAGATGATCGAATGTGAGACTAAGAGTTTCTCAGCAGAGTAAAAACGAGATAGATGCTTGCATCTGATAACTGTGATATCGAACATCGATTTCATTGCTGTAGTCACACAGAAGGAACAAGCAAAATTCCTTTCTAGTGTCGATTATATATCCATGGCTCAAAGAATGGATTATTAAGTTGTTTTTAAAAGTGAATAGAGCGGATGTTGCCAAAGGCAATTTATTATTTTCTTATGAGGGACACAGAAAGAAAAAACATGAACTCGTGCACAAATTAGTAAAGAAAAGTGGGAGTCGTACCGTTATTTTGTTAGAAGATAAAATATACAGTTTTAAGGAGGAGAAACAGTGTAAGATGCAAGACACGAATTGGATGTTTCAATCTCAAGCAATACAGAAATTTCAATATCTGGAAAATATTAACAAATAACGTTATGAGAAAATATGAAAGAGAATACTGAAAATGCATTTGAACAGAAGAGGTATATATAAAACAAATTTGGAAACAAGGAAATTTCATTACAAGAGAGGAAAATAATATCCAACTACTAAGTATTAAAATTCTCCCTATATGGTAGCGAATGCTAAACAATTACCTCAAAACATTTCGCCCGTTGTGACCTACAGCCTTCCTCAGGTGTATATAAATCTAGTTAACCTACATGGAAGTTCTCGTACGGGACAATGGCCTAGTGGATAAAAAGCGTTGGTTTATGAATTTGGTGACATAGTGCATGTGGTTTCAATCGGTGCATACTTGCACTCAGTGCAAACGGGCGAGAAATAATTGCACAGTACTAAATAAAAATAAGATGATATCCCTAAATATGGGCAGTGAAACGGGAACTGCCTAACACTGTTGATTAAATAAAGGGTTCAGTTCAGAATTACCTGTATGTTACCCAGGTCGATATACACCTGAGGAAGGGTGGAGAGCAAAATGGTTGATAAAAAGAACAAAGACGTGGAAAACAGCACGAATATAAATAGTGTAAATAATGATAATTCATCACCACAAAAATTTCCTCACAAGTGAACAGGAGTATTGAGTCAATAGAAATTTTATTATCGAAGTTAATTTTGAAAAAAAGAAAACAGAGAGAAACCTGCCCTAGGAACTTGCATAAATGTAGGGCAGAACAGGGAGTAAGATTGATAGCAAAAATCAAATACTGTTAATAGCTACAAAGAATATGAATTTGTGGAGGGCCATAAGCACCAACGTATTGAATTGATACGACATATGAAATAAATGGTTTCGTTATCTCGTCATTCTTCTGTCATATATATATATATATATATATATATATATATATATATATATATATATATATATATATATATATATCTTAATAACAATGGCATTCATAACCATGCCCACCCTTTTCAAGTAGTTAATTCTCAATAATTAGGAATCTTTAGAGGCTATAACGCTATAATATGTTTGCAGCATCCGGAAACTACACAATTACCGCAAAGGAACTGGATTTTCACTGATCATATATCTGTACCCATAATACTTGTATATTTGTCGATTGTTTTATTAATTTTGTTTAGCGGCATATCAATCTCTATGTGTAATTTAATGCGGAATCCTAAATATTTGAACATAATTTTATGAATTCAACTAGAAATATTTGAACATCGTTGTATGCCTTCAACTACAGATAAATGTATTGTTGGTAATTTTAATATAAAATGTATTTGTCTCTGCTTAAACCATAAATATATTGCTGGTCATTCCACTTCAAAAATATATCGCTGGTAATTTTATTATAAAAAGGTAATTATATTACAAATATGTAATTATATTTTTAATCTTACTATAAATATGTATTTTTCTTAATTTTACTACAAGTATAAATTGTTGGTAATTTTAATTTAAATAAGTATTTTTCGTAATTTTACTGTAATTATAAATTGTTGGTAACTTAACTTTAAATATGTATTTTTCGTAATTTTACTATAAATGTAAATTTTTCGTAATTTTATGACAAACACTCACGATTGGCAATTCTTTACATAATTTATTGCTGCTATTTCACTATAATATGCATTTTTATACATTCGCAGTATTTTGTTATTACTTTGGGGTTCAGTATTTGCAGATAGCTGGGACCGTAGCAGGTGCTACCACCCCAGGTCAGAGGTAACCTGAGATCAACAGAAATTAAGGGATGGTTCTTCTCCCCTTAAATAGTTCAATCGTCCGATCAAAGGCATTCCTGCCGGGTGTATTTTAACGTTATGCACAGTACTTTTGTATAAGTTTAAACCGATTTTTAAATCATCCAACCATAATTATTAGGTTGGTGCAAAAATAATATCGTTTATTGACGTTAAAAAAAATACGTCAAAAAACGATATTAACCTAATAAATCTTCGTGGACAGAAAGACCATAAATGTTATTACTGGAGCGACATTTGCATGTTTAGTGCTACTGAATGTTTTATTGACTTTTCAAATGCAGTGAGGAATATCAATAATAAAATTAGCTCAGCTTAATTTCAAATGTTCCCCAAATAGGTCGTGAGTAGGGAAATTCAAAATTTAGCATCGCTGACCTTTTGAATGTATCACAAGCTGGCAATCGTGAAATAGTCAGTATTTAATGGGTTGGGCGCATTATCAAACAGTTACTTTAATGTAGCTATGTGGGGAGAATATGAGAATGAAAAGGTGAAAGATTGAATTTTAATGTCATGCCTGAATGCCCTTAATGAAGTGAAAATGACAATTATACTAAACTGTAATGCAGGTTTCAAATTAATAATAAGACGATGCTGGAGTTTTCTAGTCTTCATTATCTGATGTCAATAAGAGATTAAAATTAGAAACGTACATATATAAAATATAAAATTAGATTAATATTTTCATTAATTTTCACATGATATTAGGTTGGTGCAAACATTATGACGGTTTTTTGACGTATTTTATAACGTCAAAAACCGTCATTATTTTTGCACCAACCTAATATTTTCGCCATTATATTTTAGATATATTTTAATATTACAGTCCAAACAACTTCGTGAAGTTTGAAAATATATTCATCTCTGACGGGTAAGACATCTCTTTAAGCCTCTGTAGAGTCTTAGCCTTGTAAACCTATTCTAGGAGTATCAAGCAATTTTTAAATAAGATTTTAACCAATGGAATGTTAGAACAATATGATAATTTTGCACGTGTAATATAACAGATGCTTTTGTTCTCACATCACTCTTGAAATTATTGAAAATTCATTCATGCATATATATTCTATAACGAGTTACTACGTTCTTAAACACTTATCGAAAAAAACTACCGTTTTGTGATAAACAACACGTCAAAAAAATTCTTCCTCTTCAAAGATATTATTTCTTAATACATACGTAATTACATACGATTTAAGGTTTCTTTGTTGCCAAGAAAATTCTCCCTTGCTCAGTTGGCCAGTAATCGATGTTTGTCTCCATAATCAAGAACTTCAGGTGCTGATATCCAAACCAAATAAACACTTATAGAGAAGATGATATTTGTTTCTGGACAAGGCAAAAATTATGTAGCATTTAATGATGTTCCACCTGAGCATACATAGGAATCATAACTCATTGAATTATATATTGTGATCTCCCCCGATCGTGCCAGAATAGATTTTTCACACAGTGACCATCAGAAAATCCCAGTGCAAATTTGAACGGAGAGACCACCTTCTAGCCAGCAGTGGAGTTCTACAAAATGTTTTTATGGTTGATTACAACATGTAAACGCTTAATCGATCTGACTGCGGCTGAATTTTGCACATATGTGAAATAACTGTATGCCAGCTATATATATATATACATTTACTAGCAGCATTGACTTAATGTATTTTTTGCCCTTCCTTGCCTTTAAAGGAGTGCCCTTTGTCGTGCTGATGTTACTACATGCCTTACTTCTTGCCTATCTCACACATCCAATTTTTTCTAAGCTCTATTCTAAACATTAAATCTGTTACGAAAAAAGAACTAAACAAAATGAACACAAAACGATCAGCTTTAAAAAAAGGACTCGTAACTGGAAAAACCGAATGAAAAAAGAATGTTAACAACAAATACTTTTTCACACCCAACTCAGTTCTGCGGAATGGGAATCAACGTTGAGTTTAAGCAAGTGAATGAGCCAATTGGAGTAAAGTGCCATGCAGATTTAAATTTTTCCCACTTGTGACGAATGAAGCTATCGATTTTTTTGCATGCTAGCATGCTAGTTAACATTCGCGTCAGTCAACTTTTAGCACTCACGCTGGCCAATAGAATCTTCTTGCCTTTTAGCACTCACTCTGGCCAGTAGAAAATGGCCGCAAACTACATGAAAATTACCGTAGAAGCATGAAAAATCGATCATTTCCACTATCAATGGGAGTTGGGAAATCCAAATTCGGTCTTGGCCTTTCCGTTAAAATTGGATCATGTGCATGTAAATTTGGGTGCAAATCTATTGAAGATTGCGGCCGTGCATTCGTTACACACACACACGCACATCCTGCTTTTTATACATAGAGATCCAACCGAGAGAAAGGATAGTCTCTTGTATCTACATGAAAATGCAAAACATCCGTTCGAGGAAGTTTCCGAAGTTACACACCATCTAAACCAGGGGTTCTTAAACTGTTTTTGCCTTCGTTACACTTCTCCATATGCAAAAATGTCTGTCATCCCCTCCCTTCTAAGATAGACCGAGTCAAAATTAGCATTTCAAATAATATGAACATATTGAAAATCTTCATCCTTTCCCATATTAAAACATATATTTAGATGGATTCTTTTAAAATTTAATAGCAACAGAAAAAGTTGAGGGATGTTTAAGCTTTAATACATGGAAACTAATTTAGTTTAAGCAGATTCAATATAAAAAATGTTCAATAAGATGAGAGGTTAAAACCATAGTGTATATAAGATTTATCAGTCCGATGCATTTACAAGCATGTTGGAGTACAAATTCTGTTAATAAAAACATGAAAAATTACATTACACCCCTAACCGAAACCCTAAATTTTTTCAATGTCGTAGGTGGGGCCTAACTTTCCTTTCTTAAAATCCCCTAGACGAACCGACGGGGAATTGTCCTCTGGAATATTGATTGATTGATTTCTTTTAACATACTCTTTACCTTTTATTTAAAACCAGAAAATATGTTTACATTGTAATCATTTTTGGAGAGTGACAATTGATTTGGTCATTACTTATTATTGCATAGCTGCGGCAGAAGATGTGAATTCATACCGTCCCCAAGTACGTAAGTTAATATAACGAACCCAAAGGAAATTGGAACTTAGTTCTCCGATTGACGATTACTAAAAATTATCCATTTCACCATCCGCACATCCAAGATTACTTCATCTGGTATTCCAAGCGGTCATCCATATAGTTACTGACTAGGAACAAGGTTATTTTAACGTCATATGGCCGTAAGTCTGAAACAAATAAATAATAGCAGGCGCGTTTCGTAAAGTCCAATAATCTGTAGACTCCCTTCGGCAGTAAAAAAAAAAACTTCACAGGCTTCACCCTAATTGTTACTGCTGTAGTTTACATTGCAAGTAATTTTCTACTGGATGGATTTACCAGCCCCAACGCCCAACAATAATTTAATTCAGAATTGTTTTTCTGCTACACAGGTTGACAATCAAAACTACTGTCTTTAGTCTGTCCTGCTATCAACACCGAGCTGGGAAGCGAGATGATGGATTCCTGTCTTGACAAGGTGATTGGTTCACCTGGGAAAGCTTTACGCTGGAGTTGTAAATTGGGACACAGATTCTTCTGACCGCCTCAATAAGCGCTTATTTTGCGCTCACTTCCAAGACATGGTATTATCTTTTTTTTACAATGGCTTATAATGGAACTGTTTTATCTAGACATTGAACTAAGCAACGTTACTTTTTTTTTTTTTTTAATGATTGCACCCGCACATATTATTGGTGCCAAAAAATTACTTGGTTAAAATAGATGTATTATGCAGGTTTTTGTTCAAGATAGAATTAGGATTAGAGTTTGAGTTACTCTGTCTATTTTATACATTTGTAACGTAAGACAATAGATTACATTTCTACACATTACAGCACGAAGTGTTGTTATCAATTGACCTCGGACTATATCGTCTTGATTCATACTTGAATAAAACATAGAACAAATCAGGGAGGAAGTTAGAATTACTCACTTCATTATTGTTAATATTTGCAATGTACTACATTCTTTATACGCTTATGCCAATATATCAATCACATGAGATGTCTAGTCGTTAGGACAATGATACACTGAGGAAAAATTATCTCCAAGAAAAGATCGATAAATGTGTTTGGGAAACGTAAATATGTAACTTGGTTTATTATTGGCGAAGATACAATGCTCAGATTTTTGATTTTCTGGACACGGAACATATCATTAGTAGAACTGGATTTAGATGTGTCAGATGCGTGATGCACAAATAATGAAGTCTTTTTATAAAATGATTCAGCGGCAAAGTTTTCAGTGTTAGAGGAAAATTAAAAAAAATAAAAATAAAATATACTTGTTTTTGTCTCGTTAAAGTACTACCGTGTGTTTAACTAAGCTAAGGTCAGCTTCCTTGATCCGTAGATAGTAACGTCAGTGTAGCACTTTTTTTTGCTCTGTGATATTCGCTCTTTGTTCTTTTTTTAGTCTAATAATGCTAAATCTCTTCTCGTCTGTGGAACTCGTCAAAAACGAAAGCAGTCGTGGGACCAATACCATTTTTTGTTATGATTAACAAAGAATACATAAAAATTGTTAGAAGTGGAGGCATTGTTGTCAGTATCATATATTATATGTATTCACTAATATTATCTTTAGCCTTTAGAGAAGAAATCAAAACGTTAGAAGATAGTGTACAACAAATATTATTATGAAGTCGGTCACTTTTGTTTTAAGAATTAATTCGTGAAGAACATTTCTTTGTGCAAAGAGCATCCAAAGTCATATATAGGAACTATGCTGTCATTATTACTTAATAAGATTAACTGATTTTTGCACAAAGTCACAAGAACGGATCGTCAAGTGAGGAACTCACAGTTTAGTATTACTAATAAACAAGATTAGCTTACTTCACACAAATGACCAGTTAGGGGAAAACTGAAATAATTTCCGGATAACGTGACATTTATTGACTCATAAAATGGAAATATCTGAATTCAGCTACAGCCCTTGTCTGTTGCATTAAGGTTCTTGCAATTGGACATGAGAAAGGCATAAATAAATTTCTGTTTCTCACAGCTATACATTAAATAGAGCAATAAACGGGACACTCTAGCCATGCTTGTCAGGCAGTCTGTTCGAAAGATTACTCTGACTCCGAAAACTTAGCGAATGCAACGAGAGATCATTCCTATAAATTTACCAAACATCCATGGCAATGCAGAGATAATAGAAAATCCTCGGTTGAAATAGAATCATATAGGTTTTGATACTACACTTAATAAAAAAATATTGCCATTGAAATATATTGTGACATAGGAAAAATTCGTAGTTTTTTTAAGCGATTTAAAATATATATTTGCATAAATCTACAAAACTTTATTCCCCAGCATAGCGTCGACATTGAAGCGGCTTTTTCTTTCAATCCTAGCACAACTTACCATCATTCATGGTGATGAACTAATCTAATGTATTTTCCCAATATGTTTTTATCATTTCACCACAAGCGACATGATAAAGCCATACAAAACTCAAAGATGAGAAACGCTGAAAAATAAAATAAAAAAAGATATTAAGGATAGAGAACAATAAAAAACAGTTTTAAGGATACAGAAAACGATTGACATTGAATTTAAATTTGTGATTGTCAAAGGTAACAAGAAAGCAAAAAGCAGGAAAAAGATTTTCACAAGCGAGAAGCATAAATGAGGAAAGATGTAGTATAGTACTTATGGCTACACAAAGTAATTCCATCTGTAAAATGATAATACGTTGCTACTAATCAAGTTCTTCACATACATTCGTAATGTCCCGGTACCCAAGAGAAGAGTCAATCAAAACAGTTACCATGACAATATTTATAGAATAGTTATAGGAAGTTACGTTAGAGCGATAGAAAAGTGACTGAAGGAGAGATACCAAATCAGGATGGAAAACAATGCAGATTCTTCTTTGGATTTTGTGAAGTATCTCTAAATATAAAGTGGTAACACCAGACCAGATATGGTTGGAGTATTCAAAGGACGAATGGCAGTCTTATAGTTATGCAAGATAGATTCTTGGGGGTAAAACGGTCTAGCACGACACAAGGAACCAACTTTACGAACAAGAGAGCAAGCAATGGATTCAATATCATCTTTTTACTTAATATCAGCGGAAAATGTTAGTCCGAGAAGGCGTAATGATTAATTCGCCTGGAGGTTAGAATTAGTCATGCTGATCGGAGTTAAAAAGAACTGAATTCATTCTTGATTATTCACAAAAGTATGGATGTTGAGAAAATCACTAGTCCAGATGAGACAGTAATATTCATAGCATGACATTGAAGATGAAGTTTGGGTGCCATAGTTTCTGCTGTCAACTTACTATTTTCTATTCTTGCATCCTTTTTTGTTTTTCTTGTTTATAGAAAAATTTCTCGGTCACTAGAACTTAACTAATATTTTTTTTGTACCTGAATTCGAAAAGGCATCATTTGTGATGATAACTACTTATCAAATATTTAAACAGTAAGAGATCCAATATATATATTCATTAAATAAAGATGAAAACAAAACCAAAGCTCAAACATTTCTAATCATGCGTATGTTAACATAACTATTATTATATGCTATTCAGTTTATTTATTATCAAATTGTAACCAATTACGGAGAGATCTGAATAAGTGATATCACTCCTATAACTATTAATTAATTAATGTCAACCCATAGATTTCTATAACATTCTTCTGATTAAAATATTTAGGAAGCAGGTCGCATGATTAAAAATGATCCGAAGAACAATTTAATTTGCTCACGGAGTCGGCCTGATTCCAAAATGATATGGTATTTTGAAATATGGCCTGTTGGAATAATATTGAAAAATGTGACAGACTGAAAATAGCACACACATATATATATGTACATACTTATATATATATATATATATATATATATATATATATATATATATATATATATATATGCAAAGGTGTGAATCCTCTTCTTGGGAAAGGTGTAAATCCTCTTCTTCTCCCTCCAGCTGTGGGTAAATAGCAGGAAAGACTGGGTTCTATAGCCTTGGATGGCAACTGGTCTAGGAGAAGGACAACTCTGAATTCAAAACCTACAGAGGGTCGTTTGGGGATGTTGTTGCACTACGTGCAACAGGTCTCTGTAATCGGCCTTCATAAAGTGAGGATGATCCTGCACGAAACCTTCACCACTATAATCAACTCTCATGTGCTGTTGTCGGGCGGTCGGTTTCCTGGGAACTGACCTGCTTGACCCTCATACGTCGAACTCGACGGGAGAGTCGACTATATATATATATATATATATATATATATATATAGAGAGAGAGAGAGACAGACAGACAGACAGACATACAGTCAGACAGACAGACAGACAGACAGAGAGAAATGTCAGACTATCATGGTTTCGTATTATGTCGCATTAGTAGCATTTACATTTTATAAATTTAATTCCCAAATATCGCCTTCGATTACACGAGAAAAATCTCTCATATTAGCGTGTAATTAAATTGGTCATCATATTGATCACTGGATTATATAAGGAACATTTCTGTATATTTATTCATACATATGTAAAGATATTCGAATATGAAAAACAGAATTATGTAACTTATAGAGACACACTTCTCAATTTATGAATCTGTCAAGATGATATCCAAGTTTTCGCGTTGGACATTTTACTCTGGTCGATGATTCCAGGTGAAGCTGACAACTGAAATTTAGACAAAATAATAAAATTCCTTGCAAGTAAACCATATCATATAAACAACAAAATCATTATAGAGAAATAAAGCTTTCAGAAACATTGAAACAAGCAGCAATATGCTAACCAATATGATATGTACTAGTTGGCATTCGTGCCGGAAGCTCAAATACTAACTTTTCAGAATGTTTTGGTGTTAATCTTAGGACAGTGCAACGGATTCGGAGAGTTGGATGAGTCTAATGCAGATACTACTGTCGTCTGGAGGCCGTGGTTGAAGCCAATAGCGATCTGATTGAATTTATTGTTTAGTATTGCAAGATATTTTTATGTAATTTTTTAAAATATATCTGTTAAAATTATATGTTAGTGTTATTTTCCTTTTACGCAATTTAGGTATCATTTTATTCATCACACGCTGTTTTACAGATTTGTAAGACTATTCCCATGTATCTGGTTGGAATGAAATTTCCTGTAGTTTTCGAACATTAAATTTATTTAGAGACCAATATAAATTTCCTTTCAACCAGACATAAATGAAATAAAACATTAAAATGATAAATTTCAGAAAGGAAATTCACTCGGATGCCATGTTAAAATTCAAAACAGAAAATACACTCTTCTTAACAATAACTTTTCTTTCGCATCGTGGAATTACTTGCTTTATTTTAATAACATTCTAGTTTTTCAGATTGGAATGTATTAAATTACTCGAATGAGAACGTTGAAGAATGAACATATTGCATGTCTCCGTGTTCAGTCATAGAAAATAGAATGAGAGAAAAATATGAAATCGATGTCGATTTGAATGGATATGTGTTGGAAAAATCGGGGAAATGCAATCGTTACGTCACATTTAAAACTTATAGACGATAGAAGAAAGTCGTGTTTGCGTGTGAACATATATATTGGATTTTGTCCCAAGTCTAACGTCATGTTGCATGTATTAGGTTGGTGCAAAAATAATGTCGTTTTTGACGTTCAATTCCAAAAGAAAAACGACATTATTTTTGCACCAACCCAATAGCATGTAGATGTGCATTTGTGTATTTCGATAACTATTAGTGCTATTCAATCGGTAGAACAGTTTTTTTTTTTTTGGTTTTTTTTAAATGTTCTATTCATCTACCGGTTCTTATTTGAAAAAAAAAAGAACGAACTGAAAAAAGGCTCTCAGGATGTCATTAGTAGAACTAATATAGAAAGGATACGGTATGTTAATAATGCTACCAATGAAATGACAAAAATCTTCACCAGCAGGAACTACTGGAAAGCCATGTTTAAATTCATGACAGAAAATGCACTCTTCTTTACAATCACTTTTCTTTCGCACAGTGGAATTACTTGTTTATTTAAATAACATTCTATTTTTTTTTTAATATGAATGTATTAAATTGCTGCAATGAGATAGTTGTACATATTGCATAAGGAATATCTATAGGGCTATACCAGTCGGTAGAGCAGTCTTTTTAAAACTGTTCTATTCATCTATCGCTCATTATTCGAAAAGAAAACAACTGAAGAATTAGTGCTCTCAGGATATCATTAGTAGAACTAACATAGAAAGGATACGTTATGTTAATAATGCTACCAATGAAAGAAAGAAAAATTACAAAGAAACCTTCACCAGCTGCAATAGCAACGATAGCAAAGCAAGAACATTTTTAGTAAAAGCAGTCATGCATAGCAAACAATAGCAAAATTCAATAGGAAGAAGGCAGATTAGGTTTGCGTTTCCAAATTATTTAAATTAAAATTCCAAAACTATAACCTCTGACCGGAGGAGAAAATAGCTATAATTACATTCGGAGATCAACGCAAAATATTTTTAATACGTTACATAAAAATCAAAAATTAAAAACGAGCAAAAAATAGAAATAAATACTTAAACTGTATAAATAAATAACTAAAGAAATAAATAAAAAAGCAGTAAAATAAAACGTTCTAAATCAATAAATAAGTAAATAAATTAGTAAATAACAAATAAATTAACACACCACGAAAGCACACATAAACACAAGTAAACGTAATAGCAACCTATGAAATATAAATGAAACTGTCAATAAACAGCACGAAAATAGTAAAATAAAATCTGCATCCGTAAACACAATTATTTTCACCCAATGACCGCTAGAATTATTTTAATATAAACGTTGCCACTTACCATATTTTGGTAAGTGACATCGTTTATATTTAGAATTATACGTTAGAATATTGCAAGAGACTATAAAAAATGTATCACTGGATTGTATATATAAATAACAGAGCAAAAACGACACTGTTTGATGATATCAATAGAAATGTTTATATACACGCTACATCTAATATTGAGCATTTTATTCCATAAATGTAGCATACATTAAATCTATGTTTTACCACACACACACACACACACACACACACACACACACACACACACATATATATATATATATATATATATATATATATATATATATATATATATATAATTCAATTTATTTTATTATATAAAGTATAGAAAGACATTCAAACATGTCGTACATCAAGATATAGCTGTACATCACTGCTTCAAATCACACACGTACAAAACACACAAAATACACACGTATATATATATATATATATATATATATATATATATATATATATATATGTGTGTAAGCAAATATATGGATAAACTTTTAGTTATCTGTTTGGATATGTCTTGTTCTTGTGTCAATCGTTTTTGTCATGCTAAGTTTGATAATGTTATTTATATTTTATATTTTATATTGAATATGTCCTGAAGATGGTTTATTGACCGAAACGTCCGACATCGACATATTAACATTAAAACAGCATTATTACATATAAGGATTTGTGTTTGTTTTTTCCCGTATATTTTTCTTCATATATATATATATATATGTATGCTTATACATCTTTATGTATATATATATATATATATATATATATATATATACATATATATATATATATATAAATATATATATATATATATATATATATATATATATAAATATATATATATATATATATATATATATATATATATATATGTCTGTATATTTCATTTACTTGCAAACATAGCCGAATATTCTACATATATGTCCTTGATGTGAAAGTCCCTATCAATCTCACTCATGTATTAAAGTTTGCGAATATAAAGACTCAACAATGCGTCACGTAAACTAGGTGTTACTGATACACTCATCTCAACAGAATTACGTTGAAATACCAAACCCATGGGACACGATATTTCTTATTCGAATCACGTCATTGTTTTAATGATTTCATCAAGCTTGGCGGTTACAGAGTATGAAACTACGCAGGTGTTTACATAGAGTGAAAGTAAGAGAAAAGACTGGGTATAGCAGGGATTGAGAAACGGATAAATAATAAACGGGGTTCATGACGGCAGAAGATGGCGATTGCCATTGCATTTAATTTTTTGAAGAATGATTTTTTCAGGGAAGCAAGTGAATGGAAGGGAGTACCATTGTCGGGAAGTATGAGAAAAGAAAAATTTGGAGTTAGAAGTGGCCGTTACATTTAATTATTTCAACAGTAAAATAGTGGGACCTATCTGACAATCTAGAAGCACGATTAAATCCATGTAGTCGGGGCACAAGGAAAAAAAGATCTTCAGAGCAGTTACCATGAAAATATTAGTAGAAAACACACGGAGATGCCACATTACGTCTGTAAGAAAGTGACTGAATTTGAGATGCCAATTCAGAATCGATTAAATTGCAGATCTTTCTTCTGCTTTTGTCAAGTACCTCGAGATGAATAGCACGAGCACCAGGCTAAATATGACAGAAGCACGGATGAATCGTAGATTTGTAAATATGACGACGCAATGTACCAACATTCCTTCAAGTAGATACAGCTATTGATTCAATGCAGTTGTTCCAATTCAAGTCATTTAAAAACATGAGGCCAAGAAGGCTTAGCGAGACGCTTTCTGGTATTCGAAAATCAGCGATGCTGATGGCGGTCAGGAAAGATTCTCTAAGGTGATTAAATGAGAGCATTTTAATTTTGTAGGCATTAAAATTTACAAACCATTTCCAGCTCCAGTTAAAAGATTTGAAGTTCTTTTCAATAGCATTGGCCAGGTTAACTTTGTCGGCTCTGAAGACAGAGCATTCTAACTGACCAATCCTATTGTCTCGAAGCAGTTTCCTAGTAGAACGAAAGGGATCTGTTATGAACGATGATTTCTTTCTGGATCTTTCCTTTCTTCGCTTCCTATGCCAGTCTGCTTTAAGAATGGATATTAATCTTGTTCTTTAAAAATTCAAAAGTTCTATTAGTGGATAGCCTTCATCTTCATTAGCCTGCTTATACCTTTTTTTATGTCCTTAACAACCACCTCAGGCCATGGAATCTCTCTGCTCTACGGTTCCTGCTGTAGGATCACTTTTTCCTCTCTTTGCGTAAGCCAAATCATTCTGTGGCATAACTATTATATTCGACAAGATCAGCTTACGGATTACTTATCATAGTGTAGTTTGGCCAGTTGCTTGGAGGGACCGGGCCCTGTAGTGTGGGTCCCGACAATGCACCTCCTTCGTCTCACCAGGTGATAAGCCTGTGCGTTCCGATAAACCTACCTTATCCATACATTTTATCCTGACCTGTTGCAAACTAATACCGCCAATATTCTTCCATTCATTTCCGCAGTCACAAACCATTATCGATGTAATTATATCGATCACAATGGTCGGTATCGTGATGTCCGTTCTAGCTGAAATTTTATCACCCAACTTTTAATTTTATGTGTAGTCGTAGCAAATTTAGGATTATTTTTGAAGAAATATACATGTTGAAATGCAAGTCCAACATGCTCCTGGGAGACGACTTTCCAGCGGTCTACTGTCTCTCCAGCTGTCACCGACACTTTTTCTCCCTTGTCTATTTCCAGACCTCACTGCGTAATTCGAATGAAATTTGTTATGATACAATCCAAACACTGCGCAGGATAATGTCAACAGTGATGTTCCTGGCTTGGAATCATGAAAAGTTTCGGGTCTCTCAATATCATACCTGCTCGCTCAAGTGACCCTTCCGGAAAGTAACTATTCCGACAGACCATCATATAGCAAATGCCCACCAAAGCACACATAAACGAAGATACAATCAAATGCCACAGCTGATTTTTAAATTGCAGGTAACCACTCGGAAACGAACAATGTCACTTCCCCCTTAGTCATGACGGGACAAATAGGGAACATTATTGATTAAAGAATATCAAACAGTTAAAATTCCATAGGTAATAATTTTTGTTTCATGAGAGCTGTAAAAAGCCAGCTCCCGATCCTCAATAGCTACAGATCTAGAAGATGCAGAGATGATTTTTAGAGATTTCATGAAATAATAATTGTTACCTATAGGATTTTAAGTGTTTAATATTCTTTAATATATATATATATATATATATATATATATATATATATATATATATATATGTATATGTATATATATATATATATATATATATATATATATATATATATATATATATATAGAACGAGTATGGATAGGAATTCAGCAAAATGATAATATTTAAATATATGTGGCAAACATTCTTGACGCTAAAGTTTGCAAAGGTTAGTATGATAAAGTAGGATGTTCTGATTGTATACGTGTCATGTGTAATGAAGCAACAGATAATAGTAAAATATGTGTAAGAAATAATTCTCAATGTTAAACTGTGTAAAAGTTAGAGAGATGCTGCATGATATTTTGAACAATTTTTCATTAAAGTATTTTGTATATATATATATATATATATATATATAATATTATAATAATATTTTTTGTTTAAAAATATGAAGGCGAAGGAATCATATTTTTAAACAAAAAATATTATTATAATATAAGCTCTACTTCTGTATGGAGCACTGTTTTTTAAAAATAAAAACAAAAATACTAAGGAACCCCGGATTATGCACCCAACGTGTTCTTTTCTATTTTCTGCATACCTGCACAAGGATACATATATATATATATATATATATATATATATATGAAGAAAAATATTTGGAAAAAACAAACAAAAATCCTTAAATGCAATTATGTTGTTTTAATGATTTAAGGATTTTTGTTTGTTTTTACCAAATATTTTTCTTCATTCTGTCGGATTTATATCCATTTATATTTGCTTACATATATATATATATATATACATACACACACACACACATATATATATATATATATATATATATATATATATATATATATAGTTATAAATATATATATATTGATTTTTTATGTATTCGAAAGAGATAAGTCATATTCATGAATAATGTATCTGTAGAAAAATGATGATGTAATGTAGTGTTTAAACCTGTGTTAATAGCTGGTAATATTGCTATACATATATATTTCATATTGTTTTTTGTTTAAAGAGTTATGTTACTTTTTGATAAGGGATTGGGGAAATTGAGGTTATGTCCTACATGCAATACGAGCGTATTTGAATGTTTATCTAAACGCAATTCTCTTTTCTGGATGCGGGTCATGAAATCACGTGAAAGCACCCCTATGTACATGTTATTGCACTATAGACATTTTATTCGATAAACAGATATCTGGTTCTTCATTACACGTGACACGTATCTAAACAATAATAGCCAAACACTATTTACCGTTAATCGGCGTCTCTTTGCTTTCATCATTTCTCTGACGAACACTTTATAAATTGAAACATGTTGGAATATAGATTTGTTACTACTTGTTTTTATCTTATCATATGTATGTGTGTCTTTAGGTGTGTGCGCGTGTCTGTGTGTATGCGTGTCTGCGTCTGTATTATAACAGAAAATCGTTCATGTATGTATACTTCGAAATTTATCGGATTTTGCATTCCGCCGTTTACGCCTCATCAGATCAGAGGCAAAAATGAGTTGCACGTTTGTGTATTTTGAAATAATTAAATATGATTGTGTTTTCTACGCTGGCATTGCTCGTGATTAAAAAGAAAGAAATGAGAGATTTGTAAAAAAAAAAAGTCGTTGATATTTTTATGTTCTTTGCTTGAAGTTACCATGTATTTTAATCCCTCAGATTGGGTAGAAAATTAAAAAAAAAGAATACTTTCTATCCATGCGTTCTCCGTATCAATAGTATGTTAAAAACAGTATTTGTATATATATTTTTTAAATACACAAATACACACGCACAGAATTAAATCTGATGAAACCAATACGGTGAAATATATATATATATATATATATATATATATATATATATATATATTATGAAGAATTTGGTAA
>OZ010584.1:66073061-66120561 GCA_963932145.1 Acanthosepion lycidas
CAGAATCAACGTTGAGTTTAAGCAAGCGAATGAGCCATTTGGAGTAAAGTGCCATGCAGATTTAAATTTTTCCTACTTGTGACGAATGCAGCCACTGATTTTTTTGGCATGCTAGCTTGCTATTTAACATTCGTGTCAGTAAGCTGTTCACTCTCACGCTGGCCAATAGAATCTCCCTGCCTATTCGTGGCAGCCAGCTATAGGCTCTTACTCTGTTCAGTAGAAAATGGCCGCAAACTACATGAAAACTACCGTAGAATCATAAAGAAATCGATTATTTCCACTATCGATGCGAATTGGGAAATGCAAAGTCGGTCTTCGCATTCCCGGTAACTTTTTTGGCGCAAATCCGTCGAAAATTCCGGCTGTGCATTCCTTACAAACACACACACCCTGCCTTTTATAGAGATAAATGTGTGTGTGTGTTTTATATACGTGTGTGTGCGTATATATATATATATATATATATATATATATATATATATATATATATATATATATATATATATATATATATATAAGCCGAGTTTATATTTTCTTACACTAATATAGCAACTGTATCCAAAATATAAATTTGAATACAGAAATGTGAACGTTTTTGCTTTTATTACATATGTGATAATGCAGTTCTAAATAATTTAGCTTCTGGAAGGAAATATTTATGAACATTTAACAATTCTCCCCTATGACTTGGTACCGTCACAATCCTTACTTATTACCCCTTTTCGCAATACGTCGTTTATGATAAAATTAAAGTAATTTTTAAGCAAAGCTATTCAATGCAATGCCAATTGTGGCTATTTGTTCCCATATATAACGGTCGCCTACTGTGAACACTTCATTCCTTTTTGATTAGGCGTGCTTTGATATATTGTCTTTCAGCTATACCCAGGGCCTCAATGCGTTTTAGACCGCACAGATACAGTGCGAAACTTTGTTATAGTCTTTGGTAGAAATCAGATAATTTTATTTTGTTTCTTTTCATTTTTTTTTTCAAAGTCTTGGTCACGGTGTATTGTGAGTTTGTTCTAACACATCTCTCGATGTATTTTGAACTGTTTCGCCCACCATGTTTAACTCGGAATCATTAATCAACTCGCGGTTTGTTCTTCAAGTAATTTCTAACAGTAACACATGCTAGAATCGTAATACTATGTTGATAAATGGACCGTGATTCACGCATTATTTATGCTGATTTTTTTTTTTAACGGAAAGGCTAACTGTTTTAATATGTTATTGGTTAAGAAACAGAAACCAGTGTTTATAGATAAATAGTCTATTGAACAGTAAATACAATAGAAGTCACACGACTCGTTTGACCAGCGTTCAGTCTATATCACTGTTCCCCACGAGACTTATTTTTCCTACTAACTTTATAGTAAGTGGAAGAGTCCACAATAGAATTTACAGATAGCAAACCACATGTTACTTCCATGGATACAGATCTTCCTCATTTTCAACATGTCCCAAATTTTGGAAGATATTTCCAGTCCATTTCTTCCAAAGAACTGACACTTTGTACAACAGACACTCGAGGATTTGCTTACCTGAACATTACAATCTTAGCCACTTCAAGTTAAATTCTCGTTTATCCTCAAAATATGTACGTCTTTACGCAACGACTATCATTGATATGACAAATGTTCATTAACATTTTTTTTATTTTTTATGTAACAATTTAACTCGAGTCCAATTTGTATTCTGAGTATTCTATTATATATAGTTCCGGTTGAGTCCGTCCAGTCACTTTCGCACAAATAACATTAGGAAATATATGAATCCATTGTTTCTACGCCGCCCCATATATGGGTTAACTATCAGAGTAGACTGGGCTTTCGAGACTGAGTCGTAAATAGTAGATTTCACAATGAAACTATCATCTAGACTGGGCACGATTTTTATACATTCTTAGAGGTTTGATCCTAGTTTGGGGGGGTAAAATATTTGCTTATAGCTGACATCTTAACAGGTGTTACCATTCCGAGTCAGGGTGGACCTGAGAACAACTGCAATTAATAGGGATTTCCACTTTCCTCAAAACCTCCCGATCTATTTACCGTCAAACACAAGCGAGATAGATAGATAGATAGATATATAGATAGATAGATAGATAGAACTCTCAGTGTAGGTAGGAATGCTCATTTGACAATTTACCCATGAAAAGCGTCAACGACTCATGACGTTAAACATGCCCTACAATTCAGCGAAATGATCTTCCATTCTCTGGAAACCTATAATACAGCGCAACTAATTTAACAAAAGTATTATGTGGACGTATCCGTGGTATACAACCCAGTTGAAGGGAAAATTTTTACCACACTGGACCTTATCGCAGAGACCTTCACAGGTAGGAATGTTACAATCGGCTAATAATTGTCATGCTAAGGTCTTATTCCATTCTCGTAAATTCAAGTATCGATTTACGACTCAGCGTGCCAGTAATTGTATAATGAAAATGAATTGCCCTTAAAGCTAGTTCCCACGAACTCCAAAGTTATCAACTTTTGGGAATATCATTTATTCTCACAAACGTCAGCCTATGTTCATTTCGTTCATTATAAGAATTTCGGCTTCCGGCCGTATTATGTTGAAACACCGGTTTCTGTACGATTAACCGAAGTTATGCAACGTCTGACCTAAATGAATGACTGCTTGGGAGTACCAAGTGCTGTAAGTTAGGAACTGCATAGGATGTAATGCATAATGGCTCAGAAATTTTCATCGGCGAGCCAACTTAAAATTCCCGCTTCGTTCATTCTATTCACTTACTCAAAAATATCCTAAGGAGAATTATGAATCTACTGCTTTTCCTCCCACCTATGGGTTATCGAGTAACTGAATTTGTATCATTAACTCATTATTCATGTAATATGTGATTTTACAATATAAATCTATTTTTCTTGCTTTAAATAAACTGAAAGATGTTGCGAAACCGTAGAAAAGAATCAATCAATAAATCTATGCATCTAATGTACTTTGTGTAACCTTTGATATATATATATATATATATATATATATATATATATATATATATACATGTATGTATGTATGTACATAAATAAAAAGAAAGAACAGTAAGATATATGATCCGCTATTCTTATAGATATTTTTATTTTTACAAAATAGTGCTCAATGTAAATTTACAGAGCATTAATATTATAAATTGATTAATTTAAAATAAATAAATCAATTTATAATATATATATATATATATATATATATATATATATATATATATATATATATATATATATATATATATATATATATATATATATATATGTCTGAGATGAGGTACTATGTACATTATTTACACCATTCGGACTATTGTCCTCATTTGTGTCGACATATTTCTTGCAACGTGTCGGCCGTTCTACGCTCCGGCCTTCTTCAGGTGGTTGGAATGTCGAACTAAACCCTTTATTTCGCTCACTGGGGTATCCTTTTCTAGTTCCAAAAGGAAACATTGCACAGTGGATAAATGCGTTGCTTAGTTACAGTGACAGGACCAAAAGAGTGTGAGTTCAATACCCGGTTAAGGCAGTGGAGAACCTTCAGATGGAAATTAACATGAGATAACTGATAACTGACATCCATTAAGCATGATACTTGGAATTAGAACAGTCTACACTAAAACAGTGAGCGAAACAAAGGGTTCAGTTCGACATTCCAACCACCTGAAGGAGACCGGAGAGTACAACGCCCGAAAAGTTGTAATACATATGGCGACAAAGATGAGGACAACAGTCCGAATAATATATATATATATATATATATATATATATATATATATATATATATATATATATATCCTTCGGTCTAGAAGAAAGCCATCTTTGAATTGAAAACCTGCTGAGCTTGCTTTTGTGGACCTTTTGGAATATTGTGGACCAGTACTCTGTATACAACGATTCCAATAAGTTTGGTTGGTTATCTTCACTACTCTAATCAAATGATATATTCAGGAGTTTAGCTGTAGTAAGTTACCTGGTTGATCCTCATACGTCGAAAACCCCGTGAGTCCAGTGTATGTGCGCATATATATATATATATATATATATATATTATATATATATATATATATATGTAAGAAATTAATTTTAAGGATTTAGGCTTATAGAAATGAGTCTAGAAGAATCCTATCTGGCACTCATCAGCAGTGCGCATTCACTACCGAGAATCTACCATTTCGATACAACGCAAACGTTATACCAATTGTACCACGGGAACTAGGTAACGAAGAAGACACAAACTAGATTTGATATAGCGTGCTACTCACTTAGTTCCGCAGCGATACTCATCCAAGTATTCAGATAACCTCGGAACAGTGCCCCAAGAGCCAGGACTGTATATATATATATATATACATATATATATATATATATATGTGTGTGTGTTTGTGTGTGTGTATATTTTTGCTCATAATCATGGAGGAAATGCTCATTATACTTAGTTATAGACAGCAATGCAGAAAGGAATCGATTATCTCTTTCACGCATTAAAGAATCATCAGCGATATCTCTTTCTTACTCTAGCTGTGTTCGGATGTATGGATATATCATATTGAGAAAATTCTGTCAGAAATGTTTACACCTGTCTCGAAATCTTTTCAAATAAGCTGTAAATTAATTGAAAGGGATATATTTATCTCTTCACTGATGTTATATTCCCATCCACATTGATATATATATATATATATATATATATATATATATATATATATATATATATATATATATATATATATGTGTGTGTGTGTGTGTGTGTGTGTGTGTCTGTGTGTGTAGGAAGTGTATTTGAAGCCTAAAAATCTAAAAGACTATCCATGTCCTCTTTAAATAATCGAAACCGATAAAATAGCTCAGATTTTCCATCATATAGAAATACTGTGAATATAGCTTCATATGTTTAATAATCCAGTAATTCGACCTTGGACTGCATGTCTAGACCCTTATTTGGCAACATTCCTACCGATGATATCTCGTTAGAAGAAACCATCCTCCTGTGTTGTGGACAGATTAATAGGTGTAGATAGCTTCAACCATCCCTCAGCTAGCACTCCTTCCATATTTATTGAACAGGGGTAGATTTTTTCATTTGTTTCCTTTTCCCTGTTTTGGCTAATTCTAAAGTCTTTATGATTTAGTTATCCTTTGATCCGTGGTTACAATGAGGATACCGCGGTGGCATTGCTTTGGTTACTGCATCCGCATTGTGGATAGGGGTTCGAACATTTTAGTGATTAGAGAGGCTGCTATGATCAATAGTTGCATAATTCTAGGCTATGTTTTGTGCCATGAGTAGGTGTCCCAGCATGTATATCCGTTGTGCAACCCTGAATGCACATTATGCTTTAATCTTAAACATTTTCTGGACACTTTGTATTGTCATTTATGACACGTAGCTATAATTAACAAAACCTTCTCTAAATCGATGCACGGAAAATAAATATTAGCAAACCAGTCAATAAAAATCATCAAAGTGTTTCATTCTCCAACATTTCTGGAATTCGTTCTAATTTCTGTAGTGTAGAATCGTTTCTCTTCAAAATGTCTCTCGACATCTATACTCGGGACTGTAAAATATTAGACACAAATTTCTGACAATATAGAAATGTCTCTCTCTACCTCGACATCCACCCGCGAACATTTTTGTGGTTGTTGATTTAAATGTGCATCACATCAATTGGCTTATGTTACTGAGTTAGCCGGTATTCTGACTTTCATTTTTCCCTGGCCCAGTCTCTTAGTCACATAGTGGATATCCCCATCCATTTTCCTAATAGATTTATTCATCATGTTTCTTGACGCATGTTGTTCCTTACCAACTCACCTAGCATTATCAAGCATCACAAATGTGCCCTCTGGTCAACTCGGATCTCAGTAGTTTATGTTGATATTTTACTTGCCTTATCTATGAGAAAGGAAGCCCCTATTCACAAAACTGATTTGTGACTTTTCAGAGATTCCACTTGGAATGAGGTTCCTAATATTCCTATAAAGAACTGTAACAAAGAGGTTTCATCGTCATTCAAAACCGATATTGATTATCATGTTCTATCTTGGAAATACCAGGAGAAACCACAAGCTCCTCATTGGTTCACATCTATCTTTTCTACAGCTTCAGCCGCAAAGGAAACATTTCTTCCGGTTGTTCCAGCCTGATAGTTCCGATCACAACAGAAGTCTATTTGTCTTCTCGTAACAATTTTAAACGTGTTCTCAAAGACAATGAGTCTTTGCTTGTGGATAGAATGAGACATCTCATAGCTTCTAACAGGTCTCAGTCTCATGACTACTGCTAGATCTGTAATAACGTCTTAAATAAAAGTAAATCTTCCATCCTTCCTCCTTTCACACAATTTGAGGTTTTAACTCTTCTATTGATAAGCAAAAAGTTTTGCTCGGGAGTTCTCTTTAAATTCTACTCTTGACTCATCTGGAGTAGCTTGATTTTCCACTTAGAACTGCATACCTACTGAGTTATATGTATATAACCCCGTTCGTGGTATCTGGTATAATCTCTAAACTGGATTCCTTTAAAGCACGTGAATTTGATGATATCCCTGCAATAGTCCTTAAGAAAAGTGCCCCGGAACTGGATTCTGTTCTCTCTAAACTGTAGAATAAGTACATTACTGCTTCTTGCTTTACTGCTTTTTGGAAATCCTCATCTGTAATTCCCATTTTTAAGCACTCGAACGAAATATTTGATCCTCCTCACTATCGAACTATTAGCCTTCTACACCTTTTTAGCAAATACTAATGGTACTAATTAAATCAGCATTGGTTAAGCATCTAACCTCGTAGAGTCTTCTTCCAGAGAATATATTTTAGCTCCTCTAGGTCAACTACTGGTATGGTAACGGGTATTGCAGAAAGATTATATCAAGATTTAGATAAGAAAGCTGAAGCTATGACTGTTTCTTTGTATATCTCTAATGCGCCTGACAGATTTGGCAAGTTAATCTTCTTCACCAGTTGATAGGTTATGATATTTTGGGACGAATTTTTGAACTGATTTATAGAATCGCGTATTGAAACTTCTCTTGAACGGGCACTCTTCTAGATCTTTTGGAATTAATAAGGAAATTTCACAAGTCGGAACTACGTTGTTCATTATTTTCATCCCTAACAATCCTGATGCCATCACTTCTCAACTCAGTATCTATGCTGGTGACACAACCGTATATTCCTGCCTTAATAGTAAGTCAGAGCGGTTCGATATTGGCAAATGATCTAAAAAATTATATACATTCTGTTAATGGGGACAAGGAATGGCTAATCCAATTTAATTTTTAGCCTGCCCAATTTCACATACATTTTTTTCGATTCAACCTTGTTATGACTGCAACCATTTTTTTCAAAATTTCTACATACTACTCTGGAAAACTGTCCACAGTGATATGGAATCCGGGACAGTGTCAATGTAACGCTATCATTCTAAATACTCAATCTAGCGCCCACTACACACATGCACACATTCTTAATGATGCAATTTCTTATTCCTATACATTTGTTATTTCTGGCTCAATATTGACAGATTTTTCAGAAAATTCTGCAGAGTCGTATCTATGTATAAATATTATTTTAACAAAAACAGCGTATGTATGTAGATAAATACAAAAACAGCAAATATACGAACTGACAAGTGGTCTACGAATGTACATCACTGGTATTTTAATCTATATATCATCTTAAAATGCTACAAATATTGAGATGCGTATGTTCCATTTATAGCGGAAAGCTCGAAAAGGCAGACATTTAAAGAAGATTCCGATTGATTTTTTTTTTTTTGATTTTTTACAGCTAATCAAATTTGCTGGTTATTTAAGGAGAGAAAAGTATTTTTAGATAGTAATATTTTGTTTTTGAGATAACAATGATTTACTGATATGTTGTAACATACAGCAAGAGTTGCCTGAAGATGGTGGGTAGACCAGTTAATGAATTGATCTCCCAATAACTACGGGGTAAAAAGACACAGAAGTGCAAAGAGATGGGGAGAAAACAATAACACTGCCTAAGAAACCACTGCGAACGGCACGCAACATGAAAATCAAACCGACCAAGGAAACCAAGTCTCGCCAACTACCCACAGTTGACTCCAGCTTTTCCCATTACATTTATTGACAAGAGTCTCTTGACTGAAACTCGGATTTGGAGAAATTTCAGAGAGGCCCATATCTGGACATACCTAGAGGTTCTTCTGCTAACGGAGAAAACCTGGATGTAAATGGTTTTGACAGAAATTCGTGGCCACGTTTGCGTCTGTACTGACGCGCGTTCGCGACATGATTCAAGTTCTACTTATTAAAACATAGTCGGGTACAATTAGGTAGAACCATACCTTCCTCAAGGGTATTTGCACGTAGGTGAATATAAATGAAACATCAGCCGCACACCCATGCTTACTTCAAAAGAAAGGACAAGTAAAACTTGTAAAATATATCTAGGATAATGTGTTTTTGTATCAATATTTACGTGCGTCATTTTCCTCGACAAGGTTTATGTACGATAGGCGCAAAATAATATAAAATTAAAAATACATTTCACTAGTCCTTGGTAAATTTCTAATGAACGACTGCCAAGAAACTTAGAAAAATACGTTTCATGGAAACAATGGTATGTAAATAGAGTTCTATAAAATAAACATTCGACATTACATTAACAATGTAAGAAGTATCATACACGTAAATAGTATACTATAAAATGTAGTTCTGTATGAAAGATAATCAACAGACCGGTACTGTTAACTTAATAAATAAATATGAATGAAAACCTTACACAAGGTCAATATATATCCACGCACATTTTCACGAAGGTTTTGGCCACGTATTAATAAACAAATCTCTTCTTGAACACGTGTGTATGTATATGTTAAGAATTATATAAAGAAAACTTCCAGACGAATGAATAGCAATTGCCCATTTATATACATATTTCTAATGGTAGATTTGTCAAGAAACTGACAATGTATAATCAGCAACAAGAGTCCATAGGAAACCTAAATGAGTGTGCATTTTACGAGAATTATCCATCTATGTGTTGTAGCATACTTACAGACGTTAATGAGTATGTCCCCATTCGCATAAATACAGTAGTAAATACTGTATGTTGGTCTGCAGTTGGAGATTTTGTCTCCAGCAGTGCAGGTCAAACTGTCTGCCTCGGAGCAGAGAGGATCCCCAGACGATGCTATGTCGAAGGGCAGAGTCTCGTCTCGAGAAACAGCTACCCGACCCAATATTATACAGGCTCTACGGGGAATTGTTGGCAGAGCCTACGGGCTCGAATACCTCACATTAAATCCGCCGTTGTGCCACGTGTGACCGCGTGGGGAGGTTTGTAGATATCCTGCAGTTAGAAATTCGTATCCGGCTGTGCGGATTAACCTCTGTGCCTCCGTGCAGAGAGGATCCCTAGACGAGGCTATGTCGAAGTGCAGATTCTCGTCTCGGGCAGCAGCTACCTGACTCCGTTTATACGTGGTCTACGGGGAATTGTTAGCCAAGTCTAAGGGCTCGGATAACCCACATTAAATTCGTGGCGCGGTTAGTAGATATCCTGCAGTTGGAGATTCATTGTGGAATTCACTTGGCTCACGTCTAACCATTGACTTCTTCTACGCTCTGCTGGCGAATCTCCAGTGCTGTTCTTTTCTTAGGTATTATCGTTCATTACCAACCTTTGTTTGATTATTCAATTCAGTAACGTCCTCTAGGTTACTACACTATATACTACTAAATATCTGTGAATGCGTGCTTGCATGATTGTATGATGCTTGCATACGGCGCATAATGATTTAAGTTAATTAGATTTAAGTTAATAAGATTTAAAATACGAGTTTATTTTTATATACTAAGTATTTTTATTTTAACTTTCTTTAAATATATAATATTTTTAATTAAAATATTTTTAAAGACAAAACCAGATCCCGCTTTGTTATTTCGTCCAGTTGTTTTTAGAGTCATTTTTCATATTCCAACTTTCTTTAAACAAACAATGTTTAAATATTTTTTTAAATATTTTTGATATATGTAAACAATAATATCAAGTGAATTTCAATAAAAAATATTTTTGGCATATTAAAAAAAACATTTCGAAGTTAATATGATTTAAAAAAAATATTTTAAATGAATAAGATTTAAAAATACGAGTTGTTTATACAGTATGAAATTTTATTTCTACTTTATTCAAACGCTGAACCGTCAGTGACACAAAGGATCAGGAGTAATCTAGTTACAAATAAAATATGTACTATTTTAGGTTGTAATTAATCTTTCGCTATCCGGCCCGAGAGCCTGACGACATGCCACAGAAAATGTATTCAAATATTTGCACATATCGAAAAAGTGATTTTTTTCTGACCGTCAATAGTTATATACCCTCATATTTTATTTATTATAAACTCGAACCTTTGGCATTATTTGAATTGATGAGTTGAACGTACTCTTAATTCTGCATCTGCTTTAATTTATTTTCTCTAGTCTTCTTTTAAATTCTCAGTTTTACAACCGTATGTTTTAGCTCGTATCATCTACAATGAGTGCAAGCGCTTTTGAATAGCATTTTCTTATGGTAGTCTGCATTAATTGAATGAAAGATGGGTTATGAGATTGGGTAATCTTACGTGAATGCAACGTTGATTTATTCTGAAAGGAATTCTCTAATAGATTTGTCAAACGAAATTACGGAAAAGCAGTGAAAGATGTCAATGAATAAAAACTATTTCTCACTGAATATATGTCTTCAGCAAATGAGATTGTCACGCTTTGAGACGCTCATTGAATATTAGTGAAAACCAAACATTGAACAAAGATTTGTGAAATAAATTTAATTATTATATTTATTATTCCAATATTTAGATAAAATCATTCTAAACATTGTCATTTTGTTCATAATTCAAATCCTAAACATATAAAGTGTTGAATAGGGAAGACTATTCACTTCTAAGTGAATGGGTTGTTGAATAACGTTCTTTCAGCATTTGTGAGAGCTTCTTTGTTTAGGCACTTACATCGGCAATCATTCATAGTCAATAATAAATAGATAGTCACATAGATACAAAAATATATGCATGTATTTTGGTGTATGTTACATTACAAATATACACATTCATTCATAAATTTAAAATTAGTAATGATATGCAATTCATCATTAAAAGTATTTTTATTTCAGAAACAGGAGTTAAGTTTGTCTCTGTTTAAACTAAACTTTACACGGTTCTATTCATTATAAAGAAGGCACAAAATTAACATCGGTTACTGTTATAAGTCTAAATTATGTGAAATGTGAAGCTCACGTTCACGTGTATAATATTCTTGTGAATCGTCACTGGTAGAGCCTTTGCTTTATTTAGGGATACACACATTCATGCCTACTTCATATATAAATATATTCATATATAAATATTTCTGGTAATCTCATGCGATTCTTGGCAGAGATGAATCAAACTTATATCAACCTCGTTGATATAAATTGCATTTTTACTGATCCAAAATCTGGTCGAATGAACGTGAGGTTAAATCATGTCTATATTACGTTGATGCCAACTTGTGTACTGCTGATTATTTTAATTTTAAGGATAGATTAAAAAAAAGAAGATATGTTTATAACTTAAACATGGCATTATTCTCAATCAAATTTCGAAAGTTTTACAAATGGCTCGAATATATATATATATATATATATATATATATATATATGTGTGTGTGTGTGTGTGTGTGTGTGTGTGTGTGTGTGTGTGTGTATATATATATATATATATATATATATATATATTTTAACAAATGTACAGCTTTTCTCCACTGGTAGAAAAACACCGGCTTTCAAGCAAAACGCAACCTCCTAGTGCAGGTTGAAAACTTATATATATATATATATATATATATATATATATATATATATATGTGTGTGTGTGTGTGTGTGTATTTTTATATTTCGGCGGAAAAGTCCCTGATGACTGATTGAATAAATTATAGACATTATATTTGTTCATTTTTATCTTAACTCTTTCATATTCACGAATATTTTTCCTCACATTATAATTGAATAAGACAAGAAATGCTTACCTGTCACTGTGAATTATTTTTTTTATCTTATTCAATTGTAATATGCAGAAAAATATTCGTGAATATAAGAGAACTATGATAAAAAATAAGCGGAAATAATGTCTGTAATTTATTCTGTTAGATATGCCTAAGATCCTGTGTAGGGGGAGGTAACGGGAGTCCGATGGGCTGACATTTATCCTAATGGTTACATGGTAAAGATTTAATTCGACTAGAAAACGCGGAAATTAACACTTCGGCTGCTAACTACGGAGATCTTCGTTTTTCTTATCTTGCTCCAGCAGGCCAATTACGGAAATATACGTTTTTTTGCAGACGACTGGTATGAGTGTCCCGTTGCGCCATCTATCGTAAAATCACAAAGGACAATCCTTCAAAAGATATCATATGTATACCGATTACTGATCTGGTAAGTCATCCGCCGGTATATCCATGAAAATGGAATGCTGTAAAAAACACTGGTGCCAGTTTTCTGTGTAATAAAATATGTAGGTTGAAATTTGTCATTTTCTTTTAAAATGGCTGGCCGGATGGGGGCAGCACTGGGCAAATGAGTAGCAGTGAAAGTGTTAACGAAAACGGATCAGTGTGTCCACGTTAATAATACCTATTTTTAATCGCTGACAGTACTAATTTTAAAATTGAAATTCGTAGATGAAAATGGTCATTTACTGAATGTATCTTAATTCAAATTGTAAAGAAAATTTGGTCTTTTTATTGAAAATAAACATGGAGTGCTCTCTTGTTTCTGGATGACTTACTGAGTGATATAAATCTCCGAGAACAATGCATGTTAGCAGTTTCTTTCCTTGAAAATATCACGTAAAATTGTTATATATATATATATATATATATATATATGTATGTATGTATGTATATATATAATTTAAATAAGAACAGACCACATTAAGGTTCCATGTAATAAATTATTTCACCACAGACCTTTTAAAGGGCTGCGGATCATCAGACCTTACTTCCAAACAAAAAAATGAAAATAAAATTTACACATTTTTGACGGGCCGTATTAAACATTTTATATGAAAATTAGTGACACCTCTCATAACTTCCTTCTCTCCTTTTCTCTCTATGGTTTTTTCTTCTCTACCCCTTCGATATCAATATATAACTTCCGTTAAGTTAACCGTTTAAATGTGTCAATAACTGCTCACTCACGTCTTCTCTCTCCCCCCTCACTTCCTCACTTCGTTAATTTACATATGTTTAATACGACCCGTCAAAAATGTGTAAATTTTCTTTTCATTTTTTGCTTGGATGTAAAGTCTGATGATCCGCAGTCCTTTAAAAGGGCTGTGGTTAATTAATGTATTACATGGAAGCTTAAAGTGGTCTGTTTTTATTTAAATTATTTGCTCTGGATTTACATTCAGCCCTCTTGATTTTATCTTCCTCAGGTTTACCCATACGGATTACCTAGTTTTTCGTAAACTATATATATATATATATATATATATATATATATGGCGAGTTGGAATCATATTTTTAAATAAATAATTATATATATATATATATATATATATATATATATATATATATATATATATATATATATATATATATATATATATATATTATAATGAACTGATTAAAAATAATTGTTTCTTCTTTACCATATTTCAAAAACATGGTTTTGTTTGTAGATCTTGAGTGTTGATTTTAGAGAACTTGTGAAATAAAAAATATTATTACCCATAGGTTTTTAAGCGTTTGGTATTGTTTAAGTAATAACAATTTTGCCATAGAGTTCTCCCTTGATCTACATCCGCATCGAAATCCCATAAGGAATTGTATTATTACTATATATATATATATATATATATATATATATATATATATATATATATATATATATATATATATATAGTGTGTGTGTGTGTTTGTGTGTAATATATATACTTCTTAAGGATTCATCTGGTCTAGAATGGAAAACCTCAACGCAGAAATGCACTGGATTGGTGTTTCGTCCATTTTGGGATTCAACAGAAGTGCGCATCTTCTACTTAATATGAGAATAGTGACCGGACCACTCCGAAACGACGGAAGCGTCACACCATCTGTCTAACGATTTTCATGAAGGCAAGTAGGTTTCTCTAGGTCCAGAAATTAAAATACACTTATTGTCGTTCCTTGTGATAAATCTAACTTAGTTTACTTGATTTATTGCAATGTTTGTGACGTAACAAACTCGCTAGTCTAGACTGCCTCTGAAAACCGCCTCCTGTTTAATAATCACAAAAATAAAACTCGTAAGGGCAATTCCAGTTATTTTAATATAGCACAACACTGCCAAATCATAATATAGACACATTTAGTTGTGTCTTTGTTGCCTCTCTTTGTATTCTCAATTCAAATATCTGATAGTTGAAAGTAATTACATTGTCAAATATAATACACATAATTTCGGAATAAACAAATATTAGGTTGGTGCAAAAATAATGAAGTAGTAATGTCGTTTTTTGACGTATTTTTAACGTCACAAACGACATTATTACGTCATTTTTTTGCACGAACCTAATACTTAGACATTCTGTATTAACATATTATTCTAAACATAAAGACTAAATTGCCTTCATCGTTTTATAAAGCTTGACAGTACATATGCTCTATACGCATACCTACTTATATATTACATTCTTATATATTACATACATATATATTATTTTCATCTGTGGTGCTAATCTCTGATTATGTATACATATCTACAGAGGTGTTTGTTAATATTGAATCACTAAACAATGACACATGTCTTTAGAAGCTGTTTCTTGATTATATTTGGCTTCTTATTTTTCTCAATACACTACAAATCTATCGTTATTTATTAATAGTAGTACCATCGTAATACGCTGATCATTGATGATATTTCCATTATCTTTATTAAATTATTATTATTATTATTATTATTATTATTATTATTATTATTATTATTATTATTATTTGTCATTGCCTGCATACGTACGCAATTGGTAACTGTATTCAATGTTAGTTTGGGAAGCGAACTTCTTTTCTAAGGGGCAGTGTCAAAGCACAGACAATTTGTCTGCTTGTTCGCGGAATAATGTTTTCTCGCACACACACACATATATACGCATGCACGCGCTTTCGCACACTTCTATCCGTCTGTTTTTTTTAAATTAAAATGGGGTCTGTGTAAGATTATGTTAGGTAAAATAGTTATTATTTTCAATTGTTAATGATGTTTTGCAACTATTTTAAAGCCGGTTATTTTCTTGTTTTTGGTAATTGTAGTGTGGTAGCAATTGTGGACTAATTCAGTAATGGTAATTGTGGTGCGGTAGAATTGTTGGGAGGAGCGGATGATGATAATAACAATTGTAGCAGCAACTAGTTATGGTAAAATGCAGAAACAGTGGAGGAATCATAACATTAATTATATATATTATGATGTTAGTTTGAATTAGAAAATAATTTATGATGTTATTTTGTTCGTGCTTTCTCTTTTCGTTTTCATAGAGTCAATGGCGTTTTATCTAGCAATGTTTATTGATACTTTTCTTACACGTTTTGTATAAATTGTGATAATATGTATTTGTTTTCATGCCTGCATTTAGAAATTATGTTTAGTAATTTCTTTTGTTGTTTGTGGGAAATTATTGCTACCTTTTCGTGTAGTCAAAGTAGGCATTTATTTGTTATCTTGTTGGTGACAGGTGCGTTTTTCAATATTTCTCAACCTATTCCTGTTGTAATATGTCTGTATTTCAGTTACCACATATATGTGGACAGTGTGGTTTTGTTTGCGTATTTTTTCTCAGAGAATGAGAGGTCGTGATTTTGTTTTCATTTTTTGAATTGTCCCTCAGTTGCACCGATGTAGTACATTGTGCGGTTCTTTGGACTTACCTTGGCTTTATCTCTTATATTCGTTTGTTGTCAGTTCCCTTGGAGTGGACATGTTTTATTTCTGCTGTCGCATACGTATATATGTGTGTACGAGAAAACATTATTCCGCGAACAATATAGACGAAATTTCTTCGAGCAGACACTGCGACTTGGAAAGAAAGTTCACTACTCAATCCAACATTGAATAACGCAACCAATTGTGTACGTATGCACGCAATGACACATGGATGCGCATATACGACCAGTCTCACACTGTTCATATATGTTTATGTTTGTGTGAGCTGCAATGCTTGAACGTATGTGTACGTATGTCTGCGTACGTATGTGTGGCGTCCCGACAACAATTTTCCCCCACTACCATAAAACTGCGATATACGCAATCATAAATGAATCCAAAATTTTAAAAAATAATCAATTTGTCTGACGATCGTGAAACCCAGGAAAACAAACTCACATCAATCCATCAAAATATGTCAGCTCTATCAGTGATATTGAGTGCTTTCCAATAAATACCACGCATATATGCATATATAATATATAAGCAATATATATTTAACATTTACACATATATATATATATATATATATATATATATATATATATATATATATATATATATATATATACGTCAGAAGCTATTATGCAGATTAACGTAATATTCATTTAAGGTCTCTGAAATCTAATTAAAACATTTTTTCCATAATATACACTACAGTTCAAAAGCCCACCCCCGAATTTGCATGGGAAGAATTTGACAGTAGAGTGAAAAAGAATGAGAAAGATGTCTTAGACTCATTGTAAAAAGAATTGAATCATACTTTGATAAACTTTTGCAACTGATTCAAATAAATTTTTCTGAAGTAATCCGGGCTAAACGAGGATATATTGACGAGAGCAAAATTTAATTACAAAATGCTTTATTTTTTCTTTTTGTCATCATAAAATTTCTAATAAAATTATTTTCTCACTTTTTTAGCCATAATAATTTCTCTTATTTGAAGTAGAAAAACAATTTTTGGACCATTTTTTTTTTTAAATCCCAGAGAATTCTTCAAACTTTTGGACTGTAATGTATATTGAAACGTATAAAACGGTGGATATAAAAATTTGTGAAAAACAAAAAATAGCAAAGATGTGGTGTGATGGAATATTTACATTGCAGATACCAAATGAGTTTCACAGAGATCTTCGAACGATAAAGAGGGCTGTTGAAAATAAGGCTAAGTTGCCGATTAGAAGCAAAAGAAAAGACTTTAAGTAATTATCTCCTCTAGGGGAACGTAAAATAAAGCGAGTTTTAGCGATTCTGCCATTATTGACTAGTACGTGGAATATTGAACTGGGTGAGACAAGAAAGACTATAGGTGTAGATTACTTCGCAAATTGGGAAAAGTCAAACGCCTCTAAGTAAATGAAACATTTTAAACCGTCAACATTTGGTTAATAAATAGATGATCACTGACATTTATAAAGTAACTCTAACCGCCGAATCTCGGGTACAATTGATGGACTTAATGAATAAACCAAAGGATGAATATTATCAAATTTAGGTGTTTCTTGGCTGAATAAATGAAACCAGGATACGTCAGTGCAATTAGATTATATGGGCTGAAATTATTGACCAAACAGTTATTGGTCAATTCCAATTTGATGAGGATTTTTAACCTATCAGTGCTAATTATTGTGATTTTATGAACAAAACGTTCTTTGAATGACGCAAGACCCAGCATCACGTTTCAAAAATCAAGTATTTATGTATGTATGACAGTAATCCTTCTAATTTATTTAAGGTTATTCGTCAGTTTTTGTAACAAAACATGTTTACAGAAGGGAAGATAACGAAATGACAAATCAAGTCCAAATCTTAATTCAATCGAAAATCTGTGGTCGATTCTTTAGACAAATTTATATGAAGCTGGCAATCATTATGGCAGTAAACATAAGCAATTAAAACCATCAAGTCAGCAAATGAGCATTCTGAAGTAAAAAGTTAACAAAATCAATGGATTATATGTTTCTGGCATTTAATTAGGTGAATGGTGAGTATATAACAATTTAAATGTTTCAAATACTTATATATTTATTATTCGTTCTGTCATAGGTACTCATAAATTGTTGATGTTTTTATTACTTTATTATTGAAGTAAAAAGGTGATTGACTTCTTTTGTATTATATATTCTGACTACAGATTTTGTAATACATCCAATATCTTGTAACATATTGAAGCTGCCCAAAAATATAACTAAAGCTTTATTTTGAAGTTTAAATTGTTTAAAACTTTTAAAAGAATTTTCAAAACAAATTCACGTTATTGAGTTTTATGTAATTGGCATAATGACTTCAAACTATCTATCTATCTATCTATCTATCTATCTATTTTTATATTAGTATATTTTTGGATATATTTTGTTTGCATTAAATATTTAATATATGCTAATATTTTAAAGCACTTGCAGGAATTGAACCCTATCGTTCATTGGTGTATTTATTCAAAAAAACAAAACAAAACAGATACATAAATATTCTCTGTCCTATCAACCGGGCGCTGATAGTTCAGGGGTAAAGTTTCGATCCCAGCTGGAGGAAGTCGGATGTCTAGTCATGCTGATGAGCTGTGATACATTGAAACAGTCTATCTGTGAATGAAAAAAAATACAAATACACACACAAATATATATATATATATATATATATATATATATATATATATATATATATATATATATATATATATATATCAATCTAACATGCTTCACATTTGTTGAATATAACACACACACACACATCAATCTATCATGCTTCACTTTTATTGAAGATTCATCAGAGACTGAGATATGAAGAACAAAGGAGAGAGAAATTCTCGTCTTTTTATTTTTGAGTGGTCTTCATTGTTCAGTCATGTGTAAAGAGGTATCGACTTTTTAAAAAAAAACATTAGAATAAGTTGTGGTGTTTAGCATTAAAGATGAGTAACGTTTCATATTTGCTGTTTATCTAAGCATCCGATCCGTATTTCAACAGCTTTTACGATCATGAAGGTTTTATTTTTCAAGATCCAACGAAGACAATTATTTAAGAATACGGTTCTGAACAATTTTATCAAATATAAATTAGCGCTTTTTTAGTTCATTAGTCATTATCAAACAGTTATATTATTGTGTTTGATTGCCTTTTACGTATGTGATTTTTTGTTTTCTTTTGTAGTTTACGAGTTTTGAAAAATCGAATCCATCGTATAAAGTCGACAAAACTGATCTTCCAGGAAATTATAAATGTGCCGCCATTAACAATTTAATAAAAAGAATAAATTAATCTTCACATCTAAACAATTTTCCTTAATGAACTACGCAAGTTAAACAAACACTTATTAATAAATGTTCCCCTAATTATATACACGAGCTTAAACTCAAGCATCCCGTAAACAACAATAATCTTAATTATACAAAGCATATTTCTGAAGATAATATCAGAAATCCTATTATGAACTTCGTCCAACGAAATAAAATACACTATAAGAATAAAAATAATGGAATCGCAGAAAAAGACACATTAATGCAGTTGATAACACAATCTATGGTTTATATCTTATTATGAAAAATATTTAAACAAGTGACCAAATATAATCCGACCTCGACCCAACATTCACCCAGATAATTCTAATATAATACATGATACATACACAATTCACCCTTTGAAATAGAATTAGTAAAGGTTTAGATAAATTCTAATTTATGAATCATTTATGAGTTATATCTAACTATGCTAAAAATTTTAAACCAATAACATGATATAATCTGTCTCTAAGTCAAACCACCTCCCACATAAATCTCATGTAATTCATGAGACAGTGTATCTGTATTTTTGTGCAAAATGAATCTTTCACATAGAATTAATAAATTTCATTTTACTTCATAATTTAAATAAATTCTAATTTCTGTCTATATTTCTGAATTGAAATATTATCATTTACATTGTTCGGACTGTTGTCCACAACATTATTGCTATATTTACATCGTTGCTAACTGAACCCTTTATATATAAAGTCTTGAAAATTAAATCGAAAAAATCGTGAAACATATGAGGTACCTTGTTACACCAAGACATAAAGTTAGAAGATTAAATGGCGAATATCAACATGAATAAGTGGGAAATGTTCTGGAATAAATTTAATATGTCTCTCTGTGTATATATATATATATATATATATATATATATATATATATATATATATATATATATATATATGTGTGTGTGTGTGTGTTTGAACATTATTTCAATACTTCATTTGCATCGATCCTTATCTATGATTAATTAATGATGAAAATGTTGTTTATGATGGATATGATGTTAGCATTATAGAGTAAATATACATTCTACATGTTCAGAGTTCAATACTATTATAAACATCTCGGAGAATTCCAGTATGATATATTTAATAATTTTCACGATAAAACCATTCAGAGCTTAAGCTAGCAATTGGGATATATATATATATATATATATATATATATATATATATATATATATATATATATATATATATATATATGTATATTAATTATTAAAGACATTTTTATGTTTAACGTTCTTTTTTATAGATACAAGTATTTAAGTGAATTCTCTGTTTATAATAAACTGTATTAAATAACATTTGCCGGACATTCAGTCCGGTAATTGTTATTTAATACTGTTTATTATAAACAGAGCATTTACTTAAATACTTGTATCTATAAAAAGAACGTTAAACATAAAAATGTCTTTAATAAATAAATTGTCGAACTTTGTCCATTTCTTAATGTATATGTATATATATATATATATATATATATATATATATATATATATATATATATATATATATATAGAGAGAGAGAGAGAGAGAGAGAGAGAGAGAGAGAGAGATAGATATTAGGTTGGTGCAAAAATAATGTCGGTTTTTGACGTTAAAAATACGTCACAAACCGACATTATTTTTGCACCAACCTAATAGATAGAGGCTGTGATACAGCGAAATTGTCAGTCTGTGAATGACTATATATATATATATATATATATATATATATATATATATATATATATATATATATATATATATATATATATATATACACTTTATGTACTGATATATATTACCTTAAACAGTATTGCAATCAAGGCTATCACCATAATGACCCCGGGAAACAAAATGATATGACTTCAATTCGTTAGAAATCATTCGAAGAGCCTAACTAATGGAGTTCCTTGATTCTTTGCCAGATAGAATATAGATTAAATATGTCTTTGGGCAATCCAAACATTTCTTTGACTCGTTATTTGTAGAGACATTACACATATAACACGTATTCTCATTATTGACTACAATAGTATTTGTGCCAACGAGTGGAATCTTATATGTCATTTTCTTACTGTAGCCGTAAATGATGTATTCCTTATTAAGAGCAAATTTTCATAATGATAGCGATTTTTTTTTCATTTTATTACATTTATAAAAGTCTGTCAATGTAAAATTTTCATTTTCAACGGCCAAAGGCCTGGTAAATTGCCTGTACTTCAACGCAGTGAAGTCCTAAAATTGTTCACCATTCTCTTTACCTAATACGAGTCTCGGGAAAAACAACTGTGTGAACACGAAAAATATCGAGGAAAAATGTTGGATTAATCATTTATAAACAGGTAGTAATGCAGTAACCTTTACCTAATGTAAATAAATATGTACACACATAGAATTAAAAGCAAAAGGAAAACTGAACTGAGCCGACGTGTTTCATCCTGTGACGGATTTTATCAAGACAATTTTCGTCTCATAGAACGTGACGTGAAATTTTCGTTTTGTCGTTCTATATAAATATGTGTGTGTGTCCACAGTGAGTATCAAAATACCTTTCACTCAATTTCGTGGCGGAGAGCTAACACCAAACAAGGACCATTCAATACCGTGTGGGAGTATTTGAAAGGGTCAGCTAGTCAGTAATCCGACGAATGCATGTGTGTGTAGAAGCAAGCAGATGACATTTTGTCCATTTGCTATGAGTTGCTGTGTTGCGATACAAGTATAGCCTTTTGCACATATGTTTATATGAACATTCTACCTTGTTCTGGTGTCAGGAACCCTATCCAAATGTTTGTAAAAGTATTTTGCGATTGTACTTTTCACTGCCTCTACCGTAATCTTTAAAATTAATAACTCAAAAACGAAGCATCTGTGGCCAGGTGTATGTAAGTATTTTTTTTTTTTACTTGTTTCGGTGTGAGGAGCCCGCTTCAAGAGTATATAAAATTATTCATGATATATCATATATATATATATATATATATATATATATATATATATATATATATATATATATATATATATATGTATATATATACACACATCTATATACGTATGTATATATATATATATATATATATATATATATATATATACATGAAAGATAGAAAGAAATATAGATGGGGTGATTAGGACTAGTATATTTGATATACGAAATGATTTTTGACAGACCCTATATATATATATATATATGTATATATATATATATATATATATATATATATATATATATATATATATATATGATATATCATGAATAATTTATAAAGAGATAGCTAGCTAGCTAGATAGATAGATATGTGATGGAGAAAGAAGTATTATATTTTTAATATAGGAAAATAAATTTAAGTTTTGACGAGAAAAATAAAAAAAGCGCGGATATCTAATGTATATAGCAGATAATCGTAATGACCATTACAATTAATGAATAGGTGATAAGTAAAATAATCAAGTTAAAAATCTATTAAAAATGTGACATCCAAAATCTATTTAAAAATGTGACATCCAACCGTTACGTCAAATTGTGACATCCAACCGTTACGTCAAATTGTGACTTTATCTTTAAAATTTCCTCGCAGGGAAATTCACCACTCCCGACAATCTGCTTGCCACAAAGACACAGTTAATTTGTTATCTATCTAAACAAAACAAAGTATCAATCTGGACCCTGCCAGCCAGCCTCAAGACAATGGCCGACAGAACCCTCACCAGTGTCTTCCATTATCAAAATAACATTTTCATATGTTATTTCTCGTGGGTGGCCCCCCGTTATCACCTAAGTTAAGTCTCGCCTCTCTTTTTTTCTTTCTTTTCTTTCTCTTTTTCCTTTCCTTCTTTTTTCCTCTTTTTGCGCCCCTAAATGGTGTCACAAAAATCTTTTTTAGGATGTCAAATTTTCCGGTCACCTACATTATAAAATCAAAGATACATATATGACAAAAAAAAAAAAAATAGAGTGAATTTAGTCATTCACTTAATAACCATAGTCCTATTATTTTTTTTAATTTATTAAAAAGAAACATTATTAACAAATTAAAAAAAAGTTAAATGCAAACTTAACTCTACATTTGCAACAACATATATATATATATATATATATATATATATATATATATATATATATATATATATATATATATATATATTTACACACACAGTGGAACAACCTGATTATTACAATTGATCTCAACGTTTAAATCAGCGGATGACTTATGCGGCGCATGACGGCCATGTTACAGAAGGCGCCAGTCGAGCCAGCATCAGACTGTTGTTTTTTCATAACTGCATTCTGCATGTCTCATTCAATACGGTCCACAAAGAAGGTCATCAAATCATGTGTGTGGTCACTTTAAGATAAAATCATTCAAATAAGACAGAATAAGGCAATACCCTCTTTTACATACAAACCTTATAATGGTTCAGGTTTAATGCAATAACTTCTTTTAGATAAAATCATTAAAATAGGTCGGCGTAATGCAATAATTTCTAATAGATAAAATCATTAAAATAGGTCGGCGTAATGCAATAATTTCTAATATATAAAATCATTAAAATAGGTCGGCGTAATGCAATAATTTCTAATAGATAAAATCATTAAAATAGGTCGGCGTAATGCAATAATTTCTTTTAGATAAAATCATTAAAATTGGTCGACGTATGTCATAACCTATTTTAGACAAAATCATTAAAATAGGTAGGGTTCAATGCAACAACGTCTTTTAGATAAACTCATTAAAATAGGTCGGCTAAATTCAATAACTACTTTTAGATAAAATCATTAAAATAGGTCGGCGTAATGCAATAATTTCTTTTAGATAAAATCATTAAAATAGGTCGGTGTAAGACACACCCTCTTTCAGACACAGTCATTAGAATAGTTTTTTGTGTAATGCAACATCCTCTTTTAGATAAATCCATTAAAATAGGTTGGCAATAATTCTAGGTTGACATAAGACCTTATGTCAACCTAGAATTATTGCTAATGGATAAGATAGATCCTGGTCAATAACTACTCCACTATAAGGCAAAAGGGCATTAGCCTCATAAAAATCTGGTATCAACCCAAAATAAATATAATTTTTTTTTTTTTAATTCAATGATTAAAGAGTTTATCTCATTACGCCAACCTACTTCAATGATTGTATCTAAAAGAGGGTATTTCCTTACGCCGGCCTATTTTAATGATTTTGTCTTAAAGAGTGTATTGCCTAAAGTCAAACTATTTCAATGATTTTTATATCTTAGGGATTATTGCATATATATATTCTAATTTTAATATTTCCGTCACATACTTCAGAGACATTTTATATGATCATTTTTTTTTTTATTTTATTACGTCGAGAAATATGTATCAAGAATATTTTCAGATGAATGAATCTTAATTAAATTGCTAATATATTCAATGTTTTTAACTACTAATTGTACATGCCGTAGTAAATATAAATGTTTTCTAAACAATTGGTAAGATATTTCATTACATTTTTATTATATTACCATTTCAGCAATAATGTTAAATTATATTATATAGAGAGATAGTAAATTAATTAATTAATAAGTGTTCCTGCAAACTATTTCTTCTGTGACTGCATATTTCCGCTTGTTTTGGTAATGTGGTTTCTTAAGTCCCAAATGTGCGGTAATATACAAAATTCTGGAGTCGGTTTGGATATAATTTGCTTGAAAGTTTATTGATTGATCGACTATTGTTTCTTCAATTATCTATATAGTAATTTCGTAAACGTTATGCTGGGTTTCAAGTACGTTCTATTCTATAAATCTGTAAGTATTTGAATAACCGTTAGTTATTTGTATTATTATTAATATCGTCATTATTTTTCCATTATTGCTATGGTTAAACTACCTACTAAGTCTCCAGGAAATGTAAGGCTGCTAGTGGTATATTTATATGGCGACATTCCATGATTTGTTCTTTTTTTTTTTATCTCCGATAACATCATAAGCGTTACATGGAAACAGTTTTGTTTTTTTTTTTTGTGTGTGCGCTGTAAGAAGATTTTTCTATTTCTCCTTATCTGGAATTCATAAATATTTTTTCACTATGTCGTTATGTTCCTTTTTTATCATTCCAAGCGCACCTGCTATGACTGGTACTATTCTTGCTTTCGATTCCAAAGGTTTTATACTTCGATAGTTTTTTTTCGAATGTTTTGGTTGCAATGTTACAGTCTGCTAATTGATACAGTCTCAATTAGTATGCTAGATTTTTTAACCGGTTTTTGACAATTATGCCCGGCCTATTTACTTCAATCTTGATGTAATCCCACAGAATTGTGATGTTCATTTTACCCATTACACTTTGTATATATATTCAAGGAACGGATGAGCTGAGTGCTAAAATGATTTCCTTGCTGTTTATTGCCTGATAATGTCATGAACAGAACAACATTCTGTCTTATTAAATTGTACTTGATGCTTTGGAAAATGTTATAGAAACATTGCATGTTGATAGACTTATAAATGCGCATTTTTATTTCAATACGTATTAAGAACGCATCATCGTATCAAAGCCAACGTACATATTGCCATTTTTATCAGAGATGTAATCTCCTAAAAGACGTTGGTAACAAAAAGGCTTACATATTTGGCTGAGCATAACTAAATATCTGAGCATTTAAAGGAATACTCATGCCTACACTCACACGTTAGACGGATATTATATACATCTAAATTACATAAAAAACAATAATAAGAAGAATCAAAATATCTTTGACGTTCTATTCATAAGCGAATTAAGTCAATTATGTGCTTAGAAACAAAGTCCTAAAATGATTATAATATATATATATATATATATATATATATATATATATATATGAGAAAAAAAAAACCCCGTGATCTTTGAAATTTGAAATCTGGAAAGCAGCACAAGCAATAAAACGAACAGTTGAAATGTACTGAATTTAAAAACAAAAAATATATCCTTACTCAGAGACAACTCAACTCCTTGAAAATGGTCTCACATTAGACTGAAAGTACCTTTGAAAAAATATTTGAAAGGAAATTTTTCTCAATCAATTTTCTAAGGCTGTAAAGAATTAAATCGGTCAACTTGAAAGGATACCAACGGAAAACTAATAGGCATGATATGTCTAAATTATTTATCCAAATCTGTTTGAATAAAAAAATGCTATGAAAATTTCTTAGAGTTAACCTGGAGAAAAGCCAACATTTATAAATATAAATGGCAATAGGAAAACTGTAGTTATTGCTGACGCGTTTCGTCCAATGTGGTCTTTCTTTAATTAAATTCATTTCGTTTTTTGCTTTGAGAAAGTCCACATAGGATAAAACGCGTTAGCAATAACTACAGTTTTCCTATCGTCATATATATATATATATATATATATATATATATATATATATATATATATATATATATATATAATCGTACATGCCCCCCCCCCGGTTTTCCAAGACTTCTAACACCGCGGTTTGTCTCTGAAGTAACGGATTCAATACAGAGCTAACCTTATCCTATAATGTGATTTAAGGTTGATCATAAGGCAATTAAGATCGAATCGTTACAGGTATCTTCGTGTTTGGTTGGTCCAAGCAAGAGGATGATGTACAGGAAAAAATACCACTCGAATAAATTGAACAAAATTAAATACTGTTTTTATAACAGTCATCCGTACAATAATTGGTTTATATCAGAGTGTGCATGCAATTAATTATCAGCTTAACCCGCGTCTAAAGTCGGAAGTGATATTATTGTTGACGTGGCAAAATCCGTTTTGCTGTTTTCGGTAAAGTTCGGCACAAGGCTGAAGTTGGAGGCTTCCATTGACACATAATGACGTTAGCTTTTCTCCTGTCACTGGTCTCGTCTCGATCTCGTCTCTCTTCAAATTAATTCACTTTGCACATTCGTATTTATGGACATTCGCTAATGAGTATGGCGAGATTTTAGCATTTCGGTGAATCCCCTCCGGCTTACTTCATAAATTTGGGGAATTCGCTCTGTCCACCCTCTCTTTTATTAACCTCTCTTACCAACCTCTTCAGTGAGCGTTCGTCATTCTCTTTGAAGTCTCATCTGCTCCTGCTACCTCGAGCATTTTCCGTCCAAGAAAACACAGTTCCAAATTCAGTTGCTTACAAGAATCTACCTTTTCGTTTCCCAGTCCGCATTTGCAGCTGTCTATCAATCAACATTGATCCCTAAATCTGGGTTATTTTCCATTGTTCAAACTGCTCGACATAAAATGCAAGTCGTTTATGTGTGAAATACATCCTCAAATTTTCCCGCAGATTTTTGGTATTAACGCTTCTCATTTCAATGTCTCTCACCAAATAACACGTTTTAACAAAACTTTCTTCCGTTTTACCGCAGCAACGACAGATAGTATTACACATAAAGACAAGCATACGAAGAATGAATATATATTCATATATATATATATATATATATATATATATATATATATATATATATATATACTGGACATTGACGTCTACACCCAGCGATAAGCGCTCTAGTGTTTTAAGCTTAAATTCAAACGTCATTCCTGATAATTTTGTTTAATCATGAAGCAGACTTTCTCCGTTGGGCGTTGATATGAATGCACACATTTATATATACATACAGTCTATTCCAGTTATAGAGCATTTTAATTCATAATCATAGTATACCATAAATCTATAATCTTTTCATATATATACCTTCCAATCAGTGTTTGTCTGTAATAGGAAATGACTTGTCAATTTGAATGCTTACAAAACGAAACTGCTGTCATTTGCTCAACATAGAGAAACTTCCCTGCCTTGTATCAACATGTTTGAGAGAGAACCTCAGTTCGCCTTCTTGTTCTCACGTTTTCTACTGACGTGAACTGGAAGATCAACACTGAATCAAAAGCTTCATCTCGCGCAAGGAAAGTTTGTTCTCTGTGTCCCGCCGAAAGGTTTTTCTACGCCTGACTCCATCCTTCGTATCTACAAATCTAGCCTTCGTCCATTCATGAAATACTATTGATATATATGGTCTGGTGGACCCGCTGTTCATCTCGAGGTTTTCGACAAAATCAAAACAGGGAAAAAACAATGTGATCGGTCCTGACTTGGTGTCTCGACACCATTTTCTCACTGACGTAATGTGGCTTCCCTCTTTCATATTTTTATAAATATATTCAGGACATCTGCTCTGACGAGATATGTTCACCCGTGTCTGGATTGCATAAATTCAAGCATGCTACTTCGTAGGCATCTCGGTCCCACCCTTTTACTGTCGAAACAGTTAAATGTAACTCCCTCTTCTAATCCAAAAGCTTCTTCTCTTACACTTCTCGACATTAGAACAGCCTTCTCCTGACTTGATAACAATAAGCTTCAAAAATGTAAATGTAATGTTAATCACCATCTTCTCTTGACTTGATTCCCGTCCTTTTTTTTTATTCTCTCCGTCCTTCTATTTGTCCTTTCCTTACCCCACTCCCGACTATACCCAGTCTTTTTCCCTTACTTACACTCTGTAGCCCCTTGCGTACTAGTGGCACTCCCACAGTTCTTGGATTGAAATGTTTATATATATATATATATATATATATATATTAGGTTGGTGCAAAAATAATTTCGTTTTCTCACATATGTTACTATGCGAGAAAAAGACATTATTTTGCACCAGCATAATATATATATATATATATATATATATATATATATATATATATATATATATTACATATATATATATATATTACATATATATATATATATATATATATATATATATATATATATATATATATATATATATATATATATATATATATATATATATATATATATATATAATATAAAAAAAAACAATTACCGTAATTACCTTCAAGTCACTCTTCGTCTAATATAATATTTTAAATTCGATGCATGTGACCTATTTCCTTAGACACATGACCAGACATCGTCATATATTATATTCCTCAGTGATATCAGTAGTTAGAATAGTGTTAGTATTTCTTTTCTTTAATAATTTATATTTCTTTGAAATTTACAAATATTGTATCAGGTATATTTCTACGATATATATATATATATATATATATATATATATATATATATATATATATAGTTTGTAATGACACAGAACTGATAGCAGACACTGAAATGAAATTCCGAAATCTCCTAGACAATGTAGCGATGGATTGTAAGGGACTAAGCATAAACTACAAAAGACGGATTGAATAGTCTTCAGTAAGAGGATGAGCCCGAAATGCGATTTGAAGGTGGGGAACACTAGAATCAAGCAGACGCAGAAGTTTAAATACCTGGAAAGCGTCTTGACAAAGGACGGTAAGTGCGACACTGAGATCTGTAGACGTATTGAGATGGCCAAGGACATATTCCAAATTTGGGCAGAGTACTGCGAATCAGTGGGATTTCTTTGGTAACAAAAAAAAGAATATTGAGTTGTGGCGTGTTATCTGTCCTTTTTTTACGGCAGCGAATGGACGATTTCCTCAATGATGAAGAAGAATCTCGAGGCCACAGAGATGTGTTTCTAGTGAAGGATGTTAAAGATAGCATGGACTGAGTGTGTGACACAACGATGACATCTTAGAGATCTTGCAATCAAGGAGTATTATTATACTTAATATCAGGAAGAAGCAGATGAAGTTCCTGGGACGCATAACGAGGAAGGAGACCTTGGAGAATCTGATACTCACGGGTCGAATAGAGGCAAATAGAGACAAGGGAAAACAAAGCATGACATACCTGGCAGACTTGGACAGGTGGATGATGAAACGTGGTCTGGGAGATGAAACACAGAGAAGGAAATTGTTGAAAGCTGCAAGGTATAGATGAAGACGGATAGCCATAATCTCCTATTTACTGAAAGAACATGGCACATAAAAGGAAAGAAATAATATTTTGTTCCTTCGGAAAACAGGTACTATACACAGAGAATATTCTATGCGCTTTTCATTTGAATTTTCTGAATTACATATCATTTGTAATATAGCTATATATCGTCGAATGTCACCATTTTCACACGGAACTTTATCGGCAAAATAATACCGATTCTAGTATTCTCAATGTCGTGTGTTGTACTCCTCGGCGTATCTTGCATCAGCAAACTTCACCGTGATATAGAGATTTACACATGCCTTTGATCTTCGTGTGCGAGCTGTCAACAGACAGCGTTAGAGCTTTACGTTTCATGAAGTATGAATGTAGGTTGCTGTATCTGTCAAATCAAAACGCACAGCGGAATACAGCGATCGATATGCGAAAGAATTCACGCTCTCATGTGTAAACACAGACGTATAAGACACAGCGGTTCATGAGACAGGCTGGTTTATTTCTGTTTAGTTCTGACAATACGTCGTCCCGTTTGACAAGTTGCGTTGAGAATTTCTATGATAATTTATGATAAAAAGTTAAAGATGAACTTCCTAAGACATCGATAAAAAAATCATCGTAGTTGCCAAACAATTATTCAAGAAAAAGTTTCTTGAATGACAATATTGATTAAGATCACAGTTTCGCGAAAAAATCATTTTTTTAAATCATTTATCTTCAAGTAAGTCGATAATACCACAAAGACGCATGGGGATACACTTTAGAAAAGACTCCTCTTGACATGTACTATCTTTACAGATGTCAGATACAAACAAAACAATGAATATTGATTACATATCTGGGTTAGAGTTGGCGAATCCCAACTTCCATTAATAGAAGTAAACGTGGCCTGAATTACTTTTAACCACAACACTTTTGCATAGAGGGAATGTCAGATGACTCTCGCTAATCTATTAATAATTCCTTGGCAAATACACAGAGGAGCAAAGAATATAGCTCCTCTGTGTTCCACCAATCCAGACATTTATGATCAGGTCCTGGCAGACGACGTACACAGTGTGGAATCAAACTATCCTGCTCAGTGTTCCGAAGATAAGAAGGAAGTTGCATTCTAAGTTATTCTTCGTGAGAACCAATATTTTTTACAACAACATCATTCTTCCGTTATCAATATAAGTTTAACTGCTTCATATCGTTGACCTTCTTTTGTCTACCCTAAACGTCTTCATAATCTTAGCCCATTTCTACACTTATACCGTACATAAAATTACTTTATTCAGTAAACCTCTTGTTACTTCTACTGAGTGACCATTTGTTAAAAGAAGAATTCAATTGAATTTGATTGGGATGCCGTTACACTGCTTAAGTATGGTAAAATATCGTTATCTGTAATGTTATTGCGAAATCAATTCTGATTGTCTGAAAAACCGAAAATCTTTAATCGAAGATAATCTATGCTAATATTTTCTTTGTTTTATATGTAGCAGTTATCGATATGGAATATGAAATCAGAGCAGTTCAAATTACTAGCGTTGACGATATATTAATTTTCACTCAAATGAAATATTTCGCAAATATAGCAATGCATGAATTTCCACATCAGCTTCGGGTTTAAGAGTGAGAGAGAACTGGAATATGCTTGATTGGCAAATAGTCTAGGAAAATCACAACTCGGAAATTGAAAACAATTAGATATTTGGCTGGTAAGTGTTTAAATTAAAATGTATTTCCTGATGAAACCATTGCAGTACAACCTATGGTCGTTTGTCTGTGACCGTACACTCCATAATTAGCTGGAAATGCTCAAGGTTCGAGAAAAAATAGAAAAGAAATATATTTATGACGTAAGGGGTGAGGTAGTGTGAAGTGGAGCAGAGTGGTGTGAAGTGGAGCAGAGTGGTGTGAAGAGGAGAGAAATAAAAAGACAGATGGTAATACTGATTCAATATCAAGAAACAACGAAAAATATAAATTTATGATCATTTCTCAGAATATGTATATACTTGCTGTAAAAGAAAATAATATCTTAATTGTGTTAAAGCAATTGTATCTAGTTGTTTGATTAACATTTGAAATATTGTATCTTAGAAATGATTAAATACACATTGCTGGAATTCTCCGGGGTTTTTATAACACAGTTGGAGACTACTTTGAGCAATAAGCATATATAATCACTCTCCAAGCTTAAGAATCATGAAAAAATCAGTCATAAACGATTATGACCTGTTCATTTCTAGCTATAAAAGGCAGGATGTGTGTGTGTGTGTGTGTGTGTGTGTGTGTGTGTGTGTGTGTGTGTGTGTGTGTGTGTGTAACGAATGCACGGCCGCAATTTTCGACGGATTTACACCAAAATCTACATGCACATGCTCAAAGTTAGAAGAAGGCCAAGAACCACGTTGCATTTCCCAACTCCCATCGATAGTGGAAATAATCGTTTCTTTCATGCTTCTACGGCAGTTTTCATGTAGTTTACGTCCATTTTCTACTGGCCAGAGTGAGAGCCTATAGCTGACTTCCACGAATATGCAGGAAGATTCTACTGGCCAGCATGAGAGTCAACAGCTGACTGACACAAATGTTAACTAGCACGCAAAAAATGGATAGCTGCATTCGTCACAAGTGGGAAAAATTTAAATCTGCATGGCACTTTACTCCATTTGGCTCATTCGCTTGCTTAAACTCTGATTCCGCAGATTATTAATTTTTTTCCTGATAGTGACAAACATTATATAGATTTTCAACAGTTTCTATGCAGGAGGTACTGCCGCTGATATTTATCATGGTTGAAAGCAGGCTCCCTTCCTTTTAAACACTTAATTTTAAGGATATAAGTATATTTATGATATAAATATATACTGGTGAGTTTACCAATATTTGGGGTTAATTCCCATTACAATATGAAAAGAGTTAATTTAATTATAAAATATGTCTTATCTGTGTTGTTCTATCTATCTATCTATCTATCTATCGATGAAGAGAGAGACAGAGAGAGTGTGAGAGTGAAGAGATGGATATATATATATATATATATATGTATATATATATATTCATATGTATATATAGATATAAATATACAAATATGTGTCTACATATATATATATATATATATATATATATATATATATATATATATATATAATTATTTATTAAAAAAAATTATAACATAAATATGTTATAAAATCACTACAAAAATAACCATTTTGTTTCAACACCTTCGGTGTCTTATCACGTGATGAAGTTGAATGTAAAATAAATGGTTTTAAAAGTTTCAAATTAATTAACAATCCTTCGCAAGGGGAAAACGTTGTTACAAAGGCTAGATGGACCAATCAAAAAACAAGTATAGGAAAATTCAAAAAGCTTGATAACGAAGTCATGTTATAATATCTATTCAGATGTTTAAAATATTGGTAGTATTCAAAAAGAATTTATTCCAACCAATAATTACTAAATTATATGATAAAATTTAATATTATAATTTAAAACTGCTAATTACAAAATCAAAATTTAAAATTTATTCGCTATTAAGTTTACAACTATAAAATTACTGAGGAGAAAAGAAGAAATATATGTTATTGTTATTCAATTTATTTCTTCATTGAAGTTACTTTAGCTATATTTAATATCCGGTCCTTTTACAATGTATACATTTTATTCCTAATAGTGTGTGAATAGGGTCCTAAACTCACGTGTAAAACAAACGCAGTCAGATTCTAATATATAAGCACTAAGACATATATATATATATATATATATATATATATATATATATATATATATATATATATATATATATATATATATATACACAAAATGAGACAAGACAGAGAACATATTCACGGTCTGTCATGAAAAAAAAGGGGGGGAGTGGGGGAAGGGAAACCAACACACACGTACATACCTGCACAATATATATATATATATATATATATATATATATATATGACATAAACTTAGCGCACTTGTATTGATGAAATACAATATAAATATGTACGTGTGCGTGTGTGTGTGTGCTTACAAGCGCGTGTGTGTTAGAGAAAAAAAAACGGAGTCAGGAAACAAGCAGAAGAAGCCTGTCATAGCTCTCAGAAAATTTCTACGACCACATCACACCTTACATGTTGTCACTTAACTCCCCAGACAGCAACAACCATGATTATTATATGTGCCGCTCGGTTGAGCGAGAGACACACAAAACTCGTCCAAGTTGAACTAAAGGCAAAGATTATGGTAGCATTCACCAATTTGTCCGTTCAGAACAGTAGCACGAGATCCGATGTCGTATGGATGCTGTGGTTGAAGACAATGGCAATTTTATTGAATAAATTTACTCTTTAATATATCAAGATATTTTCCTACAATTGGCAAATATATCTGTTAAAATGAGATGTCAGTGGTATTTTCTTAACTGCGTAATTTAGACAACATTTAGACGACAATCCATAGCAACACACACATACACAGACGGACTGTTTCGCTGTATCATCAGTGCGGGTAAACATCTAGCCAGGACCGAAACACAGCTGATTTGGTTTCAGTTAGAAATTTTTCCCCTGAGCTATCAACTACCAGCCGAGAGATAGGTGAAATTTTACCTATTTATTTTTTAATAAACACGCCAGTAAATCAGAGTGCTCAATTCATAGAAGAGCTTTTGCATCAGCACTAGCCATCACTGTTTACAAATACGCGCTTTCCGCAAAAATTGCTCGACCAATATTTATTTTTCTCGGGGGCGTATATATTGTAACCCACAGACAGACTCCTTCGCTGTATCACAGCTCATCATTGTGTCTAGACATCCGACTGCTTCAAGTCAGGATTGAAACCCAAGTGATTTGGCATCAGCCGGATATATATATATATATATATATATATATATATATATATATATATATATATATATAATGGACTCTCCTGTTGGTTTCGACATATGAGGATCTGAGAGCTTAGTTGAATCAGTTATTAAATTTTTTGCGATAATCATAAATGGCATTTAAGACCCGCTAGTGATTTACAAACGAGGCCACATATGGAGAAAGTCTGAAGATTGTGAGATGAGATCACATTTAGATTAGCTGACCTTTTAGATCTTCTATTGTTTATTCAATCGGGTGTTGAAAATATCCATGTCTGAAATCAAAAAATCGGTATTTAAAATACTTTTAGAAAGGTTAAAAAATTCTAGCGAAATTCTATGTCTATCTAATAGCTGTTAATTGGATTAGAGTTATTGATCATTCTGCTTGTTGGACCGGGAACTTTCCAGTCTAACGTTTTAAATACGTTGACTCATATCAAATGCAGGAACCAGATGCGGTGACGTAAATGGTATTTCTCGTCCTTTTCCTTTATACTGCCATTACATATACATTTAGATCTGAACCCTTTCAGACACACACACATATACATATATATATATATATATATATATATATATATATATATATATATACATATATATATATATATATTTATCAAATACACACAGACGACGTGCGCATTCGCACACACACATATATGTATAAACATATATATATATATATATATATATATATATATATATATATATATATATATATATATATATATATATATATATATATATAGATCGAATACTTTATAAATATACATCCAAACGAGGAAAAAAGCGTACCAATATATCAAAATAATTACAGGATACCGTGCAATTGTCCGATGTATCTTACTTTTAAAAGAATACAAAAAAAAATGAAAGAAGAAAAAAAAAGTTCCCTTGTGATTGTCGGAGTAATGCGTAGTTTACCCGGCAGTTATAACTTTCTCTTTTCATGTCTTCAAGTCTATCATCTGCGCATTGCCCTTGTTATTAATTTTATGTTCATCTACTTTTGAATACCTGCAGTAAAGAAATCAAGTATACACATACATAGAGATATATTTTGATGTATAATAGCAGAGCCTCTAACTAAATAAAGTATAAGATAATAATAGAATATTTAGAATTCCATCATGAAGAAATGTCTAGCCTTGTCGCGGTATACTTTTTGATAAATGGCTTTACAAAAGAATATCTAACATCCATATCGCTGCAATGTATGAACCTACTGAAACGCAAATTTGTATATACAAATGCAAATAAATGTAGTCTTTTGCATGTACAAATGCGCAGATTTGCGTGTGTATATATATATATATATATATATATATATATATATATATATATATATATATATATATATATATATATATATATATATTAGCAGCCTGACCCGGCGTTGCCCTTGCTTGATTCAAAAATCGTACGACTCATACAGCTATCGCTATCATTTGATATAATATTTTTGCCCTTCCTTGCCTTTAAAGTAGTGCCCTTTGCCGTGCTGATTTTGATACATGCCTTACTTCTTGTCTCATACTGCGAATTTTTTTCTAAGCACTATACTAAACATTAAATCTGTTACGAAAAAAAACTAAACAAAATAAACACAAAAAGATCAGCTTTAAAAAAGGACTCGTAACTGGAAAAACCGAATGAAAAAAGAATGTTAACAACAAATACTTTTTCACATCCAACCCACTTTTGTGGAATCAGAATCAACATTGAGTATAAGCAAGCCAATGAACCAATTGGAGTAAAGTGTCATGCAGCTATCGATTTTTTTTGCATGCTAGCATGCTATTTAACATTCGTGTCAGATAGGTGTTGGCTCTTACGCTGTTGAATAGAATCTTCCTGCCTATTCGTGGCAGCCAGCTATAGGCTCTCACTCTGGCCAGTAGAACATGGCCGTAAACTAAATGGAAACAGCCGTAGAAGCATGTAAATATCGATTATTTCCACAATCGATGGGAGTTGGCAAATGCCCTGTCGGTCTTGGCCTTCCCGCTAACTTGGAGCATGTGCATGTAAATTTTGGCGCAAATCCGTTGAAAATTGCGGCCGTGCATTCGTTACACACACACTGCCCACACACACACACACACACACACACACACACACACACACACACACACACATATATATATATATATATATATATATATATATATATAACTTATGAGGAACTTAGTAATCCGTATGGGTAATTCCAAGGTGGATTTATATATATATATATATATAACGTCATCCACAGACAGACTGTTTCGCTGTATCACAGCTCATCAGTGTGACAAGTCATCTGGTTATCTAGCTGAATTGGTGTCAGTCGGAAATTCTACCGCTAAGCCGTCGGCGCACGGGAGGGATGTAGGTGGATTTTTAGCGTATTTATTTTTAGAAACACGCCCAGTGACTGACAGGGACTCAATTCTCTATGTGAAGAGTCTCGCTATATTTGCTATAAAAGTCACTGTTTACAAACCCATACCTACTGCCTAGAGAGCTCAACTGAAATTAATATTTATTTCAGATATATATATATATATATATATATATATATATATATATATATATATATATATATATTCAATTATTGGTATTTATGCATGCTTGTTTTCATTTTTTTCGTTCACGGGTACATATATATATATATATATATATATATATATATATATATATATATTCAAACAAATTGAAAATGGAAGGCAGTTCCGCATGCGGTTTGCTTACAAACAATTTTTTCCATAACTATTTTCGTTCTAACCAGTCGAGGTGCAACTAAATGCATCGAAACGAAGTTTTGTCTTCGTTCTGAGTAATTTTTTTTTGTCTATATGAACGGGATATAATAAATAATTATTGCTCTATTATCAGTATTGAGAATGAATGGATCTTTGACACTACAATCTGTGCTTTTGTCGGTGCTGAGACCTGCGAAATCATAGGTATATATTTACTACAGAAACTAAGCGAAATAATAGATAGAAATGATATACGACTCTACAGGGACAATGGTCTCATAATCTTAATAAACTTTAACAAACAAAACAAGAATAGAAAAGCAATAATAAAGATTAAAAAAACGGATTTGACATAGAACAAAAAAGTAACCAAACGAAATTGATTTTCTAGATGTTACTTTCAACCTAGGAAAAGGTAATTATAAATTTTACTGAAAACCCAATAATTAACCAATGTATCTTCTAATCATCGGTCATCTGTAATGAAACAGATACCAAAATCAATTAACCGCAGTCTTTCCGACAATTCCTCCAATGAAACAATATTTAATGAAGCTCAGAAAGTTTACGAAACAGCCCTAAAAGTTAGTGGATTCCTGCAACACACACATACTCACCACATAGCACAATAAAAGGGAACAGGAAGAGAAACATCATATGGTTCTACCCACCGTAGAGAAAAAAACGTAAAAACATGCGTAGGAAAAATATTAATCAAACTCTTACACAAACACTTCCCGGAATCAAGCACTCTCCACAAAATATTCAACAAAAACAAACTAAAAACCTGCTACAGTGGAACCGAGAATATGGCACAAATAATAAACAAGCACAAGAGAAAAACTATCAAAAAACAAAATGAACAAATTAAACCCAGAGGTAACTGCAGAATAAAGAACGGATGTCTTTTAAACAGTAATTGTATACAAAACAACGTAATATATCAAGCCACGGTAAAATCGCGAGATGATGAAGAAAAAATATATATAGGTCAAACAGAAGGACCCTGGAAACAAAGAAACTATTGATACAAACAAAATTCACAAATAGTAAATACGCAAACAGAACGTTTATCTGGGAATCGAAAAACAAATCGCAAATCACACCACAAATGTCATAGAAAATAAGGTAGGGAACATCCGCCTACAACAATCAATCCAAAAACTGCAAAATTTTCTTGGAAGGAAAAATAGATATTATTAATTTCTCAGACCAAAACAAACTACTAAATAAACGCTCAGAACTAATCTTAACATGCTGACATGAAAACAAATTTTACATTAGTAAAAAGTAAAAATAAATAAAATAAAATCAAGTAAAATAAATTAATCCTATCAAATAATAAAAAAATTTAAAAACTACTCTCGTAAAATAATCTTTAGAATAGACTGTAAAGCATAAAAAATGCGAAAAAACAAGTAAAAATAATTAATCAAAATAAAGAAATAAATTATATCATAAACAAATTAACCACTCCCGCCAAAATAAATGTTAGAATAGACTACAACAATCAATGCCAAAATTGGACGAAAAATAGCTTTAATTACCTTCCTAAACCAAAACAACTACTACTAAATAAACGATCGGAACTCATCTCAAAAATCTTTGATACGTTACTAAAATATCAAAAAGCGAAAAGAATGTATTAAAATATATATAAAATAAAAATAAATAAAAATAAACAATAAGATACATTATTCCACATAAATAAATAAACAAACCAATCCTGCCAAAATAACTGTTAGAATGGACTACCAAAAATGCAGCATTGACTCATCGAGAAAAACCCACGTGGCCTGATGATTGCGTCTAGCATGAAACAGTCTGTTGCCTCTGAGTTTTGACTTCAATGCTCATTTTGTATTTACATACACTCTGTGCCGGATATTGAGCACTTTATCCCATACATATATCACACCTTAAAATTATATTTCTTCATCTATATATATATATATATATATATATATATATATATATATATATATATATATATATATATATATTGTTGAAACTTGACTAATGCATGGAATAATAATGCAACACAAAATGTACTTAGAACAAAATTGAAACAAGATAGTGTACACAATATTTACATATGGTCTTGTGTATATTCCTGGGAAGACCGTTCCTGGAGAATGTGTTGACTGAGTCGCAGTCGGGCAGAGTCTCTGGTTGAATCTCTTGATTCCTCCCCTCTCTTCCCGGTATCAACCATATTTATATGGTCGGTACTTCACTATGCAAATTAGGTTGATCCTACCACAACACATACATATATGTATGTGTGTGTATGTGTGTGCGTGTGTGTCTCTGTGGGTGTGTAATATTTCACATATTAGAAATTTATATTACTGAATAAATGCTTTATATTTCATATTAATGAAAACATGTATAGTATATATTGTTATTACAAGAATCTTTTTATTAACAATTTTTATGATTAGTTCTAACGTAAAATGCATCAATGTTTTTGGCCGTTTCCTAATTATGTTTCGTCCACGTAATCTGCTTCAGCATCTGATAAAGAGTTTTGATGAAGTTACAGCTTCTTTTTTCTTTTCTTTTTTTTTACGCAGAGCGTCTAAAAAGGCTTTTAGTAGATTCTGAAATGCCTGCCTCTGATAAGCTACATTAGTTTTCTGGGAAGTAGTGTCACAAGCTAAATAACAAAGAAAATATATCTAACTTTGAAATGTTTAAAAATGAGGATATTATGTTTATCTGAAAGAAAGTAGTCTTTTTAAATTCGGTACTATAGCAAAAGTTAAACAACAGACACATTCGCAAAAAGAACTGATTCTTAAGCTCTGGAAAGTAGGTAAAATACAACCTTATTATTCTATTTACTACCATTGGTTCATGCACTGTAAAAACAATCTCAAAACTGTTGAAAACCAAAGAACAGGTTCACCACTGAAAATTTCTTCAGGATTTCGAAGAAATTAATGCGTCAAATTAAACAATATCCAATGGTTACTCGTCAAGTCTGGCAGAATGATTTGCTTTTATCAGGAATCTATGTCACTAAACGGACAATAAGCATGGAAATTCATGGGAACATTCAAAATTACTCCCCCCAACCCCGGTAAACACCACTAATACTAAAAAGATACAGATATGCCATTTTTATATTCATTCGTGAACATAATCATAAGGAAAAATCATATTTGGAAAGATTATTATGGATAGACCAAACCAAATTTGAGTTGTTTGGACGTAACTTCAGAAATCATGTATTGAGGAAAGATGGCGATATCTTTATAGAAAAGGACACAGTTCCAACAGTGAAATTCGGTGGTAGCAAAAGGTACTGGCATCATAGATGGTAGAATGAATACCGCAGCATATCAAAATATTTTGGAAGCAAATTTAATGATTTATGTTGAAAATCTTGAACTTCCTCTTAAATGGATCTTCAAAAAAGATAATTATCCTAAGCACATTGCAAAATCTACGAAGAATAGCTTGCTGAAAATAATGTAAATATCTATAAGTGGCCATGTCAATACTCAACGTTTAGTTCAATCGAGGATATGTGGCGTTCTTTAAACATTCAAATCCAATTGAGAATTCCATCAAATATCCCGGATCTGAAGGCCATATGCGAAGAAGAATGGAAAAAAACACCAACTAAATCTTTCAAAACATTAAATGAGAATAAGAAAAGTTTGGTTGCTGCAGAAGTGAATAATGTCTATTCTAAAAAGTATTAAATGAAGTTTATGTATACTTTTATTTTTTTTAACCATTAAAATAGATAAATGTGATTTATTTATAGTAACTCAAACATTATGTTTTATATTCACTTTTAGTTATTATGTTTCTGTATGCATTTAATTATATGATTAATATATTTATTCATTAGTTAGATATACAATAAATTAAACATTTGTATGTGCAATAATATTTGTTTCCCACCACTATATATATATATATATATATATATATATATATATATATATATATATATATATAGTCTCGACATAATTAAGGATTCCCCTGCAATTTACGACAAAAAAATGAAAGACAAACGAAAAGTATACCTCCAAAACCTCGTAGGTCTATCCTTTATCAAAAAGAAAAAAAAAAAAAAAAATCACGACTTTTTCTTTCATCGTTACGGAACTTTGTCTGTGAAAATTATTTATTTAGCAACATAACATTAGGCCAAAGGTAAGTTATAAGTGGTTATGCATAGCAAAATATCGATTTTGTTTCGGAGTATGACATTTTTTTTCAGAAAAATTGATAGATGCTGAGTAGTAGTGGGGTATCTGAAACTTTGACGGTTAGGAATATTTTTCAAAATATTTTGAGCTTAATATGCTTGCATTCTATAATTATCAGCATATTTCATTAATACAAGCATCAAAATTGACTAAAAATTGTCTGAAAGTTCTATAGTATTCAGCTGAAAGTAGTAACATTGTTTTATAGCCATTTATATGACTATTTTGTGCAATTTGTAAGGAAACTACTTAGTGAGGTTTAATAAATTTACGTTCTGAATGAGCTTGATGTTTAATATGCTTTTTTTGTTACATATTTCATGTTTATAGTCATGGCTGACAAAATAGCTAACGGATTCCAAAAAGATGGAAGGTTGGCATTTTCCAAGAAACTAGAATCTTTTAATGATTTTAGATATTGAAAAAATTCAAAACGGAGTTTATGGAGAAAACACATGTCTTCGCAAGCAATTATGTATGAATATAGCCATAAATCATTATCGCTATATTCAGCATCAAATTTTCCGTATGTCTCCAGTGTCCTACTTGGTTTTAAGTTAAGAGAAGTCACGGTGGAGTAATGGATAGCAGCTTGGATTGAGGAAACAGAAAGCCGAAGTCGAATTCCTCTCGAATACATTACATTCACTTATGTGCTAATAACATTGAGAAAGGTATGGATCCTCTTCTTCTCCCACCCCAGCTATGGGTAAATATTAGGTTGGTGCAAAAATATAGTCGTTTTCTCACATAGTAACATATATGAGAAAACGACATTACTTTTGCATCAACCTAATAGTAGGATACCGGGTTCTATAGTCTTGGATAGCAACTAGTCTACCGCAGAAAGAAATCGTAACCTAATGTGGAAAAAAAAAAACTTTCCTCGTCAGTCATGTATCGAAAGATACATGATCGCCTAAGCGTGTATCACGCATGGCAAATTACTGAACTGGTGAACAGACTATGCAGAAAATACGATCGATAAAGAATAAATTAATTTCATTGCAACATGTTTATAGAAACATACGAACAATACTTATATATTTATATAAGAATTTGTGCCCGATTATGTATGTTAATTAAAAATAAACGCAAACTTGATCCTGGCGTTTGTTTGGTGACGATTTCTGGTGTCTTCTAGATGTAAAACTTTTATTGGTCTATTTCTGACTTGGTTGAATGTTTATGTTTTGTTCCAATATGAATACCGTAAAGATGGCGGATATAATGCTGCACTCACGCATATATGATGCTCTATAAATTTCAGAAAGAAGTAATTGTCAGGCCCCCAAAAAAAACAATGAGAAGGTTTATCTGGATGTTCGGGCAAGGAAAAAAGTATTTAAAAATAAGTTTTGGGGATTTTAACCTGAACTGTCAACCACGCATCGGGTGAACTTGCCACGTCACTGAAGACGCTCTGCTTACCATCGCGGATAATAAACCGTTTGAACGGATAGCTAAGTGTTTGAAAATTGATATCTCCACTTCCTTGCATTCAAAAAAATCAACCGATTTTTGCAAATCGTAAATGTGTCCTTTTCGAGGCCAACGGCGCAAGACCGCCTGTTGCTAAACCGACATTGAAGAAGCTTAAAGAGTTGAAATTGTCTAACCTCCAGCACCAACTTTATTCCTCTGACTTGGCTACTTGGGAGTTTTAGTTGCTCTGATCTCTATAGAACAATTTATATGGCAAAATAATTGATTCGTTATTGACAATCGAACATTATCTGACGACTTTCTTCCAATAAATCATTAAGTTCCTAAGAAGATGTCATCAAAATGCTTGTAGAACGAGGAGTGACAGTTGTTGAAAGCAATGGAGACTATGGATTTGACTGTTAAATGTTTTATGTGAGTATGTAAGATTTTGATTTTAATTTTCTAGTCGGGCTCAAACGTTTGCAATGATATAATAACATAGGCAAAAGCCTCAGGATCCTTTACTCCATTCTTAAATATAATCTCCAGTTTTCTATTCTAACTTTTTAGCATAACCTGAATTATGCTATTGTAACTATTGTTCTGAAAGTAGGCTTAAAGATTTCGCCTAAACTTCTTGGCGAAGTATTAGCTTCATTCACTTGATCATAATTGGATAACCACATTCTTCTAAATACCTCAGTAATAGGCTTAAACAACATCCCTTCTGAAACAAGTATTTTGGGTGTGAATCACCATTCTCTGAACCCTCATGTGTACAACTAAGAAGCAGCTATCAACGTCTGGCACTATTATTTCTCACCTGAAGTTATTTCCTCGAGATCTGCAATAATGACGCATCTGTCAGGCGTAATGAAAAACTCAGCCTGTCTGGCCTTATCTTCATTCCCTGAGGCTGAAGACACTCTTTCAGAAGTCAATCAGTTTCTATGAAATCTGTCGTTTTCAAAGAATGTCTGTGATCTTTGATCCACTCTCGTAATATTTAATTTATGTTTTATTCATTTTAAAATTTACTTCGAACATGAAAATATCTGAAAACTGAGAAATGCCTAGGCAGATGTAAATTTTTGGTTGAGTGAATTGTATGCATGAAACTCATAGTTCGAAATTTTCTTTAAGGTCAGCAGAGGTATACTGAAATAAATTAGCATCGAATCAATATTTATATGCTATAGAAAGCATATGGGTTTGTGGGTGAAAGTGTGAATATTTGAAACGCTATAATAAATATTATACGATATTCTCAGTTTCGATTCTATATTTATATGTACACACACACACATATATGTATGCATATACTTACGCATGATGACGTACACAAACGCACAGAGTTATACACATACACGCAGATTCGAGCATGCTCTTTAATTTTTCACATCGCTATATGCTAGACAACAACTGAGTTGTTTTTTGTAGATTAAAATATATATTGACATTTATATTTAGATAAAAAGAGACTCTTGAAATACATAGCTTTTTGAAGAATCATGGATTAATTCAACACTTTTTTACCTGCAATCTGAATAACTGTTGCACACCTCCAGAGTGAGCTCATTGCGCTTTCTAGAACTTTTTTCTTCCGATGAGATAATGGTAAATGATGATATTGAATCATTTACTATGTCTGCTGCTAAGAATGTTGATTCCCACTGTCGTGCTAGACAATTGCTCTCGCCAGAATCTGTCTCACATACATATGTTGACCACTCATCCTTGCAGGGAATATTGCCGCCAGATCCGGCCTGATGCTCCTGGAATATATTTAGAGATTCTTGATAAAGTCCGAAGGAGAATTTGTAATGTTATTGATCCAGACTTGCTATCTCGCTTTCAGTCACTGCCCCATCGTCTTTTTTTCCTGTACCATTTCTATAGATATATTCCTTATAATTGCTACTGTATCTAAATATTATGGATTTAATTGCGGTACTAGATTTGCGGCAAGGTCAATCATTTTACAGTTGAAATGATTAGATGGAACAGTAAGTTCTTTGCTAATTGTTCTATCACATTTATTGTTTCTGGAACTCTCTTCCAGGTTTTCGCTTTTCATTCAACTTGAACTACAAAATTTTAAATGCAATGTCAATCGTTATCTCTTGTCTTCTCTCTTCTTAACGGTGATTTTTTTTTATAATATTCTCTGAACCCCTTGTGCCTGAGGGACTTTATATCCTGTCTTTGGGTGAAATTATTAAAAAGTATGTATGTATGTATATATATATATATATATATATATATATATATATATATATATATATATATATATTGGCGCGTGGCTGAGTGGTTATATATTTCGCTTTTCGATAATGAGCTCCGGATTCGAATCTTGACATCGGTCGATTTGCCATAGCTTGATGCAATCAGTATTGAAAAGCGGTCCTGTGCGGCGCTTCTTAAAAGTGACTACAAAACGAGAAATTTGAGTGAAAAATTGGTTAGAGAGAGAACTATTTTGAAAGCCGTTGGTGTTAGTTCTGATGCTACACCAATACTAAAAATTATCGTGAGTGAAGGCTTGAACGTACTTCCCTTGTTAAAACAGGTGATCATTTCAGATCATGCCCGAACTCACCAAAACTATAAATAAAACGGGTCCAGCTTAGCAACAGCCTAAACCCTAGGTAGGCTGATTTGGGCTTTGAGGAAACGAAAATTTACTTGTACCAGGGTTACATTGATTGGAATTAACAGACAAACCACACACACACAAACACACACACACACACATATATATATATATATATATATATATATATATATATACGTGTGTGTTTGTGTGCATGTGTATTGTAAATCCCTCCTGGAATTGCTTCTGTGAAACTTCATTTTCAATAGTGTTGTCCTAATAAATTACAGAAAGGATTATAATCGGTCATTAATATACGGGTCCATGTATTTTACGCATTTTGAAATCGACTCGCCAATATATCTTTCAGCGCTAGTATCCACTACACTACACAACCTCTAATGTACATATCGTATACGCATTTGTTTTCAGCCGCCATAAATACTTCTCTGTATCTATTTTTGTGGTTATGCCACTACGTCTAGGTAAATAACTAATGATCACGTAGATTGATCAACTGAAGCTTAGTTCAGGCAGAGCAGAAATTATACTCTTATTGTAACAGTATATTTTATTTTATTTTTTCTAGCGTGAACTTCAAAATTGCTACAATGGTGCCATGTAGCTACAGGTATTTAATTGCTATACTCCTGATATGCAGTACATTATTTTTAAGAAACGGATGACTGGCAATATAAAATTAATATAGCTGGCTCTGTCCTGAAGATCACCTGTAAAATGTGATTTTGCTTAGATCTAAAGCTTTCTCTTGTGTCCAGTTAGATTCAACTATTGTAGCCTGATAGGAGGCACGGTGGAGTCATGGATAGCGGCTTGGAGAGCTGAGTTCGAATTCCAGTCAGGTCCATTGCATTCACTTATGTGTTAATACCCTTGGAAAACGTATTAACCCTCTTCTTCTCTTCTAGCTATAGGTAAATAATAGCATAGGCTAGGTTCTACAGTTTTGAGTGGCAACCGGTCAAGGAAAGTAACTCTGAATTGAAAAAAGGCCTGGAAAGGGTTGGGGTCCTACAGGCTATCTTGCCCAAGAAACACCACTTCTACTGTGCCTGCAATATATTTGATGACCCTACGACCCTGATTGGTCACGGATTTCGCGGCTGCAGCCTGATAAACGGTAACTTAAAGGATCCAAACATCAAAGACAAGAAACGTCTCGTCTGAATGGTAGTCTTCTTTCGTGGCGAAATAATTGTCAAAATAAACTTCAGTGTAGATAAATCTTAAACACTAATAAGTGTTATATTTTCTTTTTTATTTACATATATTTTATTTGTTCACTGATTTGAATAAAAGTTCAAGGTGAAAACTAAGAGGTCCCCTCTGTATCATGAAAAAAACGGTTTCATAATCTTCGAATAGGCCCACTTCAGTTTTAATAGTTTCTTCATTATCTAAGTATATATATATATATATATATATATATATATATATATATATATATATATATATATATATATATGCGTGTGTGTGTAGCGTGTGGGCGCTTGTGTGTGTGTGCAAATATATAGAAACATAG
>OZ010584.1:66125561-66155561 GCA_963932145.1 Acanthosepion lycidas
GATGCTACATTTCCACGGTTACATTTCTGCATCAAACGAAAACGTCTTAGATTGAAGTTTGAACTCGGTATGCTATCCCCATTTTTCGTACTTATGGACACTAGCCTACACGCACATATTGCATTTAGCGCAACCTACATTCTTTATAATTGGTCCCTCTTGTTCGCAATACAATTTAATTAAATATACTGGTTTTACAGCAATATAAATAATTAACGTCTTTGTGTGTTTGCCAGTGTGTTGCCAGCATTCTCGGATATAATACATTACGTAGGATTGGCCTGCTGAATAAGAATTTATGAAATTCCCATCGTTACTGGGACTCAATCTGCGAAGCCAAGAAAATTACTGTAATTCGAATACTGATATTCTCTCCAAGAACATCGCCTTATCCTGAAAAGTGACATAACATTGTTCCTTGTCACATTTCAGCAAACCCCGCGAATTTGTATTTGTGTCATAATTAATTAAACTTAGTTAAGCTACATTGGTTGAATAAGAAAATGATTTGTGAGACATTAGTATATATCTATATATCTCCCTTGTGCATATATTGAATAATTGCATGGTCCTCATCCTAAGTATATTTGCGCATTTCCGTTAGTAGAGAGCGATTTTCTAACGCAAGGAAATTGAAATTTTCGCATGTTGATTTACTTAGCCAAAAGTTACAAACAACTGCAACGACTGACGCAGTGAAATATTTCTGATACAGATCGTCCCAAGAAATACCTGATGCCTTCTGACATTTTTTTTTATCATTAAAAGAGCCAAACTAGACCGCAAAAGATCTATTGCTGTCATATTTTAACGGGGACTTCATAAGTTGTCCTTAATATTCTGTAAATCAGACTAATGCCACCTGGTTAAAAACGGTTTCAAGTACTCAACATTAAGACAATATCCTCTAAGTCACCAGATGTTAATCTATTGCATAGTCCACATGGCTCCACCAAAAGCGGCCGTTAGGTGGAGTCTGTAAAAAGACAAACATTTACTACATCATTCACTTTCATCCTCTTTCCGAACTTGATAAAATCTCAGTATCGGTTACTCGGCTTTATGAGCCATGAAATGCTTTCTATCACAACTGCTTGTATCACAAGCAGAACATAGCCGAACATGGAACATTTTTAAAGAGTTCCATTCGTTAATGTCAGCAATGCATACTGTCATATTGTGGATGAACATATAAACTTTTAGGTTGGTGCAAAAATAATGACGTAATAATGTCGTTTTTTGACGTTAAAAATGCGTCAAAAAACGACATTATTACGTCATTATTTTTGCACCAACCTAAAAGTTCTTGATAAAATGTATTGCGAGCAACTTAGAGACAAATGTTACTTCCAAGCAGTTGAAGAACAAACATTTCAATCGGGTTCCAAATGTAACATCGAAGTTCTATTAAGACTGTTCTTTCCAAAGAACTGTGGTTTTCTGAAACCGACCTCTGATCTTGGTGCTACCCAGATAATTTTAAACTTATGTATTTTCAGCATATCTTCATAATCTCAAATATCTACCATCCTCTCTTCCATTTATAACAAACACCTAATTTGTCACTAATATTTCGGCAGTATGTTTCTGACTTCAGTGGCTTCCGAGACATGTACTGCATAAATGTTTCGAAAATATAATTTGACTTTGTTCTTTAGTAAACAGCATTCTATTTTCAGAATCACATTTAACAATACATTTAGCTACACGATATTACTCATGTAAAGACATTTACTGGATAATATTCAAGCAATATTATTAGTCTAAAGAAGCAGATGTTCATCAATAACGAGGTGATTATGCAATGTTAATTTAACATAATAGCGGATTTGAATAGAAACGATTCTTCTTATTCTTTTTCTTCTTCATCTTCTTCTTCTTCTTCTTCATCTTCTTCTACTTCTTCTTCTTCTATGTGTAGTATCCCTCCAAGGCGTGTGCGATCATGGCTCTCGTTTTCGTCCTTTGTATCTCCTAATAATTTTTTTCTTTTTGTTATGTCTACTAAAACTTATTCCACCACACATAGACTCAAACTAGCAAGGTAGGTTATTTGTTGTTTTCCTCTCCCCTTCTTGGCTACAATCTGCCATGTGACTATCAATTTTTCCGAACTTACTTCCCCCATTAGGAACCCTCAAAATTGAAGCTGTCTCATCATGATGCGCATTTTCATTATCATTTTTGTTTTCAAGTTTTCTAAACCTTCGATTTTGACAAAATATTCAGTCCATTTTATTCACAGCATCCTTTTCTTCATTTTTGTTTTAACGAAATCTTTTTTCTGTATATTAATATTTTGCTTAGCTTTGGAAAGCAGATTTTGCTATCCCAATGCGCACCAGTCATAATAAAATAGTTCTAAAGAAACAGATAAACATAGCATATCAATTTAACATCATAATACCTGATTTTAATCGACACATTTACTAGAACCTTCATTGTGGAGTGAAAATAGCTGACTAAATTTCGGAGTAATGTGTCATATTGTGGATGAACATATAAACTAGTGATTTGATAAAATGTATTTTTAAGTTAAAAAATATGAAGACTGGAATTATCCATTTGAATAATATAAGGTTCAAGCAAAAAATAAGATAGTTGAGGTTGATGAGGATGCAATATTTAAACTTGAAAAATTTCGAATAGAAATAAAAAAAAAATGGTGATAAGAAGGTCACAAAATGATATCTGAAAAAATTACAAGCGCCATATACAATCAAAATGGATTAGCCGTTAAGAAATCATTTCTAGATTCTTAACATACTAAAGAGAAATGTTGTAAATATTTAGAGTATTTACTAAGAATAAAAAACACATCAAGATACCGTAATGAAATAAGTTACACAATGACAGACCTCTAAGTAAATTTAAAAAAAAAATGTCTCAAAATATGATTTTAGTAAAGAATGTAGAGTTACTTTAGATAGACGAGATGTCCGGTCCATAAAGTGTATCTTTTCTGGAAATAGTTGAAACAAAAAAAACAAAAAACAAAAATGTCTTTGTACGTAGGGAGTAATATTCAACATTTGTTTTGCGAGCAATGAAATTGTAAGTGTGTTTACAATTTACGATTGTGCCAAGATAAATATAGACAAGTATTATAAGTTCATACATAATATATTTTGATTTTTACGTCTTAACCTATAAGAGTTTAACCAGGTATTATATACACAGGGTGGGTCATAAGTTTCCATACATAGGAAAATGAAAGTGCGTTGGTATTTGAATCATCAGTTTCCGCATGCTTGGATTGGTCGGAGTGGCCTGTGGAGTGGCCTCCAGGATCCACAGATCTCTTCCCCCTTGATTTCTATCTTTGGGAGCACTTGAGGGCCATGGTGTATCAGGTGAAATTATGAGGCATAAATCACCTCAAGGAACATGTCACTAACGCCATTGCAAGCATAACTTCAACTGTGCTAATGCGTATTCATCAACAGTGGGAAATCCACATGTTTTCAAAAGAATGGGAAATATATATAGCACATTATATAAATAAAACGATTTAAATGTTTATTTTTCTATGTATGGTAAATTATGGTCTACCTGTAAGTAATATTTACTAGCAGCATGGCCCGGTGTGGCCCGTGCTTGATTCAAAAATCGTACGACTCATACAGCAGTCGCTATCACTTGACTTAAAAGGTTTTGCCCTTCCTTGACTTCAAAGGAGCGCCCTTTGCCGTGCTGATGTTGCTACATACCTTACTTCTTGCCTATCTCATACGTCCAATTTTTTCTAAGCTCTATACTAAACATTGAAACAGTTACGAAAAAAGAACTAAACAAAATGAACACAAAACGATCAGCTGTAAAGAAGGATTCGTAACTGGAAAAACAACATTACTTTTTCACATCAAACCCAGTTCTGCGGAATCAGAATCAACGTTGAGTTTAAGCAAGCGAATGAGACAATTGGAGTAAAGTGCCATGCTGATTTAAATTTTTCCCACTTGTGACGAATGCAGCTATCGATATTTTTTGCATGCTAGCATCCTAGTTAACATTCGTGTCACTCAGCTGTTGGCTCTCACGCTGGCCTATAGAATCTTCCTGCCTATTCGTGGCAGCCAGCTATAGGTTCTCACTCTGGCCAGTAGAAAATGGCCGCAAACCACATGAAAAGTGCAGTAGAAGCATGAAAATATCGATTATGGAAGTTGGGAAATGCACCGTCGGTCTTGGCCTTCGCGCTAACTTGGAGCATGTGCATGTAAATTTTGGTGCAAATCCGTCGAAAACTGCGGCCGTGCATTCGTTACACACACACATCCTGCCTTTTATAGATAGAGTTAAGCTTAAAAATTCGGCATTACAAAGTTCGATATATTTACAAAAATTCCAGTAATAATTATTAGGTGATAGAAACCTATACTTATGATATATTTCAATTTATTAAACCCCTTTCTAAAATTGGACCGACGACAATAAGATATATTTGAGTGCCTATTGAAGTAAGTAAATTGTCCGTCCTATTCAGCAAAACAGGTTACTGTCACCTTGTAAAAAATGGTTTCAAGTACACAGCATTAAAGCAATGTCAGCTAGATTTTCAGACATCAATCTGTGGCTTACCAACTTTGGATTCGCCGCCAAAAGTTCCCGTTAGGTGGAGTCTATAAAAAGGCAAACATTTCTTTCATCTTTGCGATTTCTTCCGCTTGCTTTCAGATGTAGTCGCAAGTGGGTGAAGTAAGACCGCCGGTGCTCGTTCATTTTCGTGATCATCTTGCACATACCTAAACATACACACGTCCATCACACACGTTCTTCAATTTCTAACGTACAAACGCACACGCGTGCACACACCCACACGCAAGCATCACACACTTATAGTTGTTTCATTATATATTTCTTTCGCTTCAATTGTGTACACATGCAATTAATTTACTTAATGCATGCATATAATGCGCGTTTGTTATAAATTTTATCAGTTTGTGTTATTATTTTTTTTTTATCTGGGCACACATAAGTTTGCGATACAAATATTTTAAGAACCCCAAATATTTACTATAAAAATTCCCCACACCAATCAATAGTGTCATGACGTACAATAAAGTCAAAATGTATTGAATAATAGTAATGTCTGATTATATATATATATATATATATATATATATATATATATATATATATATATATATATATATATATATTTCAATTAAAAGTGCAATTATAATTTATAAATTCATGAATCATTCATACAAAAAACAAATATAGACGTCAATGATTTAAATGGCGAGAATACATTGTATTCCCGCCATTTAAATCATTAACCTCTATATTTTTTGTATGAATGATTCCAGAATATATATATATATATATATATATATATATATATATATATATATATATATATATATATATATATATATATATATATATAAGTCCTCCAACCTTATAGTTAGGAATAATAATTCACCACTTAGAACAAAATTATATAAAACAACTATTATTTACGAATTTAAATATCCTTTAAAGAATTGTATTCATGATCAATCAAATTTCAGAAACAATGTTATAGGCCATACTACAACATATATTGCATCTTCAGAACATATTCATAGAACATAATTAGCATTAGACCATAATCAATTCGACAGGAAAAAGACGATGGTCATAAAAGCAAGACCAATCCAAACATATAACTGAAATATATATATATATATATATATATATATATATATATATATATATATATATATATATATATATATATATATATATATGTGTGTGTGTGTGTGTCTGTGTGTGTGTGTGTGTATGTGTGTGTGTGTGTCTGTCCGTGTATAGTAACGGCGAATTATATTTAAACAAAGAATATATCTTGAAAGCAAACAAAAGTGAGAAAAGTCCCATGATCCCATATAACGATATGAATAATAATAATAATAATAATAATAATAATAATAATAATAATAATAATAATAATTTAACGAGTTATTTGCTTAGAATAAAGAGATAGGCGTTTGGATACTTGTTTTCGCTTCAAAAGTTACGACATACATTCATATTCTGAAATGCGTCATTTTGCTACATCTTTCTATGCGATTCGTGTGTGGATTGCGAATTTTGAGTCTATTTAAAATATATGCGACAATGTATTTAAATGAGATTCATTGTCGCAAGAAAAAGAAGAATATATTTTATAAGTACAAAAACGTCTGTGCTATTTATTGAGATGATGCCATGGCCGAGGATCCTTGTAGTAAGGCGTTCGTGAGATGCGGAAATGGAAATTTTGACGTTGTATCAGAACATGCCTGTAGGTCTGTAGGTATGTTTTTATGACCAGATCAAAACACTGATCGAAACATAAGCCAGATCAGCAGACACGGGTACCTCAGAGATACTCTTCATATTTAATGTCAGAGTTATAAATCATATGGAAATAAGTGACGAATGTTAGGGGAAATACAGTAGAAACACGTGAATTAATGACTCTTTACATAATATACTTGAAGACACAGGGATGAGATTCTATAAAAGGATGCTGAAGAATCTATGGACTGAACAGTTGAACAGCAAAATAAGTTCTAGAGCAAATGGAAACGAAAAGGAAACTTATGCTCTTTGTTTTTAAATCGGTGTCATCCAATGCAAGATAGTAAAGCCACTAACATACAAGGCGTGACCGGTTGCGGACGAATTAGGAACAGAAACATTAAAAATGAGCGGGAATAGAAAAGTGTAGCCAGGACAGTAGATAGCGATTGCCATTGCATTTAAAATTTTGCAGATTAAAGGAGTCTGGAAAGCATGGAACCACAAGTGAATTCTATAAGTGAGAAGTGCAAGAAGAGAGACTGTTAGCATAGAACATACGGCTGCATTTAACAAGGTCAACTGTAAGATCAGAGACAGGCGAGAATTCGAGAGCACACAAAGAGAAAAGTGGGGTCGCTCCAGGTGTCTCGGATGCGTGCCAGTTGCTGAAAAAACCTAAATAGTTTTTTTAGTCCACTCTGTAAGTTGTGACCCCATTCTTTTTCTTTTTACCTAAAAAGCCATATATTTTTTCGAAAGTGTTACCTTATAGGATAGGAACGGGGAAACTGTTTGCCCTCGTAACATGTCTATACAATTTCAACATACTCTTCATTACATGGATAAGTTTAATAAACGTAAAATAAATGATCTTGTCGTGGAGGAAAGTGAAAAAAATTGTTTTGTCATAATCTTGTATTTGGTACAAAAGAGTAGTTGGGAATCTCAAAAATAATATTGGGCAAATGGAAAAGGCAAACCGAGTTCGATCTTCAGTTGAAGCTGTTTGCGTTCATTCGTCTTGTCATTAACATGCCAATGTTGATGACAGAGAAGTGTGTGTGAACTTAGTGACCTTTCCCATTTTCAGATTATCGCTAACAAGTAAGTAATTATACACTTAAGTCAATCCTGTCAGAGTGCTTAGTTATACAGGGTGAGGCAAAGCTGCGCACCATAGAGGTTAATGGATAGGTCGAAGAGGTCCTGTTGTGTGGCCACCAAGTTCACCAGAACTGACACCCTAGGATTTTTTTTTCTGTGGGGCCGTTTGAAATCAATTATTTATCAGATGCGCCCAAGAAATATTGAGGAACTCAAAGAAGGAATTCAATATGAATGGAGTAGAATCGCAGACGAAGCTGTTCGACATGTTGATGAATCCTCCATGCACAGAACTGAAATGTGTTTTAAAAAGGGAAGATATTTTGAACAGCACATATAAGAATTAAATAACAAGCAAATAATTTTTTTCCTGTGCAATTATACTTTTATAAATTATCCCTGTGGTGCGTGTTTTTTGACTTGGAAAATCACTATAGAGAGCGTAGATACCTTATCGTCACTATGATATTTCCCTTCGTAAGTTGAGGGATAATGGTTCTCCACTACCTCATTTCCTTCTTAGTTCTAGTAATATATGACCCTTTCTATCCCCCTCCAATCACTGCTCTCCCATCCATTTAGACAAGCTCGTTAGGTAGATTACTCTATGTTTCCCTCTGCCTCCCTTGCCTTCAATATGTCTTGTGAGTATCGATAGGATTATTAAACCTAGTAGCCGTAGTTATTCTATTGGTGCAAAAATAATGTCGTTTTCTCACATATGCTACTATGTGAGAAAACGACATTATTTTTGCACCAACCTAATACGTACATTGACACAAAGTAGCACGTGAGCTTTAGTTATAGTTCTTTTTATGCTAAATACCTATTAGCTGAACCAGTCCTACTACATCTCCGTGAATCTGTTGGGTTTCTGGCCCTCCTACATGTATCATATTCTCCAAGCTCTCTTTCTTCATTATATATCCTACCAATTTCATCTATAGCTTTCTTGATCTACATCAAATGTAGAGTATGTTATTTTACTTAGAACGTCTTCCATGCTGATATGCTTTGTTCATGGTATACTCAGTATCCTACTGCAGAATCACATCCCCGTTATTTGACGTCTATTGTCACCTTTAGAGTGATCCTTCAGGGGGTGAGATCAAAGCTTTCCATTTCCTTCTATCCCTTGTAGCTCTTAACAAGTTACTTCACTCTGCCATCTCCCACAGACTACGTTCTGTCATCCACTTTCTCAGGCCCGCTATGTATGCCATGCGTTGTTTTCCTTTATCCCTTTTCCTTCTATTCGACCCGTGAGTATCAGATTCTCAAGGACTTCCTTCTTCATTATGTGTCCCAGAATCTTCAACTGCCTCTTCTTCGTGTTAAGTACAAGCCTCCTCCTCGTGTGCATCTTCTCTGTCTTAATCGTTACTCACACGCTCGCTCTATGTTATTCTCAGTTTCATTCTTTAAGGCATCCAATGTGATTTCAGAATTCTAACTTACATTTGCCTGCTTCATTCTAAAATATATAATTTGTAACTTGCATTTTGTGCCCCCCAGTAATCAACAAACAAGTTTAAGCCAAAAATTATCCGCACTTTTATCATAACACATCTTTAGTTTTCTCACACAGACTTCTGTTTATGCGAGCTTATAATTGGTACTATTATGATCGATCACATGTTTGATGTTTTAAGATGATTGTAACAGCTACAAGGGAACTGGGACAATGTAAACATACCTGCTCCGCTGGTAGTGTGCTCCAAGAAGGAAGCGAGAGATTTGAACCGATTTATCTGGTAGCAGTGTGTGTCAGGGGCCGAAATTAATCGGAGAATTTCAACACAATACCACCTAGATGTGTACACGAGTGGATCGAGATGGCCGGACAAGTGTGACGCACGTAGAAGTAGGGTACGCGTCAACATCCACCAACGACGAGAAGATTTAGCAAGCTTGAGCGATTCCAATGGCGAACCGATGTGTTATCATCGATGAGGTAGCATACTCTTTGCAAATTAAGATCACTGCTTTTTGCTCCTCCTTGGTGCACACTGCTAACAGTACGGCCATGTTTACACTGTACCAGCAGCAAGAAGAAGATCAAGATCAAACTTCGATCTTGTGGCCACAATAGTATGCGCAAGCATGAACAAAAGTCAGTGTAACAAGCCTGAAGACATTTTCTAGCGAAAGTGCAGATAATATTTCTCTTAACCTCCTACATTAATTATTGTTGGATTTAATGTTTAGTCCTTGTATCGAAGTTTGAACTTGATCTTGCCAGTTTTCTTACGGCTGTTACAGTGTAAACATGCCCGCTCCACAAGTAGTGTACACCAAGGAGGTACATTAATTATTTTTTTACATATAATGATTAGTCCTTTCTTCTCACATTACTTTGCTAATTTCTTTACGAGTTCTTGTTTTGTTTTACCGTCTACAATCAATAGAATGTTACCTGTATATATTATTCTGTTAAGACATTTATAGCACAATAATAAACCATAGTTGAACTTCGAATGCTATGGCTTCGCTCCATAGATTGAATAAATCCTGTGAGAAGATTAAATTACACCCCTCTCTATTTATAGTTTAAAATATTTTTTTCCTCATTTTCCGAAGCGAAATAATTTTTAATTCCATGTAGTCGATATTTTGAACATCATAGTAATTTTAACTCGTTACTTTCAATACATAAACTGCCTATACCTCACTGGAAATGTTCAGGTGCATTTAGCGCTGAAGTTTGAACGAGTGTTAGTACTAAACACCCACCTGAACGCCATTTTCAATGCAGATATTTTTCAGTTCTTTTCCCTGTAGCGACAGACCTCCTGTGAGATCAACAAATCTTGTCTAGTGTATATAGACTTTTTTCCCCGCGTGTGATATTTCTGCAAAACGGATTTGCTCTCAAGAAGAAAAAAAATGTTAACACCACAAATGTAAACCAAACTTACGCGAAGAGATAATACACAGGATACAGAAAATAATACAGAAAATAATCTGTTTGAATGTTTTAGCAAGTAAATCTATGAATTATAAGGTCGAACCAATAGAATAGATTAATGAAAATTAAGTTATGTCAGTGTTTCTCAAACTTTTTAAGCACACTGTACACCTAGGGGCAAATGAAAATATCACGGCACAATTAGCAATATATTTAAAGTGTATACATTTAAATGTTATGAAATAAAACTAGGGATTTAAAAAAATACACACAAAAATAGGAACTTACTTTATTTCACTTTTTATATTAAACTGGGTATGAATCCTCTAATTCTCCCCACCACTTATGATTAAAAAGCAACAGAGACCAGCTTCTATAGCCATGTATGACAACTTGTCGACCGCGGAAAGAAATGGCAACCTACTGCGGGAATAATTGCATCTTCAGTCATATATCATAAGATATATGATCGTTTACGCGTATAGAACGCATGGCACATAAAATGACTGATTTCTGTGAAAATTGTGCGTGGTGTTTTTTGCGATTTCTTCAAATCTTTTGTGGAATTTGAGATGAACAGACAACCGTTTCCTTTTCAGCTGAGTGTAGTCTTTTGAGCTTCTTATTTTTTTATGTTATTTAGCGTTAACAAGTCTAATTCACAGAAATAAAAAAACAGAAACATTCAATAAAACTGTTAAAGCATTTTCAGCTAATGTGGGATAAAAAGTTTAATACTTATTCATTAATGCAACTGTAACATTACTACTTACACACACAAACGCGCGCATATATATATATATATATATATATATATATATATATATATATATATATATATGTCGAATAACAAAACAATAAACAGAACTTACCGGTGTAAGGGTCCCAGCTAGCGTCCAGCTGGCAGACAAAAATAAAGTAGGTTGTAACTCAATACAAACCCTGCAAACTAACTGATGAATCAAGCTGGTATTTATACAGAAATACCTCCACTCATGTACCAGCAGCCAATCACAGCCCAAGCAATGGACTATCCCACTTTAGCACAATGAGATGTTCCATGGCACCATAAATAGCTCTCTTTCTCAAGGTTGAGTTATTATTCACTCAGCTTGCTCTGCGTAATTGTTCTACATGGCGCTGCGAACAATATACAATAATATATATGTCCTGACAATATTTCCCGGCGCACTGAAGAGGATCGCACGGCACATTAGCGTGCCGATGCACGGCGGTTCAGAATCACAGCGTTAGGTCAATATTCCTTTTGATGAGTTTTCGTTATAAAGTACGAATTCGAAATTCTATTCAGTTCTAAATTCTATTCGCTCTGATATCAAGCATGATGGAAAATGAACCATATTCCTTAGTTACACTAGTTCTAATATTCACGGCTAGGACTCGCCATGTAACGCGCATTGTAGCAAACCACTCTAATTCTATCCGTAATCATTTGGCGAAACGTAAGTTTCACTCGAGCAGCTTCTCGGGAATCTGTGTTGTGTGGAAACGACTCCAAACAGAATATTTTTCCGATCCCTTCAGTCTTAACTTGTTCAAGGCTAACCGTTATGTTCAGCATACATCCGCATAAAATATGACCTTACTCTGCAAACAAATATGATATGTTTATTTTTTTTACAGTGACATTCATCCTCAATGGTGCCCAGGCGTTGTACAGGATCGATCTCACTATAAAAAAAGCAAACATATCATATTTGGTAACTTTTTCCTTAAAACATCATCGTTGTTGACATGTTAAATCCATGGTATTCTCAGCATCCTTCTGTAGAACCTCATTTTGTTTTAACAAAACTGGCCTATTTCTAATCGGATATCGACACCCCAAACTGAATCAACTGCACACTGGACTGCTTTGAAATTTCTATCATCGGTACTGATGTTGTCGCTAACATTTAAATGAAATATATCCCTACATATATATTAGGAAAGTCGGTTCACCGAAGGATGTTTTTTCGTTAGAGTTCATCTTAGATATCTACAAATCTGCCATTCGTCCATGCATTGAATATTGTTGTTGCCATATTTGGTCTGGTGCTCCTCCTGTTCCTATCGAGGTTATCGACGCAATCCAAAGAAGGATCTGCAATGTAATCGGTTCTGATTTCACATCTCGATAAGAGTTACTTTCTCATAGACGCGATGTGACTTCTCTGTTTTTCTACAATTTTTTTCATGGCAACCGTTTCGTAATGCTTTGCTCAAACTTGAGCGTTTAGCAAGAATATCTACTTAAATATCACCACTTTCATAAGAACAGACAAAATTTATCTAGCTTTCCGTCTGAAACTGTAACTAACCTCCACTCAATATAGTTTGAGTTTAAACCACACTTGAACATTGGTGGTTGAACAAGCAGGCCTGAACAGGTGTTTGCAATATCGATTGTTTAGCCGCCGTAGTAGATGAACGTGCTCGGAAAACGGTAGTAGCCTACACTTATATGGGGGCAAAGTGGATCGGCTCGGTTTGAGGAATCAGAGGGCTGTTTAAATTGCTTTCGAGTTCGTTATATTAAAGTTACAGTTAAATAACTTTAGGGAGGGTATGAGTCCCACTTTTTTTCCCACATGTGTGGCAAACGATCTAGATGAATGACAAAACGAAGACGAATCATGTAGCACAAAATTTGCCCCAGTTCTCTGTATTGGCCTCCAGCAAAAAGTGTGTTTCTTCCTGAACCATATCTATCCGCGATAATCAAATTATATGTGCAAGTAGTTAGGCTGTTTGGTTACAAGAATTGAATTGTTTTACACTCATCAGTCAAACACGAATAGAGAATCAAATATATATATATATATATATATATATATATATATATATATATATATATATATGTATATATATATATATATATGTGTGTGTATGTGTGCACTCGCGCGTGCGTGCGTGTGTGGATGCGTGTGTATATATATACATACACACGCACGTGCACACACACATATGTGTGTGTGCGCGGGTGGTGGGTGCGATGTGTAAATTGTCGCTATTTTATGTTTTTACTTTCGCGCATGCAGGTTGATTGTTTTTTTTTATTTTGTCGACTGGACAAAACGACCATTTCAGAGTGTTTGGGTGTTAATCGGCGGACTATGCAGCGGATTCGGAATGATTTGGATGCGTCTAATGGTGATTTGCTGGGATCACTAGTGATGAAGACGTTATGCTTCCTTTCATCTATCCACATGGCCTCAAACTCAACACGTAGTCCTACATAAAGTGCCTTGAGGCGGTAGTTCTATGAGTAAAAATGGTGGCTGTTGGAAGAACCTCCGTCTGGCAACAGGACATTGTGATCTACCGTTAGACTCAATACTCTGGGGGACATAGGCCGAATTCTGCCGAAGAGCGCCATCTTTTCTTTCTTGAGATTTTCGAATATTCATGCCTTTTGACGAAAATAAATAAATAAATAGAGTGTTTAATAGATAAACGGAATATCTACTCAAATACAAGCATCCAGTAATTATTAAGTGTAAAATGATAAAAATATATGTCGGATTAATAAAATCTATGTATTTTCTTTATAAAAAAAAATGTATGTGTGTATGTGAAAAAATATATTAATTTTTATATATAAAGAAAAATGTTTGTGAAATCTATGACAAAGTTGAAAAAACTTTCATGTTACGTGTTTATAACACATCACCTATCATGTTATATCTTCCATTATCACAGTATTGGATATTTAATCATAAAAATGAAAATATAGACATGGAAACAGATACTACATGAAATTGTCTAGACCATATATTCAAAATATATGGCGTAATCTTGTGTGCATGAGACACAGGGTTTTAATCAAAATCGTGTCCAAATTTTGCTCCTTCTTATAATTTAGTTGGGAATTCAATTACATTTGCCACAAGTAAGAAAAAAATAGAAAATGTTGCGAAATTGGATTTATTAGATTACCGGAGAGATAATATTTTCGTAATGCCATATTGCAAGAAAGAGAAATAAATCACACGGCCACGTCAGGAGGCGGAATGAGAAAACCAGTGCTTGAATGTATCGACAACATCTGCGAAAAGTTGGGCGTCGCCATCTTCGTCAAAACCTTCAGGTAATGATGCATTTCCAATAAGCTTGACGGCATTCATGACATTCTGCAATATACAGAAATGGATGTCAACAGTGGTATCACCTATAAACCATCGACGGCGATATTGTTGTTGTTGAAGGTTATTTTCCTGCATAAAACGCACCTGATTTTAGAGCAAAAGTAATGAGTAAAATGTGTCGAAACTAAACGGGGCACTTTGTTTCCTTGTGTGATTAATAAGCATTTCTAAAACGTGATATGCCGAGCGGGAGGTTTCAGTTCTTTACTGGAACGATGTAAAGAACCAACTAATATTTTTTAGACGTGGATTGTACATACAAGTTTCAACCTTATGTGGCTAATAAATGTGTCCCTAGATACGTCAAAAGTTTCGTCCTAAATTGGTTTTATTTGCTGATAGAAATTCCTATATAGAAGATCTTTTTAGCCTAAATCATGTTTCATCCTTCAGTGAAGTTTTTTTAGCACATTTAATATACATTATTTAACATCATCAAGCATTCACATAAACAACTTAATATATTTTTATTGGCTTATATTTTGGGGTGAATATGTAAAAATGAAACATCTATCTTATTTCAAGACTTACGCGATCATGGCCCTCTGCGGATCCCATTTTTTTCATTATCTGTGAATTGCTATGAATTTTTCAGTAAAGATATTGGATTTGTTTCCTTTTGCGTTTTTAAATGTTGAAATTCATGGTGTACTTTCATGTAATGGAGTTGCTAACAAAGTGTTTATAGCCCAATCTACCTTGCTATTTCACACATAACTGAACAGAAAAGAAAAAAAAATAATATCATTTATAATGATATTTGCCGAAAAGTGTTCACAGGTGGCCTGGTAGGAATTTAAACTCGGCTCGTTGTTGCCCATTTTTCGCGCAGCTAAACGTTACACTACATCCGCAGTTAAGATTCTGTCTTCTTAAAGTATTAAAAGCATAATATAAAAAATAGGGCAATTTTATTCCCGCTTCAATGTTTGACTGAATGAATTCAGTAAATTTTGCTGATTTGAAAACAGGCTCAATTATACGATAATTCTCACTATATATATTCAGATGCTGTTTTGAAATAATATCGAACGACACGCTATGTAACGTAGTCACGAATGATTTGGGAAAATCTATATGAATAGATTTCTATCTTCTGTAATTATATGATTAATTACCTTAACATTAAAAGACATTTGATAAGTAGGATTCATTGCACAAAAGTAACAATCGTTAAAAAAAAAGAAAAAAAAAAACTTAAAACATGACAAGTATGAAAAAAGCAATATCCTTGAGATATTAATTTGATTTTCCAAGATATGAAATTAAAAGAAAATGTACATAACATAAGACGTCTATGAATAAAAATAGCAAATTTATTAATGCAAATATTTCATATAAGTGTTTCCAATGTTATTCATACTACCAACACGTTAGGGCCCAATATGTATTCGTAGCGTTCCTACAGACGTATAACGAACACCGACATCTTTTGTATTAGGAAAAACTCAACTATGAAACAGATAATTTAAGTTTAAACAAATATTTGTATTTCAAATAAAGTGTAGCGATATCATGCAATTATTGTTTTGTCGAATGGTTACATCATTTGTATTTCAAGCAAATCTAGTGTAATATGTATTATGATTAAATAACACGAGGCTTGAAACCATTATATTTCATCAGTTACTCTGTCTAGTCTAGTGCGCGTTCCCCGTAAATTCTTACGTCATATGGACCTCTCATTTTCTGTCTGGGGCGTTTGACAGACTGGACATGTAATATCCAGGGTGATTGTGTATATATCATTATATCTAGCCTTTTCCTTCTGATATCGAAGAAACGATAGATCATTCACCTCACATTTGTGTGTGTATGTCTGTATGTGTCTGTCGTAGAACATTGGCTTCATAGAGGCCAAACATACTGCACCTATATTAGCAGGTGTTTGTCTTGAGAGGATAGATAATAGCCTAATTGAGCGCAACCCTCTTCAATCAGCTTTGTAATTGAATCATTTAATTCTCCTTTACAGGCTACAAACTCAAGACAAGAAATCTCAGTCACTTCTGCGGTTTTACCCATAGCTGGAGGAAGATAGATCCATGTCTCTAAAGTTTGAAATTTCAGAATCATTTCTCCTTCGTGCGCAGGTGTAGTTACATCAATGTAAACATCAATTTAAAGTAGACCGATAAAGCCCTAGAGGACGAAACAAGAAGCCACCTGATTTTTCCCCTCTGTCATTAACATTCCTAAAATTGTTCTGGTATATATATATATATATATATATATATATATATATATATATATATATATATATATATATATATCCAATTTCAGAGATACATAACTTATGCGTTTCAACACCAAACGCTGGAAATATCTCATTCCCAGGATATAGCTGTAGAAATAAACAGGAATTAACAGCAATTTATTTACTGATGTGTTAAGAATGCTTAATGATTATTTAAGGATCGATGACGCACTTTTGTGGCGACCAGATGTTGCCTGTGGATTATGCTGGATTGAAAACACATTCAGAAGATATTGATGAAGTTAAGATAACGAACTGTTAGTTATGCTGAATCATTTCCTGCATAATGGAGTATACTTGTAGGACGAATGATAATTTGACAAATAATATTACAGTATTATTATTACTTATTTTCTATTTTATTTGAATTTTTTATTTATTTTTTTTCCTATTTTCTTCTTTCCTGGATATAAATTATATAGAAAGTGTCCAAATATTTTGTATATCCAAGCGGTTTCGACTATACTTTTAGCCACTATCAAGGATGAGTTTACTTTTAACTTGATGTGTTGATTGCTTCATTTATATATCTAGAATTATAGGAATATTTTATTTTTGAAACACGGTCACCATATTGTAGCTGTGTTCAAAGGGATTTTATTTTCGATTAATAATGCTTCCATTATTTTAGTCTTTTTTACATGTGCATGTGGCTATAATATTTCTTTTTTCAACGAATATGTTGCGGAAGGAATTTGGTAGGTCTCCATGTGTATTTAAATGAGACCCATTTGAGCTATCGTCAGAATGATTTGACTGAATTAGGTGTCATTTAAATACAGTAGTACTTCTATAATCAATACTTACATTAGATTGGTGCAAAAAATAATGTCGTTTTTTTACGTTCAACTTCAAAATAAAAACGACATTATTTTTGCACCAGCCTAATACTAAAGAATTAACCTTATATATATATATATATATATATATATATATATATATATATATATATATATATATATGTGTGTGTGTGTGTGTATGCGCGTCTATATATATATATATATATATATATATATATATCTGTGAATGTGTGCGTCTGTGTATATATATATATATATATATATATATATATATATATATATATATATTGATTGTTTTACCCCAAGCAAGGCAACACAGACGCAGATAGTGATTTACCGTGAAACGATGTAAAGTCATTAACGAGTGTGAACAATAAGGCAATAGAAATTAAGAAGACAGTATATAACGAGTGACACTTCAATTAAATTGTTGAAGATCAATCTTGGTTGTAAATCAGGAAACCTGAACAGGATTCCGTAAGTGATATGTACCAGAGAAGAAGCTGTTAGCAAAGAATTTACGGTTGCATCTATCCATTTCAACATTTAAGAAGATGACACCTTGACGACAAGCTAGTAGTTCCCTCGCCTCATTCATGGAGTCTACGTATCATAGAGAAAAGTTCATCAGAACAATCACTATGAAATTATTTATATAGAAAACACAATGATGTGACAACTGGGGTATCGAACCATGTATAGCAGAAATATTCCAATATGCAAAGGATGGACATGGAGGCACAGCGGGTAAGAGATAGCGGCTCGGATTGACAAATTGGAAACCGAGTTCGAACTGTATTCGAATCTATTACATTCACTTATGGGGACGCATGAATCCGCTTCTACCCCCACCAGCTATGGGTAAATAGTATGACAGTCTGGGCTCTCTAGCAAAAACAAAAAAATATGACAACCTACTGCCTGAAAAATCTGCCTTGGCATTCGTGTATCGAATGTATCATGCATTATGTGTCATACGTGTATCATGGATGGCAAATAAGTAACTGATGGACAAATGGTAGACTTATTACGTCTTAGTGAGATTTTAGTGAGAAAAATATCTAGCACGACACAATTGCCCACACATTCCTAGCAGATGACCTCGCCATTGCTGCAATATAATCTTCCCACTGACGAAAGAAAACCTTAGCCCGAGAAAATTCAACGCATGCAATACTGGAAAAGCTAAATGTGTGTCGATTAGTTCGATAAGAAATCGAATAACTTATATATTTCAGAGATAAGTTGGCATTGTCAAATCTTGAAAACAACCTCTTCTTGTGTGGATGGCGTCTTTAAATGTGATCAGTCTTTTTTGTTTATTTCTTGCAAATAACATATCTTGATGCAAATTGTCATCGTTAACGAGGAATCAAAGATACAGTGTTGCGTTGAGGATATTGTAAAATGCGTTCTACATTGTCACATACCTTGTCTCCATTCAAATTAAACAGCTTTATTAATGAGTGGAATAGATTTAAGAGTAACTTCATATGACCTTTTTAAAAATGTATGCATATTTTCAATTGCTGAATAAGCTCTTTTCTTATTCTATTCCATGAAGATTTTGTATATTCTAAGCCACGAAGATATTGTATAATGGCCGTCAACTGGTTGACAAGCGCTCTCAGATATATTCGCAGTACTCTTCCGTTCATGTAAGTTTTAAGTCATTTATGATTGATTCTGTCATTTATCTATCTATCTATCTATCTATCTATCTATCTATATACATACATACCTCTGGTCTGTCTCTGTACCTACCTACTTACCTACATGTCTCTGTTATAAAAGTGCATTTTCTTTTAACGTTTAACATGCTTTCATATCATCCTGTCATATATTAAGCGACTTTCTTGCTGTTTGTGAAACCTTCATAATAAAGGATCACTGCTTAAAATAACAGGTGTAGCATTGCATATATTGCACTTTGCTGTGTTGTGATAATGCCTCAAATATATATCTTATTTTTAAATAACATGTATGATTTGTGGCCCGGGCATATCCTTACTTTAAAAATAATAGAATGCGGGATAATTTCCATTATCTGTGTGCAAGCAGTAAAATTGCGCATAGATGTACGGAGTTTGAAAGAAAGTGATTTGTGTAATATATCCAAGCCGTATTTGTTAAGATAAAAACTGGTGAAGAAAATGTACAAATATCACTTGTTTTTCAGAAAAACGATTTATAACAAACACATGAGTTGAAATAACACTTATGTATAGAAGTATATTTTACATTCAAAGCTTCTCAAAGATATTCATGTTAGTCAATTTGACATATGTTTATTTTGTTGTTGGTCTGTGATTTTTTTAAAATGTTTTTCGAAAGATAATATTTTTTTTTAAATAAAATATGCAAATATGTCTAGGTTAAAGAAAGCGATATGAAGCGTGGAACTAAAAAGGTTATGTGAATATTTCTTCAGTTTTCTATATGTTCGCTTATATAATGCTTTAGGTCGAGCATATTGGTGATACTGGGGCTAGAATTAGCTTTAGTAAAGCTAATGAAACCGTTCCCACCTTTGTCACATATATATATATATATATATATATATATATATATATATATATATATATATGAAGGAATATAGTCTTAAGGTGTGCTATATTTATGGGATAAAGTGCTCAATGTCAAAGATAGAGCGTATGTAAATATAAAAGTGGACATAGACGGAATATATATATATATATATATATATATATATGTATATATATATATATATATATATATATATATATATATATATATATATATATATAATTAGAGACAGATAGCAACGACAATCAGATGTAGGTAAATGTATAAATGGATATATAGCAACAACCAGGGGTAGGTAGATAGATAGATAGATAGATAGATAGATAGATAGATAGCAACGACCAGACAGACAGACAGACAGATTGATAGATAGATAGAACAACCGGAGATAGATAGATAGATAGATAGGGGTTACGGCACTGAAGGGATATATTATTAAGATAAATACCGATTAGTAAGCGCAACAGGGTGAACGGATTCTTAATTTTACAAGCACCATTAATGTGCAGTGACATTTCATACTTTGTTTGAATTCGTTAGTAACTGGACAGAGTCGGTCGTCTTCTTTTCTAGTTTTCATAATCGTTAAGCCACACCCTGACACGTAACCTTTCTTTACACTGGCTTCCCTCCCTAACATTGGCTGGACACGTCCTGTCCAGTAGATCTTGCTGTCTGAATAAATCCCCTGGATCAATATTTCCATATTTAGCAGTAGTCATCAACAAGGAAACCAACCTCTCTCGCCCTCTCCATACAAAATCAAAACACACGTTTGCCAACTCAAGCACGCGATTATATTAAGACGTGAGTACATTAGTGGGAAATTACCCAAGACACAGACATGCACGTTTGAGCTGATCATATACCGACATCTTGCAACAAGAAGAGTAAACAATGTTGTTCTCAAAACAAAATGTTATTATTAATTAGAACTTTATATTTTAAATACGGAAATATAAAATGGCTAGCTATTTTTGTAAATAACGTTTCCGGTCTCCCAATTTTCAATAAGTTATTGATGTTTTAAAGTTTTCGGATGAATTTATACTTTTTTTACTTCCTTTCACATTATAATTTATAATTTTTGTATGTTATTTTTTTATTAGACCATCTTTTTTAATTGTTCTTATTTCAAGAAAAAACACACAATAATATGTGTTATGCTCCTTCAAAAACATTTCATTCATCAAGCCATAAAACAATGTGTATTTATTTAAAATTCCCTGTGTACTTATTCATGCATTTCTTATCCCATTGTGGTCGGAAGGGGGTAAATAATATTTGTGAGCAATTAAGTCACATAGTCCTTTTAATAATCTATGCAATTAACTTATTTATTTGTATTTAGGCAATTTTTTCCAGAGAAAAATAATCCATTTAATTAATCAAATCCAGCGTTTCTTAGATTGCAGTCATATTTGTTCAAGCCTTTCATCGAAGGCACTCAGAAAAATTAGTCTATTAAATGAGTTGCTTGCTTAATCTTGTTTTTGAACTGGGCTTTGTTTACACACTCTGGGACATTCTGTTGCTAATCCTTTTTCTTACAAGAGATATTCTCATTTCACCCGTTATATTAAATACATTTTTTCAAAATCAGTATATATATATATATATATATATATATATATATATATATATATATATATATATATATATATATATTGGGCACGTGGCCGAATGTTTACATCGCTCGCATTCTGATAAGGAGACCTGGGCCCGAATCTCACCATGTTCGATTTGTTACGAAGGAGACTGTTATTGGACTGGAGGGATCGATCCCAGCATGCGGCACATTTGGAAACTGACTGAAAACCATACCACAGTTTGAACCGGCCTTGTGCCACATTCGGTCCTCGTGGGTGGATTGATAAATACCGACCCGAGCCTTGTGTGTGAAATTGGGTAGACGGAAACCGTCGATAGTTGTGCTAGCACGAAACGGCAAGTCACCGTGGCCGACGGCTTGAGCGTCCTGGCTTTGTTCAAACTGTTGACCACGCTAGATAATACGTTAATTCCCAGAAACTGTATCTAAGGTCTGCTCAGTATAGTTGCAGTATAAACCACAGGTGGGTTCTGTGGACGTTGAATAAACACAAATGTTACTGAGGCATCGTCTCCAATAGGGATTGACTAAGCGGCCTAATAGAACGGTAACCTCTAAGACGAGTGGCTATCTATCTATCTATCTATCTATCTATCTATCTATCTATCTATATATATATATATATATATATATATATATATATATATATATATATATATATATATAAATTCATACAAAGAACAAATACAGAGGTTAATGATTTAATTGGCGAGAATCCATCATCGCTAACAATTCAAATAAGATACATAAACCCCGAACCTGTACATGAATGATATGATCCTAGTTTACAAATTTTATTGAAATTAAAATATATATATATAAGATTCTTGTTTTATTGCAATCATTATTAAATCTTTCTAACAGTTGATGTCATTTTGTATGACAGTATTCTCTAGCATTACTAATATTATTAGTGTAAGGGGCAGAAAGTAGCAGCTATAACATATGTTATCTTAAACCAAAAATGAAAGCAATATATTTCGATTTATTAAATGTTGAAATAATCAATAACCTATATTCCCAGCAAACAAGATGCATACAGATATAAAATGACTTCAGTAAATATACAAAACTAGAAAGCGCTGTCAGACATGTTTGTGTCTTCTAACCAGAATTATTCTAGATATACAGTGACGCAATTCTGAGATTTTTAATTTTGACCGGTATTCATTATTGTTAACCACAAACTTAACAGTATTAGATATGCAGATTACAGATTTGTGATAGCAGACACAGAAAGAAAATTACATGAATCCCGCCAGAATACAGCGATGTAAAGCGAAAAGAAAGGAATTAAATATAAATAGTAAGAAGATGATATGCTAGGTTGTCAACAAAGGGGACAGCCTAACGTGCAATTTAGAAATTGGAGATACCTCAACTCAATTTAGGTATTTGGAAAGCAAAATTTCATTAAAAACAGAAAAAAAAAGTACAGGGCTTGTATATAATATCACTCCTCCTAGCAGTGAGTACTATGCAATCACCTGACAGAGGAAGAAGATACTAGAAGCAATAGAAATGTGTTTCTATAGAACAACACTAAGGATACCAATAAACGAACATCTGAGTAACGACGAAGTTTTACAGAAAATGGAGGCAACAAATATATTAATATTTCACATTAGAAAAAAATGAGAAATTTATAAGGAATAAGGGTTTGTGTAACGGCAAACTGACAAGAGGGATTGAAGGGAAGAAGAAAAATGAGAGCATTGCCTGCCTAGCGAGTTTGTGTATATGGAAAGCGGAACAAGGATTAAGAGATATAATAAAAAGGCAATTTATTAAGAAATACAAAGGAGAGGAAGCTGTGAAGATCCATGATCGTCAACGCTCTGAAGTGTCACGGCGAATAGAAGAGGAAATTTATGGGAATTAAAATGACACCCTTAACATAGGTTATCGTAAATAAAAAATGGAATCATTTAAGTTAGATTTTAACGTGTGTACCTAATTAGTCTTCTATATGATAAAGGCGAATGTCAGTGTGCCACTGTGTCACACGTTTTCAAATTTACTCCTAGAGGCCTTAGCCTAAGTTATCATAACATATTCGAATCCTGCTGAAACCGTGAGCAAATTAAAAACATTCTGAGCCAGATCCGGACACGCAATCCTAATTTATTTTTTTTATTCCCAAGTTTTCATTGTTGCCATTATTTCTAATTCCGCCATCTTGGCTTCTGATTAAAAAAAATGGATACAAGATTCTCTAACTTTCAATAACTCATGTTCAAATACATAAATTTCTACTCTGAAATTACAGTATTTCAAAATAAAATTCTCCGTGTTTTCAGTTTTAATCCTAGAGGCTGTACTCCAACATATCATACGATTTTGTAATCAGACAGACTCTTTGAACTATTTAATAGCTTTCTAAGACAGATACTGACGCACAATCCTGAAATTTTGGATGCCTAGTTTTTCATTCCTGCGATTGTATTCAGTGATTATTTAACGTGAATTTTGTGGCAAATTTTTGTACGATAACAATTTTAATAACTTAGATATATATTTGGTAATAGTCGAAATTAACGGCGAAATCCAGCGAAAATCATCCATGTAATAAAAATAATTGTTTGTACGGAAAGTAAGGACCTACTTACATCAAGTTCTCTTTAAATTAAATGGTGACAGAAGAACTGTTGTGGAACTTTTAAAATGTGAGCTTAAATATTAATGCAATACTTAAATGCACTGATCAATTTTGAGTTCCTCTGTAGTTTATTGCTGCTTATCGCATCTACTCCTCCTTACCTATTGCAATGGCGGCCCATTTAAATGACATCTGCAGGAGATAGCTTAAATACTGCCCGATAGGTAGGGGTTTAAGCTAGTTATTACTAAGTTAGGTACATTTGATAAACAAGTTACATGAGAATAAATGACTGCGCGTTCGTTTCTTGTTGTTTTCTTCCTCTTTATTTCCGATTCTTGTTACTAAGGAGGTTAAAATTGGGAGACGTAGAATTATAGTTTGATTTGTTTTTTGGGTTTTTTTTTTTGTTTTTGTATCACGGCATATCAACCTCAATATGTTCTTTAGTGTTGACAAAGTTTTTACGAAAGGTTCGCATAAGAAATCATTTTGTCGATTAGATTTCATTGACGTATTTTGTAAAGATCGTTTCTGTTAAGATTTTACAACTTTCATAGTGTTTTGATCCCGGTTATTTTGGTGGGTAACTATTAGGATGGTGCAAAAATAATGTCGTTTTTTCTTTTGAACTTGAACGTCAAAAAACGACACTATTTTTGCACCAACCAAATATTTGCCCACAGTTGGGACTGTAAAATATGCTACCATTTCTAGATTAAGGTAGACCTGGGAACAAAAGCAAATAAGAGGTGCTTCCACGCTCATCAAAATCTCCAATTTCCAGATGCTGCCAGATGTAGTGTATCTTTATATCAACGACGCCAAAGAATTACGTTATGTATAAATAAAAATATTGATCAAATATATTCTAATAAATAAATGATAATAATTATCGATGTGTGGATATTGATACAAGTCTATAGCATAACATCTTGCAAGCATATCTGTGTGCTGGTAAATTTTATGATCTGCATTAAATCAGACTTTATAATATAGATGATTTCATTAAATATTTATTAACCAAAGAAAACACGGGGAAAACCTATTGATATTCTGTAATTAAGCCCCGTCATATCTCGCCACATCTAATAATTTTAATCTTTGAATATCTCTGAAAACCACGAAGCCTTGGGAAGAATAGGGAATAATCTTCCGTTGGCTTCTCCAAGTTTTGTGGAATTTAGAACCGTCATTCTAGGAGAATGACTGTCGGCGAAAGTTAGAGAAGTAATTTTACCTTGCTATTTAACCAGGATAGGTGGACCGGAGGAGGAGAGATAGATTCATGTGTTTTTCAAGGATATAAATAAGTGCAGTGGTCTAAGTTGTATATGTTTCATTTCGGTTCGCATAACTTTCCGAGACAATAATTACTCAGTATTCACATTCACTTGCATCAACAAAGGCTTAAGTATTTTATAAGACAAGCGAACGTTTGGTTTGGTTTCTTTTACAGCACATCAGCCTAAATCAGTTATTTAATGCCGACAAGATTTTTATTGCTGATAATATTATTGCTTAAAAAATGTATTGCTGGCAATATTTTTTTTTTTAAATTCATTACAGGTAATATTTTATCTTCAAAATATATGGCTGGTAATATCATTTATCAAAGATATATTGCTAGTAATATCTGTTTTCAAAAATGTATCGCTGGTAACATTTAATTTAAGAAAACAATCTTCAAAAATGTATTGCTGGTAATAATTTTTTTCCAAAAATATATTACTGGTAATAATTTTATTCAAGAACACATTGATGGTAATAATATTTTGCAAAAATATATGGCTGGTATTAGAACCTATTTTTACACTTTTATATTGTTATAACCTCAATCTGTGGGTTAATTATTTGCCCATTGCTGGGACACTGGCAGGTGCTCCCACTCGGTGTCACGGTTGTCCTAGGAAAACCACCAATTAAGAGGTGATTCTATGCTCCTCAAATACTCCTTATCAAAGGTCTTGCTGTTGGATGTATATCGTGTAGACCTATGCAGAAATGCAAATTATCGAAAATATCCTAAGGGCATTTGCACTTTTTTGCATTGATGTTCAGCCAGAACAAAGACCAAGATCTACTAGATGTAGATGGATAGAGAGTAAGAGGTACAGTTTATAGTGATACGTAGGAAGTCAATCCTTAACCCTAGACATGAGAATGGTAAGAATGTAGTGATCGTAGAAGCATCCTCTTGTGAGTCAGTTCCACAAAGTAGTGGTTCGTGGGAAGAAGCTGTTCTGGTGGAACTTACATTTCATCAATGAAATATAAAAGAAATTATGGTGGTTCGCTACAATGTGTGTAGCATATAGTAGAAATGGTGGAACTAATTAATGAAGTCCGTCTGAGATCTTTCCATGAAAACAGTGATAGAGTAGCGAGAGGCTTGCAAGGTTTCGGGTGTGGGAAAAGGGGATGTAGGGAGGAATATAATTCATCTCCCACAAGGTGGCGGAGACGCCTTTTGACCCTATCGAGACTTGAAATCTACAGCAGCAGCGTTCTGCTTCCGACGTGACCTTTCTATTTTAAATGTAGAGGATAGCAGGAGGAAATAGGTACTTATTAGAGCGTTACAGGGAACCGACCATTTTTTTTACCAGTATCGTTAATAAAAGATTTTTTTTATTATTATTTTAATTTTTTCAAATTAAGGAAATTTTATAAACACTTTTGTTCTAATCTCCATATTTTGTCACTATCCTAAACTCGCTCTCGCACACACACACACACACACACACACATATATATATATATATATATATATATATATATATATATATATATATATAAAGAAATATAGTCTTAAGGTGTGCTATATTTATGGAATAAAGTTCCCAATATCAGAGATAGAGCGTGTGTAAATATAAAAGTGAACATAGAAGTCAACACTTAGAGGCGACAGTCTGTTTCATGCTATATGCAATCGTCAGGCCACGTCCTGACGATTGCATATAGCCTGAAAACATGCCTGACGATTGCATATAGCATGAAACAGACTGTCGCCTCTAAGTGTTGAATTCTATGTTCACTTTTATATATATATATATATAATTGTTTATTTAAAAATATGATTCCATCGCTACATAAGAGTTCTCATTTTTCAAAACAAGAGCCGAAAACTTCAATATAATTATTTGAATTAAATTGAATTAAAGTACCAAGCTATATATATATATATATATATATATATATATATATATATATATATATATATATATATATATATAACGTGTATTTCAGGACGTGGGCGATCATGTCATTTCGCACATCCCTTTACTTTTTTAACTGCGTCTTGACATGTATTATTGGTAAAGAGAAAAGACGGATTTCCGGTGAACTTGTCTACAATTGGAATTCATTATTTTCCATCTTTAAGAGTTGTTAACGAGGCCAGTCCAACCTGCGATTTATAAGATAGCTTGCTAGAGAAGAAATGGAATTATGTTTTTCCACAGGGACAGTTCTCTACGCTTTGAATTTTAATTCGGCTCGCCGATTGAACTTACGTTTCGAATATACGATACTCGACCTGCACATAAATTATGACGATACTTTCTTAAATAAAATAACAAGCGATTCAATCAAAAATCTCTGCTAAAAGACAGACAAACTTTGCAAATTGACTATGGCTTGTGTATTTCTTAGGTTGTTTTATTCGAAGATATAAAATTTATATTTATATTACAAATGGTAAAATTCGGAAGAAAAAGTTTTGGTTAGACAAACATTGGTGGCACATAACTCTCTCTTCCCAAGCTCTGAGTAAAAGGCTAATATACAGGGTGATCCGAAAAATTTTGTCCCCCCTACTTAATATAATTTTCTATTTTAACGCTCATTGGTGGTACAGTGTAACCCGGATATAAGAGACCCTGATATAAGAGAAACCCGGATATAAGATAGATTTTATCTGGTCCCAAATTAGAGCCATACTTACCCAAACAAAATAGACCAAACCCGGATATAAGATAAACCCGGATATAAGAGACTTCTTATCCGCACCCGACAACTCTCTTATATCCGGGTTACACTGTATTATTAACGAGAGTGTTTCACATGAACGATTCCAGAATAAACACTAGTTGAAAGACGCTGTTCGGAGAGCCTTTGCAACAATCAATAAAACACAGCTTCATAAAATATCACACAGGATATGGCGCCGCATCATTTTATGCCACGAAAATAATGGCGTTCATACAGACCTTCTCGATGTGTGACCGCGTCAAAGAAAGTGGTTAAACTAAATCCAGCACATGTGCTTTGTATTACTGTATTACTTGTTCTTCTATTGTTCCCATTACCTTTTTTTCAGGGGTGACAAAACTTTCGAATCACCCTGTCGATTATACATTATATACGACGCATCACAATCTTTATACAGCCAGGATTTATATAAAATATCAATCAAAATAATATTACACATCTTTATTTAAGGAATAATTCTTACACCATTTTTCTATTTATATTTTTAATAACAACATTTATTATAATCTGAATTTCAAATGGCATATTTATCATATAATATACATGTCATGTGGTCCGAAATATTTGTCTCCCCTACATAATATAATTTTTCTGTTTCAGATGGTTGACACAATAATCATGGTGTTCATATAGATCTTCGAGATGTGTTTCAGCGTCAATGAAAGCGAATAAACTGAAACCAGTATATGTGCTTTTTATCGCACTATTACTTGGTCTATTGTTCTAGTTACTTTCTAGATAGAGGTGAAAAGATTTTCGGAACACCATGTATATCAAGAATTGATGGCTAACAGGTGTTGGCTAAAAATATGTTACCTTTTACTCATTAAATATCATATGAAGAAATATATATATATATATATATATATATATATATATATATATATATATATATATATATATATATATATATATATATATAAACGTATGAAATGCAGTGTGTCCATAAAGTTCGTGTGCACTTTAAAAAGTTAATACCTTTATTTTTATTTGCGATAGAAATAATCTGTAAAAAGTGTCATAAAGTTGAATGTACCTAGTTTTAAGTATATCTACAGTAACTTATGTGCTTTTAGGCATTAATGTAAATCAGTTGGCAATTTTTTCCGTGAACTGCAAAATCGTATTACCCTATGTATTGCCAATGATGGAGGACATGTGGAAACTTAAATAAAATTTCAACAAAACCTTACAAAATATAGATTTACTTCTTTCTAATCCTTTTTACAAATTATTTTTATCGTAAATAAAAATAAAGTTATACTTTTTAAAACAATCACAAAACTTTATGGACACCCTGTATATGGTTTTGATGAGGAGGGGAAACTTGCGAGATATTTGGACGAGAACGTTTTAATCGAAGCTATATTTTCTTGTGAAATAACTACCGGTCTGGTTCTCTCTAATAAAGTTGCAGCCAAAGTACCATTTTACCTGGAAATATCTCATAGTACACGGAATTTAATAAACAATAAAAACAAAACATTAATCGGAATGGCTTTGGCGTGTTTAAAAAATGTATGATTATTTTGAATATATTTATTTTTTAGTCGCTATTTTAAATCTTGTCTGATTCCGATTCGTCATTGTTCATTCTGCTTTCAAAGATCAATATTACTGGCACGAGATATTAAAAAGAAACAGTGAAGAAAGACACGAAAACTATTAGAAAATGTCAAAATTAAAAATCCCTAAAAGTTGCCATAAATGTACTAAAATGAAGATTTTGGAAGTTGCAGATTAAAATATCTAGGTCGAC
>OZ010584.1:66160561-66205561 GCA_963932145.1 Acanthosepion lycidas
TCGGTAAAGGAGAATTGGGTAGATGTGCGTGACACATACTTCCGACCTCCGCTTTAAGGAAAGATTTCTCCGGGACCACACCTCCGATCAATTGATTTCGAAGAGGAAAATGGGACCGAAACAGACGCCGAGACTCTTGACTGGCTCATCCATCCAAAGGAAAGATGTGGGGGAAGAAAGTCGCTTCCACGCATCCAAACGCAACCCAACAGGCATATTGCGGTTGATCTTGGACCTTTTCATCGTTTCGAACCCTCTGATCATTTTGCCGCTTCATCAATCTAGGTTCAGTTCGACACAAAAACCGGAAATTTCAGTATGGGTAGAGTACCTGATCGAGGTGGTAGCACCAGGTATGGAAATTCCGCGTAGGGCCCGATTTGTTTTTAAATTGCGAAGAAAAAAACTCCAGCGCAATAACGTACCGCAATGGCAGAAGCGGACAACCTTGATGAATGAAGCGAGATAAAACTAAAGGCTGCAATCAAATCTCATTTTCTACCAGCGCACCAGGGGATGCCTACAGTAGCCTGATCCAGCTGCGAAAATATCGCCCGAAACTGGTGGCGGAAAGGACAGCATCCAGAAATTGTTGTCAACTTTATCGAATGCCTTAGACATATATAAATTGATCTGCGCGGCTTCACTGTAGACTTTCACGATGATGAAGCGTACCAAATGAAGGTAGTTCTGAAAAGTCCTTCCCTTCACATTACATGTTTGTTTGGAACAAATGAGACTAGATAGAACAGCCTGTAAAATGTTGGCTAATATCTAGGCTAATATCTTCATAGCTGTATCGTCAACGGTCGAAATTTACTTATCCCAACATCTCCGCTTTTGTCCTTGCGATCACACACCTGGTGAAGCGTTAAATTATAGACCCCGGCTTCATCCAGTTTTAAATCAATTCCAACAAGGGAACTCGAAAGTGCGACTACCTCAAGTACAGTTCTTGTGGAAGACCATCAAATCCCGAAGTTTTGTCGCGGCGAACCAGCTTCAACGCTTTCCAGATTTCCGACCATCCTACCCAGCCACTTCAGCCGCTTCTAAGCGGGTAAACACGTCCAAATAAGCGTCGAACTGAGCAGAGCTCAAACCCGGCTCCCTGGTGAAAGGATCCTGAAAGGAGTCACAAAAAACTCCCATATGACCGCATTTGTTGTCACGGTCCGCTTATCAGGCAATATGACACACTTGGATGCATTTCTAACGTTCACTGCACGCAATTCAGTAGCCAGGTTAGTCCCCTCGGGAGACATTTTTTTTAACGTAAGCCTAACTACCACAACTTGAGCAAGTAGGCCAAATCTGCACTTGTCAAGGAACTTCTCTACTATCAAGGGATTTAATCATCCGATATTTTCCTAACGTAACTAAATTTAGTTGATGACTGTAATCAGCAGCAAACGACCTAATGGTGTATTTTTATTCCATCCCACTACTTATTCCCAACAAGTGCCCTGTCAATTCCCGCTGTAGCATTAGCAGCAGTTGGGCCTGAAAATCACGCTTATCAAAAGATGCTGCGTTCAATATCCAGAAGGCAGCCATTCTAACTTTTGGGTTATCTATACACAAACCCGGACTAGCCTGTGATCAATATAAATTATGGAATGAAAACGATGACGAAACTCCTAAGATTCCGACGCGGTGACTATAACGCACCACAAGTTCACATTACATCCTGGGAGATCTCATTACGATATTTATTGACAAGATCACACCCGTTGATAAAATACCGGAATGGTCTCACATCCTGGTGGTTAGTACTCGATCTTGGCCATATAAGATCTATATACAATAGGGAATTAAGGACGGCATCCCCACCCCTCGCTAAGACTATCCTACCAGATGTCGTCAAAAATGACCCGAACAGCCGAAACAGGGCGCTCAGTAGCGTCACTGGTAGCGTAAACACCAATGAGATAAAAACCTTATCATTTATCATAATATTCATCGCGCAAAGTATGCCTCCGGATCTTCGAAGACAAAAGCACACGTCATGGTCACTAGCTGGGAAAAAATATGCTGAATAGAGCTGAAACCCCATAGCCAGAATGCATTCACGGTCGCTATTTGGAAACCGGGTCTGCTGTACACAACATACATTCACCCCGAGACATTGAAGGCCACGAGCAACCCGCGCCCTGCAAGACTCCGACGTCAGGCATGGGGTTTCACGCTAGCCAACCACAGAGACATTATCAGACCGATTAGTTTTGCACTTCTGCATTCATCTTGACCTAGGTAAGAACACCGATGTCCTGTCGCATTTCACTCTTTATGTTGCCGTCATGAGACAGGCTTCGAATGTTCAAAGTGAACGTTAATCTGAGAGCTCTATATAGGGAAGATAACAAAAAGTATGGTCTTCCTAGGACAATATTGATGCAATCTCTTAAGATTTTCCTCGTCAAAAGAGACCAGTAAGGGGTTCACGCTGAGATGGCATCATCGACCTTCTCGATCATATTCCATGTGTGACACCCACTGGATCTTTATCGTAACACTGTTAACACTCTCATTCCTATAGACAAATATTTGTGGTTTTCAACGTCCTTCCCGTTTATATTTTATATATACCAAAAAGATCAGATCCTGTAATATTTTAATCAATATTCCAATCTACTTGTTCCTTGGATAAGCGGCAGACTTCTTCACCAAGGCCATGAGATCGTTTTATATTTTGGATTTTCATTTTGTTTTTCTGCATTGGTAATGCACTCAGAGTTTCGATACATTTTAATGAGTAATTTGTTTGTGAGGATTGTGAATGTGTAGGATTGTGAGTGGAGACTGATGTAGGTCCTGTAAAAGCGACCGGAGAAGGTGATAATGTGGTTTTCTTTATGCTGGTAATATTTGAAGGGTAGAATAAATATTCTTGATATTCGGGCTCACACTTGTGTATATCCATTGCAATTCGGATACTACACCGGGGTGTCTACCTTAGAGCTGGTAGAGGGAATGGGGCTGTATGTGATTTCTGCTCTAGGGGTCTTCAGGGAACTGAGGCCCCGCTGTTTGACCTTTCCCTTTGCCCCTAATAAGGACACTATTCCTCTTCTTCTTTTTCCTTACTCGCACATGCGAGTGGCGTCAGTTTTAGAGGAATGGCGGACGGGACCAAACCGGGTATTTATCCGCACAGGTTTGAGTCACTGGTATGGCCATGACAGAGGCTGCAGAGCTTTCAGTATCGGATAGATGAGGATTTATGTTCACTACGACCGGGACTCCAAAGGCCTTCTTCTCTGAATGGGAAGAGGAAAAGTGACCAATCTCTCCACATTTTCGACAAGTTGGTTTTGTACTGGTTAAGATGACCGGCATTTTCTGGCCGGATAATTTCAAACACTTGAGGACGTAGACGAAGTCCAAACGGTCGAGCGTAATATCTTCCAGGTTGTCAGACACATAGAATTTAGCCTAACTGACTAAATAAGGCAGCTACATTTTCTTCTATTACTTGAGAATAGATCTCCTTTTCTACTCTGGATTTGCGCTGACTTACATGTTCCGTTCATTCTATTTGGTCTTTCATGGTCTTTTGCTGCCTTTATAGAGTCTTCTTCTGGAGGTAGCAGTACGCCCCACATGAAATATCCGTTGCTTTTATTACTCGTTAGGGTTGGTTCATCAAGGCTAATCTAAAGACCTAGGTTTTTTTTCAAAATCTTTGACATTTTTGGTAGATTTCATATTGTCACAGTGTGAGATAATCATGGATTAAAGTGGTGAAGAGATCAAGAAAAAGGAAAAAAGAATACAAATGATTCGGCTAGAGGGATTAAATATTATTTCAAAAGATTTTGAAACTATCTGCATCTCTCGTTTCGGGCATGTGTAGACGTGGCAAGGTCATCAATATCCAGTTCAATGAAATCCTAACGGATAAAACGCATCACAAAAAAAACTGTCCAGTTTGTAATATATATATATATATATATATATATATATATATATATATAAAGAAAGAGACAGTGGGGCATAATCAAACGTATATATAGATAATGAGGAACGGAATATTTTAGTCAAATATTAAGTATTATAAGTATTATTCAAACATATATATAGATATATAGATAGATATTATAATTATTATTATTATAGATATATAGATAGATATTATAGTTATTATTCAAACGTATATATATAGATAGTGGGGCATATTCAAACGTATATATAGATAATGATGAAAGGAATATTTTAGTCAAATATTAATTATTATAATTATTATTCCCCTCTGTCTCTATCTGTACCTTTCTTACTCACCCTCCCTGCTTCCTTCAAAATAAAGACGTACAAAAACATAGGATATAGTCAGTGGCCGGTTAATTTCATAAAGTCACTAGAAATACAAGTATGTAATCACCAATATTATATCTGAACACAGCCAAAATAATGAAATTAAATAGTAACATTGGAAAACAGCGACTCAATTATATTTGACAAAATATGATTTGCATGACGTTTTCTTGTTTAAAACACCTTCTGTTCATAATTTAATCTAAAACCATTGAAACTAATAAAGTTTTCTGTCTCAAAATTTCAAACGTTATCCACAAAATGATAAAGCCGGCAATGTTGATAAATACCAATTCATCTACAAATAAAATAGTTCCGACTACAAAGAACATGGAAAACCTCTAATAATTTTCATGTATTCTTCTGTGTGAACCTTTTCTTCTTCTACTACTGCTATTATTATTATTATTATTATTATTAATATTATTATTATTATTATTATTATTATTATTATTTCACAAATATATGTTTTAGCACTTTCTCAAACAATTGTGGATTTTTATTAGGTTTATGCTATTGTGTAAACTTAACATCTTGATAATGCTAAAAACAGCTGTTACATAAAAAAAAACATTCAGAATGTATTGAAGAAAGTGATAATGTTACTTTCCCGTCCGAATGCGATGGATAAACTGTCGTCAAAATTAAGCAAAAATTAAAATACCACTGATATCTCATTTTAACAGATACATCCACCAAAATTAAGCAAAAATATCTTGAAATACTAAAGACGAAATTTATTCAATATAATAGCCATTGGCTTCAGTCACTGTCTGCAGATCACATCGGAATCTCTTCTAGACGGTCTCCTTGTATAAGTTAGGGAATTTTGCAATAATCCTTGCCTTCGGTTCATCATTAGTGTTGCAAGGTGTTTTGGTAGTCTCTCGCTCAACTACGCACCACGCAGAATAACAAAAGGGGTTATCAGTTTGAGGACTAAGGTGGCCAGATGTAAGGGGTGATGTGGTCACATAAATTGTCTGGCAAACATGACTGGGTTCATCCGCTTGCGTGACATGGTGCAGAATACGTTCTTCCAGCAGTCACCCTCTTGATCTAGAGCAGCACTCTCCCTTCAAGTCACTTGATATAGGCTTCTTTGTGAATCCGAGTCCCTCACCAATTAATTTGGGAGCTATTTTCTTATCAATACGATCGGAGTGAGTTTTCCGTACTGCTGTACCTAAGTAATCACTATTAGACTCAGCCAACACTTTCCGAGTCTTCTGCACTGATTGACTCTCAAACATGCTGAAATGTCCGTATTGAAGCTTTCGGCGAGAACGTCAAGCAATACAGAATGTCGTTTCTAAATTTCTAACGGATTCAATTGCTTGACATTGTTCTTCTCACAGACGGTGCCCAACTGGCCCTACTATACTATGAAGTCGACAAAATCAAAAACGCACAACACGCATGCGCGAAATTAAAACTATAATTTGGTGACAATTGACCCATCGCACCCTATAATGTTTTTTTTTAAAAATACCTTATCAATAAAGTACTCCACTAACAGTTAAGGCTTTCTTTTACAGATGTGTATTTCCATCCTAACATCTTGCTTACGTTAGAGTGTAAAGTCAAAATAGTGATTATATCATTAACTTCCCTTCCAGTTACATGTGATTACCTTTTTTGAATGTAATATACGAACACCCTGTCTTAAAAGACATTTTCTCAGAAAAACAAATTTCCATGAAATATAGTTGTTATTATTTGATAAAGTTTTAGAAAAAATTACTTTTGTATCCTGAAATTCCAGTCTATAAAATATGATGGAGATATGTTTTTCTTTAAGACCTAATGGCCAAATCAGGAGACGTGGAGCCTTTTGGATTGTTGAGCTTATAAAACGATCTTCCTTTTTCAAATATTAAACGCCACTGAGGCTCTGCAAAGTTCGTTTAATCACAGCTTAGTATTTGTAACCTAGTGTATACCAGTCCAACAATTTTTCTTGAAAACAAAAGGTTTCCAATTAAGGAAATATTTTAGTTACTATTTTCTTCTTTTACGTTTCCAACATTGTTAAACAAAAATTAATATTTTTGTCTGTTCATTCATCTACTATTTCTAATATTCTCTGCGAAATTTAGAAGGTTATCATGGGCCGAGCGTGTGAGCAATGATGAAGTATTAAAGACGATGCAAAAAAGGAGGAGGCTTATACCGAACATCAGGAAGAGGCAGCTGAAATTTCTGGGACACAATTAGAAAGGAGGGCTTGGAGAATCTGATACTCATAAGTCGAATAGAGGGAACGAGGGACAAGTTAAAACAACGCATGACATACCTAACTGACTTAAGCAAGTGGATGACAGAACATGGTCTGTGGGTGGGGTAGCAGAGGGAAGGAACTTGCTGAGAGCTCCAAGGTTAGAAGGAGATGGAAAACCTGGAATGTTCGTAAACCGAATAGGAATCAACGAAAATGGATTAATCCATTCATTCTTCCGAGAAGATCGCTTATTTAGACTTTAACAACACTACTTTGGGCACAAATTTTTACACAAAACTAATGATTAATTAAATCTAAGAAAAAATAAATAGACCCAAAGATAAACTGATAAAAAATAAACATTTTCATTTTACCATATCTGCTAAGGATATCATGAAGAGAGCGTGTGAGCAACGACGTGATCTTAGAGAGGTTTCAAAATAGGAGGAGACTAGTACTTAATATAAGGAAGAGGCAGCTGAAGTTTCTGGGACACATAATGAGGAAGGAAGGCCTGGAGAACCTGAAATCATGCATAGATGATAAAAAATAATGTTTGTTCTAATATAATTTTACAAGCATGAGTAAAATACTGATATTTATTATCCGTATACTTCACAAAGAGTCTATATATCCTGGTGCACATATGCAAAATTACGTTCTCTGTACCTAGTGATAATCCATTTTCAAAATGACTGCCCGGCTGGAGACATGGAGATCCTAGTACTAATAATGTTTGAAGGAGTATATGCTGCAAATACAGGACGGGCCAAATGTAGGCTTTCACTTAGTATGCACTTTACTTTTAAAAAAATATGTTACATTTATATCTATTTAATACAACCATATTTGTTCAAAACTGTTTATATATATTTGTTTAACAATTTACATATATATTTCTTAACGCATTTTAATCTCTTAGGAGGTCAAGATATGCTCCTTCAACATTACAATATTACTCTGACATCTCCAGAACTTTTTGTCCCATAAGAGGACATCCATTTCAAAAAATACTTCTGAGATGTACTCTTTATTTCGTCCACTGTGTGTGAATTTCTCTCATGTCCGTGTTCTTTACTACACCCAATAAGAAAGAAATCCATAGGTCAGGTGAACGTTGTGATCACATGGCGGGAAACAGAGACAAAGGCAAAAAAAAAAAACGCGTGACATACGTGGCAGACTTAAGCAAGTGGATGACAGAGCGTGGTTTGGTGGAGGAAGCAGAGGGAAGAAACTTATTGAGAGCTGCATGTGATAGAGGGAGGTGGACAACCATGATCGCCTACGTCCTCAAAGGATATGGTCTTATTGTTTGGAATGGGGAAGGAAAGACATGGCCGTCTCTTTATTTATAAGAATAGGATAGATCGTTGATTTTGCCATATGAAACTGAGGCATTTTCATATCGAATATTCTGTTCGAAAACCGATTTGTTCAGCATGACGATCGAGAACCTCGAGAGAGAGGGAGGTGGAGAGCCATGATCGTCTGCGTCCTGAAAGGACATGGCACATAAAAAAAAAGATTAGGGAAAGGAAAAAGATAATGATTGTATTTTAAAGACAAATGAAGAAAATAATTAAGGGCATAAATATTTGTTCAGTTATCAGTCCAAAATCAAGTACCTTGTCGATTTCAGCTGATCTCCGGCTTGAAGCAACACATTTATAATTTTATCTTTTCGTTTAATATGTTTATCATTTTGTATTCATTTTCATATCAGAAGATTTAAGAAAGTTAACTGATAAATGTCTCCTTCAACACTTCACCAATCTCCTCATTGTATAAATTCGCGTTTTAATAAAGCTGCATTACGTTTTAAATTCTTCATGACATTACTAGAGTTGGAATTGAGGAAGTTTCTTAACAAAGAAGATCGCCTTAGGTTAGTCACGCAGACGAATTCTAATCTATTCTTTTCGATCTCCTCTGAGGGTTCTTGTACTAAAACCATGCGTCAAAGTAAACAAAGCTTTGTAAATATTTATAGCCTTTTGGGACACACAAGATGTGTAAGTGTCACTATTTTATTTTTTTATCTAAGTACAACTTACAATATATAAATTAAATTCATTGTGGCACTTACACTGAATTGCATATATTTTATTTGCCAGGAACACCATTATATGTGATTTAATTTTTCTACAAAGATCTATTCCAAGAAAGCATTTCACGAAAATTTAAAACTATGTTTTTTTTTTTTTATATTCTCATTGACATCAGAAATTAGTCTTTCTTCTGATTATATAAACTCCTCTATAAGAAGCAATAATCATAATAAATGCTTAATATCTTTCATATCGTTTGGAAATTTTGGACTCTAATAATAGAGCTCTGATTGATTTACTAATTTCATGTTCAAAACAGTGGATTCGATTCTTTTCGTGTTTTGTTTTTACGTGGCCTATTTTTAGATTATGATCAGTGTTAGTCTGGCTTCATGGACAAAGAGTTATGCGAAAGAGCAAACAGCTTCAAGCAAAATTGTGTGCCTGTTCCCAAGGTGTTGACGTTAGTGAAATGTTGAAATACATTCCACTCGAAGTACTGGAAGCTTAAAACGTATACGTCAACGTGTCTTCCAATGCAATGTGAAGAGTCTTCGTTTACACAGACATACTACGTTAGAACATGTCAAAGCAAGTGACGTAATACCTTGCAAAGATCTGAAGTTTTTTTTTCCTCGACAGTACTTTGAAATTTCGACAACCGCCAAAAGCAAAAGGGGTCATTCAGATTTTTTATATTTATTCTATGTTTTATTATTTTAAGAAGATAATATATTTTTTATGCAATCAATTTTCTGATCGTTTATTACGAAAGATTGACTGGTGTGAACAGACTGAGATAAATGGATAGATAGACAGATTTAAACAGACATAGAAAGATAGTGTCACACGAAGATATTCCAACGGTGCCATACATGCCTCCTGAAATTTTTCCTGGTACACACACATTGACTCACTCACACACACACACATGTATGTATATATATATATATATATATATATATATATATATATAGAGAGAGAGAGAGAGAGAATATTAGTGTTAAATATACACATATATTAATAATATTAGTGGTAAATATTGATTATTCTGATCTTTAACATTAGATCGTCTATGGTGTGTGTATGTCACAACGAAATGTATCTTTAATGTATCAGACATCCGACAACATTCATATGCCCCCCTTCCACTCACCTCTAGTTAAATAAACCCCTCTCTGTTAAGTTTTAATCTCCCACCTTCTCTCGTATGTTACCCTTCTCTTTAGCTCTAACATTCGTCCCACACTCTCATACTTACACTCTCTCTAAATTCTATTTTTATTTCCGGAGTTGTTCTTTTCCGTTTTCTTTATGAATTTGTAGGTCTGATGAATTGGATCGTATTTACGATTCCAATGGAATAAATTATGACCATGGAATATTAGTGTTTAAGCCTTTTTATTATATATATATATATATATATATATATATATATATATATATATATATATATATATTACGAAATGGACAAAGTCCGACAATTTATTTATTAAAGACATTTTTTTTATCTTTAACGTTCTTTTTATAGATACAAGTATTTAGGTAAATGCTCTGTTTATAATAAACAGTATTAAATAACATTTGCCGGCCTGAATGTCCGAGAAATTTTCATAGAAAATATTCGTTCTTTGACAGGATTCGAACCTGTATCCTATACGGAACCGTCATTTACGCTGACGTGCCTTTCCGTTAGGCTACAAAGAAGCGTTCGGTAGGCAAGGTCGAATTTACTGCTTATAAACTTCAATCTTCCATGAATCTCGAATATTCATAACTGCTCATGGCGTATCAAATGTAAACAAATGACGTCATACATTAAGAAATGGACAAAGTCCGACAATTTATTTATTAAAGACATTTTTTATGTTTAACGTTTTTTTTTTTATAGATATAAGTATTTAAGTAAATGCTCTGTTTATAATAAACAGTATTAAATAACATTTACCAGCCCGAATGTCCGAGAAATTGATTTTATATATATATATATATATATATATATATATATATATATATATATATATATATATATATATATATATATATATAATTGACCTCAATCTTTCATCAGAAATAACTGTTTGTTACAAATAAATTAAAATTACTGTTTGTTGGCAAGTAGTGTCCGCCGCGAGACGTGGACGTCACGTGATATGGAATGTCACGGTTCGGATATTTCTAACTTAAATCTAACTGTAATAAATATTTTTGATGTTGTTTAAAAAATTTTAAAAAATAATAATAAATAAAATTTTTTTAACTATATCTAAAGAAATGCTTTCCTATTGAAATATTTAAAAAGATTTAACATCCCTAAGTCTTTATACATACATATATACATACATACATACATATATATATATATATATATATATATATATATATATATATATATATATATATATATTTATATCGTTTTCGTATAGATAGATAAATGTAATAATATAACAGAAATAGATAGATAGATACAGACATACATACATACATACATAGAAGTTTTAGCTGTTTTGTCCTTTAAGACTTCATCGGGGGAAACAGATGTCAGTATTAATTTAGTTCCATGAATACTAAAGAGACGAAAGAAACATTTCCAATTTGATATATATGCCAACCTATTTTGTTGCTGTTGTTGTCAGTTAACTTTATGTAGGCTGTGATCATGTTCAAGTTAGGGGCAATATACGTTAACATCTCTCACAAAATGCACAATCCAAGTGTCTAAGATTCTGAAGTCAACAATCTTATTTTTTTTTAACTTTATCTGGGCTATGTCTTGCCATGGAGTAATCTATGGTATGGTGAAACCATATGTTAAAGAAAGGAATATATTTTTTTTATGTAACAAATGTTTCACAACTGTTCTCTGTTGATTTTTGAGGCTTCTGTTTCGAAAGCTGATGTATTCCTGCCATCAAAGGAGGAATGAAACATAAAATACTTGAGCTACCACTCAAATGTCCATTAATGTACAGCGTTCTGCGTTTTCTTCTTTAAAAATTTTGCTTAATCCTGTGTAGAATTTATCTTTTTCTAAAACAGCACTTTTTTGATATGTGGCAAACGCTGATATATCTCTAACCTTACGGACATGATCAACATTACGGCATTTATGTATTACAATATATTACAACTACATCATGAATTAAATACTAGTGGCTAGTCAAATTGAATTGTATCCCAAATGTGCAATTGAGTCTGAGCCGTTTTGAAGCACCTCTTGAAAAAAAAAAAGTTACTAATTGTACGATGTTCTAATCCTGGCTGGACATTGAACCATTTCCCATTTGAAGAACTTTTATATTTTTCTTTTGAAGTCGAATTTTAAGAGACACGATGCGATATTTAGTTTATGAATTCTCCTTAGGTGAAAAGTTGATTTTATACCAGTGCTTCCTTCTCCAAGATTGATGGACATTAAAATGAGAACTGTACTCAAAATATTAATTCATAAAGCATTGTTTCTCAAATTATATTGAAGTGATAACTTACAGATACCAATAAGAGACTAATTTAATATATTCATAAACACAAATATAAATGGTTTATGACAAACCTTAAAGTATTCGGTAACATAATCCCGTTGGCTTCTTTATTCTTGTTTACATTGCGTATTGACAAGTTTCCTTTATCAGTCGATCATTCAAGGACAACCGTAGTTTTAGGTTCTCCATTACATACCCAAACTAATGAATGCGTTTGGGTCGCAAAACAGTAGTTGAGAGTGGATGGTCTAATGTTGTTCACATACGATCTGTGATTATCTGATCTTCAAACTGCTCTAAGTCTTGAATTACAATATTGCACAATCATGTATCATATGAATGTTTTCGGCGGGTTGTGAAGTATTGATTTGAATATAATTGGTAATGTGGTGAACAAACCATTTGATTCTGTTCTCAGTAGTAGCTAGATTGCCATACTGAGGCTTAAAACAGAGACCTTCTTACTCAGCTCCGGTACCTGGTTGTGGCTTAAAAAATGTGAAATTTTCTGTAGCCATTTACCAACATCCTATATGTTCAGAGTGGACTGAAACAGGCTACAGTTTATTCACTATGTTTCACCTTTTAACTCTAATTTATCCACATCATAACTTTCTTTCGACAAGATGGAGCACAACCCTATTGTGCTTTGGATGTAAGTGACTCCATTAACTAAACTTTTTTACAGCGTTGGGTCAGAAGAAGTGACAGTATCGAAAGACCACAACGTTCACCTGACCTATGGATTTCTTTCTTATTGGGTGTAGTAAAGAACACGGTTCATGAGAGAAATCCACACAGTGGACGAAATAAAGAGTACATCTCAGAAGTATTTTTTGAAATGGATGCCCTCTTATGTGACAAAGAGTTCTGGAGATGTCAGAGTAATATTGTAATGTTGAAGGAGCATGTCTTGACCTCCTAAAATATGAAACGGCGTTAAAAAATATATATGTAAATTGTTAAACAAATATATATAAACAGTTTTGAACAAATATGGTTGTATTAAATAGATATAAATGTAACATATTTTTTTAAAAGTAAAGCGCATACTAAGTGAAAGCCTACATTTGGCCCGCCCTGTATTTGCAGCATATACTCCTTCAAAAATTATTAGTACTAGGATCTTTGTATCCTCCATGTCTCCAGCCGGGCAGCCATTTTGAAAATGGATTATCACTAGGTACAGAGAACGTAATTTTGCATATGCGCACTAGGATATATAGACTCTTTGTGAAGTATACGGATAATAAATATCAGTATTTTACTCATGCTTGTAAAATTATATTAAAACAAACATTATTTTTTGACATCATCTATGTATGATTTCTGTATACATCCCAGGTTAACAAAAAAATAGTGTAGCCTCTATTTGAATTTTTTGTTTGTTTTTTATGTCTTAAGACGTAGCTCAGTTAACAAGTGTAAATGTTTGCTCTTTGCATCATTACAAGCTGTCAGGATATATATTTATATAGTTGTCTTAAAATAAGTGCACTGGAATTCAATGTTGATTTTACTTTCGTTCGCTATTAATGGATGGGAAAGAGAACAGATCTTTATGAAGACCAGTAATAAAATTCCAATTTTGATATCTATTGTTTTAAATGTTGATTTTATATACTTTTACAATTTTTAGAAATCGGATTATTTTAAAATGATGTTTGAATAAAAGGTTTTTAAAATCTGAAATGCGTCAGCTGCGAATGACTTAGTAAATGTCATTATGATGAGGCCAAGTGGAAAGTAATGCTGACATTAGGGACATTTAATTCAAATACAGAAAAATAGACATACACTAAAAAATACATTTCAGAATATTAATAGGAATATGTTAAATATATCTGCATATATATGTGTGTAGCTTCTATTCGTTAAACAAGAATATATATCGACATATGAACGCCAGTATAACAATTCACACGCTGGACATGTTCAAGAATATGCACACAAGGATATTATGCTAAATACACATATACACTCACGCACACACAAACGCATATATATATATATATATATATATATATATATATATATATATATATATATATATATATATATACATACATATATATATATATATATATATACAATATACAATATATATAGAGTATGCAATATATATATATATATATATATATATATATATATATATATATATATATATATATATATATGAATATAAACAAAGCAAAGCTTATCTATAAGCATTTGGACACATAACTACAACTGAATATGCACACTAGGATATTAGGCTAAATACACATAAAATCTCTCTCTCTCTCACACACACACACATATATATATATACAATATACAGTATACAAATATATATATATATATATATATGTGTGTGTGTGTGTATATATATATATATGTGTGTGTGTGTGTGTATATATATATATATATATATCTATATATATATATATATATATATATGTGTGAATATAAACAAAGCAAAGCTTATCTATAAGCATTTATACACATAACTAAAACTGTCGTGATATTTTTCAATTTACACATTATAAACGACCATAAATATACTTCAGGTTACCTAAATTTTAAGTTGAATTATAGAGGATGCTAAGTGATGGCACTTAATGTCTTATAAAATTAAGGTCAATAATTGTTATTATTGCTAATTTTTTTATAATATAATTATTACTAATATCATTTAGTTTAAAAATTTCAGTGTTATTCAGTATTTTTTTATTTATTATTTACCAATTAAATAAATGTAGTATTATATGTTTTGTGTAAAAGACGGTTTTATTAGGTTGGTGCAAAAATAATTTCGTTTTCTCACATAGTAACATATGTTAGAAAACGAAATTATTTTTGAACCAACCTAATACAATTTAACCGTTTTCTTTTCATTTTTCATTTTTATTTTTTTATAATCATATATGTTGGCTTGTAAAGGGAATATTTCTTTTACGAAAAGTAAGTTTTGTTTTGTCGTTATTAATATTGTCATTTTAGTTATATCTGAATTTCTGGATCATCCTGTACATTAGCCTTTTCCTCAGAGTTGGGGAAGAGAAAGTTATGTCCCAATAATATTTGTCTAACCAAAATGTTTGTTCTTCCGAATGTTTGCAAGTTGTAATATAAATATAAATTGTATATTTCCGAAAAAAGTCAAACTACAAAATACCGGAGACATAAATAATTCCAAACTTTGCCTCTCTTTTTCCAGAGATGTGTGATTTAATCGCTTGTTATTTTATTTAATAAAGTATTATCATAATCTATGTGCAGGACAAATGTCGTATATCCGAAACGTAAGTTGAATCAGAGAACCGAATTAAAATTCAAAGGCTAGAAAACTGTCCCTGTTGGAAAATCATAATCCCATCTCCTTTCTAGCAAGCTATCTTGTACATGACAAGATACACTGGCCTTGGTAAACCGCCTTGGAGATAGAAAAGGATGAATTTCTTCTGTAGACAAGTTCACTGGAAATCCGTGTTTTCTCATTACCAAGAATACATGTCATCCACAGTTAAAAAAAGAAAGAAAGGGATATGCGAAGTGACATGATTGTCTACGTCCTGAAATACTCGTTATTATACATATATATATATATATATATATATATATATATATATATATATATATATATATATATATATATATATATATATATATATATATATATATATTGTGTGTGCGTGTGATTTATGACATTATCATTATAAGTTTATATTATATATATACGTATATACTATCTTAAAGGCCGGGCTATTTAAACTTGCTCTTGAGGAGGGCTCCTCATTGGTCCTTCACAATAGGTAAGGGATGAGTAGATGTGATAAGCAACAATAAACTACAGATGAACTCAAAATTCATCGATTCAGTAAAGTGTTGCATTGATATTAAAGCTCACATTTAAAAAATTCAACGGTAATTCTTCTGCCGACAATCTATTTAAAAACAGTTTGATGCATGTAGGTCCTTACTTTACATACAAATAATTAATTTTATTTCATGAGTGACTTTCGCTGGAGTTTGCATTTAATTTAAATTATACTCAAATTCATTTCCAAGTTATAAAAATTGTTATGGCATAAGCAAATTCGTAGCAAGTCATTACGAAAAAAAAAGCGCCGAAAACAATTGCAGTAATGAAAAATTGGTAATACAACATTTCAGGATTGCGGTCTGGATCCGGCCTGAAATGTTTTAAATTGCCTCACGGAGTCGGCATAAATCGAAAACGGTATGATAGGTTGGGCTACGGTTTCTAGGAGGAAACAAGTGTGACAAACTGACACATTGACCTTCGCATTTTATATATAATAATAATAATAATAATAATAATAATAATATATATATATATATATATATATATATATATATATATATATTATACATATTAGATAGATATAGTGTATATGTGAATATATGCACACAAACACACACATACACCCATATATATATATATATATATATATATATATATGTGTGTGTGTGTGTGTGTGTGTGTGTGTATAGACCAGTCACTGTAATAAAAGAAACAGTACCTTTTATGTGGGCCCGAGTTAAAATTATCAAATAGAAAACGAAGAACTAAAATTAATTTTAAAATATATATGTATCTACTCATTAGTTAAGTTTCCGAAAATTCCATGTATATCGTCGTACATTTTTAACCAGTTTTCAGTTAACTATTTCCGCCATCTCGTGCTCAAAAAATATATCATTTTCGTCTGTATCTTTTTTCTTCAATCTTTCATGTGATTATCAGATTCTCCAAGCCCTATTTCCTCATTATGTGCCCCAGAAATCTCATCAGACACTTCCTGTAAGTGTAGTGTAAGTTTTTTTCCCAGATCATTTAATATTTCGTCCTTTCTCGGATCCATAGTTTTCTTTCTATATTTACTATCAGTACTGCCTCATCTGTATATCTTATGTAGACCGACATCAATCTTGGTAGGACTTATAGTTCACTAAGAATCGTCTCGCTTTATAGGTTGAATTGACTTACCCAGAATTATTCTATAGAACCACATCTCTGTTGCTTCATATCTCTTCTTTATCTTTGAAGAGAGTGTTCAGCATTCAGCACTGAGTAGCATAGAGAAAGTCTGATCATGTAACAATTTAGTAGTCTTTTCGGAACGAGGCTACGCCGAAGGGCGGAGTCTCTTTCGGGTAGGTTAACCGACCTTGAACCCGTTTATACGGGTTCAAAAGGCCTATTTTTGGACGAGCCCACAGGCTCGGAGATCCCACGTTAAACCGGCTCTGTGCCACATGATGCGCTCGTGGTGGGGTGACTAAATACTGTTCAGTCTGAAGTCTGGAGTAAAGTCCGTCAGAAGTCTGTCAGTCAGAGCGAGTCGAGTCAGAGTCAGTCCGAAACAGAGTCGCGTTCAGACAATTACTACAAGACATTGGAATAGTGATACTGGTCGAGACTACATTGTTCTCCCTACTAAACCTGATTGTTCGTACTAACATTTTCTACTTCTCTGTATATATTCCTGTTTGTAATATATCTATGTTATTCCACATCCGTGTTCGAGTTCTTCTTTATTGGTTCTATCTTGGACTATCACCGTGGTACAAGGAACCGGACCATAACAGTTTTTGCCAGTGCACGTTTTGTTTATTCTATTATTCTTCGCAAATAAATCAATGTTACTGAGCCTTTTACTATAGATTTTTGTAGTGTAATTCATCAAACGCCTTTGCGCAATCTATAAAACACAGTAAACGTCCTGCTGCATTTGTATTGCTCTTTCTCATATACTGAGCATGAATATCGCGTTCATTTTTCCGTTGGCTTTGACGAACACGACACTGATCCTGTCCTATTTCGGGTCTGATATTACTGCGTGTCCCTTAAAAAAAATGTAACAAAATACATTCATTTACGACGGGAAATGTTATTTGCTTAAATTCTTGACCAAATATATAAAAAAAATTAGAATGTCCTATCAGTGGTTTCAAATGAAAACTCTCTCCCGCAACGAACATTAGTACTACTGATACACGAAAAGTGGAATATAGGTGTAAAAATAAGAAAAGAAAAATAACTTGGTTCAACCCTCCTTTCTGCAAACTATCAAGTGTCAACATGAGACAGTACTTCCTAAAGTTAAAGTTGCTAAAAACTTAAAAAAAAAAAAAACTTTGCTAAATAAGAATTTCAACAGGAAATCAGTCAAAATTAGCCACTCCTGTATAGTAACAAACTTATTAACTGCCATAACAATTACTTTTTAAGTAAATTCCATGGGGACTAAAAACAAATCTAAGATAAAAACCCTCTGTAAATGTAGAATTAAGAAAAACTATCCAGGGCAGGTCCACTAGGTAACCAATACCACTAAAGAAAATATGACAAGCCATAATATTTACAGCGGCATTTCTGCAGGAGAATTTTAAAAGAGAATTTAAAGATAATGACATTCATTCACCAATTGAAAAATTTAAACAACAAACAGCCTTTTTGGGAATCCGAATCCTCAAATAAATTGGAGAGTTCTAGGTTTCACGAACACCCCCAATAGTATTAGGTTGCTGCAAAAATATGACGTAATAATGTCGTTTTTTGACGTATTTTTTAACGTCAAAAACGACATTATTACGTCATTATTTTTGCACCAACCGAATATTAGTGATAGTTGCAAGCTATGTTTAGAAGAAAAAAATCAGTATAATAAAATATAAAGATCAATGCACGCTATTAAATCAACGGAGAGAACTAATCACGAAATGTAGGCATATAAATAAATTTCAAATTACATAAGAATACATGTACATATATGTGGGGGTATATGTGTACGTATAGTGGCATATATGCATGAACATGTAAATGTAAATATATGTATGTATGGATATATATATATATATATATATATACGCATATAAGTGCGTTGGACAGCATGATTTATTTCATTGGGTGCTCCGTTATTACCCATAATCTATAAATCCCTAACTCAACTAATTCACATTAATCTTCACGGGCTTAAGTTTAAATCCCCAACTCTTATTAATATTATTAATAATATTGGACACCTGTAGTAATAAAAATATTTATTGTGAATCCTAGAAAAAGACACACCTGGGCTTTTTATAAGAAAAAAACCACATACTAGGAAGTGATATTAAATTACAAACAACAAGTCCTTGCCATAAATAAACTTTTATGCCAGACCACTTCCCTCTGGGATAAGATAACTTACGAACCCACCAATCGCTCACACAGACCCACACACATTAACAAGGCGTCTACGAGAGGAGGACTGACATTGAAAATATATTTAAAACACTCTTCCGAGACAGATACTAATAGACTGATGATAGCCGTATACAGAACGGTTCGAAATGGACTATATCTATGTGGAGGTATCTTTTTTTGTTTTTGTAATACAAAATGAAAGTCGAATTATGTTTCTTGATGTGTGTTATTGTTAACAGTTACAACATTTATTTTCGTTTGGATGTCACCAGGATTTTAGCTAAAAAGAATGATAATATCGATGCCGATGTCGATAGGATGACCTATTGAAGGTAATAGCATATTTATGGAATATACAGAGCATCTAAAAACACGGATCGCATCATTCAACTCGTGGTTAGTGAGTTAAGCCTTTTTAAATTTGTAAGGGAAGAGAATTCGCCATTTATTACATTAACCTTACTTATTTATTCTTTGTATGACTGCTTCATTTTAATATATATATATATATATATATATATATATATATATATATATATATATATAGGAGTTTTTGTGTCTGTCAGTGTGTGTGCGTGTTTGGTACATGTATGAATAAGAGTATGAGGAGACAAAATGGTAAATTTGTTAAAAAAATTGTTTGCTTTAACCCCGGCTTCTAGACAATTTCGGAATCTCTTCCAACTCTTCTAAACGGCCACATGTATAAAGTGGTAAATACTGCCATAAACCTTGCATTCAGTTCATATTTGGTGATACAAGAAGTTTTGTTGGTCTCTCGTTCAGCTGCGCATCACACATAATAATCAAGATGGTTGCAGTTTAGCCAGTTAGGTGACCAGGGGTGACATTGGCACAGAATTGTCGGATAGTCATGGCTGGGTTTTTCTTGTCTTGGCTGTTGAGTCATGTTGCCAGATATAAGGTCTTTCAACAATCACCCTCTTGAAATAGAGCAGCACTAACTCCTCAAGAAACTTGTTTCATTCCGTGTTGGGTCTGAGGCCTTAACCAAAATTTGGTTGTACTTTTCACATGAAAACGAGCAAAGTGAGTTTTCCGAGCTGCCTTCACCATTAAACTCACCCAAATTTTTCTGTATCCACAGCACTGACCTCAGACTGACATCTAAACACTGAAATTTTTGTATTGGAGATTCCGGTGCTAATTCCAACTAGTACAGCATGCAGTTTCCAAACGTCTGGCGGAGTGTTTTATGGCATGGTGCTCTTTTTCTCACAAGCGGTGCCCAATTGACCCTAGTATACTGTTCAGTCCACAAAATCAATTAAAAAGGTAAAAATAAACCCTCATACGCAGATTTGAAAATATAAAAGGCGACAATTTAGACATCGCAGCGTATATATGTACAATGCTCAAAAATGTGCATATTTTTGTCTGTGTGTTTATGTGTGTGACAGAGAGTGGGTATATATATATATATATATATATATATATATATATATATATATATATATATATATATGTGTGTGTGTGTGTGTGTGTATGCGTGTTTATATATGTGTCTGTGTGTGTATATATATATGTGTGTCTGTGTGTGCGTATATTTACAATATAAAAAATAGGAAAAAAAAGATCAAATATATCAATATATGTATCTGCTTAGGTGAATGTATATAAATATACACAGTATAGTTTCGGTGGGCTGATTTACAATCTAACATCGACAAACGCCTCTGATGTAGATTATACAAACAAACAAACTGACGAACGGACACTCTCTTGATTCTGGACGATGAGATAGATAATGTAACTAACTTAAGTTGATTTATTGTTAAGCATAAGTAATATATAAGTATCTATGCTCACATGTAGTTATGTTTTAATTTCATTCTAAACTGAGGAAGCAAAAGAGACTGAATGCTCTAGGCCAACCGTTTCGTTAATAAATTTCCCGCTTTGTCTCAATATATATATATATATATATATATATATATATATATATATATATATATGTGTGTGTGTGTGTGTTTGTCAGTTTTCTTTACTCAAAAGTCCACCTGTATGTATTTTCTCTTGCTTTATTATTCAGTTATATTTACATATAATTTAGCCATGAATATATGGCCGGAAAATTTCCGACAAATATATATTAGCTGGCCACACGTATTCGACGATACCCGTCTACTAGGGCGGCTAGCCAATCACTAATGCAGTGTGTTTGTTCAACAGCCACGGAGTCTATCTGAGCATTATACTGCAACTAGGCTGAGCAGACCTTAGTTACATTTTCTGTATCTAGCGTGATCAACAATCTGAACAAGGCCAAGTAAATTCAAACTCTCAGACACGATCACTTGTAACTTCGTGCTCCCACAGCTCTAAATGTTCTGACTATCCAATTTCACTGACAAGGCTTGAGTCAACTCGTGGTATTGTTTCCAGACACTTTCTAAATGTGCCGCAAGTTGGGATCGCCCCCATCCAGACCGATAATATAAGGAATTCTCCTTCCTGACAAATCAGTCGTGATGAGATTTGAACCCGGGTCGTCTCACTGACAGAAATTCACTCGGCTACCCGTCCATAATATATATATATATATATATATATATATATATATATATATATATATATATATATATATATATATATATATATATATATATATATAGTTAGCATAAGTATAAATTTTTATCTCAACGTTATGTGCATCTCTTTGTTTCATTCATACACATGACAACGATGAGAACCAATCGACGATGAACAAATTTATATTTATACTTAGTATATATTTTGTATTTCATTTTAGTATAAAACCTGACATTTTTATCATCAGTACTCATTGTACACTATTATAGATCGCTCATTATCTGTCTATCTATCTATCTATCTATCTATCTATCTATCTATCTCTCTTTTCATATATATATATATATATATATATATATATATATATATATATATATATATATATATATATATATATATATATATATATATATACATATATATATATATATAGAAAGAGAGAGAGAGATAATTATCATAAGCATGGAATGTGCTTTTAGCTTTCATCTTGCAGCTTATATCATGAAAGAAAATATACACAGGCAATTTTATAGAACTATAAATGATAGGATCCCCCTCTTTATTTTTATTCGTCAGTCTTGGTCATTTGTTAAGAACAGTGCAACTAAGATGATTAAGTGATTTCGTTAAGAATACATGCATTCGGAAATATATTGTACAGTCCTATTCTATAAAAGGATCAAAGACTGAAAAGAAAATATTTTCAAACAAACTTCCAAAACACCTGCCTAAATGTAACAATATTAAGAGCTACGCGAAACATCCATTATACATTCTTATGGCAATGTTAAGTGTTATTGAAAACAAAAGGAATAGACCAAAATTATAGCGCAATTTCATATGAAATACTTGACATGTTGTTAAGAGATAGGAAATCTAAACTTTAAACAATTGAGATATTATGCATATGTACATTCAAGTAAGGAAATATAAAATATGAGTCAAGTTTATATTCAAAATAAGGCGATTTCCAAAAATAATATTTCACATTTACATTAATAATGTAATGGAGCATGTAATATATATATATATATATATATATATATATATATATATATATATTAAAGAAAAACAGACCACTTTAAGTTTCCATTATAATAATTTATTTCACCTGAGCCTTTTTAAAGGACGCCGGATCATCAGATAGCACTTCCAAAAGATGAAACGGAAAATGAAAATTGATGGGTAGTGGATGTTTTGTAATTTAACAGAGAGTGTAATAGGGAGTTGGTTAGAGAGACATGGTAGAGTTTAGAGAGGGTTTAATTTAATATTTCTCTCAATCATAGTTAGTATTGGGGGAGGAGGAGTGACCTGACCTTGACCTATTTAAACAGTTAACTGAACAAAAGTGATATATTGAAATGGGAGGGGAGAAGAGAGAAAAAAAAGGAAAAAAGAAAGGAGGGAGACGTAAAGTGAAGGAGGCTGTAAATAGGTTTTACATATGAAGGCGAGGGGTGGTAAGTTTTAGCAATTTATGTAAAAAATAGATTTTAATGTTTGATAGTAATTTAGATGTCTAAAAAATCCACGAATAAATTAATTTGATGCATGCTAGCAATTTAAATATTTACCTTTTTTACAAATAATTTAGGGATTTAATATAAGTTAAATACTGTATTTATTAATACATTCATAGAGAACACATTAAAAAAAAGTTTTAAACTATAACAGTTTGTTTACCCGACCAATAGTAATATTGTAAAAAAACAGTTAAGATAATATCTTTATCAGTTTATAAATATATATATATATATATATAATGTCATCCACAGACAGACTGTTTCGCTGTATCACAGCTCATCAGTGCGGCTAGACATCTGGTTGCCTCTAGGTGACCGACAGTGACTCAATTCGGCTTGCGAAGAATCTCGCTATATAGCTATAATAGTCACGGTTGGGATGAAGGTGGATTTTTAGCGTATTTATTTTAGGAAACACGCCCAGTGACCGACAGTGACTCAATTCGGCTTGCGAAGAGTCTCGCTATATAGCTATAATAGTCACGGTTGGGATGAAGGTGGATTTTTAGCGTATTTATTTTAGGAAACACGCCCAGTGACTGACAGTGACTCAATTCGGCTTGCGAAGAGTCTCGCTATATATATATATATATATATATATATATATATATATATATATATATATATATATATAAACGACAATTTATCCATCTCAATGTCTGTACATATATATATATATATATATATATATATATATATATATATATATATATGTACAGACATTGTGATGGATAAATTGTCGTTTGAATTACACCAAAATGAAAATAAATCTGGCATCTCAATTTAATAGACATATTTACCAAAAATTACACAGCAATATCTTGAAATGGAAAATAATAAATTTATTCAATAAAATACACATTGGCTTCAACTACTTTCTCCAGACGACTTCAGAATTTCATGCAACTCTTCTGGACTGTTACCTTGTTTAAGCTGGTGAATGCTGTCATAATCCTTGCCTTTAGTTCACCTTTTGTGTCACAAGGATTTTTGCGGTTTCTCGCTCAACCACGCCGAACATATCCTATGAAAAATGTTGCAGTCTGGAAAGTAACGTGGTGAGATGTAATGGGTGATATGGTTGGAGAAATTTACTGAATGCCATGACTGATTTCTCCTGCTTTTGTGCCATGGTAAACATTCCTGTTGTCCGATATCGGGTTCTTCAGCAGCCACCCTCTTCAATCTGGGCAGCACTAATTTCTTAAATTACATAATGTAGGCCTCCGTGTTAAGTTTGAGACCCTCACCAACATTCGGATGTTCTTTTAATATCAGAACGATTAGAATGAGCTGTGCAACCTGCCGTACATTCGTATTCACCATTAGACTCATCCAACTCTTTCTTTATCCTCTGCATTCTCATACCATTGACACGCAAAGACGCTGAAATGTTCGTATTGGAAATTCCACCGCAAATACCATGCAGTACAGCATATTTTTTTGCAAATTACTGGTTGAGGGAATTGCTTACATGGTCCTCTTTGTTGTCACAGACGATGCCTAACAAAACCTACTATACTGTGCAGTCGACGCAAACAGACAACGCGCATCCGGGAAATCAAATAAATTATAGAATGGCGACAATTTACTCCTCGCATCCAGTATATATATTCGTGTGTGTATCAAAGTAGGCACTAAATTCTAGAGCGTAATTTGACAGTATTTGTCATGTTTGAACGCTCTCCACATGTGTGTTGTGTTCAGGCGCGACTATTTATATATGCTAGTCAATAGTGCTTTATGGGTTTGCGATGTCTATTATATTATGCTAACACTTATATTTCAAATTTTCCTACAGACTGTTCAGTAGTCTTTATTTTGCGACTATTTTGCACCCAGCTGCTGTTATGTGTACCTATTCCATCATGCTGTTTCTTATGATTCACTCATTATTCCCTTTGATTGCATTACTATTTGTTGTTGATTATAAATATAATTCCTCTTCTCAGGTTTATGAGTGCATACTTAGACTCATAATTTTTCCTTAATTTATTTACTAATGTAAATGAAAGAAAACACAATAGACCTTGCTATCCATCATGTACCATTGACAAGCATATATAAATGGCCGAGGTAACACACATGGCCATAAGATTACGTTAAACCATGAGAATGTCACTGATCGGTGTTGAACTCAGTCCAATTTAAAAAAATCTCTATCTCTAATATTGAGCATTATTACTAATTTAAAATTACATAAGGGGAATAAGTGTTTTTATAACGCTCTTCGTCAGTTTAGACTTAATCATACTGAAGTTAGGTTTCCGTTCATGCAATGATACATGTGTACAAACAATGGAGGGACATTTAGAATTTTCAAATATATGCTTTTGGAAGAAAGTCTATCCATTTTCATGTAGTTCGTTTCTGTTCATACATCCGCCATTTTTATTATTAAATATAACACATTTTGATAATAGATAATCTGAAAAGAACGGTAAAATATTGTAAATTTTGTTGATAATTTTTTTAATCTTATCACCCCAAGCAAAGCGGGAATAGCACTAATACGCCAAGGGGGGGCGGTCACAGAGGGTGAAATTGAGAGAAAAGCCTGAGTATAGGGAGCATTAAGGAAGGGACAAAAGATGAATGAAGTTCAAGAAGATAGAAGTTGTCGATTGACGCTCCATGTAAATTTTTGAGGATTTAGTTATCAGTGAAGAAAGTAATCGGGAGGAATTTCCATAAAATTAATGTGCATGCAGTTTTTGCAAACGCCCCGCATGTGCGTATATATATATATATATATATATATATATATATATATATATATATATATATATATATATATATATATATATATATATATATATATATATATATACATACATACATACATATATATATATATATATATATATATATATATATATATTGTTGTGGTAGGATCCACCTAATTTGCATAGTGGAATACCGACAATATAAATATGGTTGGTACCGGGAAGAGAGGTGAGGAATCAAGAGATTAAACCAGAGACTCTGCCCGACTGTGACTCAGTCAACACATTCTCCAGGAACGGTCTTCCCAGGAATATACAAAAGACTATATGTAAATAGTGTGTACACTTTCTTGTTTCAATACATTTTGTTCTAAGTACATTTTGTGTTGCATTATTATTTCATGCATTAGTCAAGTTTCAACATATATATATATATATATATATATATATATATATATATATATATATATAGACACACACACACACACACACACACACACATATATATATATATATATATATATATATATATATATATATATATATATATATATATATGTGTGTGTGTGTGTATGTGTGGTTTGTGTATGTGCGTGTGTGTTTACGTGTACAGGTGCTGAGGGAAGTAACAATAGAAAATTAAAACAATAAACGAATAAAAAAGAATAAAATTCGAAAATAGGGTGGCATAAAAAAGTGAAAAGGCAAAACGAAGAAATAAATAACAAGTTAAGTACAAGAAAATGTGAAGAAATAACAATCAAAACAATATTCATTTCAACTATACCAATTTACAATAAGAGAAGCGAAGTCATCTAGTGGGTTCTTGAATGAAAATAAAATTAAATCAAGAAATATAGTGACGACAACTTTGGAACTGTGATTCGGTATGAGTGAATATTATATATATATATATATATATATATATATATATATATATATATATATATATATATTTATGCAGAAAGAGAGAGAGAGGTATAAATATAGATATAAACCAAATAATTTCATATTAAGAATTGCATATACGTGCGTTAACATGCATAGACAAACAAGTGAATAAATATTTACTTCATTACTATAAATTGTAAACAAAACAGTTCTCAATGTGTTTAGACATGCCTAAAATGTATATATTAATAAATATACATATGCCAACCTTCGTGGTGCTGCGTAAAGTTTTGCCACCTCATCAGTTACCAACTAGTTGAAGAAATTTTAGGCTTTATAATAGGCCTTCATCTACCAGTTCGTGCCTGATGAGTTGGTAAAACCATGATAATCATATTTAGTAATATATATATATATGTATATATATATATATATATATATATATATATATATATATATATATATATATATATATATATATATATATATATATATATATATTATATTATAATAATATAATATGTATGTGTTTGTGTGTGATATCTTTTTCCAAACATATTTCATTAAATAATATAGACATATATGTATTTATTTTTATATCAATCCTTTCTAGTTTTCTAGATGTTGAGTTGAAATTCATCAACGGAAGCAACGTATTTTTTGGTAAGCCGTGTTCATTCAATCTCCTTCTTACATTGTGGATGCTTGTTTACAAAACATCGTAACCAAAATGGTTAATTTTCAAAGTGTTATAACAGTCGGAGTTCACGCGTGTTTAACAAAAATCACCATCACACAGATTACAGTTACATTAATTTTGTTTTCTCATTTTAACCATGAGGACGATCTCGTCGGAGATCGAAAATATGCAAAAAATTACCTCGATTTCCATGATAAATTCAAAGTAATTTTCAGGCCAGGTATGTTGTGTGACATCTTTCTACAATGCTGTTTATTTGGGCCATTTTGTGTAGTAAGTTTAGTTACTATTATTTTGCTTTGATACCTTAATAGTTATTTGTTAAGCTGCCACTGTTATATTCTTATTTATTCTAAAAGCTATTGGGTAAAAAGTATTTGGAGTCAGAATGTATTTTATGTATTGCGATTGTATAATATAGTTATTTTTTACTCACTATTTCTTATTGATATCATTGGGTATTTGATATTTATTTTAATGATTCTCCGTTGAATATTATTATTGTATTTTATTTATTGTGATTATATTTGTATAGGATATACATTGTTTATTATTAATTTACTTAATTTAATATGTACGTAATTTATCTTATTTATCCCTATCAAGTGCTTAGTTTAAAGTGTTGTTATTGCAAAGAACACACACGCACGCAGGCACACACACACACACACACACACACACACATATATATATATATATATATATATTCGTGTTCATCCCAGTGAAGGGAGTAAAATCAATTTAACTGTAATGTAATGATTACATTATAGTTGTTGTATATAATGCAAATATCTACGTTTTTTTGTGATATTTTACATTCGTTTTTAACTTTTTCGTTTTAAGTAACGATTTTTTGAGCTGTTATGTCGCGTTTACATTTGAAGATAAGTCCTGATTCTTTATTTAGTAAAGTCTGTTCGTCTGGGTAGGTGATTATATCTACTTTATACTCCAGACAATGTTTACAGTTTTGGGATATTTATCTTGTACACACACACACACACACACACACATATATATATATATACATATATATATATATATATATATATATATATATATATATATATATATATAGAGAGAGAGAGAGAGAGAGAGAGAGAGAGAGATGAACAGGATGTTGGAATTAGATTAACTCGTGCTTTGCTACATTTTACCTTGATATTTCCGAAATTTTAATTAAATATATTATCACTACTTGTTTTAACGTTTTTTCCTGTAAGATTTCAGTATATTTTCATAAATTTCTGCGTAATATATATTTGCAAAGCAACTATTCTTCTATAAATCTTTCATTAGATATTGGTGAACAACGAAGATTTTATTAAGTTTTTACTTAGTTTTTCCCACACCGTTTCGTTTCGCCGTTTTGTAGGAATACGGGAGTCCAGAAATTTTATATAATATTCAGTATCCCAAGCGCTGTTTGCCACTTCTTTAGCCATTTTGAAGAGTTTTTGTTTTTGGTGTTGTTATTAGGTTGGTGCAAAAATAATGTCGTTTTCTCACACGACATTATTTTTGCACCAACCTAACAGTTTTTCCTCATGTTATAACTGTTTAAGTTGTATCTTGTTTTTGTATTTTTTCTATAGGAGCGTTTATTTTGTGTGCGTTGGTGTGGTTGTGTGTGTTATACTATTGATGTGGGTGTCAAAGTTGGGCCCACAGAAGTAAAACACGGAACATGGATTAGATGTAAGAAAGATATATTAACAACAGGTTACAGAGATAGTGTAAGCAGAGCTTACTATAAGTTAGTGTCCAACACTGGTGGTCGTACTAGACACTGTCTGTCAGTCTATCACTCAATATTTATTTGTATGAATATATACAAAATGTGGCACAAGGCCTAAAAGGGGGATGGGGAAGGACGGTCTTCATCTGTCTTAATTCTAAACTTAGCTAGTCGCAGACACTGACCCAAACAATCCAACAATATTCCACTCACCAAAACAACACATTCACTCCTACCTTTCTTACTACGTCCACCCGTCAGTCTATCACTCTCCGTAGAGTGCTATGTCGCTTACTTAATATAGGCCTGGAAGAGTCTATTGTGTAGGTAGTTTCCGGTCTCACAATAACTATATACATAGGCAGTTGCGAAAATCTATTCAGACATAATTGCTCTATATCTAACTGCTATCACAGGAAATAGTGTAGTAGAACTATTCAGATATGCCTGCATTCATTGCAAGAAAGCTCTGGAAAATGCAAGGAACAGTAATGATTAACTATCTACAATAATAGTTCAAAACAAATGTATTGGCTACCGCGAGTTCTAAGAACATTCCCGCTAGAGGAAACCGGTTACTGCCAAATATAAATGTCCTTTTGTTCTTCTAATCCTTGTCATGTAAATTCAACCTCTTTGCATTGATTTTCACCTGTAATTCTACGTTAAACGACATGGGATATCGTCTACCTGACTTTCAGTTCTCACGGACCATTAAATTTGGGATATCTCTATTATAGCAAAGGGAAATTTCGAGTCTCATTAAAAGTTTTACTCCACAAAGGCTAATGCTCCCAATTAATCCATGGTGGTTGTGTTTTTTTTTAAATACATAAACTACACAGCCATCTCTAAATTCGCTAAAACTGTTTACCCACTGTCCGAAGAAGACATTTTGTCCACATTTATGAAAAGTGTCAGCTGTCTGAACTATTTTCGGAAATTCGGTAGCGGGATGTTCCTAGCTTAAGTTCATTAGGGTTTTTGGGTCTTTCAAAATCATACCTCACTCTCCGCGGTGACCCAGCCGATACTAATCGGGTATTGATTTATATACCTTCCGTTAACTACAATTTTTCCCATCCTTCCAATCACACATTGTGACTACCGTTGGCAATTTATGGTCCAATCTCGGATAACTTCCGATTCAACTGCAATGTTCGCTCTTCCATAAAAAAAGGAAGTGGTAACTACAGTTTCTATTCGTGCTCGGCTTGAAGCGATAATTAAAGATTTGTTTCTCTTAGTGAGACATATACATATATATCTACACACAACCTATCTGTATGCTGATATTCATCAGAAAACCTTTTCAGTTATCATCAGCAACATATCCGTTGACTTTTCTAAAAGAAAGAACTGCCTATACGTCAACTGTATGGATGTTTCTCTTCAACTTCAACTGCTGACATGCGGACTGTCATATTTCACAGAATCAGTGAAGAAATCGATAATAAATTTATCACGAATGCGATCACCTATGATTTGAGATGTTGCAGCATAGTGGGTTGCTAAAAAAATCTCCCTAGATCTAAAATCATATAGGTCATTGAGGGTCGTTGTCCCAGAAGGGGTCCCACAAGAATCACTCCTAGCTGATACCCTCAGTCTGCTTTATATTAAAGTCTATCGAAGAATATTTTGTGATCGTTAGAAAATATCTTTGAAGTCAAAACCACGGTGGACTTCCGAAAAACAAAATTACTACAGATTGGCAACCCATAACTTATAATGTCTAACTGTTCAAGTCAGTGAGGAAAACTGATTTGAAACTTCCAATAGAAAACTCTCAACTTTTCATCACTATCGTTCTGATAGTAAATTCTCACTTGCCACGATTAATGGTTGCGTCCTCAATGAGGTACCTTGTTTTGGGCGTGTTTTAGGATACAAGTTCACCCAAGATCTCATGCTGTTCTCATATACAGAATTGTTAAAGACTCTAGAAAAATGGTCGTCACCTCATACCGCATTGGAAATACATGACTTAAACTACCATACTTTATATATACCAAAGTCAAAGCAGACCAAATATGGAGTCACATCTAGAGCTGACCAATTCTCTTTTTCCTGCTTCGAAATTAATTTTCTTCTTTTAAAATTTATTTTCCCAGACGAAATGTTGCAACAACATCGCTAATTTATCGCTATTTACATGGTAAAAGTTATAACGAACTATCGCTTAGTTCCTCAAAGTAATACTAATTCTGGAAGCTTCTTCTTAAGAGACGCGATTCTATAGAAAAAACTCACGACAAGATGATCCCAAACACTACGGACTTTGGGTACGATGATAAACTACAGTCGGCAGCATATCATCTGATCGGGAGATTAGAGATGTTGAAAAGAGTGGAAACACCGCTTAATTGCTGTTATTTCCAAGTCTATTCTAACACGGAGTGGTAGCTCCAGCTCGGGTCTGAGCTATGGGCAAACAGCGATTCCCCAAACAAAACAAAAACACTATGGAAGGAAAAAATTAATTTTTATTCAAAAAATTCAACGACTACATATTTACATAAAAAATAACCAACACTACATATTTATAGTAAATTTACCGATAATATATATTTATTTTAAAATTGCGTACAATAAATATTTATATTATAATTACTAAAGATTGAATTTTAAAGCAAACTCAACGGCAATACATTTTATAGAAAAAATTACCAACAATACAAACCCACGACGACACGAACACACACATATATATATGTAAACACACACACACACACACACATATATATATATATATATAAATATATATATATATATATATATATATATATATATATATATATATATATATATATATATATATATAAATTAATAGCAATAGTAAAATTACCAACAATAATTATGTATACTAAAATTACTAACGATACCCAATTATAGTAAAATCACCAGCAATAGATTTTTTTTTAAATGACCAGCAATATATAGAAACATAAACAACAATATATTTTATAGAAAAATTACCAACTGTACACATAATCTGTAGATGGAAGCATGCATTTGCGTTCAAAATATATTTAGTTCAAGACATGATATGGGAATCAGATAATTAGAATCTGGCATTAATTAACATGTAGAGGTTGATATTCCGGTAAACAAATCCAACTAACCAACCAACCTAACACTACAATATTAATCTCATAAAATCTAGGAATAATTTATTATAAAATAAATTATTTCGAAAACTGATTCGTCGTTCAACATGAGATGATCGAGAACCGTGGTTACTCTGTGTGTATATATATATATATATATATATATATATATATATATATATATATATATATATATATATATATATATATAATAAAAAGGCTTAAACACTAATATTCCATGGTCATAATTTATTCCATTGGAATCGTAAATACGATCCAATTCATCAGACCTACAAATTCAAGAAGAAAACAGAAAAAAAACCTACTCCGGAAATAAAAATAGAATTTAGAGAGAGTGTAATTATGAGAGTGTGGGACGAATGTTAGTTTATAAGAGAGGGGTTTAACAGAGAGGAAGGGGGAAAACTGATTGTTGTCGGATGTCTAAAACAATAAGGATACATTTCGAGCTGACATACACCATGGCCGATCAAATCTTAAAGAAGGAGGGAGAGGTAAGGAAAGAAGTGGTGGGGAAGAAAGATGGGGCGGGTGAAATTAAAATTGAAAGGGACGCTGTGTAATTGAGAAAATTTGACAAAAATAATATCGACTGCAGGTTACAAATTTCTCTCGGAATTTTTTATTCAAAAATATCCTCTCGGAATTTTTTAATAATATCGACTGCAGGTTACAAATTTCTCTCGGAATTTTTTATTCAAAAATATACATGTGTATATATGCACCTGTGGATTTTGCATATATATGTATATTTACCACTAATATTATTTATATATATATATATATATATATATATATATATATATATATATATATATATATATATATATATATATAATGAACAGTTATTCGTTAGAGTTGTATTAAAAATGTTCAACACACGTATAAAGAACATACAAAATTAACATGGAAAAGGAAAGTTGGATATCAGACGATAACTTTTAAATGATCATTTGGCACAAATCGTCTGAGGATGTTGAAAACAAGGTAGCATAGCATAATATATATATATATATATATATATATATATATATATATATATATATATATATATAGTTGTATGTTTATAAGTTTGTGACCCTTTATATATATATATATATATATATATATATATATATACACACACACTCACACAAACACACACACACAGATATATATATATATATATACACACATATATATATATATATATATATATATATATATATATACACACGAGAGAGTTCGATTGTAATACCTCCATAATATCTTTATTAAACAAGGCAACAGACAAAAGGAGCCCAGTAACACCGTTATATAAAGTAAGTTATCACCTATAAACCATTATTTTTGCACATTTTTACAAACATTGGATATGCCTCTTCGCCAGCAATGAACAAAATCCTGCGTTTCGAAGGTTGACGCCTGTGTCCGAGACATGTCTTTTCACATATATCGCTCTTGCCACTGCTTAATCGCATTAGTCACCGCCTTGCTGTGCTAACGTGTACTATTCGGTGTACGTAAATGTGCGGCAAGCACTAAAGAATGTCGACGGGTTCGATTTTTTCTGCATATAACTATTCAGTGAAACACTTCTCTTTCACAGCAATTTTATCTCAGAAACCATTTTTCTCCAGACTAACCCTCAAGTAAAACAATGCTGAGTTATCGGTGGCAAAGGTTCTCTTGATATATCACCATAGTCCGTTGTGGGCGAAAACTTTAAAACAGGTAGAAACTTTATTTCGGTTTCACACTCTGTCTTTCTGTCTGTTTCCTGCGATATACGCATATATATATATATATATATATATATATATATATATATATATATATATATATATATATATATATGTATGTGTGTGTATATCTTATTGCTATAAACGCCATGCTTAGTGTGTACATATATTGTGTATGTGTGTTTCATTGAATAATAGACATATGCTACACACGAAAATAATAAAAACCTTCCAATTCCCGATGCCTTCTTTATCGAAATCACCCGGGCTAAATCTCCACAGATTGTTTACAAATATAACAAGAACATAATGAATTGCATATAGCATATATATTTATGTGATTTTACATTCATACCAATTCCCAGACTGCATATTTATATTGAAACACTTGTTTTGTATAACAAATAATCCATAAAAACAATGGTAAAATTTTAATATTCTAAAATATCTCTTACATGGTTCATATTTTATCACATTTACAATATCATATTTGTCAGTAGAATTTAAGCCTTGATATGATCTTAGAAAGATCGAAAGTACGTGGGATATATATAAAAAAAACCTACGGTCCTTTCCTTGATGAATTTCATCTCAACTTCAAGTAACTGATAAATAAAATGGAAAGAATAAGTATAAAAATAAACACAAGATGTCTATATTATATGTGAATGAAAATATGCTATATATATGTATATATATATATATATATATATATATATATATATATATATATATATATATATATATATATATATATAGTGTGTGTGTGTGTGTATGTATGTATGCATATATATATATGTATCTATGTATGTATGTATATATATATATATATATATATGTATCTATGTATGTTTGTATATATATATATATATATATATATATATATATATATATATATTAACATATAGGCAGCATATCTTCCTTTAAGCATGGGTTATTCAATAATGTACAACCACATGAAAATAATAAACATAAAATTCAAATGCCTGAGGCTCTCTCTATCAAAATTTATTACGAGTATAATAACAAAGTTTTGACAAAAATGTAAGGCCATTTGCATTTTTCGCATCTCTGGTTAGTGCATTTATATTGTATTTATGAAGTAAGCTAATAAAGTATATTAATTAAAAACTCCAGCCTCAGTTTTGACACTACATGTCCCACAAGTTTGTATCTGTTATCAATAGGACACTTCAAAAACATATTTCGATTTGCATTATATTTTTTTGTCACGGATGCTACCTGAATTTTACCAAAAAGAAGATAGCTTCCATGCTTGATGATGACCGGAGAACCTGTCGAAAGTACTTGCATATGTAACGAAGATCTAATAGATTTTATAATTTTAAAAAACAAGGATCATAACATTCATAGAGTATTTAGTGGGTTAATGTATTCGCCATTTTATCTTATTAACATTACTAATTAACATTTTGCCTGAATGATTCATTGTAATACACATTGAACTCTACCATATGTTACAACCCCCCCAAAAAAATAATAGAGTGCTGAAATTGAAAAATAAATATTGAACATAGTGCATTGTGCTTTGAAATCCTTATTTTTTTATATTATTAATGTAATGTTATTAGAATCTAAATAACAGAAGACTTTAAGTTCTCACAATTAAATATTTACATATGTATCATTGTAGCGCAAAATTAAAAAAAACAAAACACTCATTTTTCACACTATATATTGTGACAATAACCGCTTTCTTTTCCCTTCGTACTAATTTAATGAATGATTTTAATCTGGTAGATCTAAATATATACTGCCCTAATATCAGAAGAAATTCCAAATAATAATAACAATTCTATCTGTCTGTCTATCTATCTATCTATCTATCTATCTATCTATCTCAGTCTGATCATATCTATCTATCTATCTATCTATCTATCTATCTATCTATCTATCTTGTTCTCGTCAGATCTATGTCAGTCTTTTACTTATCTATCTATCTATCTATCTATCTATCTATCTATCTTGTTCTCGTCAGATCTATCTCAATCTTTTCCCTATCTATCTATCTATCTATCTATCTATCTATCTATCTATCTAGTTTTTGTTTAATTCTGCTATGGCAAAGTTATTAAACTGACAACTCTAAAGAGAATTAACTGAAACTTAGATATCCAGAAAAAGCATTTTGTGTAGAAAAGAAACAATTAACCCCAGTGGACTAAATATCGTGATCGGTTCGAAATTCCAACGTATATCACCATATGCATGCCGGGACGGTACAACAGCTGAAATATCGTGAACATAACAATAAAGATAAGGACAACATTCCGAACAATGGAAATATTGTAAATATGTACGGTCAACGACGAAATTATTTGTACACCGATTAATTTTGAATATTTTTATACATTTCTCTGAATCTAATGCCCGTATGGTTCGAGTTTTTTATATGTTAATCGACACAAAAAGGAATATAAAACACAATTTTCCTGTTAAATACAAAATATTTGACAGGCGAATTATGCAAAATAGCAAGAGACAAAATTATTCGTACAGTATGAAAAATAGAAAAACCTGACCAATTTTAACAATATTAATAGTCAGTAGCATGGCCGCTCATCTTTATAACTTATTGCAATCATTTTCTAACGTTTTTGAGAAGATCTGAACTCGACTGTGATTTTCTTCCATTCTTCAATGGTTACATGCTCTAATTCCTAAAGGATTTCTTGTGACCGACGATTTATCCGAACTTTCAATTCTTGACAGATTTTCAATAGGATTCTAGACAGAACTAATTGAAAGCCATGGCATAACTGTAATCTTCTTTTTCTGAAGCGATGCAGTCACGGACTTAGACTATGTTTGGGATCATTACTTTGCTGGAAAGTAAGTCGCCGACCTAGATGAAGATTTAGCGAGTTGTAGATTTTTATCTAGGATTTTGATATAGTCTGCATATTTCATTATTCTTTTTATTGCAATTAATCGGATATAATCGATACGTTTGTCACGGTCTGTTTCTGAAAGTATTTCAAGCTATTAAACTTTTTTCTAATATTATCTTTAATCCCCTGCTAGTAAGTCCTTTCTGGAGTAGAATAAGGAAGAAGTGGTTATACAAAAGTCAATATGCATTTTCATGTAATTCCTAAAACTAATACAAGAAGCTGAATTTTTTCATATTGTTAGCGTTCAGCAAAAGAGTCATTGTCTTGTTGCATACTGAACTTTCTATCGCGTTCAAACACATTGATGACTAGCTGTATACTTTCATGTTGACGGCTCCATTTTCGACAACCTTCAGCCAACTTTGGATGAAGGCCTCCAGGATTTTTTGCCGTGCGGACTCTTTCCTCGAGCTATGACAGGTCACCAAACCTACTTTCATACACCTTGCTTTTGAAATAGTCCCACAGAAAAAAAAAGTAACAGAACATGAGGTAAGAATGGAACCCCATCGACCGATCCTTCACTAAGGGACTTGAGAATCAGGAAATCATTCACTAACCTGGCAAACAAGAGAGGGTCCCCGGCTTGTTGATAAATTACATTGTTCACTCAGAGCCTGAAGTTTTGACACAGCAAGATCCTGCAGACCTTCAGTCAATTTTCTTCTGTTACAGTTAGACCTGTCACACCAAAACATCAGCTTCTGAGAGTCGTTCATGTTCGAGAAATTTTGCTAGGTATAATTATCCGCAAATTTGACAGTTGTGTCAGTTACCCTGCCAGAGTGACGATAGGTAGACTCGTCGTTGAACCATAATTTTTCGAAGATCTGAGGATTGTTTTGGTAATGGTAGAAGAGTGATTCACACACCTCACACGAGCATCATAATCTTACGTTTGAAGTATAGGAACAGCCTAAAGTAGGTACGGGTAGAGCTTTCTCACTTTCCCAAGAATCTGCTGAATCGTAATTTGTTTATGTTGAGTCTTAGTGTCAACCTCCAATTGAATTTTCCATCGCTCTGCGTAAACGTGTGCTCCAGGAGTTCGATATTTTCATCAGAGAAAACAAAGTAATGATGCACTTATCGAAACTGAAAAGACTATGCTGTCAAATTCTGATGCATTCACCTCTATCTGAATGATACCTGAAAGGAAAAATAAAGTGCATATTGACTTTTGGTATACACTGTATATAAGAGATCCACTTGACATCGGCGGTGAACTTGAGTCTTAATAGAAGTTCAATATGAGTGCAATCATCCACCGTGTTTGGTGATCATTTAAGGTGTGCCTGGGGACGACCAGCACTTATCAATATTTTTTTTAAATTTAGATTATCCAAACTTAGCATAACAAAAAAGCTAATAGCTGAATTTCAGAGTCTGTCTATATTTCTGAGATGAGGTATTATGTACAGTATTTACATTATGCGGACTATTGTCCTCATCTTTCTCGCCATATTTATCACAACGTTTCGGCCGTTGTACGCTCCGGCCTTCTTCAGGTGGTTGGAATTTCGAACTGAACCCTTTATTTCGATCACTGGGGTAGACTGTTCTAGTTCCTTGAGGACACATGGTACATGGCTGAATTTCAATAAGTTATTGAAATTAAATACGGAATATATTAAAATGGAATATATTTATACAATTTATAATTGTGTGATTGAAAGTATATCGTATAATTAAGAAGTTTTCTTCCCTTGATGGATTCTGTTTCTTTGATATCAACTTTGGCAAAGAAAGTTATCTCTGAAACACATCTTCAAACCGAAAGAGACTCCATCACTTGATGCTTTTCACATTATCTGACACCTCATCAATAATGCAATCATTATACCAAATTAAATCATATATAATCACTCGATTTCATCACTGGCCTCGCTTTGAATTATACCGACATATAGCAAGGTGTTGACTGAATACCTTCTTCTTTTCTTCAATCCTTCCTAGGAGTAGCACATCATTCATATAATGAACAGTATACGAAATTAAATCATAGATAATCTTTTGACTCCATCTCTAAGCCTGATTTGAATTATACCGTGTTATAACAATGTGATTTCGGATTAGATATATCCCATCTCTGCGGCTTTGTAAATGGAGCAAGAGCTAATTCTGTAGCTTTGATTCTCACTGAGTACCAACTATTCTGGTCCAATATCAGGTTAAAAGAGAGATAAAATAAGCTAATTTGTATCAAGTAATATATGATTTCAGAATTTTCTTAATTTGAATTTATGTGAAGTTATCTCATGTCATGGTTGAAATTCAATTTGATATAATTATTGTAGCTTAAACTATATTATTAGGAATTAATTAAGATCAAACACGTTAGGAAATGAAATATTAGAAATTTCCAAATGTTCTTTTAAAAGAGAAATTCCGAGGGGATATTAACCTATAATGTAGAAAGATCAAATTCTAATTTGAGTTCCGATATGGGATGTCTTTGGAAAGTAAGATATTGAAATTTGGGTACACGGCACAAAGGTGATTAAATCTGTTATTCGTTAAGTTAAGTTTCTATGTGTACTTTTGCGGTTGACTGCAATTCCATTTGTAGGCATATAATAATAGAAAAATTCGTCTAATAACTTAAAAAAATAGAATAGCCCCTAAGTGTTATGCGTTTAATATAAATAAATTTCTAAAATACATAAAAATGAACAAGTTGACCAATACTAGCTTTTTTATTGCTCAACTCTAGACTTGAACAGTTTAATATCGTATTGATCGTGTAAAAATTTACTTGCGTGTCTATTCCACAGAGCGCTGGTTCGCGGGAAGAAGCTGTTAGAACGGAACTTATTTCTCACCGATAGAATACGGAAGTAATGTGGATGGTTTGCTACAGTGCAAATGGCATGGCGTGTCCTAGCCGGGAAGGATAGACCTGGCGGAACAAGGAATCTAGTTTGTCCGAGTACTTTTCATGGAAGCAGAGGTAGAGCAGTAACAGTCTCGACATATCCCGGTTGTGAGAAAGAGGTTAGAGACTGGAAATAATTCTTCTCCAACAACGACACGTAGACTCTTTTGAACTCCAACCAGATTGCACAAATATGACAATAGTTGTCCATTTTCGGTCTGATCTGGCTATTGTAAAAGTAGAGGATAGCATGAGAAGTCAAGTACTTACTGGAGTCTTATAGGGATCCGATCATTTTTACTTGTACCTTTAGTAATATATCTTATGTAAGACTTACACATGAGGTGGGGTGTGAGTTCCTTGCATGATATAAAATATTTATTTACTGTGTAAAAAGATTTCTTTGAAATGTTAGAAAAACTGGGTTTTTAAAAAGAAACATTATAGAATTTAAAGGAAAATTGATACGCAATAAAATTGCATGTCTACGAATAGTATTGCTAATGACAATATTAACCGCCTCCTTATAAGGAAACATTTGGCACTCACTGACCGACCGCCATTATTTTTGGCGGTTCGAATTTATAAAATCTCTCGCTTTAAACAATTTTTTCGGAAAAAATAGGTTAGTTATCGCTCAGTATTCCATCCTAATGTACAATATCACCATGTTGACTATGTTATTATTTTTCTACATCTCTAGGCAGGATGTGTGTGTGTGTGTGTGTGTGTGTGTGGTGTGTAGCGAATGCACGGCCGCAATTTTCGACGAATTTGCACCAAAATTTACATGCACATGCCCCAAGTTAGCGCGAAGGCAAAGACCGACTTTGCATTTCACAACTTCCATCGATAGTGGAAATAATCGATTTTTTTTAATGCTTCTACGGCAGTTTTCATGTAGTTTCCGGCCATTTTCTACTGGCCAGAGTGAGAGCCTATAGCTGGCTGCCACGAATAGGCAGGAAGATTCTTTTGGCCAGCGTGAGAGTCAACAGCTGACTGACACGAATGTTAACTAGCATGCAAAAAATTATCGATAGCTGCATTCGTCACAAGTGGGAAAATTTTAAATCTGCATGACACTTTACTCCAATTGGCTCACTAGCTTGCTTAAACTCAACGTTGATTCTGATTCTGCAGAACTGGGTTGGATGTGAAAACGTATTTGTTGTTAACATTCTTTTTTCATTCGGTTTTTCCAGTTACGAGTCCTTTTTTAAAGCTGATCATTTTGTGTTCATTTTGTTTAGTTCTTTTTCGTAAGAGATTTAATGTTTAGTATAGATCTTAGAAAAAAATTCGCAGTGTGAGACAGGCAAGAAGTAAGGCATGTAGCAACATTAGCACGACAAAGGGCACTCCTTAAAAGGCAAGGAAGGGCAAAAATATTTTAAGTCAAGTGATAGCGATTGCTGTATGAGTCGTAATATTTTTTAATCAAGCACGGACAACGCCGGGCCATTCTGCTCGTGTTACATATTATATTCATTTAAATTCTTTCTGCTCTTGATAGCCCTCAAGTAATTCTTGTTTATGATTCTGTACCGCCAGTCCATAATGTTCAAAGAAGAATAGTATTTGCCAAGACCCTCAGGCTTCATTCCTTTCAAGCCATTTTTAACCATTGATCAGTTGTATACAGTCAGCAGTTTAGATTTTTTTCTGAACATAAGCAGAAATGGAGAGGGATATCAAACAAGGTTTCTTCTTTTCACCGCATTGATTCGCCTTATATAAGGAGATGATCCTAAGAGGATTATATGTCTCACCATTTGTAATTGGAAGACACAATTATAAGAAAAAAAGATACTAATATAACATCGTGATGATGGTGGACAAAGGCAGAAAACTGGTGTAACTCCGGTATATCTATGTGATAAGAAAAGACTAACAATTAATTCTAAGACAAATGCATGCAGCGTTGGTAGCAACAGGGGAAGGGCAATACTCGAACTGGGAATGTGAGACAACAGCGAGTACACAAACTTAACTATATATGAAGTGTTGTATCAGACGTTAGAAAATATAACACAGAAAGACGAAAGTCTGCTATAAACAAAGTGTCATCAGCATATCTTATATTGTCAAGAGAAAGGCCGCCACACTTGCAGTCAAAAAGCTACCCTAGCTAATTTCATATTCGAGCATGCTTGGGTCTTAAATATCACGGACATGTCCGAAAGAAAACATATTTTACCAATTCAATCTATAGCCATAGTTAGCAAAATAGTGTATTACCACATTAGTATCAGGGTATGTTATGTCTTCGTGAATATCGATTTCGTTAGAATTATTAGTAAACAAGGAATTAAAATGTATTGATAATACATTAATTCATGATTGATGATAAAATGTCGATTATATTATAAGACACATTTTCATATATTCCTTATTTAATTTCAAATAGTTATAGAAATTCAGTCATGAACTCTATTGTTATGCTAATATTTGATAATCTAAATCTGGGAAAACTAGTAATAAGTTTTTGGCGTTACATAGCTAGTACTAAATAATAATGAGTCACGATGGATACTTGCAGTCTTAAAGAAGTTCTATATGGTGAACCTCTGTTATGATTCAAGTTCACCCCAGAGGTCAAGTGGAACACCTATGTAAATTTCAATCGCTAAAGGTCCCTGCATAAACTGTTGCGAAATATACCTTGTTAAAGGAAAAAATAAATAAGAAACATTTTCTTACAACGAAGAAAAAAGTACTGATCTTCTGCTATGTTGATCAAGAATAAAAATTGTACAAAAGTTAACGGAAAACTTGTGAGATATGTTTCTATATAAATACGCTGAGAATAACATGGTCGGATCATATGAGCAAAGCGGGAGATTTTAGGAAGAGTGGAACAAGCGGAACATTTGTATGATGCTGAGTTAAAAAGTAATGCAATTTTTTTTCATTAAGAAATGAGGAACACAATCAAACATCGAACGTCAAGATATAGATATACATTACAAGTTCACATCCCTACTACACAAAATATTCTCCAACTCTTTCAATAGTTGCCTTCATTTTTCTCATAAGAGAAAGAATCCCAAATCCGTAAAACGCAAATAGCCCATGATATATTAGGTTGGTGCAAAAATAATGTCGTTTTCTCGCATATGTTACTATGTGAGAACCAACCTAATAGTTATTTCCTTAAAGGAGTTTTCAAATTTTCCTCGCCTCAATCATTTTTCCATAACCTTGACGTCTCTTTCAGTGGATCAAATAGACGAAAATTTTTTGGGAATGTTTACATGAGTTTCTTCTTCGGTAACAGTGAACTCGAATAGTGCCGTTTACTTCTGACGGACATCTAGCAAGATTTTTTAGCTCAGCACATTTATTCATATATCTGAAAACATGTCCAGTAGTGTATGTGCCTTCATATCTGTACGAATTTTCGAATGATTCCACTGAGAAATACCTGTCCTGGGTAAGACGATAAACTACATCCAGCAGGCCTCTGATCAGGAGGTTTTGAGAAGTGTGGAACCACATCTTAATTGCTGGTGTTCCCACCCTGACCCCTGACCCCTGACCAAGGGTGGTAGCACTTGTAAAGGTTCCAGCTATTGGTAAATAGTTAACTATTATCAGTAATATATTTTGTTTAAAAAATATTACCATCAATACAATTTGGAAGGAAAAATATTACCATACAGATTTTTGACAAAATAAAATATTACCAGCATTAAAAAATGTAGCTTGCATAAAATAACCCAGTGAGGTTGATAAGCCGTAAAACAAAATAAAACAAATTAAACCGCATTGAGAAATGCATTTCCTATGACAACAGTTGCATTACTATTTGATTCACTCCAGTATTTAGCATATAAAAAAGATACTATTATAATTTCTGAAGTAAGAAATGAAGAAACTTGGGCTGGGAGAATTTGAGAGTCACGGGACATAGTGAATGCTACATGGACAGCGGAAAGCAAATATTATCCTACTTAATATTCATACTTAAATCGTTAGCAAAGCAGGTACTGGGTGGAATACTAAGTGGACAGAAATAACAAGGATAGGAAATTGTGGAGAGCCATTATTGCTTACGTCTTGAAAGAACACAACACATGAAATAAGAAGAACATGAGACTGCCAAATTTCGTCCCTGCTATTAAAGCAGATCACAACAATAAGAAAAGTATTTAACAACTGTGAATTAATTTTCTAATTTTACTGCAAGCTAGTGACACAGTATAAACTACAATTGTAATTAGAAGTTTCTACAGAGAGACTTGGAGCTAATTTCATTAGCTATGACAGATATTGACATTCGTTTGTGTGCAAATAACGTAGTTATTTTGAATGATGAATTTTAAGGCATGGAAGTCAATTTCTCTCGAAAGAATATCTGGAAGTTGTAAAACCTGATGATTGGATGTTATAGAACCTGATAACTAGAAGTTATAGAACCTGATGATTGGAAGTTATAGAACCTGATGAGTGGAAGTTATAGAACCTGATGATTAGATGTGATAGAACCTGATTAATGGAAGTTATAGAACCTGAAGGCTGGAAGTTATAGAACCTGATGATTGGAAGTTTAGAACCAGATGTCTGGAAGTTATTGAACCTGATGATTGGATGTTATAGAACCTGATAGCTGAAAGTTATAGAACCTGATGATTAGATGTGATAGAACCTGATGGCTGGAAGTTATAGAACCTGATGATTGGAAGTTTAGAACCAGATGTCTGGAAGTTATAGAACCTGATGATTGGATGTTATAGAACCTGATGGCTGGAAGTTATGGAACCTGATGATTTGAAGTTACAGAACCTGATGTCTGGAATTATATAACCTGATGCATGGAAGTTTTAGAACCAGATGTCTGGAAGTTATAGAAACTGATGATTGGAAGCTATAGAACCTGATAGCTGAAAGTTATAGAACCTGATGATTGGAAGTTTAGAACCTGATGAGTGGAAGTTATAGAACCTGATGATTAGATG